>JAJJMB010005117.1:1704870-2304870 GCA_023531105.1 Papaver atlanticum
CGGTTATAGTAGTTACTTGTGATGGATCACAATACTAAACTGTTTTTGACATAACTTTTGCATACAATGTCCGAATTTAGTGATTTTTGGCTCGTTTTAACCGTAAAAACAAGAGATACATATATATGATAAGTAGATATCAACATCATAAACTCAAAATTACCTTTTCTATAAAAAGGTCAAATATAGATAGATAAGGTATGAGTATAGAAGAAAAGCAATCTCCCTAAAGCTGTTAATTAGTCATATAATAACCGAGAGATCATGTGCTCAGTTTCATGCTTCCTCACCCTTCATAAGATTGAGAACAAAGGTGAGCATGCGCATTCCAACACAACTAGGTTGTGTTGAGTTGATCCTTGTCTTGTTCATCATGAGTGACTAAAACATAATCATCATTCTTGACCTCTTGCTTGGTTTTTTTTCTCTTGTTCCATCTCTTGTTTTTTTTCTTTGACTTGTGATGAAGAGTGTCATTATCACAACATTTACTAGTACAAGAGATTTCAGACATGATGTCTTTCTTTAGTCTTTCAAGAAAACTCTTGTAATTATTATTGCCAACAATTAACAGCTGAGAGTCATTCTTGTGACTAACTTTTGGTCCCTTTTTGGCTATGGAGGATTTTGGGACCCATTTAGAGGAGGGTTTCGCAAGAGAAGCTTTCTCCTTCATACCATTAGAACCATTGTCCTTTTGGATAGTTTGCGAAACAACTTTTCTCCAATTTGGAACATCAGATCTTGTCTTAGCATTTACAAAGTCATCTCTCTTTCTATATTTGAGTCTTTTATTAGATGGCCTTCTCGAGCGATAGGAAAAATTTGAACTATCATTGTAATAATTCTTTTGCCTAAACTTTGGACAATATCGATCCGAGTTCCTTTGTGGAGCAATCTTAGCAAATTCTTTTGATACGAAAGAAAGTGTATCTTTTATCTTACGAATATTGCATCCCCATTCCACATGCCCTTTATTACCACAATAACAACAATGCTTAGTAACATATGAAGTCTGAGTTTTAATGTTACCTTTTTGTGGATCCTCTTGCATTGGAGTTCGATTCTTCTTCTTCTTCTTCTTCTTATCTTTGTTCAACATTGTTGGTTTCTTGACATTAGCAGAAGTGCTCTCTTTGATTGCTGCTGGTTGAACACGATTCTTAGGCTTGACTGGTTTTACTTATTTACAAGAAGTACGAGCATCTTTTACATCGGTGGAAGCCTCTGGTTTATAAGAATTTGTAGCTTTAACGAATTTTACCTCTTTGCTAATATTTGAAGCATCTATTCCCTTATAGCCCAATCTGAAGCATCTATTCCCTTATAACCCAATCCTCGTGTATCACGATGATTTCTACTTGCTTCTAACATTGAGGTTAAATTGTTTGTGCTATCATTAAACTTTTTCAAGTTCAAATTTTATGATTCCAACGTCTTGATTTTATCAAGAGCACCAGCTAGATTAGCCTCAAGGCGTTTTTCTCGTGAGAGATATTCACCTTCCTTTTCTTCAAAACTCTTTTGTTGAGTGTTAATCCTTGCATCAGATTCAGCAAGTTTATCTTCCAACAAGAGAATTTTTTCAAGAGCAGCATCACGCTCCCTTTTTAACAATTCTGCTTGAGAGAGACTAGCTATTGCTTTTTCTTCAAGACACTGTATTTGTTGATAAGTATCTTCCCTAAAATTTTTGTGATTTTGATGCATCCTTTCACATTCAATAGTAATTGTTTTAAAATCATCCCGATTTTTCTCAATTACCTTTTTGTAAGTAAGCAACTTCTTACAAACATATTCTGAAGGTGGTTCAATAACCTCTTGCGATACGTTAACTGAGTCTTTCTTTAATTTTCTCTCTCGCTTAACTCTACTTTGACTCATGTCTTATAGGTTGGATCGCACCAAACACAGATTGTTAGATCTTTTCGTGTTTTCCTGCTCTGATACCAATTGAAAAGACGAGGGTACTCAAATATACCTCAATATAAAACTTTTCCACCTATAAGTCCTTTCTCCAAAAGTGATTGTATATGGACCGAGTCGAGACAATACAACTAATCAGTTCACACTTCGTGTGATCGTCTATGGATACGAGATAGAGACAATAAGAGAACAAGATAACTTGTGTGAGTGACTATGGATACAATATCGAGACAATACAACAACGAAGTTAGTTTACTTGATAATAGGTTCGGACTTAACCAAACACAATAGGATTGCTATCAAGTAAATAGGAATTAACGTTTGTGTATTTTACTTCTAATTATAATAAAAAAATTATAATTGCGGAAATAAAAAAGTAAAAGACACAGCAAGATTTTGTTAACGAGGAAACAGCAAATGCAGAAAAACTCCGGGACCTAGTCCAGAATTGAATACTCTAAGGATTAAGCCGCTATACAAAATCTAAACAAACTTCGTATAGTTGAGACCAAGCAACTAAACCTATAGTTCACCTAGTTCCGTCTATATCCCTGCGCCTCCAACTTGCAATAAGTCACGCACTTGGAGAAATTCCTTTGGTTCGTATTCATAACAGTAAAGGAACAACAAATCTGTTCGGTAACAACTCTTTTCAATCAACGTGATATGAGTTCGACAAAAGGCTCTTCCGTTTATCCCAATAAACTCCTTTGTCGGGTCCTTAGATCTATCCAATAACAAATACCAAAGTAATTTTCAAGATTTTGCAATCAATACTTTTAATCACAAAGAATTGTATTGATGCCGATCTACTCAACTAATCAATCTTATTTATCACAAATATAAACCGATACCCGAAACAAGTATTGTGCATACCAAAGATTATGAACCCAAATCAGAAATCTTCTTCGTCTTCAAATCTTCTTAGATCTTCAATAAACACCTGCACACAATCAACTTGAATCTCTTGTGATCAATCACACACATAACGGAGTCTATTAACAATGGATTATCACAAGACGTCTTTAGATCTACAAAAAGTCTAAAGATTCCCGTCGAAACTTTGATCTAGTTTGAGTGAATCTTATATCAGAAGAGAAGATTCTCAAGCATAAACAAACTAGGTGAAATTAAAGTTCAACAACCGTTAGTCAATCAAATCAATCGAAAACTAATAATAAACCGCAATTATCTAGTTTCCCACCAATGGTACTAATAGAGCTTCTCAATCCCAAAGAAGTCTTTAAACCGAGCGGCCGTAAGAGATTTCGCCTAATTAGGTTACTTTCCTCTCCGAATAGGCGGCTCCACCAGTAACAACACAACTAGGTAGTTTTGCTGGCTTTGAGGATTAGTTTGCTCGAAATGCAAACTTTGATATTTATAGACCAAGGAAGTTTGGACACCAAGGAATTTCCAAAACCGAAAATATTCTCAAGATATGCAATATATTTCCAAATTCGGTTTCCATAATTCCTAGAAATGCTTTGTCCAAATATTGACCGAAATCTCACTAGAAAATCTCCAATTAGTAAATGCACATTACTAATTTTTATTTTCAAAATATAAATTTAAAAACCTTAATTAAAAGATTCTCAATTTATTTTCGATCTGGGATTTTCCTTTAGCTATTAAGGAATATCTGGGATAAGCGTTACTGCACATGTTCAAAGTATGTCGACATCTTTACTTTGTAAGTCATTTTCATACTTACAATCTTGGAACCGAATTGCCACACTTCCAAACAAGTTTAGAATTGGTTCATCTGACTTCCAAGAACTATGTGATTGATTATCCTATCAAATCACCAAACATGGGTTTCACGGTTCTACCAAAACAAGTTTCGGTTCTACCTCCATGTGGGTACTAGAATTAGTCACGCTAGTTACCAAAACTTAGTTGACTAGGTACTAGGATCGGTTCTCACATATATATGGTATCTAACTTGTATTTGGTGCACATGTCCATAGGATCGGTTCCCAATAACTAAAAACGTGTTGCACATGTTCATAGGATCGGTTCCCAATAACTATAAACTTGTTGCACCTCTTACAAGGATCGATTCCCCTTTTGTGATCGGTTGCACCTCTTACTAGGATCGGTTCCCCAATGACTACACTTGGTCATACCAATTACAACAAATCGATCATACCATCTCAGGTGATTACTTAAGATCGGTTTCACTAATAAAAGTCATACTAATACAAAAGTCAGGCCTTGTGAATAGTTTTACCAAGAACATAAGCAAGTCATGAGCGGTTATACTAAACACACATATTGGTAATTCAAAAGATTTGCAATGAATAACAATACCAATAAGCCTAGCGATTTCCCTTTCGATTCACAAAACAAGTTCATGAATTTACTTCCTTTAAACGAATGTAAAACATTGTTTCCTAGGATGAAATATTCACCACATACCCATACATAATCACAATAGCATTCAAACGATTATGTCGATGTCTTATATACGTTAGGGAATGAAACAGTTCAAGTCAAATATTACTAACCTCAAGTGGAAGGATGATGTCGTCATTGTAGCTCTTTACTTCTTCACATTCTTCAAGTCTTCACAATTGTTTTTATTTCAATTGTGAAGCTTAAATCGTTCTTGAGCTTGTCAGTACGCCTATACAAGAGGGGTGGTCTTGTTTTGGTGATAAATTATTGGTAAAGCTAAGATCCAGGGTGTTCTTTTGAATTGGCTCTTAGCTTTGTGAATCTTGGAGTTGTTCTGAGTTTTCTTAAGTTCTTTATAAACTGTATTGTATCATTACCTTTGAGTAAGCTGGCTATTCGGATGATTTAGTTTGGTGTGCCATAGAACCGTTAGTGGGCTTCAGTATGGAAGTTTTATTTTCACTCCTGTTTTATTGGTTTCTAATTGATGTGCAACTTTGCAATATGGGTACTTGGCAATGCCTTCAAGAACAAAGACATGCAATTTTTGATAAGATGCAAGTTATAATATGTTAGAGAGTTATATTTTATATTTGCACTTACACTTGCTGCATTGTGATTCCATGTGTTGATTTAAATTTGAGTATTTGTAAGGAATAGGGACAGTTTAGCCCGGCATGAGCCATTCTAATATAGGGGTTGCAGATGAACTGAGGGATATTGTTGGTGTGGATGCGCCCTTCATCATGTAGATTGTCTTGACCAAAAATATCAATTTTGGGTGAAGAACTATGGGTTTCTTGAGTCATTTTAGTGTAATCATCAGATAGGCTTGCTTAAAGTACTTCTGTATCTGTGTACTTCATATGCCTGTCTTTTGAACTCACGAGGTTACATTTGAATCTTAGGAAGTTTTTTTCATCCAACACATGTAAAACCTAGCAGCTACCGCCGATGGTTGATTGCAGTCTCTTATTTACCATGATTTTCTTATTTCTTGTAAAAGAAATGCAACTTTGTTCCTTCAACTTCTTTCATTGCTAGTTTCAGGCTGTTGACCAATAATTGTTTCCAGTTTGCAGGTAACACCAAATCTATATGGTAATTTAGTGGAAAATACAGCTGCAGTTATTGCTGGAGGCACTGGTGTCATGCCAGGATGTAGGCTATGAGGATTCAGTTATCTAACTGAATTATTCATCTAAGGTGATATCTTTTAGAATAGATATCGTGTCTCCTTCATTTTGTTTAAATGATATTTTCTTTCTGAGCATCACTAATTATTGAGGGTAATCTATTCGATATGTGCATCTAATTTACTTTGTTTAGACAATTCCAGAAGCGATGATCTTGACAAACTTGTCATCAATGAACTGTTTGAGGTGAATATATGTGTTAGCTGCATTGGTTACTGGACTAGATAAACTTTGGCACGAAATTTTGTTTGTTTTGTTCTATAACTATTTCAATATCGTAGATTGTTTGTAGTGAAAGTAAAAGTGCTGGATTGATTCTGTTTCTCAAAGATATAGAGAAATCTTTGGGCGCCAATTCTGAGGCATATACAACTTTGAAACACAAGCTCGTAAATCTGTCGGACAATGTAATCGTGATTGGGTCCCATACCCAGATGAACAATACTGCGCAGAAGGTGAAAATAACAACCATCTTATTGTTGTTTTTCTTTTTCTTGTAAAGCTGTAATTTGATTTTACTTGTGTATAATTCCTTTCACTTTCTGTTATGACTTGGAATGTGATTGCAGTCACATTCGGGCATTTCTATGTTAACCTCCAAACTAGGACAAACGTCTCTACTCGACCTTGGTTTTGCGGTACTTTCCCTTGTTATACCTGTTTTACTCAGGGGTATTGATAAGTTGATTAATAGGCACTTAATTGAGTCATATCTGCTGAAGTATTTTAGGAGGCCATGATGTCTGATTGCAAAATTGTTGATGGTTATGGCACCTGCATATGTAGGAAAGTACTTTGCTTGCTCTAATCATTTGACTTGTAACCATAACATGGTGATGAAGGTCAACTAACTGCCGCATTTGCTACAAAATATGCAAAAGCTTCGACATTTCAGGTGATTCTCTTTTTGTTCTTTTCAATTTAAGTGCGGCATTTGCTAATGGAATTTGTATTTAATATATTTGGCAGTAATTATTCTGTAACACAACTTCACAAAGAATTTATCTTGCATTGAGTAGAAGCGGATTATATGTGTGAAGTATGCATGTTATGTTCCTGATATTCCTTTTTTAGAAGTGGCTTATATGAGCTTCACATAAAGTAGTAGTGAAGTAGCATCTAAGATGCACTTCTGTCTGTTTTTTGTGTCATTCACTAATATTTATGCTCAATTTTTATTGTTGGACAGGTCAGGCGTATTAGATGCCAATGCTGAAACTGGTGCAGCTAAAGAAAAAACTAGTTGCTTCTGTTCTTGATCTTGGTTGTGCTCTTCAGGTATATCTAGTGAACGACCACCCCCCTTCTTAATTTGACTTCCTTAAATTTCTTGTCAGATCTCAGGTGTTTGAGCTTTGGAGTTGAGTCTCCAGTTGCTTAAGTTGATAGATACATTTGCCATACCTGCAACCTTCATTCTTGTACCAACAAAGTAGCCGGAGAGGATCTTTTTTATCCGAGAGTACTTGAATAAGATTGAATTGTTCTTGGGTAGATTTCATAATGAATAAAAATATTCCTTTGTATGTGTGTTTCTGTAATGAATGTATGGCTGGTAAAATATGGATAGTTGCAGGTTTATTTGTGCTTCAGACCTGTAAACTGAAAGTGCAGGTTCATGATTGCAGGCCTGTAAACAAACTGGAAGCCCAAGTCCATGAAAATGGTTTGGGCTATCCATTTTTTTTGATTGTAATTTAAAAAATTGTCACAGGTTTAACTGTGACAACAAATGTAATTAAAAAAACCCACGTGTCACCGTTTAAGAGAAAGCGCTTAAAAGGATGACACGTGTTCTCAAACAATTTGTTGAAAAATAGTGGGCAACACTTAAAAGTGTTACTATAATCGTGATAAAAGTGACACGTGTCGGGCACTCAATCGTGATAAATATAGAGTAACAGATAAAACTGTTAAGATAAATGTGACAAAAGAGCCACGTGTCGCAATCAGAAAATTAGGTCAACTATGGCTATTAATTATTGTAACGCTTTTTATATGTGACTGTATCTGGCTATTATCACAGATAAAACAGTTACAAAACACCATCACAATTATTAATTACGGCATATTTACAACAGGTTATAACCGTTACAAATTTAATAAGTAACATGTATAGCCTGTGACAAAATCCTGGAAATAAATAAATAAAATATGCACATATTTTCCACCTATTTAATGTATTTGCCCGCCACACCAAATCAAAAATACATCGCCACGGGGCGGGGCGAAGCCCCGTTCACACCAAATCAAAAATGCATCGCCACAGGGCGGGACGAATCCCAACGTTAACGCACACCATATCAAAAATACATTGCCACGGGGCAGGGCGAAGCCCCGCGCACACCATATCAAAAACATTGCCACGGGGCGGGGCGAAGCCCCGCGCACACCAAGTTAAAAAAAATTTAAATAAAATCTGCACATATTCTCCACTTATTTAATGTATTTTCCCCGCCAGACCAAATCAAATATACATCGCCACGGGACGGGGCGAAGCTAAATCAAAAATGCATCGCCACGGGGAGGGATGAAGCCCAACGCACACCAAATCAAATATGCATTGCCACCGGGTGCGGCGAAGCCCCGCGCACACCAAATTAAAAGAAAAAAATATGCTCGCTGCGTAGCACGGTCACAAATCTAATTTAGGATTAAAAATAAATAACCTAACCAGAAAAGAGTCCGGAGGATTTCTTTGTTCGCGTGACTTGCTGTTCACAGGGATGAATTTATCCAAACCTCAAAATGGTGGGCCAGTTAGTCTATAACAGGTTTGCCATTTTACTATAGAGATGAGCAATGACGCCATACGAAATGGACAAAGGACGTTGCAACAACATCAATCAAAACTTTGTGATTTCTTAAGTTTATCCAAGATGGTAAGAATACGATTATGTAAAGGCTAAGAAAAGATTCGTTTCAATTCATGTACTATAGCTTGGAGATAATAATTTTATTCATGAAAGTGTTCTAATTAGACAAGAGTATGCTTAACTTAAAGAATTAGGTTAATTATTGGATTAATTAGTACACTTTAAGAAATTCTTTTGCTCTTTATTTTTGAGATTAATCATTTCAAGTCACATGTTCATCTCATAAAACAAAAAGAAAAGTTGGCTTTAATTGTCTGATTTTAGGAAAGAATTGATTAACTATATTTATTGATTGAGTTAGTAATCAACCATTGATTAACATATTCAAGATATCATTCTTTGCCTTAACTTTATTAGGATTCATTTAGTTTAAACATGTTGGCATTGCATGTTGCTTTTTGTTTCTTTCCCGAACAGATTGATTCTCTGTCTTTGTTAGATTTGTCTCCAGGGGCGAAGCCAAGTTTGTAGGAATGGGTGTAGAGGTCTAAGTTGGGCCGTGTCGGTACGAATACCGTCCAACACAACATAGTAAAATTTGAGCCAAGTCCAGTATAGCATGTGACTTAACCGAGCACAATACAACATGTTAGCTCCGTGTGTTGTATTGGGTCAGTCTCATAGGCAATAGTAGCATAGCACAACATACCGCACAATACACTAATAAAGCACGTTATAACATGCACACACCACCACACAATACGGTATAGTACGACATATTTTGTGTGTAATTCACAAAAGAATGTTTATTCTAACCAAATTTTTATTTTTTACCTTCGTTATGTTGAGTTATTTCTGAATATGTTTACTTTGAAAATTATAAAACAAATATGCCAGGCACAGCATAGCACGACACCACGCAATTGTTCTCTTGACACAGCACATCACACACCGGAACCCGGCACAATATGACATGCCTTAATCTCAGACTCAATCTCAAATGGACTCAACTTGAGGCATAACCTTGCAACAAGTTCATTCTCAAAAGAGGTCAAACTTTTTTCAAAAATTAAGTTTAAGAATTTTTTTCATTAACTTTTCTAAAACGGAAGCAATGCTATATTATAGAGATTGTCTTTTAGCTTTTGCTATTTTGGATTTGGTCTAGGTAGTATATTCACATGACTTCATCGAGCCACATAACCTAACACGTCCGAGGAGCGAGGACCGTAGGCCCGTAGCAACTGTAACAAGGATGAAGGTTCATCAATCGACGTTGTAACTTGGGAATTCATTGATAAATGATTCATTCCCGACAATAGACAAAATCACAAAAGCAAGCACCATCAAGAACACCTCGTGTCCTCGTCACAAAACACATTTTCCAAAGTTTCATCATCGAAATTGAAAGAAATCAACCGACCCTATGCATGATCTAAGTTCGATGTGCCCTAAAGTTGTACTAAAACCATATTTATTCTACTTTGATGCATGCGTGATTACCTTAAAACAATTTTTAATTTTGAGGTGCTAATTAAGTTGTTGTTAAGCATCTAATCAATTACCTACTACTTCTAGTACTACTATTGCTACTTACTTGTTTCAGCCACGAGTGGACGGGCTTTTAATTGCATCAATCTTCTTAAAATATTGTAGTACAAAAGATAAGTTTGAGGCTTCAATCTCGATCTCTTCTTTTCTTGTTTTTGAAACTTAACTTTTCGATTACGTATATATAAAATTCTAAAACTATAGTTTATTTGAAGTAAGAATAAAAAGGAGAGAAAAGAGTGAAGAACATTTCATTAATCAGAGAGAGGAACCCCATTACATAGAAAAGTATTCTATTTATACAAGAGTAAAGGGAAAACCCTAGTATACTATTGGACCGCATATCCATGGGCCATAGGCCCTATAACACTCCCCCTTGTGCGGTTCAAAAGCGGAACTTCAAATGTGTTGCCTCATTAAAACCTTGACAAAGAAAAACCCAATGGGACAAAACCTTGACGAAGGGGAAAAGAGTACAACGTGTTGAGTCATAGTAAAGTTACTTCATAACGCTGGCCACTTCTCTTCAGAAAATCCTATAATATAAAAACCCTATGGGAAAAAGATAATCTCAACCGGGGAGTCATACTCCTGGTGTTGTTGTTGTCTCATTAAAAACCTTGCCGAGTAACAAAACCCATTGGGACAAAATAAACTCGGTGAAGGGAAAAAGAGTTCAACACTCCCCCTGATGTTGACATCATATCATTAGATACTCCCCCTGATGTCGCCATCTCCCCCTGATTGCAATTAAGGGAGTTCGGACAATTTTCTTAGTCCGATACTTTTGACGTGCTTTTCAAAAGTCGATTTAGGAAATGACTTAGTAAATAGGTCTGCCGCATTCTCATCAGATTTTACTTGACTGACTTGAATTTTCAGAAGAGACTGTTGTTGCTGATTGTAAAAGAACTTTGGTGATATATGTTTCGTATTATCATCCTTAATATACCCTTGCTTCATCTGTTCGATGCAAGCTGCATTATCCTCATAAATGCAAGTTGGCTCATCAGTGGTAGAACTCATATCACATGTCCCTCGAATGCGTGTAATGATAGACCTTAACCATACACACTCACGGACTACCTCGTGTAAGGCAATGATCTCAGAGTGGTTCATGGAGGTATCCACAAGAGTCTGCTTGGTCGATCTCCAAGATATCGTTGTGTTTCCAATGGTGAAAACATAACCAGTTTGTGACCGACCTTTATGTGGGTCGAAGAGGTACCCAACATCAGCAATACCAACCAAAACATTATTTGGGGTTTCAGTGTAGGGAATTGCATTTCCACTAGCGGTCCTTCTTACTTCTTCATAAGGATAGAATAAACCCATGTCAATGGTTCCTTTCTGGTATCTGAAAACATTCTTTATACCATTCCAATGACGCTGCGTAGGCGCTGAGATGTATCTAGCTAACAAGTTCACTGAGAATGATATATCAGGTCGAGAACATTGCGCTAAGTACAATAATGTGCCTATTGCACTTAGGTAGGGAATTTCAGCTCCCAATACCTCTGCATCATCTTCCTTGGGACGAAACGGATCCTTTTGTACATCTAAATTTCGACCAATCATGGGAGTGCTAGCAGGGTGCACCTTGTCCATATTGAATTTCCTGAGTATCTTATGGACATATGCAGACTGGTGGATTAGTATTCCACATGCTTGGTGTTCTAGCTCAAGTCCTAGATAAAACCGAGTTTTCCCAAGATCTTTCATCTCAAATTCAGATTAAGATAGCTTGCGGTTTCTCTTATTTCATCAAGAGTACCTATTATGTTCATATCATCAACATAAACAGCTATAATTACAAATCCGGAACTCGTTTTCTTTATAAATACGCAGGGGCATAACTCATTATTCGTATATCCCTTCCTAATCAAATAATCACTTAGACGGATATACCACATCCGCCCGGATTGCTTTAATCCGTAAAGTGAGCGCTTCAACTTAATTGAAAATGCACTCCGTGGTTTAGAGTTACTTGATTCGGGCAATGGAAGGCCATCAGGAACTTTCATGTATATCTCTGAATCAAGATCCCCATAGAGATATGCTGTAACCACATCCATAAGCTGCATTTCAAGTCCTTCTGAAACCACCAAGCTAACTAAGTAGTGGAACGTTATGACGTCCATTACGGGAGAGTATGTTTCCTCATAATCAATTCCAGGGAATTGTGAGAAACCTTGCACCACAAGGCGAGCCTTATACCTCAAGACTTCATTCTTCTAATTACGCTTTCTGACAAATACCCATTTATGTCCTACGGGATTTACACCTAGCGGGGTTAGGACTACCGCACCAAATACCCGTCTTTTTGTCAGTGAATTTAATTCTTCCTCGATTGCAACTTCCCATTTAGGCCAGTCTGCTCTTTTTTGACATTCTGCAATAGAGCGTAGTTTGATGTCATCGTGCTCAATGATCTCTTGAGCAACAGTGTATGCAAATGCATCATCAATCTGCATGGAGGATCTTTCCATCAACACGTATGCACTCTCATAATCAATAGATATTTATTTGTTCTCTGGAATCATTTCAAACATCGGAGCGTCCTCCAGTATTGATTCATGGACATAACTGTAATCAGAGATAATTTCATGAGTGGGATTATCTGTATTGATGATAAATGGATCGGGTTATGCCTTACTCACTCTTTTCTTCCTTGGGTGAGTATCCATCGAACCAGGTGGTCTTCCCCTCTTCCTTTGGAGGGCCACGGCCTCAGCTACACTTCCACCAAGTATAGGTTTGACACCTCTATATAAGGTTCCTTTTCCCGTATTAGGGATTTCTAACCTTGCAGGTACATTTGCAGCTGGTATGTGTGATCTCGTCACTTTAGAAATATCAGTGAATGCATCAGGCATTGAGTTTGTCACATTCTTAAGATCAATAATTATTTGCACTTCACTTTCACATTGTGAGGTACGGGGATCAAGATGAGACAAAGTGGGGACACACCACGACAATTCTTGTCGTTCCCTTAGGAAATCCTTTTCCATACCTCCCCCTAACGACGGGAAGGTTGTTTCATCAAAGTGACAGTCCGCAAATTTAGCGGTAAAGAGATCGCCTGTCAAAGGTTCCAAATAGCGGATAATTGTTGGGGATTCATATCCAACATAAATACTTAATCATCTTTGGGGACCCATCTTAGTACGCTGTGGGGGCGTAATAGGCACGTATACAGCACAACCAAAAATGCGTAAATGTGAAATATCAGGCTCATATCCAGTTACCAATTGGTACGCAGAAAATGGTTGGATAATAGTGGGTCTAAAGCAAATAAGTAATGCTGCATGCAATATGACGTACCCACAGGCAGTAATAGGAAGGGTGGAACGCATAACCAATGCCCTAGCTATCATCTGTAACCTTTTGATGGTAGCTTATGCAAGACCATTTTCAGTGTGTGCGTGGGGTACAGGGTGCTCTACATCAATTCCGATAGACGTGCAAAAATCATCAAATCCTTTAGATGTAAATTCTCCAGCGTTATCAAGTATGATAGACTTTATTGGATAATCGGGGTGGTGAGCCCTCAAACGTATAATTTGTGCTAGGAGTTTTGTAAAGGAAGCATTTCTTGTGGACAGTAATGCAACATGTGACCAACGGTTCGAAGCATCTACCAGAACCATAAAATACCTGAATGGTCCGCACTCTGGATGTATAGGTCCATAAATATCACCTTGTATTCTTTGTAAAAATGGAATGTTTTGTTTTGTGTCTTTAGCATAAGATGGTCTCGCTCCTGTCTTTGCTAAAGAACAAGCTTTGCAAAATGAGTGGTGTGCTTTTGACAAAGTCCACGAAGTAGAATGAAAGAGAGGTTGCACATCAGTTGCTTTAGATGGCAGTGGCTGGCAGACGTTGTTACTTTGCATTGTAACTGTCTTTTGTCTCATTTTACTTTTCACTCGAAAGAAAGGATGTCCGTGTGAGTTCTTTAAAACACGGATCATCATATCACGACCTGGGTGCCTCAAGCGGTCGTGCAAAAGCTTGTATAAGTCACTATTCAATAGTTCATCGTTGGTAACAACATGTGATTCGATAATCCGAATAGTAGTAGTGTACAAACCACTAGAGTGACTCATTAATTTCTCTAAAATGCGTTTTCTTCCACACGTATTAGAGATAATATTTATATATTCAATTCCATTTTCACAGTGGGTTTCCAAGTGATAACCATTTGCACGGATATCTTTGAAGATCAACAAGGTACGGTTAGCTCTTGGTGCATATAGATCTTCTGTGACTTTAATCATTGTGCCATTTGGCAACAAAAATTGAGCATTACCTCGCCCAATGATCACTTGTGATGATCCAATCATCGTAGTCACAGAGGATTTATAAGGAATTAAGTCAACAAATAATTGCCTATTTCTTAAAATAGTGTGTGTGGTTCCACTATTAGCTAGGCACTCAATCTCTTCTGAGGATGACATTCCTACAAGTAAATGGTACTTCAGAGAATTCGGTCACATAATTCAATCATGCAATAGATTATCACAGTAAAAATTAAATCCAAAGCATAATAAGTACCCACAAAAATTAAAAACCACTGATCCATCAACAAAAAAACAATAATTTAAAACTACCTAACATAGTTTAAGTCATCAAAAGAAATATTTAAACCAAAGTCTGCTAAACCACAAAGCAAGAAAATAAACAAGTTTTTAGGTTCAAATGATAACTAAAACTAAAAAAAAAAACGATCAATCAAAGTCAGGTGTTTCCATAAGGGCATGGTTCTTGTTGCCCTGGAAGCCTGAAATGGTGAAATTGACATCAGGGGCATGATCATGTTCTTCCACACAGTGAGCTTCTTGATCTATAGATTCCCGGTACTTTTTGTAACTGGCTGCTACTTTGGCACTAGCTTTGCATTGCTGGTACCAATGTCCGGAGATTCCACACTTGTAACAAGGTGCATTATCATTCTCGACCTTCTTAGACATGGGGTTCTTATGTGTTTTTTCAATAGTGTTGCCCTTACCACTAGGTCTAGAAGTAACATCTCTAGACCAGGTATTTGAATGGCCTCCATGCTCATGGCCTCCATGCCCATGGCCCCCACGCCCATGGCCCCTTCCATGATGGCCCTTTTGTCCTCTTCTACATGGGTTATTATCCCCACGTGAGTATAGAGCATGAGAATATGAATCAGCATTTTTAACCCTCTTTTCTTTGGGGTGTTTTCCCTTGTTATCCTTGCCATAGTTAGCCTCGGGAATTTTCTTCTTCCCGGGGGCTCTAGCATTGTTGTTTGCTAGAACTTCATTGTGCCTTTCGGCCACCCGCAATAAGTTGATCAACTTGCTGAAAGTTGTTATTCTCTTGTTATCAACTTCTATGCGGTATTGGTTGGCTAGAATAACAGATGACAAAGGGAAAGTAGACAATGTCTTTTGAATCATATCTTTATCAATAAGTTTTATCCCACATAAATTGAGGTGTGCTTGTAGCTTAAGCATATCTCTTTGGAAATCACCTACCTTCACATAATCAAGAAACCGGATGTCATTCCACTGTTCATTCAACTGTGGGAGAAGGCAATCCTCAATGCTCCCAAAACGGCTTGCTAGTGCATCCCACAGTTCTTTAAGATACATTATGTGTTGGTATCCCCAAAGGAGATTAGGGTCAATATGTGCCTTCAAATATCGTAGGGCTTCAGCCTTTTCTTTTTCAGTTGCTGGGGAAGCATCTTTGTCAGTAGAGGGTGTGATGGTGTGGGTGTATTCTTTTGCTACAAAAGCGATCTTCACATCAGCCATCCAACGGTGATACTCAAGTCCATCTATATCCAACAGTCCAAACTCTTGTCGGATATATTCCGTCTTGCTCATCTCTAAATATGACGTATTTGACTATAACCAAAGCGATCCAAATTTGTTTTTGAAGAACCGTGTGAAGGGAAAAAGCTTGTGCCTTGCGATCCAAAGAAATAAGGAAAACGAACAAAAACCCAATTTTAGCTCGGCGGTGAAGCTTCGTTCTTATAACGATTTGAAGTAAGAATAAAAAGGAGAGAAAAGAGAGAAGAACATTTCATTAACCAGAGAGAGGAACCCCATTACATAGATAAGTATTCTATTTATACAAGAGTAAAGGGAAAACCCTAGTATACTAATGGACCGCACATCCATGGGCCCTATAACAAGTTTCAATTTTAAAACTCCATCACGAGGCTGAGTTTTGATTTTGACCTGTCCAACTATATAAGGGGAGTTTCGTTCCAAGGTAATTTTTCATCAAAATTAATTTGGTGAGTCTAGTTATTGAGAATAGATTAAGGATGAATTGGGAAAGTGATGAAAATTATGAAACCTAAATCTCTTCCTTTATCTAAGAGCATCTCCAATAGAGTATGGGTATTTATCATATGTGGAGGCCTAAAAAAAAGATATTTTATAACATAGAATCCAAATACAAATCTTGTTTTGATAAGCATCTCCAGTGGTAGTTGTATCCATATCTATTTTGATATACTTGTCGCTTATTTATAGAAACAAATCTAAAAAATTAATTAAAATAACAACAAATTGATGATCGAAACTCATACTTCCACATCATATTAAATTTTGATTATCCAACCACCACTGGAGAGGTTATTTTTGTTGAGAGTTTCTAAAAGCCTAGGTGGCATCAATATTTTTTAAAACTCATACTCCATTGGAGATGCTCTAAGATATATAAAAATTCCGTCTATTTTACTTGGCTGGAGGGAGCAATGTTTTGAAACATCAAAAGTAGATATTAAATTAAAAAGAATTACACGCGTAAGTTACTCTTCTACTCCCACTCTAGCATCGATCCAGGAGGAATCTTTTTAAACTTATGGATAAATCCATGATCAGCCAGTTTTCACAATACCCTAACCTTAGGGAAAGTCGGATCCCCGTTGCCCGTTTGAAAGAAAGATATCGTGAACAGTTACACGATGAGGGCATACTCGCCTGGTCACTTTTTTTTTGTATGAACAACTTTTTTGTAATTGTCAATATAAATGGGACTGAATTTGAAGAATAATTTCTGATTTTATGATTCTATTTAAAATTTTTTATTTTATAGAAACCGCAAGGTACGTATTGAATCGTATTAAATCTCTTCGTTAATGACTCAGTCAAATATTTTGGATCTATATCGAATTGTGTCTCAACCAAATGAATCTCATTCAGATGAACGTCTAGAAAAAAACCATCCATGTTGTCCCACTTTAGTTGAAGTTTTTGTGTTTTCATAAATATTAAATAAAAGGAGAGAAAATATTTTTTTTTCCAAATATATTCCTTAATAATAATTCTTGAAATAAGAAAAACCTTTTCTTTTGTTTTTTTGTCTCTAGTGGTCTCTTTTCAATGCAGGGACAAATAAAGAAGAAAACGAAACAAATATGAAAATCTTCATTTATTTTAGAACTCCAAAACCTTCGAATAAACTGGGATGAGGGAGTACTAATTAGGGAAGTTCTTGAAAAAAAATGTAGTCCATTAAAATCAAATATGATAAGCATTTTTTCAAGATTTCTGAAAAAAATAGATAATTTGAAGTCGATTATATATATATATATATATATATATATATATATGATGTTATTAAGTTATTTAATATAGTTTGGTTTGAGAAATTCGGCATCACAAGATGTAAATAATGTTTGTTATAATGTTGCTAGATTAAACTTGATCTAACAACGTGAGAGCAAATAAAAATTACGAAAATTACGTAAAAGTTGAACAAGTAACAATGGTACGAGCAAAATAACCATACCGTGGATTTCACCTTGCCCAATCTGAATTTTAACGGGTGGACACCTGACCCGCACTTTAATGAATTGGACATGGATGGGTTGTTTTCACGAGTTGGATGCGGGTTATACATCACCTATCCATTGGGCACCTGACCCGGAGTTAACAATGAAATTGTTAAACGACCTCTACATGATAGATTTCATATAAAATTTTGGAAACCTGGAAAAAAAGATCTAAACTTATGCGTTTTCTGAATATCTTTGTTTATAGGATAAAATCATATCTAACCATTTCAATTGGTGTTATGTGGCCACTCACATTTCATTTGGTTGTACAAATAGAATGGCACACCTTTGTTGCTTTATATAAATTGAACAACAACAACTGCATTGTGGTGCTGCATGTTTCTATAAAAATTCTTACAGACCTTGCATTGCAGGATGATTGGAAAGTAGGACAGACAGTTACAATCATAAATTATTGACAAAACAATAATACTAAGTTTGTGTTATTAAATTCTAAATTCCGCCAATTCACCCGCATTCACCCGCCTCATCGATTCATGCGCGGATATCAAACCCACCGGATAATGGGTTGGAGGCAAATACAACTCTAGAATCCACGTTTTGAAAGAATTGGGCGGGGTGGTACCAAATCCGCACCCACCCACCCATTGCTCAACCTACTATGGCGTACTAATTAAGAGATGGGCCTATGTCTTACCAGAGCCCTCAATCACGTTCAGCCACCATAGGCCCACAACTCAAGCTTTCTTTTCCAGGGCCGGTCCTGCTTTTTTTGTGGCCTAATGCAAGATTTTTTTTTTTGTGGCCCCTCTTTCATATCAACCTTGTCCATATAAAAAACATCAAGATAGCAAGCTCTTTACTAGTATTTTTGTTTTGTTTGATGATCCTGCACTAGTACTTGAAAAAGATAGACCTGACTTGAATCACTTGAATTATTGTCATCACTTTAAACCGATCTCTAAATACTTTAATATACACATAGCTAATGTAACGACTAAACAACAAACTAAGTCAGCTAATGTTTATAACACTTATCAGTATCCTAATTTATGATAACTCAAAACTGAAAATTCACAGTTAATGGTATCACAGTTCATAATGTACAGTTAATTATTGCAATGTATTGGGATTTTGTTTGAGTTCATGTGTAGATCAATCAAGCTGTGAGATGCACCTAACTCCCTAAGTTCTAAATATCTCATACTTCACAAATTTCAAAGGAAATGCACAAAAATAGGTAAATCATGAGAAAAATAGATAAATAGATTGGGAAATTTACTTACCGGACAAAGGATTTTCCATTGATAGGGGATTTTGTTCTTGTTGTTGATCATCTGGGGTTGTTGTTGTTGTATCAAAAACAAACTTAGAAGCACACAGACCTTCACTACCACCATGAAAGAAGAAAAAATTTAGTTGAGGTGTACGTAAATGGTTAGTTATCGTATCCATGGATTGAACTTTCAACAGACTAAGTCTAGGTCTAAACAACAATGTCTTACATGCCTGCCGTTTGATAACATTCAAAAATTACAAGCAATAAACTCTTTAATGAATATATAATCTAAGTATTATTATCGATTCACATTTCACACAATAAGAGATAAAGAAACCAAGAATTGAAAACCATATTTGAACTTTTAATTAACAAATTAACCAAACCATTTAATTTTGGTTTAACATAAAAACTAAAATAGGAGTGTAAAAGTAAACAAGAGAAATATATATTATGATGCTTCAAACAGAGAAATATTATGAAAGACAAATAAAATTTACCTTGCGCATCAATAATATTAATGAGATTATTATGAATCTGTATGTTTCGTTTTCACTTTTCCTTCCACAGTTTTATGCTAACCAATTTTCTTTTTCCTTCAATTTTTTCTTTTTTAATTAACCTAACTTAGATTTTGTGGCCTCCTCCCACTGGTGGCCTCAAGCAAGGCTTTCCTTGTTTACTGGGAGGGCCGGCCCTGCTCTTTTCAAACGTTGGGAATTTTCGGGAATATCAATTGAACAGATTCTCTATATTTACCCACCCATAATGTGAAAATGAGTTTAGCTATATTTACGTAGCGATGTACCCGAGTTACGTGTTTGTTAACAGCTTGATTCCTGTAGTGAGCCCACATCTGTCTAGACAGATGGTTTATGCTCGGAGGTGATTAGGTCATTATGGTGCTCGAGCACCAAAAATAAAGGGATTGCAGTTGCATCCTATCCCGATTCCTGGTCGAGTAACTAAGAGATGGCCTGAGACCCTATGTCTTAGTAACACTAGAGCCGGACAAAGCATATAATGAGCCCAATCTCAAAAACCTCTCCTTAAATAGTTAACACTAACTTAGGAAGCTTTGGGAACTTCCAATTGAACAAGGTTCCTTCAATCAAAGTTCATGGATCACCAACAAAAAAAACCCGTGAAAGAAATAGTATCAAAGCTACCAAATAATAGCAAGAAAGCAGCTAATTCATGTATGAAACTAGTCAAAGATATCTATTAGAGGAGTCGAAGAACAATAACTTTGTATTCTCAATGTTCTCAATCTACAAAGCTCTATGTTTACTAGCTTTTAGAGCAAGTGGTGAAACCTTAAACTTG
Organism: Papaver atlanticum; assembly: GCA_023531105.1. Classification (NCBI taxonomy): domain Eukaryota; kingdom Viridiplantae; phylum Streptophyta; class Magnoliopsida; order Ranunculales; family Papaveraceae; genus Papaver; species Papaver atlanticum. The sequence goes on from JAJJMB010005117.1 coordinate 1,725,157, forward strand.
ATATTAAGCTTCCTGACCTCTGAAAGCCTCAACCATCTAAATTTGGTTAATTTTAAACTCACTAAGTCGTTACGGTCCCACTAAACCTTCACTTCACTCAATCAAAGAAGTTGCCACCCCATTAATGTTAGAATGTGGGCATCCAACTCAAAACTAATTTTCTATTAGTGGAGTGACCCTAAGGATCATAAAACGCGGAATCTTAGACAACCCAGAAAATATAGTACTAACAATCTCAACACGCCCTCGCACGTATATCCTTGTTGGGTCTAACACGTGGACAATAAATCAGGTGACGCGGAGTAAAGGTACGGTCAAATGACTCGACACAAATAGCCTTCTCTGATACCATGCTAGAATATGGGCATCCAACTCAAAACCAATTGGCTATGAGTGGAGTGGCCCTAAGGATTATAAACTACATGATCTTAGAAAACCCAGACAATATGGGACTAATAATCTCAACAAAAAATAAGGTAAGAGAATTTTTGTTGTTGCTTGTATTTTTTTTCTTTTCTCTATAATTATTTTTAGGGTTATTTAATGTTTGGTACCCAGCATATGTCCAACACATTGCTTTGGTACCCAACATTTCAGATATTAAGGGTTGGTACCTGGACCCGTCATTGACTGTTAAATCATACCGTTGACTTAACAGTCTGTTAACTAAATAATTAAAATTATTAATATATTATTTCTTTAATAATATGAGACTAATAATCTCAACAAAAAAATAAGGTAAGAGAATTTTTGTTGCTGCTTGTATTTTTTTTCTTTTCTCTATAATTATTTTTAGGGCTATTTAATGTTTGGTACCCAGCCCAACACATTGCTTTGGTACCCAACATTTCAGATATTAAGGGTTGGTACCTGGACTCGTCATTGACTGTTAAATCACACCGTTGACTTAACAGTCTCTTAACTAAATAATTAAAATTATTAATAAATATTATTTCTTTAATAGAGTTAACTCACCGTTACAAAAAAAAATACAGTAAAAAATTATATGAAAAGCTCTCTCACAATTTCTCTGCCATGAACATGAAAAGTATAGCAACCGCAAAGCTTCTCCAGCTCATACTACTAGCACCATGGTGACAAACACAACATGAAAATTGAATTCCCCGAATCAGTGATTCATAACACATTATTCAGCGGAAATATAATTGTACTTAATTTCAGTAAACATTGAATCTTCCAAAACAAACCCAGAAAAATCAAAACTTTAGAAACAACACCAACAACCACCATCTTTACCGGCATTAACATCCACCACAACCACAATCAAAATCCAAAAGAAACCCAGAAAATCAAAATCCAGCTAAAACCCATCCCCAATTTCACATAATCATACTTAGTTTGAAACCCCCATCAATAAATTAACAATCAAATCAACAACAAAAAAGTACAAGGGTAAGACCCTAATCAATAAAGAAAACATCTTCTTTCCCGTGGACATAGGTCATCATGGCTGAACCATGTTATATGCTTGTGTTAATCTTTACTTTCATGTTCTTTACATTATGTTTGTCATTTAATCTTGAATGTCAGTAGCTTTATAGCCTTTAAATCTACTTGGGGTGTAGTCATCAGAAAAGATGCAACTATATTTTTGCGCTAGAAACAGGGAGGTATGAAGATCTAATCTACCTCCCTAGTAACAGCTCTATATTACTTTCATAATCTCTTTGAGAGAAGTGGCTTTCATACCACTGTGTAGAACTCTGTTAGAATTTATGAGTAGAGCTCGGACTCTACACAGTCTACACGATCTGTGAAGTCTTGAAGACCCTCAAAATCAACAGTTCTACATCCTTTTCACTGATTTTCTTCAAATTTTCATTATTTTAATATTTCCTATATCTTCCTCAAGATGCTCAGGAGAGTTGAAGATCGGAGTGAAAATGGAGTTTTAAACACTTCGGCACTCAAACGATCTCCTCCATAAAAGGGCTGGGAAGAAGTTTAAGTCAGTAAACTTCATAAGGGAAAATATTGTCCTATGAAAGTTGAAAAGACAAATTGTTCATGATGTTCTTCATCTTATAAGAAACTCAAGATAATCCACAAATCTTTTTCTTAGAAATCTAACTCTAAGTCAAGGGGAAGGGTTAACTGATAACGAGCCAAGGTGAAACTAGTGGATCCCTGTCTGGAGGCCTAGACAAATGGAGCTCGGTGAAACTATGCACAACGGTGTACTCCCAGGAGAGGGACAACCCGATAACCAATATCGGGAGGGGTTAACTGATAACTTTAGCTCTGACAAAGAGGGAAATCCCTTCGAAAGACAGAATGATATCCATTTAACTCAACCAGGAGGGTTGAATCGTTTGCCAAGGAAAACAGTAAACAATGAGGAGAAGGAAGGCGAACCTTCTAACCTCGGCGATACCGCTGTTACTATCACAGCCATCCTGAAAGTTCAAGAGGCGCAGGATGAGAGAATGAAAAAGTTAGAGAGACGTAATAGGAGGCTAGAATGGAGAAACGCAAGCTGAAACGCAAAACAAAGAAAAAGGTGCCACTCACTACCATAGAGGATACCCCCGAGGAGGAGAATCCTTTTGAGAACTTACAGGACGATGAGCGAGTGCACATCCCTGACATCTCGTACGAGTAAACAGGAGAGCGCTTTCCGAAAGGAAGTCGAGAAGTCCTAAACAAGGAAGAAAGCCCGTCCGAGGGATCATCCGATGTCGATCCCAAGCATAGACGAGAGAATAAAAAGGAGGACGAAGTAAAAACCAACTGCACGGCCGAGAACCGCATAGTCATAGACCCCAAGCGAGGGGAGACTTCAAAGTAAACTCGTTCTAAAATAGTGATGTATGCCGAGCAATCGAACGAGGATTCAGGGCGATCAAGATATCGCCGCCCAGAAGTTTCCTACTCGCCCGAAAGAGCACAAGGACGAAGGAAGAAGGCCGAAACGAGGAACAATGACGACCAATTACAAGCCCTACTCTGTAAACTCGAAGCGATGTGCAGAGAGGCTACAGAAAACAAGAAGGAAAAAAGTTGAATGAAGTACTGCAATAGGCTGGACAGTCTCCCTTATCGGAGGGTCTACTAGCCCAACCATTTCCAAGGAAATGCTCGCTCCCAACGTTTGCAACTCCCTTCAATAGGACCGGAGATGCAATCGAACATCTCAGATCCTACTGCATGACGCTGACGCAGTGGAGTCACTACGAGGTAGTGATGTGTAGGTTCTTTCCATCCAGTCTAAAAGAAGAGGCCCTAATGTGGTTCAATAACCTGCCTAAGGAATCAGTTAAGTCGTTTGACCATTAATCCAAGTTGTTCTTAGGAACATACATACATAACAGCCGAGTCAAACCTGAAATTGACATGCTGTTCCAGTTAGCCAGGGGACCAAACGAGTCGCCCCGCTCTCTGGTAACTCGTTGGAGAAAATTATGTTCCGAGATCGGAAGAGTCCCAGAGGCCTACGCGATCTTGGGCTTTAAAAATAGTCTAAGAAAGACGGACCCCATATTTGTCCGCATGTACGAAACCATGCCACCCAATCTAGGGAAACTAAGAGAGATTCAAGAGGATTACATAGCCCTTGAAGAACTCCAAGACGGTACTTATGACAAATTGGTAAAAGGAACCAATAGAGGAGAAAATGTGGTAGAACCACAGAACCCTCAAGCGTCAGCCCAAGGAGCAGGGCGATCCAACAACGGATCTACCCAGTACGATAAACATCGAAGTGGAGGATGGAAAGGGCGAGACCAAGCCCAACAAAAGAAGGGAAAATTCGTAGACCCAGTCTACACGAAACTAAACACACCTATATCCGAGATCTTTAAGAAGATCGATGGGAAATGTAAGATCACATACCCATGGAATAGAGGACAGCAGCCCGAGCACGCTAAGAATAGAACAGACTTCTGCGAGTTTCACCAGTTCTATAGCCACACGACGGACTCGTGCAGAGATCTGATGAAGATGGTGCAAGACATGATTGATGAAGGAAAACTCGAGGAGTACATCGCACAGCCAGCGATCCAACCAACGGTGGGAACACCCGTACATCGCATAGAAATACCACGTGAGGCACAATACTTGGGATGCAACACGATATCGCACTCAGCTATCACTGCTCCCACACCTGAAGGAAGTATTACATGACGAATCCATAAGCGAAGCTTCAAAGGTGACGAAGTCTTCAGTATGGCAAAAGAACCTCCTATGCAGGAATGGATGAAAATACCTATCAGTTTTTCAGCCTCGGAGGTACTAGATGAAGGACGAAACCACAACGATCCACTAGTGGTTACGATTGCTATCGCACTGCCTGAGCAGGAGGGCGAGGAAGAAAATCCTAAGGTATTGCCATGGGACATGCCTAAAATACTAATAGACGGAGGAAGTTCTGTCGAAATTTTGTTTTATGAAACATTCAAGCAAATGGGTCTTAGAGACGAATGCCTGATCCCTTCTACCTATAACATATTTGGCTTCAATGGATCATCGACCCGCCCAAGAGGCGAGGTCACCTTAGAAATTCGAGTAGGAAAAATTCCCACTCTAACCACTTTCTGTGTAGTAGATGTACTTTCACTCTACACAACCAATGTCGGGCGATCTTGGGTCCATGGGATTAAAGGAGTTGCCTCGACCTACCATTAGAGACTAAGGTTTCCAACACCCGATGGGATCGCAGAGATCGTTGGAGACTCAGGCGAAGCCAAGTACTGTTATAACATGGACGTACAAAATGACGAGAACAGGGTAAAATCCCCAAAAGCAAAGGAGAAAAGGGCCAAGAATGCTAAAAGCCAGGATGATATCAATGCTTACATAGCAGTGACATGCAAAGCAAGACACTCGGACAATGTCCCAGCCTCAGACTTATCCAAGGAGATCTTATAGCAACTACAGGACCTTTCCGATGATGGAGAGCTCATGATAAAATTCTTGGCCTCAGGACCCACGTAGGAAATAAAAATCATAACAACCAAAAAAATGGGAATGGCTAAGATTGGAACTCTCCTCGACAGAGAGGAAGAAGAAAAGCTCGTACGAGCATCAAAATAATACTCCGATGCCTCTGCCAGACATATGGGAGATATGCCTGGGATAGATCCAGAAGTCTATCAAGACCACTTGAAAAATGATCCAAAACACAAGCCTTTGAGGAAAAAGATGCGAAAGGTGACACCGGAGTATCGCAAGGCGATTCAAAATGAACTAAATAAAACGGAGGCATCAGAATTCGTCCGAGGAGAACAAATACCCAACATGGTGATAATATCGAAGAAAAATGAAGGAATACGACTTTGCATTAATAGGGCTTGTCCAAAGGACAGCTTTCCGATTCCCGATATCGATCAGCTTGTGGAAGCCAAATCTGAATACGGACTACTGTCCCTAATGGACGGATACTCGAGTTATAACCGAATCTCACTCGGTTAGAAAAATCAGGAGCATAATGCCTTCTCCACTCCCCGAAGTCTATACAGTTACCCTAATGAAGCTATCGCTGACATGCTCAGGATAAAGCTATACGGACACGGGACTAGCCGATGTGAACAATTACGCAATGTACTACGGTCCTATCGGACCACACCAAGAGGAGCAACAAGGAAGGCCCCCTTCGTTCTCACATATGGTATAAAAGCGATCATAGCAACTGAAGCGATTCTCGCTGAGATAGACAACCTCGAGGAAAACCGAGAAATAGTTCTCCAGAGAATGCAAAAATACCATTGGAGGACATCCCGAGAATACAACGAACGTGTTCATCAGAGGCAATTTAGCATAGGCGACAAAGTCTGGCACGAGATCCCGCCATACCAGCGCGGGGCAGTAAAATTTGCTCCCATCTGGGAAGGACCACTAACAGTCATCGCCAAGGCATGGAGCATACAGATTGCTCAAAACCAAAGGGGAAGAACTAGAACGCCCCTGGAATATCAAATACCTCAAGCAATACAATGCTTAGACAGCCTATTGCTTAGGAAGACAAATTATGAAAATGGGACTCGAATCCCTACGGGTAAAAGGTCATGGTACCTTACCAAAATGTACTAAGGGCTTATAAACCCTCTTTTGAGAATAATAAAATTAATCCTTTTATGTGCTCATTTCATTTACTTTGATTTTTGTTAGTTTATTTTTTCTCTCGCAATTTTTTGCTTTATCTTTTCTTGCATTTGCATATAGCATAATCATATCACATTTGCATTATAACAAAAGCCCATCAAGATCATGGCACGGTGCTAGCCACACCTTCCATTCTACAATGAAAGATGCTGGTAAAATACCTAAGCTGCCCGAGACGGATACAGACCTAAGGCAATGCCATCTAGCCGAATGAAGCAAGATGAAGCGGGGGACACCCTAAGCTACCTAAGACGGGAACAGAACTAAGGTAATGCCATCACGACCACGAAATTGGATGATGTCCTGCCATAATAGGAGATATCCAGAATCAAGGTACTTACCTATGGCTAAGGCAAGAATCACTTGACTGAGATATTGCCCTCCAAACAATGGTTAATAAACAAGTGACTCACACAACTGATCACTTAACCCTCGGGCAAGTGTAACCTAAACAGTACACTATTAAAAAACCAAGCCCATAAAGGCACCAGACCAAGGCGAGAAGGGGAATGTGCTACGCCTAAATCCCAACACCGTAAGAATAGCGCTATCTAATTAAGGAACTGATCACTCCTTGGCTTTGTCACCCATGGTTGGACCATTAGCATACACAAAACCCCTAGGGAGACACAAAAATACACACATCATGTGATGTAATCCAACTAAAGAAATTATCATCCATATGAACAGCTACTTCAAAAGAAAGTATCATTGCCTCCCACATATGAGGACTTATCAAAGTATATGTAGCAAAATAATGCCTCCAACACAAAAGAGGACTCGGTTAGCATACTGACTAGTCATACAAATTACACATTGCCTCGCAAGGAGCACGAGGACTTACCAAATAATGTCTTCCTAAACATAACCTCAAAAACAACACGAGGTTTAAACACAAAAAGGAGAAAGCAAGAAGTTCTTAGAAAAGCAAAGCTCATATGAGCAAAAGAACTGACGGACTTAAACCTTCCCATCGCCAGGTGTACCTTGCTCAATATCCACCCGATCCTCGCCCTTGCCAGTTTCAGGAGCAACTTTCTCGGACTTTGGCTCAACAAGCGGAGGTGGAGCCACAACATTGGCAGCAGCAGCGACCCTTTGACGCTCACGAAGGACGGAAGTTCTGCAGGCATTTGTTATCATACGTTTATACTCATCATGAAGATTGCTCAACTTTTGATTCTTATCAGCAAGCTCGGCTTCTAGCTCTTCCTCATGGTGGCTCACCAATTCATTGAGCTCTTCTTCAATACTTTGTTTTTCCACCTTCACTTCCTCCAACTGCCTCTCCAACTCCGCATTACGCTTACAAGCCTCTACAAGAGAAATAAATGGAGAGAGTCAATGTAACAGAAATTACTCATAAAAGCATAAGGTGAATGAAAATCAAAAGCCGCTAATAGGCAACCTTCATGTTCAATTAAAACAGAAGCTAAGGTCTGTTCCACTTGGGCCTTTTGATTATCTAAAGCACTAATCTGCGCTTCAACAGGAGTTATGGCAGCATCGCCAGCTGGGCACGATAACATGTGTCTATCACGCTCTTTTTCAAGCTGGATAAAATCTCGCTGGAGACGTGCTAACTCTTCTCTATCATCCTCTGCCTGCGCAAGCAGGGGCATGTGATCTGATTGCCACTCAATCAGCCCATCCATTTGAGTTCGAAGGAGCTTGATCTCATCTAAGCGAGCTACAGCCACCTTATTAGCTTTATCTAGCATCACACGAAGCTCAACGATGCGATTTCGATGAACGTCCACATCCTTCTTAAGTTATGCATACGGGGAGGAAAACTTTCACTGGGCATAAAAAGCTTTTCTGAAGAAGGCTTTGAACTCTACAGAAGGGAAGAAGAGAATGAAATTCAATTCTACACCCTAAGAGGACTTTTATAGGAATAAAAATCCTTGGAAAACCAACCAACGTTTCCAAATCCAAGAAAGTCAAGGCGCAATAAATAAAATGACGGAAATCCCGGAAGACGACCATAAAAGAAGAGACAAAAATTCTCTACCTCAAGAAAGATTCTGGGGATAATAAACCCACGCCTCAAGTCCAATAGGTAAAAGAGCACTAAAAGTGCAGATGTGGCGAAAATTTCGGACGTGGTGAAAAAGACGGGACGGTTACAAAGTTTTCTTCCCATCATGCCCCTGGCAAGATGAAAAGAAAATAAGCAAAATGTGAGGGTAAATTACTCGATGGCCACGTGTCAACATCTCAATGGATTGTTTCATGATAAGGTGATAAGGTAGAAGCATCGAATCATACTCTGAAAGGTGATTTCGTCTGAATCTAGACGCCTGCTGCAATGTTACATGAATGACGCGTGTGAGGAGTGGTCTAATCGACTCAGACGGTCAAGTCTAAAAAGGAGGACTGCATTTAATGAAGAATCAAAAGAGACGTGGACGAATCTACATTGTATCAGAAGACTCGGGCGATCTATACTATAACCCAAGGATGATGCAGTGCGAGATTCCCTAAGGAAGAGCAACACGATGACGCACAGGGAGAGACGACTCGGAAAGAGAACCAAGCAGGCCATCACGAGGGATAGTATAGAGCTCGTCCTAAGTAATGAGAAGATGTATGATAGCTCCACCAACTCGACGAGACCAGGCCTTCACGATCCTAATTTTCCTATAAATACCAGTCCATGTAGAAGGAGATGGACATGTAATTTTAGATGGTCTTTCTACAGAGAATTCCTGAGAGAGATTTAGAGAAAGAGAGGGTGAGAAATCTAAGTGATATTTGTAGCTTTTTAAAGGGTAAGACCTTAATCAATAAAGAAAACATCTTCTTTCCCGTGGATGTAGGTCTTCATGGCCGAACCACGTTATATGCTTGTGTCAATCTTTACTTTTTATGTTCTTTACATCTTGTTTATCTTTGAATCTTGCATATCAAGTAGTTTATAGCCTTTAGATATATTTGGGTGTAGCCATCAGAAAAGATGTAACTACAACCTCGAGGGAAAACTTTTCCTTGCAAATGAACAACTTGAAAAGGCTCAATATGAGTTAGTTAAACAACAAGGGAAGACTAGCCATTTTGATGGGTTGGCGAGCACGCTTGATTTGAGCGTTAAAGAGTCTGCAAAGGAGGTGGAGCGTCTGAAGTCACTGTTGACGAAATCTGACCTCAAGGTTGCTGCTATCACCGTAGAAGCTCTTCGTCAATTTGCCCTGAAGGTAAACAAAAAACACTCACCCAGGTAGAGCAGGGACTGTCAAAGTATGGGATTGTAAGAAAGTATAAGCGCCGTCCAGTTCCCGAGCCCTTTGCTACTTCTTATGGTCCGTCATCTGGTGGTAGACCAATACTGCGGAATAAACAAGGATTCATTCTATTTTTAATCACTATTTGCACAATGACATATAATAGACTTAATCCTTGTAAACAAAAGTGCATCCTTTCTTCCATCAATATTTGCATAATGACATAAAAGGCTTAACTTTTGTTTTTCAAAAGTTCGTTATATCTTTTATCAGTACTTTCATAATGACATATAATAGAGATAACTTTTGAACAAGTATGGGACAGTTACAGGTTCACGGACGCAAACACACATATCCATAATAAATTGCAATATATAAAACAATAAAGATTAATACTGCAAAATCATCTTCCAAACAAACTTTAGAATTTAAATAAATAAATCTAAAAACATTGAAGAAGAAAAACGTTGGACATAGCTATGTGTAATCACAATAATGGCTATTCCAAACCCTAGTTATCCTTCTTAAAACACAAGAATAAATTCTCATAAGAAGTTTCCTAGTCAAAATATGACAACTCTTAGAGAACATAATTTGAAAAACATCATAGATTGCCAGCAACCAAAGAGCGAACATGGACGAGTTCATCAGTTGCTTTCTTCAGTTCATTTTTCAGAAATTCAAGATTCTTTGTTGCAATTCCAAGTTGTTCACGTACGACCTCAAAATCTCGAAGAAGATTTCCTACCAGTTGTGATGACATCTGAACTGGTAGTTTGTTTTCATGATCAACAGCATGATAGCAGGTTATGAAAACAGGGTTCTCGTGAAACTCGATAGCCTTGCCCTTCTCAACTTCGTCTTCCTTGTTGCATCCATCCATTGTGCACACAAAAATAATAATCAGGAGAACCTTCTCTTTTTTTTTTTTTTTTGACATTACGGAACGTTTATGTATCAAAAAGAGCTTGATACATATATATATATGAGCGTTTCAAGGAAAAACCTAGGGTCACTCGTATATGTTCCGTACGGGTCAAGTGTACGTGCACAACTTGTTACAAACTTGGTACAAGACCAAGAGAGTAATGGAGCCAAATTTAGAAGAATTCTTGAAAAGTCAAAGACATATTCTAAACAAATTGACGAAGCCTTTGTTCAAAACGCCATAAGATAATTGTTGAAGAACAACAACTAATTGGTCAATGGGAAGAGGATAAAAATCCTTCAAGGCAATCAACAAAGAAATATTCTCAAGAGTGAGCGATCAAAAACATTACACCATGTAATGTCCTGGAGCAAGGCTCAACAGTTTTATGATCATATTACGTAAACGGAAAATATAATGAAAAGAATAATATAACAACGACTACTTTCTCAAGACAAAAGATTTTCTTGAGAATTATGAGCATCCTCCCACAGTTACAGGGAGGATGCTATATTGAGCAGTCAAGTTGTATTTTGATGAGCATTTTGCTCATCTAGAATATTGACCTCTTCTTTCTTTCCTTCATGAAGATTTTCATAAAAATCAATAGGGTTAGTCGAAAGAGATTTAAACAGGGGAGAACAAGGGATACCTGAAACTATTGCTTTCCTTTCCTTCTTAATGATCCTTTTGAGTATGTTTATACTTGTCTTGAGCTCTGAGACTCGATTATTGATATGAATGAAGTCTGAAGCAGACACCTTGGATTAAAGGCTTTCTTCAGAGAGAGAAAAGGCGTTTGAACCTTTTTTCTTTCTCCTATGACTTTTTCTCTTCTCAGAGTAATTTAAAGATTCAGTTGTCCACCTGACGTTCTTTCTTCTACAATTGCAGGTGTTTTTTGTCTGAAAATCATAATCAAGAACTGGCTCATCACAACATTTTTCTTGATTGTAGACAATGCCTTTTACACCAGCTAGATGAGAAACAGGTTTAATTACTTCTTTAGACATCCATACAAGAATGTTATGAAGTTTTTCATTCCTCAGTCGGAAACGACATCTCCTTTCAAGGTGTCCTTTGTTTCCACAATAATAGTAGTTAAAGGAATTATTCTTGACTGTTCTCATGTGAGTTGATTTCGAAGGAGGACAATCCTTGTTCCTAGAAATAGAAGCTGCTGAAAAAGGTTTTCACATGGAGATTTTCTATTAGCACGGACAAAATTGATCTTACTAGTACTCGGAGCGTCTATTCCTTTATAGCCCAGACCACGTGTATCACGATGTTCTTTACATGCTCCCAGCATAGAAGATAATTTTGTAGAACTAGAATTGAACCTTTTCAGATTCTCTTCCATTAATTTTACCTTATCAAGAGCAGCAGCTAGATCAGTCTCCAAAAGTTTTCTTTGGAGAGAAGACTGATTTCTCTTTCGTTAAAACATTTTTGTTGAGAGTCGTATCTTGCTTCAAATTCTACAAGTCTTTCTTTCAACACAAAGATATTTCGAATAAGATTATCACATTCTGACCTTTTTGAGCGTATATCTTCGTCTCAATCTTTAACGATAGATTGTAAGAGTTTGTACCCACAGTCATAACCTTTAAAGAGTTTTCTCGGTTTTTTGTTTTCTTGACAGAGAGGTGCCAGATATTTTCTCAAGCAAGTCGTTGACTTCTTTCCTTTTAAGGCATGGTCAAAGATATTGATATATTGAGAGACTTCCTCATCAATACTTTGTCCTTCTTCTGAATCACTCTCATCTGAAAGATCATCCAACTGTTCATCAAGACATTTTTCCCAATTGAATGGAGATTCAGTCACATAAGTGGACAAGGGAGATTTCTCAAAAATCTAAAGATTTTGGACCAAATCAGAGTGACTCTGAACTGGTGTTACGTTATCAGAGATATTATTGCCATCCATAGATTCATAACGCTTACAAACACAGACTTATGAGGTCTTTAAATGCGTTTGCCTACTCTGATACCAATTGAAAAAGCGGGGGTCTAACAACCTCACCCAATATTTCGCTTAGCAATCTGTATGGACTAACTCCAATATACTTTTAAGGGAATAAACTAGACAGTCAGACTCAATCTTAAAAAAGTATATCGAAGAGTTATATCTCAATTTATCGATTCAATCCTTACTCAAACAATAGAAATCTGCGAGCCTGATTGAATACAAGAGAAATAACTTGAACGGTACCAAAGACCAATGTTCAAGGATCAATCAATTTCAATCAACAACCAAAGGTTGGATTTACCAATTGATCGATTCAACGCACAACCTGTGATATTTCAAATATATAACAAAATATATTGCGGAAAATAAACAACACAGACACCATAAGTTTTGTTAACGAGGAAACTGCAAATGCATAAAAACCCCGGGACCTAGTCCAGATTGAACACACACTGTATTAAGCCGATACAGACACTAGCCTACTACAAACTAACTTCGGTCTGGACTGTAGTTGAACCCCAATCAATCTCACAATGATCCAAGGTACATTTGGGCTCGTTACGTCTCTAATCCCAGCAGGATACTACGCACTTGATTCCCTTAGCTGATCTCACCCACAACTAAGAGTTGCTACGACCCAAAGTCGGAGACTTTAATAAACAAATCTGTCTCACACAGAAAAGTCTACAGGAATAGATAAATCTGTCTCCCACAGAAATACCTACGAGTTTTGTTCCTTCTTTTGACAAATCAAGGTGAACAGGAACCAATTGATATACCGGACTTATATTCCCGAAGAACGGCATAGAAATATGAATCACCTCAAAATAATCTTAATCGACTAGCGAAACAAGATATTGTGGAATCTGATAGACGCATTTATGTGTCTATTTTCATCTCTATTGTGTATATTGTTAGTACCCATTTTTGTACTAATTTTGGTATTTTATCCCTTTGTAGGTGTTTTTGGAGAAATAGGCTTTTGCGGCGAAATTGGCTCGAAAAGTTGTTAAAGGCACCTGGGAGGACATTTGCTATTTGGACTATCATTTTGGATAAGGGGTAACCCATTTCCAAGCTGCTAAGCACAGACCTGGATTGGATAGGGGGACACCTTCTTCACGGTTTAAAAGGAAAGTTTTGGCGGGAAAAATGGTTTTCACGGATGGATTTTAGGGTTGGAGTTTTGATCGATTTTTATGGAGATTAAAGGGCTGAAATTGATTGGGTTTACTCCTTAGGACTACACAGGCCTGGTAAAGTCTTTGGATTGAACCAAGATTGGCAAAAGATCGAATTAGAGCAAAACAGAGGTGATGGAAGTTTTGGGTCTTTGATGATTTATTTTAGGAATTTCAGGGAGACTAAAGGCAAGATTTTCTTCCCAAAGCTTGATATCTATCTAAGGGGAAATGCATCCAATGAAAATATTTTATTTAGACCCTTTCATAGAACCTGAACCTGAACCACAATTAGATATAAATTTATTAATCAGGAAACTAGGTAAGGGCATGCTAGTCTTGTTCATTTTGTTGGTTTATTACAGTTTCCTTTGGTCAGCTCTATTTGGTTTTGAAGACCCACAGTTATTCCGACTACTGTTATACGATTCGAGGTGACTAATCCTTTCCAATGTCTGGCTGAAGACTTTAAACTTAGCACTTCTTGGGAGGTAACCCATTCTCATGCAACACGGTAATATCTTTCCTTAACTTTTTTTCTTCAAATGGTAACAGTTTCTCCTTGTTCATGCTTTTAATTTTATCTTTAGAACATTGAGGACAATGTTAGATTTAAGTTTGGGGGTACGGGAGAAACTTTTTAGTTGCATAATAAACTCCAGAGCCTAGAAATTTATGCCTATTAAGGATGGCACTAACCAATCTAAGTGGATGGAAGCATTTTGGTTTTAGGAGTTGAGGAACCAATCTGAGTGGATGGAAACATCTATATAGAGTCTATTCATAAAAGCACAGAGCTCAGGTGTTAGAAATAACATGATAGTTTCACCGTATCTCGAAATCATCTTATTACTTCTGTTTTTGTTTCTTGCAAATTTTTTATGTTGATGTCTGCTGGGTTGAAATAGAGTGATTGAGTTACTAAAAAAAAAAAAAAAAAGACCAGACCAATTAGACCAATCGGAATAAATATTAACACTTGGATAGCAATATGTGTGTGTTCTCCCTGTCTCCGTCGCCTAAACAAGCGTGGAATGCAGGATCCACGGGAATTACCATGTAATCTGCTGACAAGAAGCATGCGCTTGGATACAAAAGATCTAATCATGTCGTTAAATAAAATAAAATGTGTGTTCAATAAATCGACCGCTGGTTCCCTTGTATATGCCAGACGAGTTGATCTAGAATTAGGATTATCGACCACTGGTCCCCTTGTATATGCCAGTTGTGTTGATATTAGTCCAGACCAGTATCTCAATCCACTAGGTCATAGGTTCATCTTGGCATTAAAGTCCATTCGCAACCATCTATTTCTATATCCATCTTCTTAATCTATTCATGTGATTTGTTTGATTCCGGATATTGATGTCCATAGTGCGACTATCTGAGTAGAGCTTTGTCACTTATATATGAATTTTAGTATGCTTGAGTGCAAACTCGTATACAACAATTGGAATTTCGCATCAGGGTACTTCCTCCCGTAATCAATAAGTATGCCAACCGAGGAGGTTCTTTAGTGCATTCCAAGGTTTTACGTAGATAGCTAGGGTCTGGAGTAAAGGTTTTGTGGGTATATCTCTAGTAAACCCTCCCGAGACTATAACTCGGCCACAAGGGCCACCCAGGGGTTTAAAGGCTTGTTACACATGCTAAGTGCAATCGACGATGCCTGCGACAGTGAGTTAGGATTTTATTTTGTAGTTTTGATTTGTTCGGGACTAGCAAATAATAAGTTTGGGGGTATTTAATAGACGCATTTATGTGTCTATTTTCATCTCTATTGTGTATAATGTTAGTACCCATTTTTGTACTTATTTTGGTATTTTATCTCTTTGTAGGTGTTTTTTTGGAGAAACAAGCTTTTGCGGCAAAATTGGCAACCCAAGGGACGAGTGTTATGCGGACTCCAGCAACGGATAAGGGGCGACCATTGGATAAGGGTTAACCTTTCCCCTTCACGTTCAAATTCTGAATTTGGGCGAGAAACCAAAAACGTAAAGGTTGTTTTCTGGCAGTTTTGGTGGTAGTGATTTGGAGGAGTTTAAGGTCGATTAAACCTCTGATTTTCATAGGGTAGACTCCTTATGGGTATAGGAATCTAACATGGGTGTTGAAATCGATTAACTGGGCTCAATCGACGGGTTTTGATCTCAACAGCAAAATATGGAAAGTCACGTGTGTGACCGATTTTAGGAAATTTTAGAGAGATTAAAGGAAAGATTTTCTTCCCAAAGTTTAATATATATCTAAGGAAGAGTTTAGAATCAAAAGGAAAGCCCAGATATGCATGGAAATTCTAAAACAAGAAATTGCCGCAACTTTGCCGTGAAGAGAAAGAAAGAGATTTTGGAAGATTTTGGAGAGATTTAATCGCTCTTTTTGATATAAATAGATTGGTTGGGTCATATAGAAGGGGTGTCGAGAGTTTGGGGGGCTAAGAAGGGATGAGGAGTGAGAAATCAAGACGAACAGAAAGCTACCTGCTGTTGTTTTCTGCTGGTGCGGAGCTGAAGAACACGAAGAACATAAGACGCACACGGAACAGTCGAAAAGAACACGAAGAACTTCGACCCACAAAGAACCATCGCAGAAGCAGTCTTATATTCAACTACAGAAAGCTGTTATCGTTTTTTACTGTCTTTGCTTAATACTTTCAGCGACCATTACCTTCCTTACAACAAGCTTTCTGTAACTATAGATCGTCCTTTCTAATAAAAACACCTTATTTGATCAATGAAATCAACTTTTGAGCATATTTCTAATATGAGGAGCTAAACCCCAACATTGGGATGACGGAGGAAGCCCTATTTCACGCATGTGGTAATTCTAATAATTCTTTTATGACTATTTGCATTGATTTTTAATTGATTTATGATTTTTATTGAATGGGTGTGATATTGTTTGATGATGTATGCTTGGTCAATGTATTTTTGATACATCATGCTTTTGATTTACAGTCATTGCTTTTCAAAAATCTACTTTTGGCAAAGAATAAGAGTCCATATTTTTTAATATTAGAGCTATAATTGATTGGAATTATTATTTGAATCACATGAATGAAATTTGGTGGAATCCTAAGTCCCAGTAACTCTCGCACCTTTGTAATATTTTTGTATATATTTTTATTAAATTTAAAAACTCGAATCTTCACAAGTCCGAGTGAACGACAACCTTACTTACCACTTTAAAATTACATCACTGCTGCTGCTGCTGCTGAAGAACTCGAATAACTTCGACCCACACCGAACCCCCGCAGAAGCAGTCTTATATTCAACTACAGAAAGTTGTTATCGTTTTTAACTGTCGTTGCTTAATACTTTCAGCAACCATTACTTTCCTTACAAAAAGCTTTCTGTAACTACAGCTCGTCCTTCTTAATAAAAACACCTTATTTGAGCAATGAAATCAATTTTTGAGCATATTTCTATTATGAGGAGCTAAACCCCTTAGCCGAGGCGACGGAGGAAGCCATTGTTCCATGAAAAGTGGTATAATTCTATTTTAATTATTTTTGCAATTTTTATATGATTATTTGCATACAACTAATATAGGAAAATTGATTTTTATTGAGTAGTTGTGAATTGTTTTGATGGAACATGCTAGGTTTTAAAACTTTTGATGTTTCATGCTTGATGTTTAAAATTGTTACTTCAAAAATCTATTAGAGGCAATAAATTAGAATCACTTTAAAAGAAAGAATTGCATGAATATTGATTAGATTATATCACTTAATTGGTTAATGGTGGAATCTAAAGTCTCGGTGTCTTTTTATAATTTGATACAATTTTATTTAATTTAATTTAAGTCTAAAAAATCCTTCACAAGTTCGAGAAACGAATCTTTTTACCACTATCTATAAAACACTTTAGAATCACAAACGATGACACGAAGGTGTTTGTGACTACTTTTCTATCTTGCCTATCGGAGATATAAATCTCAAGCCAATCTTACGATTATACTCAAACATGATAGAAGCAGCAAGATCAGATCACACAACTACAGAGAAAATAGTTGGGTTTGTCTTCACAATCCCAATGAAGTCTTTAAGTCGTTAACCTACAGGGTCTCGTGAGAAACCTAAGGTTAAAGGAGAATCGACTCTAGCTTATACAACAAGTATCACACAGGAGGTGTGGGGATTAGGTTTCCCAGTTGCTAGAGTTCTCCTTTATATAGTCTCCAAATCAGGGTTTGCAATCTAAGTTGGTAACAAAGCATTCAATATTCACCGTTAGATGAAAACCTGGTTAGATTCAAGCTAATATCTTTCAACCGTTAGATCAAATCTTACCTTGTTATACACAAATGAAATATACTTCATTTAGGTTTGAGTAACCGTACCTAAACGTGTACACCTAGTTAGTTCAACAATAGTTAACCAATGGTTAGCCATATGAACACTTTCATATCAACCTTATTCATCTTCACCATAACTAGTTCAAATGAATCAAATGAACTAGTTAGAGAGTTGTTCAATTGCTTAGATCTCATAGAAGTATACAAGACATAATCAAAGCAAAAACGATTTTGATTCACTCGAATCGATTCATGAACATTATAGCCACGGTTTGCAAAGATTGCATTCCTTAATATATATAAATGTTTAGTTCACGAATAAACCGTTTTTAGAAAATAATCCACCTAAGTACACATACAGGTACGTATACTGAAGTACGCAGATTGAGCTTGTTTTTAGTTCACAAACTCCAGCAGAAATTCACGGGATGTGAACTTCCGGCAGTATGCGTACGGGTACGTGGACTTAGCTCCGGACATCCTAAACCAGTAAAGTACGCATACTTTGGTTCAAGAATTTTTTACTTACACAAGTATGAGTTCACATACAATGTTTATATCCATTCAAGGTTATATATTCTAAAATCTCATTTCAATCATTGAAACATTCTTAGAGGATGTTATATAGTTGTTATTCACAAACTATTTTTCATCAAAGCGATTTTCAAGAAATTGAAATGATCAACATAACTTTCGTCACGAGTAAAGATGAACTTGGCCAAAGAGAAAGCTTACCAACACATATTTCGAGAAATAGATAAGCGAGATAAACTCGGCTCGAAATAGAAAATGTGTATAATCGAAGTCTATATAGCAATACGACTTTTGTCTCAAGATAGGAGATAGAGTAGATAGACTTTTGAGTGATAGATAAGTTCAAGTCTCCACATAATTTTTTGTCGATGAAGTTCCACCAGTTCCTTAAGTAGTTCTTCGTCTTTGCATGATGAACGTCGTGGAGTCTAGAGCTCAACTACACTTACTATCCTAGTCCGAGACTTAGCTATAAGTAGACTAGAAATCAAGACTTATAGTTTTGGCAACTAATCTTGACAAAAAAGCTTGAGATAGCAACACTTGCGAGTTCGACCGAGCAGTGTTATTGTCCTTCCTGCATAAATGCCTGTAGTTTTTCATCTTTCATCATAGAGGATATGTATGCCAGAGCATCGGCGTGTCTGTTGTCCTTCCTGCATAAATGCCTGAACATAATGCCTTTTACTTGGAAAGCTAGTCTTTGGACCAAGGACATGTATTTTGACAGGATCTCGTCATGCGTATTATATTCTTGCTCTATCTGAGGGATGACCAATTGAGAATCACTTTTCATCCGAACAACGGTTATCCCCAGCTCTAGTATTAGGCGAAGATCATGCATGACAACTTCATATTCTCTATGTTGTTGGTGTACTGCTCGAATTCTCGTCTCAGCTCGTGCACCATTCTGTCTCCCGTGGGGGTTGTAATGACGATCCCTATTCCAGCGCCTTCCTTATTCCTTGAGACGTCAACGAAGACTTCCCATCTTCGCTGGTTTGTTGGCTTGAGTACATCTACCACGTCGTTAGTGTTGAGGGGTAAATATTCTAAGACTTGATATTTTTAGGCAGTTTGTATTTCGTGTATGATGTTGAATTGTTGTAATTGTGCGTTCCATTTTGCTATTCTTCCAACCTTCCCTGCATTTTTGAGGACGGATTCCAGTGGCGCCTTGCTAGGAACACGAACATAGTGGGTCAGGAAATAGGTCCTCAGTTTCTGTGATGCGAACACCAGTGCCAAGATGAGCTGCTCAATCTTTGTGTAGTTTCTCTCTGCCGCATTGAGGGTTTTGCTGACATAATAAACCGGTTTCTCTACTTTTGTGTTTGTTCTGACTAACACGACGCTCATTGCATCTTCAGTTGAGGCTATGTACAACGCCAATACTTCATCAGGTTCTGGTTTCTGTAGTATCGGGATCGTCGCTAAGTATTCCTTGATCTTTTGAAAAGCTTCTTCACATTCATTTGTTCTTCTTTTTCAGGATGTTGAAGAAATGCCTGCACTTATCCGATGATCGCGCTATGAATCTTCCCAAATCTTATACACACCCGTTGAGATTTTGCACTTCTTTCAAATTCCTTGGTGGCACAATGGCCCGGACCTTCGCTGGATCGACCTCGATACCTCTCTTTGTTACCAAGTATCCGATAAATTTCCTCGATGTGACACCGTAGGTACACTTCTCCGGGTTCACCTTCATGTTGTACTTCCTCATTGCGTCGAAGATTTCCTTTAAGTCGCGAAGATGATCCTTTCGTAACTTGATTTTGACGAGTATGTCATCGACGTAGACTTCTAAGGTGCGCCCTATCCATGGTTTGAAGATTGCATCGACAAGCCTCTGATACGTCGCTCATGCGTTTCTCAATCCAAAGGGCATGCGGGTGTAGCAATAGAGTCCGTGCGGGGTGAAAAACGTTGTATGTTGTTGATCTTCTTCTGCAAGGGCGATCTGATTGTAACCTGAGTAGCCGTCCATAAATGATAGTTCTTCGTGGCCTTCCACTACTTTCACTAGTTGAACGATGCTTGGGAGAGGATAGATATCCTTCGGGTAGGATTTGTTAATATTTGTTAAGTCAATACATATCCTAACTCCGCCATTTTTCTTCGGGACGATGACCATGTTCGAGATCGAAGTAGGGTATCTGACTTCCTTTATGAATCCCGCGTCCAAAAGCTTTTTGAGCTCATTTTCCATAGCTTGGTGATACTGCGGTGCCACTTTGCGCAATCTCTGTCTGAAAGGGTGTGTGCCTGGCTGGATTTATAGTTTGTGTCTCACTATTTTTGGATCGATTCATGGCATATCCCCTAATTTCCAAGCAAAAATGTCTGGGTATTCTTTGAGTAATCCTACTAAAGCTGCTTCTCGTTCCTCTTCAAGTAATGTACCAATCTTTATCATTTTTGGATCTTCTTCAGTGCCTATGTTTATTTCTTTGGTAGGTTCGACCGAAGTGAATGTGGGTTTTGGTTCGCCTAGGAGGGGAATTTTCTTTAATTGCTGGAGTCTTCGTAATTCTTCGTTCCTGAATTACTGGCCTTTGTGTTCACAGGATTGGTTCCACTTGGTTGAATATTTGACAGACTTTTCCCTGCGGTTTTTAAAAAGTATTGATCAATCGCCTTTTCTTTTTCCCCTTCCTTGTTTTTTCCCCTTCACGCTCTTCGTTCTTTTTCTCGTTCCAGGTTCAATTGAGTTTCTTGAGCCTGGCATTCTCTGGCGGTAACTTGATCTCCTTTGATTTTCATCTCTCCTACTGGGGTTGGGAACCTCAGGTACTGGTGATACGTTGCCACCACTCCCTTCAGTCGATGTACCCATCGCATCCCAATGATGGCGTGGTATGGTGATGGAGCATCAACCACGCTGAATATGGCGCTCACTATCATGGGGGATGCTTTAACCTCGAGAACGATGTCTCCCAATGGCTTTGACACCGCTCCATTGAAACCGTAGATAGTATAGTACAAAGACATCAGTTGTTCGTCCTTTAGCTCCATGCGCATGAAGGTATCGTAAAATAAGACGTTGATTGAGCTTCCTCCGTCAATCAAAATCTTATTTATATTCCACCCCGAAACTGGTAAGGTAAGGACCAACGGGTCATTATGATCTTCCATATCTTCTTCTACCTCATC
Organism: Papaver atlanticum; assembly: GCA_023531105.1. Taxonomy (NCBI): domain Eukaryota; kingdom Viridiplantae; phylum Streptophyta; class Magnoliopsida; order Ranunculales; family Papaveraceae; genus Papaver; species Papaver atlanticum. Next base: position 1,746,567 of record JAJJMB010005117.1, read on the forward strand.
AGCGGAAAAAGTTAGTGGTGTACTCATCCATTCCCCATGCTCTTCGACTTCTCTTCCATCGATTTTGTATAGTTCGCAGTAAGTCTCAAATTGCTTTCTTAGACTTTTGCCGATCTGCCCTGTCAACGATGGTCCAGTGGACTCGGAGCAGGAGATGGTATTGATTGTTCGATCATTCTCAGGTAAACGGACAGTCTTGATGCGGTCGCTCTTCTCGGGTTGTTGAGGGGGTTGGACGTACTCCTTAAGATCGTCGGCATCAATCATCTTATGAATCATGATCTTTAAGTTCCTTCACTTTTCCGTCTGATGACCTTTGTAGCAATGGTACTCGCAATAGTCCCTGGATTTCTCTGACCTTAGCGGTTGCTTTCCTTTTGACCATGGCCATTCGAAGTTGGTCCTGTCTTTGATCTCTCGTAAGACATGAACGTAACTGGTATTAAGCTTGGTGAAGACTTGATCTTCGAATTTTTGATCATTGCGTTGATAATATTCTCGTCGTCCCCGCTTATCTTCATTGAATCGCTCAGTCGAGTTCGCTCTTTTGGATGATCCGCTGGCTGGCTCCACAAAGTTGGTACGATGGGACTTCTGCGCTTGCGCCCTCGGTTTCTCTCGCTGAATCTCTTCTAGTTTTGCATGTTTCTCGATGATGACACGAAGATCACCTTCAGTTGCGGGAATACTTCCATGTATTTCAACAAATAATGGACTCATTCTGTCCAATCCCCACTTGTAATAGTTGATGCTAACCACGGAGATGGCATTACCTATTTCCTGGCATATTTTGTGCCATCTGTACATGTATTCCCTGATTATTTCCCTTGGTCCGATGGCTAATGAGAATAGCTTGTCCATGCCTGTATTGACGGTCTTGTTGTACTTGTAGGTTTCAAGAAATACCTTGGTGAGCTGGTTGAAGGAGTCGATGGAGTTGGGAGGTAGGTTGTCGAACCATGATAACGCGGACCACTTGAGGCTCGATGGAAAGTACATGAATAGTACTATGTCATCTCGGTCCCATCGGGCCGTCGTTCGGTTATAATAATGAAGGTGCGCCGCTGGGTCGCTGTTTGGTTATAGTAATGAAGGTGCGCCGCTACGTCATCCGTCGTAACATTCAAGTGGTGGGATCGGGAAATTTGGGGGAATATGGATAGGTGTGCGGTCAGCGGCGTGGTGACAGCTTCCCTCATTACCTCTTCTAACCTTCCTCCTCATTGCTTTTCTTTCAATTGTTTGATCTCCTCCATCATTTCGTTATGAAGGGTCTCCGTAGCGAGGAAGTTCTCATCCCATAAGGTTCGTCCTGGTCTTCAAGACTCACTATCGAAATAATCTGAATCTTCTGGTACATAGTCTGGGTCTGACTGCCTATTTCTTCTGTTGACATGATGATTCAGCGGTTCCGTATTGTGTATATTAGTTACGATCATCTTTCGGTCTCGGTTGGGCTCCGGAGCTTTTGAGTTTGCTTCGTCGTATGCTGCCCGCAGGTTTGCGTCCCTTGCATAGAGCGTAATTCTTTCCTTGAGTTGATGATTCTCATGCGTGAGGAGTGCCACAGCATCTGCATACGCCTTTTGGTTTCTTTTCATTTCTTCTAGCTCCGTAACTAGCTGAACAGACGGGTTTGAGCCTTGATGCGGCGTTCCTCCAGGTGCTTGGCCCATAGCTACAATGGCATATATAATCTTCGTTTATAGTCTGAATTAAGGGGATTGGTGGATCTGAAGGTAAGACTTGGAGCTCCACTTGCTGAGGTATTACCTGGTTTGTTGTCAGCAGAGGTTGGTTTTGTTCATTGGTTAGCGGCATCCCGTAGATGGGTTGCTGATAGCTGTCGTAAGTGCAATCAAATTAATAATCTTATTTCCACACAATTAACTGGTAATCTAATGGAAGTAAGGATCGTTCCCATGAAGAGCAGTGAGTTTTAGTTGTCAAAGTGTCACAAAGGGGGGGTTTTGTTTTAGATTTTGAATAAAATAATCAAAGAAAATAAAGTTGAGTTGTAATCAATAGAGAGAGGTTATCGAGGAATCCTTCTTCATTAATAAACCGTCAATGAGTTATTATAATTTCCTACTCGTCGTTAATCATATATTATCACCAACCGTGGAATAACAGCTAGATCAGTGTTATCCCCTAAATTCCTTATATCACTGGATACGAAAGTTATCAACTACCAGATTTTATTCATCTAAACCACCTAGTAGTAGATCACTCAAGGTGTAATTTGGTCGAATGCTTTATCTTTTGTGAATTTATAGGTTGATCCTACTAGTTAGACTCTTTGATCAAGGTCCACTTTTTAGTGTTGTATATACACACAATCGCTCCACAGAATACCTCTGTAAGGTCTCTTGTTCTCTATTTGTGTACAAGTTATTCGACGATTACTTATCTCCTAACTTAATACTAGCAATAGATTAAATCAATAAATCAATTCAGTTGGCCACGTGGACAATCTATCAATCGATCATAAATATTAGTATCGTATAAACAAGCGATAATCATATGAAGAACTTCAAAGTAGATTAATATAATAACTCAAATCTTGTTTAAAACTTAGAATTCATCCTCAATCAATAGGTGTTTAGCTACTCATGGATGCAGATTCAAAGAATCATAAACATCGGCTGACATAACACTTATGGAAGCTCCCAAATCAAGCAAAGCACTCTTGAATCGTCGGTTACCAATGGTAACGAAAACTGTGAAACTACCAGGATCTTCACACTTTGTAGGCATCTTATTTAGTAACATAGTTGTAGCACTTTCACCCACTTGATTAATTTCTTTAGTAATCAACTTATCCTTCCTTGTACACAAATCCTTCAAAACCTTGGCATACCTGGGTACGGTTCTGATGGCTTCAATAAATGGAATGTTGATTTGTATCTTGCTGAAAATATCCATAATCTCCTTGTCTTGAGATTGCTTCTTGGATTTGACAAAACGATTAGGAAAAGGAGGTGGTATGGTAAAAGTGGGAACCGTGTCCTTAGGTTGGCCGGTTTAGGTTGGCTTTTCCTTCTGTACGTTTTCATCCTCTACTTCCTTTTCAATATCGTCATTAGGTTTACGTGCTTCCCCTGTATCCATATTTGAATCTTCTACTTGCCTTCCACTCATTTACGTTACCGCATTAACGTGCTCTGTTGGGTTCACAAATGGTTGAGATAGTAATTTTGTTGATGCTTGTGCCTTCAGTGAATTCATATCGGTTTCCAATTGCCCAATCTGTACTTGTAAGTTTTTTACAGCCTCATCATTCTTTTGTTGATATTGTAGGTTTTGCTGAAATATTGCCTTTTTCTCTTTGGACGTTTTATCTTGCTTAAGCATCATAGCCTTCATCATCTCTTCTAGACTAGAGATTTGGTTTTGTTGTTGAGGTTGTGGATGGAATTGTTGTTGAAAACCACTTTGTCTCACATGTAGATTAGGAGCTGCTGCTTGCTTATTGGTATAGCTGAAATTAGGGTGATCTTTCCAACCAGGATTATAAGTATTGGAGTATTGATCATACCTTGTCCTCTGATTAGGAAATATAGCCTTTACCTCAGCTTTTTTTTTTGTATGGTGGATCTATCACAGAAGCGATACGGTGAATTTCCTTTTTAATACTACTCAAATGATGCTCTGTATTTGGAGACCCTCCAATTTCGCTCACTCTTCTGACATTTGAGTCGTGTCTTGTATAAAATTGTTGTGCATTCGAAGCCATACTTTCAATCAAGCTTTTTGTCTGCGAAATCGTCTTCTCAGTAAGTGAACCACCGGTTGATGCATCAATCAAATTTCTTTGTTCCAGAAGTAACCCCTCATAGAAATATTGAATGATTAGTGTTGGAGATATGTTGTGGTGAGGGCAACTCGCCACTAACTTTTTGTATCTATCCCAATAATCATAGAGAGACTCCCCAGTAATCTGAAGAATACCACTAATTTCTTTATGAACAGAGGCTACCTTTGAAGCAGGAAAATATTTCTACAGAAATAACTTTTTCATCTCAGTCTATGTTGTAATACTACTTGGAGGAAGGTAATACAACCATTCTTATGCTAGATCTATTAATGAGAATGGGAAAGCTTGCAACATTACTGTATCACTGTTGTCGTCTTCGGTACCTTGCCTGAGACTTGTCATCTTGTCCTGGAATTTCTGAAGATGACGGTTCGGATCTTTACCCGGAAGTCCCTTGAACTTCGGTAAATAGTGAAGAATATTCGACTTCAGTTCCACTGTGTTAGATAAAGTAATACAGAATAGTTTTGAATCTAAGCATGGAGATGTACACTCTCGAAACTTCTTCTCCTGAGGTAGAGGTGGTGGATTTACTCCGTCTACCATCTCTTCGGAAGATTCTTGTTGTGTTCGCTGACGTGCTTGTAGTACCGTTCCTTTACGAGTTTGAATACCACACCTCACAAAATCCCAATATTTCGGTGCCTAGAAAAAATAATAATTTTAAAAACTGTTAGAGCACTGCTCAGTCGAACTCGCATGCGTTGCTATCTAAAGCATGTTTGTCAATGTTAGTGATAAAAACTATAAGTATTGATTTTCTAGTCTACTTATAGATGTCTCGGACTAAGACATATATTGTGTAGTTGAACCTTAGACTTCACGGAGTTCATCATTTGAAGACGAAGAACTACTAAGGAGAGCTTGTGGAACTTCATCAACAAAAGGTATGTGGAGACTGAAACTCATCTATCACTTGGAAAGTCTATTTCTACTCTATCTCCTATATTGAGACATAAGTCGTGTTACGATATAGTTTTCTATTATATACATTTGAGATTTCGAGCTGATTTTAACTCGCTTACATATTTCTCGGAATATGTGTTGGCAAGCTTTCACTTCGACCAAGTTCATCTTATATTCTTGACGAAAGTCAAAAGAAGATCATGTGAAAATTGCCGAGTAACATCTTACATGGTTTGTGTGATACAATCATTTGGTGTAGACTTGGAATGTTTCGTTATGATTATTTCAATAACTTGAAAATTGCTTTGATGCTAATAGTGTGCGAAAACGGCTATTGTCATCCTCTAAGAAAGTTTCAATGATTGAAATAAGAGTTTAGAACACTTAACCATTATTGGATATGACATGTTGTGTACTTTTGCACATATGTAATCCATGTTCGGGAACTACAGTATGCATACCCGTACGCGTACCTGTTGGCTTGAGAAATCCGGGAACCTAAGTATGCGCACCCATTTGCGTACTGGCGTAAGGTTCATGTCCAAATATTTTTGCTGGGGTTGGAAGTACGTGTACCCGTTTGCGTACTGGCGAAACCAAATCTTGGTCCGGGTATTTCAAGTATGCGTACCCGTTTGCATACTTGAAGGTTAAATGTTCTAAAATCGGTTGTGTTCATGAACTTAAACATTTATAAAATAAGGAATGCAATCTTTGCAAACCGTGGCTATAATGTTCATGAATATATTCGGGTGAATCAAACCGATTTTGCTTCAATTGTGTTCTTGTATACGTCTATGAGAATATAGCAATTGAACAACTCTTTAACTAGTTTCATTTGAGTTATTTGAACCAGTTATGGTTAAGATGAACAAGATTGATATGAGAGTGATCATATGGCTAACTTCGGTTAACTATTGTTGAACCAACATGGTGTACACGTTTAGGTACGGTTACATAAACCTAAATGAGGGTACATTTCATTTGTGTGTAACGGGCTAAGTTCGATCTAACGGTTGAAAGATATTAGCTTGGTTAAATCAGGTTTTTCATCTAACGGTGAATATTGAATGCTTTGTTACCAAGGTAATTTAGATTGCAAACCCTGATTTGAAACCTATATAAAGGAGAACTCCAGCAACCGGGAAACCTAATCCCCACACTTCTGTGTGTTACTAGTTGTATAAGCTAGAGTCGATTCTCATTTAACCTTAGGTTTCTCACGAGACCCTGTAGGTTAACGACTTAAAGACTGCATTGGGATTGTGAAGCCAGACCCAACTATTTTCTCTGTAGTTGCGTGATCTTATCTTGCTGTTTCTATCATGTTTGAGTACAATCAGTGTGAACAGGAATAGATAAATCTGTCTCCCACAAAAATCCGTCTTTTGATAAATCAAGGTGAACAAGAACCAATAGATAAGCCGGTCTTATATTCCCGAAGAACAGCCTAGTATTATCAATCACCTCATAATAATCTTAACCGATTAACGAAACAAGATATTGTGGAATCACAAATGATGAGACGAAGGTGTTTGTGATTACTTTCCTATCTTGCCTATCGGAGATATAAATCTCAAGCCAATCTTACGATTGCACTCAATACACGATAGAAACAACAAGATTAGATCACGCAACTATAGAGAAAATAGTTGGGTTTGGCTTCACAATCCCAACGAAGTCTTTAAGTCGTTAACCTATGGGGTCTCGTGAGCAACCTAAGGTTAAAGGAGAATCGACTCTAGCTATGCAACTAGTAACACACAGAAGTGTGGAGATTACGTTTCCCAGTTGCTAGAGTTCTCCTTTATATAGTTTTCAAATCAGGGTTTGCAATCTAAGTTACCTTGGTAACAAAGCATTCAATATTCACCGTTAGATGAAAAACCTGATTCAACCAAGCTTATATCTTTCAACCGGTAGATCGAACTAAGCTTGTTACACACAAATGAAATGTACCCTCATATAGTTTTATGTAACCGTACCTAAACGTGTACACCATGTTGGCTCAACAATAGTTAACCGAAGTTAGCCATATGATCACTCTCATATCAACCTTGTTCATCTTAACCATAACTAGTTCAAATGACTCAAATGAAACTAGTTAAATATCCAATTGCTATATTCTCATAGAAGTATACAAGAACACAATTGAAGAAAAATCGATTTGATTCACTCGAATCAATTCATGAACATTATAGCCACGGTTTGGAAAGAATGCATTTCTTATTATATAAATGTATTTGTTCATGTCACAACAAATTTTAGAACTTTAACCACTCAAGTATGCAAACGGGTACGCATACTTAAAGTAGCCGGACCAAGTTTGGTTTTTGCCAGTATGCGAACGGGTACACATACCTCCAACCCCAGCAGAAATTTCCGTTCACAAACCTTTCGCCAGTATGCGTACGGGTACGCGTACTTAGGTTCCCGGACTTCTCAAACCAACAGGTACGCATACGGGTATGCATACTATGGTTCCCGGACATGGATCACAAATATGCAAGAGTGCACAACATGTTTATAATCCAATGTTGGTTAAGTGTTCTAAACTCTATTTCAATCATTGAAACATTCTTAGAGGATGGCAATAACCGTTTTCACACACTATTAGCATCAAAGCAATATTCAAGTTATTGAAATAATCATAACAAAACATTCCAAGTCTACACCAAATGATTGTATCACACAAACCATGTAAGGTGTTACTCGGTGATTTTCACATGATCATCTTTTGACTTTCGTCAAGAATATAAGACGAACTTGGTTGAAGCGAAAGCTTACCAACACATATTTCGATAAATATGTAAGCGAGTTAAACTCAGCTCAAAATCTCAAATGTGTATAATCAAAAACTATCGTAATACGACTTTTGTCTCAATATAAGACATAAAGTAGAAATAGACTTTCCAAGTGATAGATGAGTTTCAGTCTCCACATACCTTTTGTTGATGAGGTTCCACATGCTCTCCTTAGTAGTTCTTCGTCTTCAATTGATGAACGCCATGAATTCTAATGCTCAACTACACAATCTATCCTAGTCCGAGACATTACTATAAGTAGACTATAAATCAAGACTTATAGTTTTGATCACTAACATTGACAAACAAGCTTGAGATAGCAACGCTTGCGAGTTCGACCGAGCAGTGCTCTAACACATATAACCAAATAAAAGCATATGGATCGAAAGTGGCTGGGTTAAAAAGTTTTTTACAACGTTATTCTAGGAAAATGAATCAAAACAGGTTGGACAATAAACAATATTTGTACCCAGAGAATTATGAGGAGCTCGAGCATGTGTTTGTATTGTAGATAATATGGCAATGTCTATTTCCAAATGCTAGCTTAGTGTTGTTAATTAATTTTATCAAATCATTAGAAGATTTAGAGCAAGCACCAAGATATGATGGGGGGTCTCCAATTTTATCAGAACTTTACATTGCCATCGGTAATTGCTCAACGTGTGTCAAAGAAAGCTTTAATGGTTTTTGGGGAGTGTTGGAGGTAAAAACCAATATTTTCACATTAATTATTTATTATTTTGACATGGTAAACGTACTAACCAACAATGTTATTATTTTCAGCATTGATGGTATATATATTTCCGTGTTTGTGAACCTTCGCTTTGCAATCACACCAATGTTTTTCCGGTCATACATAAGTACGATGCCGATAATTGGAAAAAGGAACAGATGGTCAACATGCTGCCATTGTTCATAGGACTTAACAGTTGTTTAGGACAAGCCTTAACCTTACTCAGATGCCGTATGCAACAATCCCTGAGTTCGAAGAAATGGAAGCCCAGAGAATACTAAAGTTAATCATTAAAAGGATTATGTTATGCAGTCTTATATCTAAAAGGGCGTTTGGTATATTACGGTGAAAAACTACTTTTTCAGTTGTAGAGAAGAATGATGATATCCATCAACCCCTATCCAAGTGAAGAGGTTTCTCGAGATGAATGGAGAGATTGATAAGGGATGATATAAATTGGTAAACAGCTGAAAATTTGATCCAGGAGTCGAATACTAGAAATGATTACCTTAATTGGTTTAACACTATTTTCAAGCCAAATTATTGTTATCCAACCGGAAAATTTGGGTCAGATGGATTACCCAGCTTTAGGTAGGATGACACTTGGTGATGATTATCTTCCTTCCCAACCTCAACCAGAGACGGGCGACGCATTTTCAAATCCTAGTCAAGCGGTTTCATCGTCGACTATGCAACCATTTTCTCGGGACATAAAAATTCTATCTATCTCTGAAGATATTGTTAATGTTATGATTGTTCCTAGTGAACTCGAGCAGACTTATCCATACTGGGGGTAGATGCTATACCGCGATATTCTGGTCATAGTGGTACAGGTACGTACAAGACATGTGGCACGGGTACGTACAAGTCATGGTGGGACAGGTCTAAGTCCTGGTAGTAGAGATACAAATTTTAGTGTACGCTCAAGTCTTGGTGGTAGAGTTACGATTCCTAGTGGTTCAACTCAGCGAAGTCGTAGAAGTGAAAGAAATCAAAGAAGTTTGAGAATTCGTTCTATGCCGAATATAGTAATGGTAGACAGTTGTACTCCAAACGTAGTGTTAGATATTCAAGTACGTGGAGGTGATGAAGTCATGGACATGGAAATAACTACTGGAGGCTTGTTTAACCAATTGCCAACTGACACTATGACTCCCAGTGGGGGATTGAATATTGAAGCAATTATACAATCTACTCTATTTATCCCCATTGCCTCAACCACATTAGCATTTCACGCATTTCAACCTCACATATTTCAAGATTGTAATCGTGTTGCCATCCGCCCGAGTGGACCCGTTACTTTTCAAGGTTATGATGATTATGAAGAGACTCAACACCCAAGTAAGTCTCAAACCGGCGCAATAACTGATATGTTGAATAACACTCTTGATCCAGAAAGCATGGCCAATTGGATCTTTAACGGTGAGGGAGGAAATAGTGAAATTGTCGGGGAAATGGGTAGATGGATGTAATTTAGTTTAAATATTTCTAATGTAAACTTTTTGGTTTTCTTAGTGAAAAACTATCTTTAAATTAATGTTCAAATCGAAACTAGTTTTACGTTTCATTAAGTTCCAATATTTAATTAAAAATTAACCGTAATTGCATTAATACATAATACTTAATCAAAATTAAATCCATGCGCGTGAATCTTGTGGAGTTGATTGCATTCATCATGATTAAACCGTCTTCCGTTGTCTTCCAAAATTTTGTAATGAGCTCTAATTTTTAGTTTGTCGATTGACAACCCAGGATCACCCCCTTTTATCACCAACAAACTTTGCGCGTACTTTCTCACTTCGTTATTGATAAAACAATATCTTTCTTGAAGTCACTCATTTGTTCTTATTAAATTTACATGACTTAACACCATAAACCTTTGAAACACATTATCCCATAAATTAAAAGTGGCTAAATTTAAATCCCTATCTCTTGCAACGGATATCCAACATCGAATTAGAGAAACATCTTCTTCTCGAGTGAAGCGAGCACTAACGACTTTGGTCAAGCGAGCACTAGCCATGTTGAAAAGCATTTGAAGTTAAGATGATGCGAGTTGAAATGAATTTGAAGTTGGGTATTTATAAGAGGTGAAATTTTCGGCCGTTAGATGATGATCTACTGAGCTATGATCATAGGGACGAGCGATAGAAAGACCAGCGTTGGCATTATTCTGATCATCGGGCAATTTGAAGACCATCGAGCGATTGAGTCTCTATCGCTCGTTTGAGACTCCATCGCGTATGCCTAAGTGGTATATTTGACACTTAGGCACATACATTTGCTACTTTGCCATACCCATATATGTGGGCGTAAAAGTGACAAACTATGTTGTTTGACATGTGCATAGGAGGAATAGGCATAACACCCTTGAATTTTGTCTTGAAACGATAAGGTTTCTTTTTAAACATAGTGATAAATGTTTGAAAAAAAATTCGTAAACATAGATGAAATAAACTTTGTACAAAAATGTTGCAAGTTATTAGTATTTTTATTTTTTAATCGTCAGAAACCGGAAAAAACAACCGAAACCAAAGAATAATCAGGACACACTAGAACTTCTTTGAAAGAAAGGTAGTAAAAGATGGAGAGGGAGAGGAAAGATATCCACCACTGGTAATTATGATGCTTAAGAGCATAAGCAGCGTCTCGATGAACAACTTTATTTGCCTCTCGTGAAATAAATGAGAATTTAACCTCATCAAATTTATCGACAATATGCCTTACCCGGTCCACATATCAAAATATCCTTGGAATCCTAGTCAGACCATCATTTGATGCTTGAGCCGCCATCTGGGAGTCCCCTTGAGTGATTATCTTCTTGAATATGGTCATAGCTAAGAGGACTCCTGACGCTTCAGCAATTAAGGGATTCCGGATATCACCAGTATCAGATGAACTTGTAAAGGTTATTTGTGCCCAACAACATAAGGCTAAGTTCTATGGGCTAGATTGAGCCGCTAGATTGGCAATTAAGTATTGCAATTCAAAAAAAAAAGTGTGGCCTAAAAGTTAACACTAGTTCTCTCTCCTAACAGGTGCTCGCAGTTCAACTAGCAGCGAGATTGAAACGCCGAAATGTTCGGCGCTCAAAAAGTGACTTCAACGGTGGAGAAAAGTTTTTAGTAAATCCAAAAAAAGTTGATGTGAGAATTGTTAATAAATTATAAAATACTCACTAATTTGAAAACCAGGAATGGTCTTAGGTCCACACGATTTGAAAAGGGGAGAGAGGGAAATCTTTGGGAAGATTTGAAAACCGGAGCCCTACATGCATCCACACGATTAAAACTAGTCCTTTACATCTGAATAGTCTTAGGTCCACACGATTAGCCTATTTGCCATAGAACACACGATTAGCCTATTTTCCCTAGAACAGTTGAAATGACATGCAAAGGGATTGGCTCTGAACTAGCATTAAATGCGTGATGGTTTTAACAGGTTAAAAAACTTGTTTGATAAAATTTAAAGCCCTGTTATATTCAGCGTTCACCTGGGTGCTGTACTGTTCAGCGTTCGGCGCTGTTCCATTCAGCGACTATCTGTTAGATTAGTCATTCCATAGGACTTAAGAGATTGTCCTAACTGATGTGGGCTGCTAATTTAGCTGCTAGATTAGAAGATCATAGGACTTTCCCTAAGAAAAGCCGCTACTCCTCCGAACATCATCTAAATTGACTTTTATAATGACTGTTTTAGGTGAACACCACTGATGCGATCCTCTAGCACCTGTACGTAACTGCATCGGAGGTAGAACAACGCCTTCTGTGTCTGCATCCTAGTAGTAATAGGATGTTGTAAGTTATTGATGACACATAAAAATGATCTAAATAACATTTAATGGATTTCTCTTGTTCAGAAACTTTTAACCCTTTTTGATAACACTTCAGAAATTGTTTTTCGACTTCGAGGAGCAAAAGAGTCAGAAATTAGTTTGGGAATACTATTATATAATGACTTGTAAAAACAAAAAGAAAAAAAGAGTTTTTTGTGAAACAAATTGTTTTTTCTTCCGACTTCCGAGGTCTCTCATGCTAAAAATCAAGAAACTTAGTCATGGGTTTCTTACAATTTCGAAAACATCATGTATGATTTTTTTTTTTTTTTTTGATCGATAATTTTTTTAATACTGACGGGTTTCGAACTCAAGTCACTGGTGTCATTATACTACAATGACATCCGCCGTTAACTCCCATATTTAAAGTTAGAACCTTAATAGGCTGTTTGGATACACACCCATAAATTACTTTTTGATTTTTAGAAGCAAAGAAATCAGAAGATAATTTGGGTACACAAGTTCAAAATGACTACTACAAACAAAGAAGTTAATTTTTTGTGAAACAAAATATTCTTGCTTCTGATTTCTGCTCCTAACAAGCAGAAACACTTTTACTTCTGATATCCAAACGCGCTATAAGTGCTATAGGCAGAATCTACACAGGTGTTTGTTCGATTCCCCTCATGTAGATCCCAGTAATTGCCATATGTAACCCACGGTTATACACTCTTTAACACAGCTTTTATGGCACAATCCATGTAACAGTTTTTTCTTAACAACAGAATCTTATTAGAAACGTATATTCTACTTTTTATACCTTTTCAGTCCCTTCACGTTACTCTCCCACTTTCTTGTCGTTATCTCTAACCTCTCACGAAACCAATAAGGGTATTATCGACATTAGTTACTCAGTCAAACCGAAACTTGACCAGCTTGACCTTTCCTTCACTTCAAAGTCCTCTCTCAACCTATATATTCTCAACACAAACTCTGAAATCCAATCCAATCCATCCATGGCTTTCTCTAAAACTCTTTTTGTCTCTGTTCTCTTAATTGTGTTGAGTTCTTGTTTGTTTGTCGAAATTGATGGTAGAAGTAGAAGCAGAAGTTTATTGAGTGAACAAAGAGAGTTTGATTACTTTGCTTTATCTCTTCAATGGCCTGGTACTATTTGTCAACATACTAGACATTGCTGTGCTGGTAATGGTTGTTGCAGAAGGTAAATTCACCTGATTTTGTTTCCGGGTTTCTTTTATTTTTACTTTTCATGGGTTTTGATTTTTTGTGTTGAATGATTGGAATGAGTTGTAGGTAAGATTTTTTGGGGTTTTCTTGTACAGATTTTTGTTTCTGTTTGGTTAGAATTGATTGCATGATCGTTTGATTCATGGGTTTGATTTGGCATTTGATTGAACAATTAAGATAGATTCGAATCTTTAAGTTTTTGTACAGAAATTCCTATTTGGGTATTTTCCATATAGGTCATGGTCATGGATGATCATAAATTTGTACAGAAATTTGTTTAAATTGTTCTGTAACAAGTTTGTGTTTGTCAATTGGGGAAATAGTTCTCTGTCTTTGTTATAGTGTGAATCATAAGTGCTGTATTTTGGGGGAATTTAGGGTGATGGATTATGATTTTAAGTAAAGCCTAGATCGAGGAAGTACAAGTTAGTATTATGATTGGGAATCTTATTGTTTCCGTTCCAGTAATCTTGTTGCTGTGTCTTTTATGTTATCGCAATGCTTACTTATTTTCATCTGTTATGAGATCTCTTGCATTTAGTAGTTTTCACTAAGATCCACTTTTTTGTCTATTTTGCAGTGATAATGGACCAACCGAGTTCACCATCCGTAAGTATGCTTTTGGGGTTTAGTTTTTACAATGATAAATATGAATATCGTGCTTAATGATTTGTATAGTCTGAAGTCTGTATGCTGCTTACGTTACCCATTGCAGAACAGAGATGGACTGGTTTGTTAGTAGACCAAGTCTTAATAACATAACTTAAACAACATTGTATGCTGCTTACATGATCCATTGCAGAACAGAGATGGAATTGTTTGTTAGTAGACCAAGTCTCAATAACATAACCTAATGACATTGTAGGTTAAAATGTCGGAAAACCAATAGTAGTATTAGTAATTTGTCATGATCTAGCAAACTCATGACATTGTAATGCATTACATCCAGTATTGAGCCTTTACCAGAACTCATATTTCATCCTCTTTGAATATTGTAGTTCTTTTTTAGCACTGAAAACCTGACCGTCATTGTGGTTTATAGCTTAGCATGTATACTTAATTATGTTTGTGAATAAATTTCTCATGTGTCATTTCTTCATTTTAGTCTTTGTTATGTATTTTCTTATGTGACAGATGGACTCTGGCCCGACTACAATGATGGAACCTGGCCAGCTTGTTGCACCCAGAATAGATTTGATGAGAAATTGGTATTTATTCTGTCTCTTGCTTCCGGTTTAAGTGTTATTTTTTTTCTTTTGCGCCCATGTGTGTGTTAGCTGATTGGGGGTGAGTTATTTAAGAATCCCAAAGCATAAGTAAAGAAACACATATGAGGGAATTTTGAAGCAATTGAGCTCATTTAGGGGAAACTATATAGACTCTGCGGGTAAAGCTTGGTCAAAAGATTGCAGAAGACGATAAACAAAAAGGCAATTAGTTATTATGAGAACTTTCTTAAATAGTTTATGCATTTAAAATCACAACCTATTTGATCAAATAGAGCTTATATTTCCTATATGTAAAATTGTAGACTGTCTATTTCTGAGTGCGTATAGCTTATTACAGACGTATGTGTTACTTATACATGTCTGGTTTTCTTCATCTAGATCTCATCATTGCGCAAAGATCTTGACAAGTATTGGCCGTCCTTAAGCTGTGGAAAGCCATCGACCTGCAGTGGTGGAAGAGGACTCTTCTGGGCCCATGAGGTGATTGATATGCATAAACAAGTTGGCTATTTGATTAAATTTGCATCTTTGTCTATTCTATGCTGTTAGCTAATTCTTTTTTCTCCCGTTATGACGGTACCATGAATGTATCTGCGGGGACACAAATCTACAGTGGGGTAAGCCTCTGTTCTCATCCAAGACAAGTTCATTCTTCAATGTATCTCTTTGATTATGCGTCCATGCATGTTCATGTGCATATGCTTGCATATGAAATGTATTCACAATAAGAAAAGTGTACCTATATTATTTAATATAAAAATCAAATAAGCTTTCTATCGTAATCTTATACTTCTCTGTCCAACCTTGTTATTACAGAAAAGCATGGCACATGTTCTTCTCCAGTAGTTCATGATGAATACCAGTACTTCACAACGACTCTCAGTGTTTACTTCAAGTATAACGTCACGGTAGGTATTCAAAAAGCTGGCTATCACTTCCTTTTCTTGTCCGTGCTTTTATTGAATCTTGGTATGATCCCACATCCCCACTTATCTGTCTAACATCACTATGATCTGAGGGACAACTTGTACGATAAATTTACGGAATGTAAACTTTTTCTTATAGTTGATTTCCAAGTTAAGGATGATGGTGTTAAAAGATTAGAACACTATGATTTTTGCAAAGATCATCTCCTTAGATTAGCAGGCAGAGAACATCCTTCCCATAGAGCAACCCTTAGATCATCTCAAGTAGGCCATGATGGTGCCGTGTAGAATTAAAAAAATAAATAAAGGTGCAGATATGTAATGTTTGTTAACCTTGTTTTTTCTCACTGAATTATTCATAGCTATCTAAGAACCAAATAAATACTTTACTGAAACTCAGATAGTTGACTGACCTGATCAAGGCTTGGTCTAGCTGGTAGACATGTGTGGAAGTTTACTTCTTACAAAAGGCTTACCCAGGCAAGTATGACTTCCCTGTAAGTTTTATGATTTGGCTAATTTTGAGCTTAAATATTTGTTACCAGGCAATTTTAGCCGCCGAAGGTTATGTACCTTCAAATTCTGAGAAATATCCCTTGGGAGGCATTGTTTCAGCCGTTCAAAATGCTTTTGGAGCAACTCCTCAGGTGGTTTGCTCACATGGTGCCATAGAGGAGCTTCGCTTATGCTTTTACAAAGATTTCAAGGTTTGCTAATCTAGTCCTGATGTTATTTCACATTACACTCATGATTTTAGCGTACTTTCCTTTCATCTTGGTTTTTTTTATATGCAAAAGCCTTTTGTTGTTCATCCTTTTGTACATAGCCAAAGGAACCCTTGATTACAAGCACACATATATATATATATATATATATATTCATTTTTTTTTCTGACTGCATTCTTCAGAAACAATCCAAAACAGGAATTTGAAAAATCAATTTGCTCATGTATCTTGAAGAGTCCAATCTTCATTGTCGTTTTTCTTAAATTAAATTTCTTTGTCGTTGGGTGCCACTTACCTCTTGAAATTGTTTCACTTGTTTTAAACAGCCTCGCGACTGTATAATGAATGAAAACCATAGGTCATGCCCCAAATACGTGAGCATGCCAGAACGCAGGCCGATGGGTAAGTTTTCTAGATTCATCATTTCATCTTTATTATTGGGTAATTACCCAAACCCCTATTTAGGTTTTTACAGTGTTCAAGGGAAAAGTTTCCTTTTCATTTCATGCATTAATAAGATTAGTTATTTGATGATTGGTAAACCTTCATTATTGTGCTGATGTGGCTACATAATACGGCGTTACTTTGTAGAACACGATACAAGAGTAGAGACCATATATTAATTATGGACTCGAAATGGTAAATTCCACGACTATCCTACTTAAACATCTATGTTTCACGTCTTACTACTGTCCTTGGAAATTTTGTATGCGAAAATAGAAAGAAGGAAATGAAACCCGTCACTGCTTTACTAATTACTATATCTTATGTTACAGGACACGAGTCTGCACTTCCATGGTCACTTGATAGTGAAGTATTCTCATCCTGAGCTTGATTACGAAGCAAGTCATCATGATTTGGGTGAAGGGCGTGGATCAATAGCCACTTTGCCAATTTCAGAGTAGCGCTCTGTTATCATTGATGTAATAAAACTTTCTGTAAATACTTTGAAGTATTAAAACAATTTAGAATATGATGTTGCTTTTTGATCAACTGATGTTGATCAGAAAAGTACAAAGGAAACTTTCTTTGATCAGTATATGCATGAGAAGGAAACATTTATCTGTTTGTTATAGAAATTGTATTTTGAATGTTTCCATTTGTTATAAAAATTAAAAGAACACTATTACATTGCAGTTGAAAGAGCCAAGGTCTTCGTGGTGATTTGATGTTTGCTTGTCGAAATATGACTTCAAACAGTTTCAGTATTGCTGCTGCTGCGGTATAATTTAGACAGGTACCCACAAAAACTTTCCATGTCCTTAACAGAAAATCCGAAACAATGTTGTTTTAGGCTTCAACCATTTGCCATCTCTCTCTTGGCTGTGGAATTATATGCCATAATTTCTGGCTGATAACTTGCATCTTTAGTAAGCCAAATAAAGGCAGAGACAACAGGGTGGGCAAATGAGCAGATTCCCCATTCGCACCCAAAAGTGGGACTGACAGACACATAAATTGGATGGGCAAATGCTCGTCCAAATTAGAGCATTTGCCTGTCCCGTCTCAAGTTGAGATGAGACAAAATTAGGACCCTCGGCGTTACCTAGGCTGACAGTCGGCTTATTCTGAGACATTGCTCGTCTCAAACTGAGGTGCTCAGGTTGCATTGAGCCGACAATGACTAAGTTAATTGAACGGCTATAATCCCAACTTCTTTAAATTCAACAATTCTCATTCCCAAATCCAAAATTATACCTTCTTCGACCAAAATTTCCTATAACCTCTCTTGCATTACAAACTAATTTCACTCACCAATACCAATGCCTTCTGCAGAAGAAATGGCCATGGGGCATGATGCTCATTCCTTAGCAGCTCGTTTTTTTAAGTAGTAAGTCAGGGTGTGAATCAATTCCTATATTCTTGGGATAGATAATGTATCATAACCGTCATAGATTCAACGGTGAAGATGAAGCTAAAAGGACATAAAGAACTCTAGCCACATGGTAGCCACCTAATGGCTAACCTTTCACTTAGTTTTAATTGAATGATAGATTAGTTTTAATCCAATGTAGTTTGCTGTAATCCAATGTAGATTAGAGAGCTCAAATCCAATGTGGTTTGTTTTAGAATAAGAAAATTCAAATTAATGCGATAGTAACGGTGCAAAAACAAAGAAATTTTCATTGATTAGATAAACATAACACCAAACTAAGACATAAAAACATAAAGCACCTAGGACACCAAACTAAAACATAAAATTAAACGACAATTGAATTAATCAATCAGTTCCTACACTTAATCAGTCCACTCCACCAAAAAACACCTAGGACATTTTTTGAAGTGCTTTCTTTATTTGTGTTCTTCTGTATAACTTAGAAATGCATATAAGTCCTGCAGCCTGGCTTTGAGAATCCACTAATTCTCCGAGGACAATGTTTGTATAACTCAGAAGCTGAAGTGAGAAGCAAAATGTTTTTGCTTCACAAAAAGATAACTTTTTTGCTTCTAGAAGTTATTATTTGCATATCCAAACTAACTTCTGACTCGCTCTCGAAGTCAAAAAATCAACTTATGGAGTGGTATCTAAACGACCTATTAAGATCTTAACATTGTAAATACCTAAGCTTTTCCGGTTGAGATTCAATAACCATTGTGATGCGTGGACAACCTTCCTGTGGACACTTCGAAAAAGTCCAAGAGTATTGCACCAGACTCTTCTGCTTCCACATATAATATTTGTATTCCTTTGGTTTTAGAATACATTGTTTTGGTTAAGAATGCTTTCGGTAGGGTGTGTTTAGTATGTTGTTTTATAACAAAAAATCTACCTGTTACTATATAGTCGTTGATAATCTTAAAAATATAGCCGGTATAAATATTTTCGTTATCTAGTCGTTAATTTTCGAAAATATTTCCATTATAATAAATATTGTCGTTATCCAATGACTCTCTTTGAATTCTTACTCTATATTTCATTGCTAAACCGAGTAATTAAACATAAGTCTAAATGTAATAAACACCTATCAAATAAAAATGGAAGTCTAACTTTAAAATTCTTAATATCTTAATGCCTCATTGGTTACAAGATATAACTAACAATAAAAACTTAAACTGCGATTTAAGTTCGCGAACCGTTTTTTTGTTTTGTTTTTGTAACTTTGGTTGTGAACTTTTAGAACTTGAGTTCTTTTTGGTTTTTAGCAGAACATTTTCCAGCATTAACTTATAATTGCACCACTGTTCCCCTTTTACTATTTTCAATTTTTTAAAATTAAAATGTATCTTATTAACAGCTTTATGTTTGGCTTCACAATTATTTTTTGAGATATTTCCATTAAGAAAATTTAAAATAGTAAAATGAAAATTAGAAAGACTTTTAGTGGAGAAATTCAAAAAAGATTGAATTTTGGAGTGAGTTTAGTGTTTAAATGAGTGTGCTATATTTATTTGAGCCGAGGTCCGTTTCAGATTGAGACGACCGCTTCTAACTGCAACGGTTGGCTCTGTTTGATACACTAAACCTTTTCTTCGCTGCCGAAAACTAGATTTTCCCATCCAGGTGCCATAGCAAATCTGATTATTTGAGCACTCCATTGGACTTGCCCTAACACAATTAACTTGTAGTTGTTGGCTAAGCCTTATTTTGATTAATGGCATCCAAAAGTTTTTGGGAGAAAATAATAGTTCAGGAAAACAATAAGTCTAATATGCATTGCTGAAGAATTGTTGCAGTTCACAAGAAATTTTATAATTTTAAAGCAACAAAAACAAGCCTTTGAGAAACACCACCACCCCACGCACACAAATAGAAATCAATACAGAGCAAGTGACGCTAAATCTTTACTACACTCGACTCTCTGTGATGTCAAAGAGCTTTATGACAAGTTGTGCTGAGCACAATGGTTGCAAGAAAGAAAGACATCATCAATCATCAACTGTACTAAAATAAAGAATACAATTAACATCACTTTACAGTTTAACCTGAACTTTTGATTCTTTTACTTCTTCCGCTAGCCCTTCATTGTTGTAAGTGAACTTAGGAATGTGGGACGTCTTGTTGTACTCTTCTCCTCCTTCTTTACATCTATCCACCAGGAGATGACAATCAACAAGGTGCAGGTGTTGTAGTGAGGTGAGACGTAACATCTGCTCCCGAGAAGGCATATACTTGAGATTGCCAGACCAGTGTATCTTCAATTCCCTAAGAGAAGTCAAGTTACCCAGCCACTCAGGCATTGCAATCAGTAATTCAAAACCTAGTATCCAGAGAGTTTGTAAGGAAGTGAGGTATTGAACTTGATCTGGCAGACATCTGAGTTTAGGCCATCCGTATATTTCTAAGTTACGAAGTGATGGGAAGTAAAGGCTCTTCAAAGCTCCTTCTCCTGCTGTGGGGAATGGAAACAAGTCCATCTTTTTTGAGAACCCGCCCATCACCAGACGTTCAAGTTTGGGGAGGTATTCTATACCACTTGGGATACACTGCTGACTTTTACAGACATAGATAAATAACATCCGAAGAGAAATGAATCCCCGTAAATCTGGCCAAGAGAATAAAGCAGGGCAATTGTAAAATATCAAAGTGTTCAAGGAAATGCTTGAAAGTAACTGAAGTTGTTCCTCCTCTTCCTCCTCGTCCCGAGCATCTTGGTATGGATTAATGCCTTGAAGCTTTTCACAGTTATATACTTGAAAATTCTGGAGGAGTTTATTTCCAGTAAGCAATTCCCGCGGAAGAAATACAAGATCCTTGCACGAATCAATTTTAACATAGGCGAGAGATGCTACATTGCACTCTAGCAATGAACTTGCTATTTCTCCATTGCAATCTTCAAACTCCAATACTTTGAGAGATGGAAATCGGGTTGGCATGATCATTAACTTGCGGCAAACCTTGACCTTCAACTGCCGAACGCAAGGAAAGCTTGAAGAAATTGACAAAACATGATGCGACCATTCTACTAAGCTCGCCATACGAAATATGGAGAGATCTTCCAGAGAAGGAAAAGACGGTACGTTGCTACTGTTACTACCATAGAATTCACTTCCAATATTTTTCACAGCGTCAAGTCCTTGTATTATGAGAACCTTAAGAAAACGAAGTAACCCAAGCGGGGGAAGACTTTCACATTTACTGCAATTTTCTAGTGTAATGAAGACCAAGTTGGGAAGCAAATTATCCGGGCTCATCATCCATCTGGGGAACTTTGAACCTGCATAGTTGCAGATTCCTAACCTTTTGAGGTTCTGGTGAGGTTGGAGGCCTTCTAACACTTCAGATTCATCACGAGAAACTGCGCTAAAACTTTTGTTATCAGTCCAATGTAGTCCCAACCTTAGAATGTGTTGTTTACAATATAATTTTCCTCCTTCAGCTTCTTTTCTACCAGTTACCTTCTCAAGATTACGAAGTTGTAGTTTACCACCAAGTAGATTTAGGTCTCTTAACTCTTCAATACCATATCCATTGTTCTTATTTCCCACAATAAATACAGGTAAATACTGCAGGGAGCTTAAAGTTCTTACCTTACATGGCATAGGAGGGATCCACTCACCATTCCCAGTTTTGCAGATAATAAGATTTCTTAAATTGGTTAGCTTTCTCATGCCACGAGGAAGCTCTCTAAGCGCGAAACAATTTTTAAGAATCAACGTTTGCAAATTGTAGAGAGTAGTAAACGAATTGGGTAATTTTGATATTTGAGAATTTGAAAGATTGAGGTACCGTAAGTGTTTTAACTTGGCAATGGATGGTGGTAACTCACTGATTGCGCTGTAGCTCAAGGACAGCACACGTACATTACTGAAATTCATTAAAATCTGCATAGCATATGTATTATCAATGAGTTTCGGTGTAGTGCAAATGAACGTCCGCAGTTTTCTTACCTTAGACGATACTTTGGGGAATGATGAGACCTC
The DNA here is from genome assembly GCA_023531105.1 of Papaver atlanticum. Classification (NCBI taxonomy): domain Eukaryota; kingdom Viridiplantae; phylum Streptophyta; class Magnoliopsida; order Ranunculales; family Papaveraceae; genus Papaver; species Papaver atlanticum. Next base: position 1,768,592 of record JAJJMB010005117.1, read on the forward strand.
GTTCTCATCAAACAAAACCATTCGACGAATTCCACAATTTCCCTCTTGTAGTGTCTTGTTAACATCTTTTATTGCACATTCATTCTTAGCAACAGATTGTGCAAGATCATGTACAAGATCATGCATCTTACATGACTTGATATCTCCTAATTCGTGTTTTTGCTCATCTTGGAAGAATGAATTTTCCAATAAACTATTGAAATACTCATTACCTACCTTCTCCATTTCTGTGCTTGGTCTAGAAGAATTAAGGAAGCCTTCCGCCATCCACAGTTGAATTAGTCTTTTTCTACTAATAACGACGCCTTTTGGAATTAGTGAACAATATGCAAAGCATTGTTTTAAATGTGGTGCAAGATGATCATAGCTCAACTTCAATACCCTTATAACCTGTTCTTCGCCTTTGACATGCTCCCAAATCTCATTGTCTAGAATTGCTTGCCAGTAATTCTCATCACTCTTAGAGTGCATCAAACCCCCGAGAATCTTCGTTGCTAGTGGCACTCCTCCACACTTCGCGACAATTTGCTTACCAATCTTGGTCAAGTTTGGTGTCTGCTTTATTCCTCCCGCCACAAAAACCATTTTCTTAAACAGAGTCCAACATTCTTTGTCAGACAAATTGCCCAATTTGTACCTATATAAAGAACTCGTCTTGGAAGCAACTTCATTACTTCTTGTTGTCACGATCACTTTGCTTCCTTGAGCGCCAATAAGCAACAAAGTGTTCAACATATTGTCCCATTCATTGTGCTTATCATTCCACATATCATCGAGAACTATCAAATATCTCTTATTCTGCAGGTTCTTTTTGAGGCTATTCACCAAGACATCCAAGCTTGAAAAGTCATCCTTCTTTTGATTGATGGATTCCAACAACCAATTAAACACCTCCTTCTGATTAGCACTTTGGGAAACACACACCCACAGCTTATATTCGAAGTGACGTGTTACAGCATCATCGCTATAAACAATCTGAGCTAGTGTAGTTTTTCCAACTCCTCCCATGGCAACTATGACAACAATAGGATAATTCTTCTGATTGCTAGAGCTATTCAGTAGTATATCTATTATCTTTGATGTATCGTATTCCCTTCCAACTAAAATCGAATCATCAACAAGAGAGTGAGTTTCTGTTCTTTTGAGACAACTAACATTACTTGGAGCAGCACTGGATGTACTAACATCAAAACGAAACATCTCTTTATCCCTTGAAACTTGATCCAACAATTGGTTAAGATTTTTAATTTTACGCCCCATCTTGACACGAAATGCTAAGGTGTTCACCGGCAAGAAGTTCTTTATCCTGTTTCTGTTACCAATTTTGCGCCTCATAACTTCATACCCAAATTCATCCAATATGTCTTCAGCGTCATAGACGACATCCTTGAGTTTCTTAAGCCAGAACTTGACCGTCTCTTTCTCAACTTGCTGCTTCTCTGCATCATGTAATACAGCTTGAATATTTGTAAGCGTCCCCCGGAGCTTTTCCATCTCATGTCTGATACCCCAAACAGGATAAATCTCATCGGAAGCTATTAATGCCAGTTTGCCAATTAAGATTTCACATAGAACACTAACAAGAATTTCAGCCATTTTCTTACCCCTTGAATAAATTAGAAGAACTAGATTGACAAAATGAAGGAATTAAGGGAATTCTCTCACTCACAAAACGCACATTCAATCTCTGAGGAAAAGATGAACAAAACTAATGAAACTTAGAGATCCAAAGCTAGACGAAGTTGACTTGACCCACCCAACCCCATGTTATTAAATTCCAAAGAAAAAAAACAATCAATACCTCTCCTCTTGACTAGCTACTCACCAGCTCATAAGTGACTATTGAATTAATCATCCAGACAGCAGTGCATTTCAGTCTAGTTACTGGGTTTGCATTCTAAGTTACCATGAGCGCGACGTATTTTACCCCAGCAGGCCGACTTGATTAAGAAACTACTATTGAATTAAAATACTGTAATTTCAACTTGATTAAAATACGTATTCACATCATGCCCTAGATTTACTTGGTTCAACTTGTGATGTAACAGTTGGACTACTGTAATTTCAGACGACTGAAAGTAGTAAAATACTGACCTGAGGTGCATTTTCTAGGAATTTCTCCACCTTCCCATAAAATCCTGACAAATATCTTTTCTACGTCACCTGGTGGCCTAAAACTAGCCTAAGGATTTATATTCCCTTCAACTTGCACCACATATTAACTCTGACCTTATGATATAATCAAGTCAGCAAACGGGCCATGTTCAAGTTTTTGAAACCTTTCATGGAACATGTTAAATTGTAGGGGCTGGCCCTTGAAGAAGGTCAACTTCGAGCAGTAAATCCAAGGGAGCATTTGAAAGGCTTTTCTATCCTTGTTGCTGAAGTGGATTTCTTTGAATGAGAGTTAATAGTAAAAAAATACAAGAGCAAAGCATTTTTACTTGTAGTTGTACTGCTACCCATCCTTGCAATTTGATCCAATGTTTAGCTAAGATTCTTAATTTCTGACCCATTTTGACGGAAGTGCAAGTAGATTCGACGAAGCAATAAATTTCCTTAACTCGTCTCGCTTGCGATCTTGAGTTTCCATTTTAGACTGCAGTACTTTATACCATTACATATGCAATATCGTTCAATATGTTTTCAGCATCATAGATAATGTCTTTGAGTTTCCTCAGCCACAACTTGACCATCTCTTTTTCAACTGGTTGCTTCTCCTCATCATGTAACACTGCATGAATATTGACTCGTTGTCATTTCATTTTTCATACCCCAAGCAAGATAAGTATCACCAGAAGCAATCGAAGTGAGCTTGTTGATGAAGAATTTGCTTAGACCACTACCAAGAACTTCAGTCATTTCTTACAGAAAAACTAGATTGGAACAAATGATGGAAAAGTTTCTCACACACAACACATACACTTTCAATCTCAGATCAGTAATGAAAATGTAATGTTAACTTGTCTATTTTTCCTGCATCTTACTTTACAGCCGACAGTATTTGCAAAAATCTCAATACGGTCAACTTGTTTCAAGAAATTATATACTGTTAGATCCATGCCATGATTTTGCTACATTTTTAATAGATCTTTTGTAAACTGACAATGTTCTGTATCAATTTCATTTTTAATAGACGCACTTCCAAGCTTTCCCTGCTCGAAATTACACCTGTGGATAAACTGCCTAAGAAGGTATTGGAGGAGAAAAGATCTTTTGTGAACTGACAATGTTCTGTATGGATTATAGTCATGTAGAATTTCTCTATTATGGGTTGCTTAAAAACTTCATTGTGGAACTTGAGAACAGCAAACGAATTTGAGCATCTGAGATATATAGAGTAGTTAGATTATCATGTTGTCTGACAACATTTTTACTAATCTTTATGGGTATATACTAAACGTACGTAGTACGCATGCAACACTGAAAATCCAAAAAATGGACAATGACATTACGGCAGTTGCATATTTGTATTTGCGGAAATTCCAACAACTACACCCATACTTCCAATTCCTAGATCTAAACATATTTATCAATCAAGACGTACGTTTCTAATTTTTTATTATTCATTGACATTGGAGCGCCATCATCGTTAGAAGAAGATGTTGAAGATAAAATCGAATAAAAGTATGGAAATCCAAATCATGAACACCCTCGCATATTTATAATATTAGCATGGTTAGGCAAAATTAAGAATGGATCTGAAAGAAGCCGCAGATATTTCACCCCTAGCGTCTCCTCCATTTTAGAACAATACCGAACCCTAGCATGTTCTTGTTTACATTCATCTAAAATTATACTATATAAAGTACATTTTTCAACAGATACTGTGGTTACATTGATCTGACAAAAATCAATAGGGTATTAGCGGAAAATACATGGACATCACAAGCAAGAGTAACCACCAACCATCCTTCACTACAAAATAACTATTCATTTGGTTTGTCCCAAGCATTAGCGGTAATATCATAAATGGTCCAAAAATGATCCCCAAATTCCCGAGCCTCATCAACATTGTCTCCCAAGCCCGTATTAACTTTCACCAAAGGTTCCACTCCAGCATTGTTTTAGGAAAAACATTGATTGTTTATATGATGTGAATGGTAATTGGTATGATAATAGAGATGATATAGCCAATATTCTTGTCAATCATTTTAGCTCTGTAAGTTGTGCTACTTTACAACATGTTCCTGAGAATATTTATGATATAATCCCTACAGTCATCACTAATGATTTGTCTGAGGATTTTACCAGAATTCCTTTTACAGAAGATATTCTTAAAGTTGTTAAAGACATGACATCTTGGAGCTCTCCAGGACCAGATGGCTTTCAAGCTGGTTTTTACCAAGCTAACTGGAGCATTGTTGGTAATGATGTAGTTCAAGCAGTTCAGAATTTCTTTATTATTGGTCATATGCCTAGAGAATTCAATAAGACTTACTTATCTTTGATTCCTAAGGTTGACATTGCTAAATATCCTGCTGACTTTAGACCTATAGGTTTGTGCAATACAATCTATAGGATAATTTCAAAGATTTTAGCAAATAGGATTAAACCTCATCTTAAAAAGATTATATCACCTTATCAATCTGCTTTTGTTCCAGGTAGATCCATTCAGGACAACATAATCATAGCTCATGAGATGATTCATACTATGAAGCATAAGGAAGGTTTTACTGGTACAATGGCTCTTAAATTGGATCTATCCAAAGCTTTTGATAGGTTAGAGTGGCCATTTCTTTTAGGAATGCTTAAGAAAGTTGGTTTCCCTGAGAAATTTTGTCAATACATTGAACAATGTATTTCAACTACCAAAATTTCTATTCTTCTCAATGGTTCTCCTACTAGTGAGTTTTGTCCTACTAGAGGTTTAAGACAGGGGGATCCTTTGTCCCCCTATCTCTTCATAATTGTTATGGACTATTTATCCAGACTTCTTGTTAATGCTGCTTCTAACCATGTTATTTCTGGTGCTAAGGAAGCTAGAAATGCCCCTGCAATCACTCACCTTTTATTTGCAGATGACATCCTTATCTTCACTAAAGCTGATATGCACAATGTGAGAGGTATTCTGGATACTCTTAACCATTTTGGCAGCTTTTCAGGTCAGTTGTTGAACTTTAATAAATCTAGTGTTTATTTTAGTAACAACATTAGTCCTTCTGCTAGAACTGATCTTTCTAGATCTCTTGACATGATAGAAATGAAAGACACTGATAAATATCTAGGTGTGACTCTTTTGATTGGAAGAGACAAATCCAAAGCTTTCAAGCCTCTTATTCAAAGTTTTAATGCTAGGCTAATTCCCTGGAAAGGAAAAAATATGAACCATGCTGCTAGATCTACAATGGTAAAGAATATCTTGAATGCTTTACCCACTCATCAAATGGGTGTTTTTAGAATTCCTAAAAACACCATTACTCAATTGGACTCTATACATAGGAAATTCTTGTGGGGGAAAGATGGTACTCATAAAGGCATCTACTTTATAGGATGGGATAAACTCCAGATCCCTAAAGCTCTAGGAGGTCTAGGTTTTAGAAATCTAGAACATCTTAATACTGCTTTGCTAACTAAAGTAGCCTGGAATGCTTGTAATGATAATGATTCTCTTTGTTATAAAATCCTCAAGGCTAAATACTCTAAAAATGGAAGTTTTCTTCATTTAGATAAACTCAAGGATGAAAGTTCTTGGCTTTGGAGAAGTATTTATTATGGTCTTGAAGTTGTGCAACAACATACTAGGTGGTTAGTGAGATGTGGCACCAAAGTGAATATTTGTCTAGATTGCTGGGTTATTGGTCTAAATAACCCACCTGTCCCAGTTGTTGGATCTTCTAGCTTTGACAACTATACTCTTGTCTGTAATTTATTCTTAGCTGGAAACAGACAAAGGAATATTGATATTGTTAATGCCCTTTTCTCTCATGAGTGTGCCAATCTAATTCTAAATATGAGAATCCCTAACACAGGTGAAGACTCCATGATTTGGTCTCCAGATAGGAAAGTTCACTGTGAAAAATGCTTATCATACTATTTGTTCTAATGATGTTAACTCCATTATTGCAGGTAGTACCATCCCTACTGATGCTTGGAAAAACTTGTGAAAGTTTAAAGTTCCACACAGAATCCAAATATTTGTTTGGAAATGTCTTAAAAATATTGTTCCCACTAGAACTAAGATGGCTAGATATAAACAAGGTATAGAGAGAACTTGTTGTTTCTGTAAAAGCAATGAGGAAACTAAGAATCATTTTTCCATGGAGTACAGTTACAGTAGAGCGATCTGGTTTGCTATGAATATTAACATTGATGTTATTAAAAATCAGCATACAGATTTTAAACAATGGATTATAGGTTGGTTTCATTCTGAAGTTAATAGTGTACCTGCTTTATGTTTGAGTAATGAAAATCTGATATGCAAATTCATGTGTACAGTTTGGTACATCTAGAAAGATAGATGCTTAGTGGTTTTTCAAGACAAGAAGCCAAATGTGCAGATCACTATTGCTAAAATTAATCACTTTTATAATCAATATATTAATTTGAACAATCAGCATCAGTTTTCCCTTACTAATGAATTGCAGGTTAAGACTTGGAGGCCTCCAGACAAGGAGTTTGTGAAAATCAATATTGATGGTTCTTATATACCTTTAACTAGAAAAGGAAGTGTGGGACTAATACTTAGAAATTTTGCAGGTACCTGCCTAGGAGCAAAAGGTATATGCTGTAATGAGGAGGTGGATGAAGAGTATGGGGCTGAGTATTTTGAATGCAAAGCATTAGAGGTAGCTGTTGGATGGATGGAGGAGCTTGGAATAACAAAGGAAATCTTTGAAATGGACTGTGAAGCTGTAGTCAAATCAATAACTGGAATTGAATTGCAGGTTCATTGGTTTAACCAAAACTTAGTTCAATCGGTTAAAAGCAAATTCAGTAGTAGTAGTCTTTGATTCTGTAAGTCTATAAATAGACTTGTAATAATGTAGCTCATGTACTAGCTCAAAAAGCTAGATTACAAGAAGCAGATTTTCAATTTCTAGACAACTTTCCAGATGACATTATAAATCTGGTAAAGCATGACTATTGTAAGAATTAAAATTTATTAATGAATCTCTATTAGTATCAAAAAAAAAGGTTCCACTCCAGCATGCTCTTGCTGCTACTCTCGATCTACAGCAGCAGGTTCTAAAATCCAATGCATATTCTCCTGGAACTCATCAACATTGGCTTCCAATCCCGTATTAACCTTCAAGGAAGGTTCCATGCCGGAATGCCCTTGCTCCTACGCAAGTTTCTCTTCCAACTCTTTGACCCTTTGATCAGCTTTTGTCCTTAATTTCCTTTCCTCCTCCAGAGATGATTGGACTTGCTCTTTAGACCGTATTTCTTTATCTAGAGTCGCTTGGGCTGCACCTAATTGGCAACGGAAATCTTTGACCCTTTCATCGGCTTCCTTCCGTAATTTCCTTTCCTCATCTTGTAGGGGCGAAATATCGCACAAGGAAAATCTACAACTTCGCTCTAATCAAAACAACCTTAAGCACGAAGATACAACAATTACCAGTAAGTAAGGCGAAGAGTAATTACGCGATAAGGGAAAAGCGCGAAGAACAACCGCACGATAAAGACAACGCAGTGACTAACTTTATTAGAAGAAGCACGAAGGACTAAGTAGCAGCGCGACAGACTGAGACAGCTTCAAAAAGCCTGACAAATAAGACAAACTAAAACAGAATCAGTTAACTGAAATCTTGCACGTGAACTATGGTTGTCTTCTATTGATTCATTTGCCTATATAAAGGCTCAAAAATGAGAGAGAGAGAGAGAGTTCAGTGAAAACAAAGAATCTAAGATAGTTATCATAAAGAAAGAAAGAAGTCCCATCTTAGAGCTTAGCATTCATCTTTGTATTTCTCCATTGTTGTATACAAACTCAACATGAATCCACTATGGGAATATCATACATCCAATACAAAGTGTTTGAGAAGGTCATATTAGTGTCAAAGTGATGAATAATATCATTAATGTTTGAATATAACTTAAGATTTGTGTTATTATCATTACAAAGGGTTTAGTTGTGGGATTTTATGCAACTAAATTTTGGCGCTAGAAAAAGGGAAGGATTTATCCTCACCTGCTAGTGAATAGCTAGAAATCACCATTTTTCGAAGTTCATTTTTTATTCTTATTTCCTATATTTTTCTGTCCACCATGAGAGTCTGATAAACATTACACCGTCTCCTTATATCATTTGGAAAACTTTCGTCAAAAACTCTTTACTTTTGAAATATCATAGTGTAGATGGTGAAATTTGGATAAGGGGCAAAATCGTCATTTCAAGACCATAGACAAAACTAAACTCTCACGGGAGAGATTAAGCCCTTGGTCCTCAAGGCACCAATAGCCATGATTTCTAGTATACGTCCCCGCGAGACAATGCTGGTCGTGATGTCGTGATTCCTAGCTAGCATACATACCCGCGAGATACTACTGGTCACGTAGGTTCTGTAGAGCGTAAAACGTCCCGGCAGACTTATGAACAAGAACAACCACAATTCTAGCATGTCTTCACGATATGCAGCTGATTGTGATGCCTTGATTCCTCGTATACATCCTCGAAGAGATACTGCTGGTCATGTAAGCTCTGTAGATGCGTAAAAATGTCCCCGACGGACTTATGACCCAGAGCGGAGATATGCATGTCTCATGTAAGCACGACTCATCCTATTTGAGATCAAGGACTGATTCCTAGTACATCATCGCGAGATACACTAGTCATGTATACTCTAGGCTCTGACTCGACTTACTGAGGTTTCCGAATAATTCCTAGGACATCCCCACGAGATACACTGGTTATTCTTCCTCTAGGCCCTTTCGATAGACTCGTAGAATATCCTTTCGAGATACACTGGTCTTGTCGGCCCCATCAGAAGGACACAGATGATTCCTAGAACATTTCTGCAAAATACGCTGGTCAAAAACAAGTGAGCCAAAGTCTCACAGAGACATTAATCGGGCGCACAAAGCCCTTTCTCTCTCTTCAGGACGATTCGCAGCTGACCATTGAGAGATTCAGATCCGTCAATAAAATCTTCATAGATATTTGGATCCGTTCACAAAATCTCGGAGAGATTCGTATCTCTTCGCAAAATTTTGGAGAGATTCAAATCTCTCTGCAAAATATCTCTGTAAAATCTCGGAGAGATTCAAATCTCTCCTCAAAATCTCGGAGAGATTCACATGATAGGCACATGCCTTACCTAAGGCTCAAGCCTATTTCTCATCCTCTCAAACACACTCACGGCTAGTAAATTGTAGCATGAACTATACATGTCTATCCAAAAACGTGGATAAGCACTCTTGAGCTCCGCATGCTCAACAAAGGGACCCACAACAATAATACGGTCTCCACATGACATATGTGACCGGCCATGGAGAGAGGGAGATCATCCTCAGCTCCTTTCACACTCTACACACGATTCTTGAGGCATTCCATGCCTTTTCACGTGACTCATCCTAGTTATTCTCACAAATCAGGGAATATCTCTCTATCTTGGCCAACTCGGCTAAAGAGAATATTTATCTCTCAACACATCATCACAAAGGATGACTCAACTTCACACAAATGGGGGATAACAATTAAGGTTTTGGTCTGGCGGTCTATGGCACGTGTGAGAAATACCCGGCCTATTTCTCACCGCAGAAGAGAGTAAAGGTGGTGGAATAATGAGATAAACTCAAGATAGTTTATCTCTATCTATTCCTGAAGAAATGGGAGAATTGCTCCGCACGGCATAACAAGTAATCCCTATCTTCACCGACTTGAGATTAGAGAATTTGGCTATAAATAGGTCCTCTATTTCTCCAAGCTAAAACATAGAACTTTCTCATAACCTCTCAGAGCAATCTTCTTCAAACCCTAGAATTCTCTGATCTCTCTCTTCATCTTCTTCCCTTCCTAAGATTATCCCTAAACCTCCATCCCTGTGACTGAAGCAGACTTTGGACGACCACATTGCGTGGTTTAGGCGAAGACTGTTTGTGCTCAACCTCCCAAAACTCAATTTCAAAACCCTAGAATCCCATCTCTAGCCTCTCACCGATTTTAGGTAACTATATTTTGGCGACCACAGTGGGAGGTTGTCCACTCAGTTATAGATTTTAATCATGGTTACTATTAGGAAGAAAGACGATTTCATCAATCCGAACATAAAAACATCTCCTTGATTCAATCTCTATAAATCCACCTCTGACACGCTCGAGAGGTTTATCTCTACCATCACTTTTGTCTCTGAGATGAATATTTGACCCTAGTATATACGCTAGTGCATCCCGGATGACCTGGATCTCTCTATCATGGAAAAATCCCCAGTGACCTATTTCTATGAATATCTATTGTTAATCCTTGAAACATTGGGTAAGGACCAAGGAGAGCTCTTTGGGACTCAACAGAATCTTGCAAAATCTCAGATCAATATCAAGACTTATCCGAAAATGCCTTTAAAGTTACCAGTAGGGATAGATCCAACAAAGAAGGATCAGTTACACGTTTCCTAAAGAAGGAGTACTAAAAATGCTGAGAACAGCACAGATGGGATTCGGTTTGTCTGCAATCGTCCTCCCTGAAGAATATGAATCTCGTTACGAACGCGACAGAGCAAAGTAGCAACCATCCAGTCAACCTTATAACCCTCAAGGACCTCAAGGACCATATGACGCTCTAACCTTAGAGATTCTGACGAATATTTTCTTCAAAATTCGTTTAGGTCAAGGGCCCTCAACCTGATCACAGGGGACTCGAGAAGTTTACTTCACTTTACTATTTTACTTATAACTCTTTCATTCTGTATCAGATTGACCTAGTTCTTTTTCTGTCGGATTTGTCTTTTCGTCCTTTACAAGAAAAACTTATCGAAACCTTGGAAAGGTTCCAAAAAATTCGTGACCTAGACAAAAGCGTTGTAGAGCCACATAAGGTCATAAATCTCCAGCCGAGATGCATCTTGTCGTTTTCCTGTTTCAGGAGATCATGACCAGAACGCGAAAAGTATAAGATGAGACTAGATTCCAAGATATTTCTCGGTCAAAGCTCATCCGAAGATTCAAACCCACCGGTCGATATGCTGTCTCAACACCGGCCCGTCAGAAAGAAGATGAGTCCTAGCAATTATTCGATCAAGTCTCGATGAGCCTCCATCTCGGCTACACCAATGCTTATCTAGTATCATTTTCCGATGGGACCTAAGTTTACCCGAGATGGAGAAAGAGAATATCTTCGCATCCGAACTTATCAAAGGAAAATAAATCCGTACTCGTGAGGTCAACCGTTTAGATAAAGAATCCACTAGTCAACGTACAACCATAACTAGCTATTTTTACTGAAGTAAATAGGGGAAGAAACCGAGATCGTAGCTCCAGGAAAACAAAAATCGACTGCCTAGTTATACCTGAGTGTAGCCATTACCCTGCTGGTACCAGAAGGCATATACTACTCTCAAGTTCGGTTGAGAATCCTCCCAAAAGAAGAATAAATATCAACGAATAATTTTTCTACAGAAGTTCAGATGAATCCCTGTCAAGACACCTAGTAGAGGCGGAAAAAAATCTTGTCAACAAAGACACATGCGGAAGTATCTCGACATGACTCTCCACAGACGTCTCCAACCCACAGATTATCGCTTGCCCTCCTTGAAGACTCAATCTCGTATACCATAAGGGTCTTACTTCATTTTTCAAGTGTCCCGATTCAATGTGAATACCTAGTCTCATATTAAACTGGGGACTAACGAAGAATCGTGCGTCACACACCTTCACGGACGACAAGAGGTGGCTCAGACATCCAGTTTTCAGATAACAGATTTAGAAACGATCAACGCAAAAGTCTCAAAAGATCAGGACACATCAGGACCATTAACCTCCTCAAACCCATATCACAACATGTTATTACTTGGGGACTATGAGATTAGAGTTCATCCTTCAAAATCGTGAAAGGGAATCATCTGTGACTCGAGAAATCTCGCATCTCTCTTCAGTATCGTCGAATTCTCCTTCGTCAGCATCTTCTCTGTATTCAGCTGTGTCCCGAATCCTGACTGAAGATGTGACGGTTCAAATCTGGATAGTTTCGTCCCTATAAGATGTTTTAGGGTTTTATACGCGTGCAACATGACTATATCAAGTAGAATAAGCATTCAAATTATCCCTCAACAATGAACGCATGCAGGAGACAAACTAGGGTTCGCAATCGGTCTGAATAGGAGTATACAGTTTCCACTCTACTCGGACGGGACTCATACTTTAGTCACATAACTCAACGAACTAGCACAAATAGGTAGATAATTCGAAAATGCGTCATTGATAAAAAATATCCGTCCATATCTCTCCTACCATGTGTTAATAGGGAATGATGTTTCGAAATACGGTCCAAGAGATGCCATCAAAACACTTGAAGGAATTGCTGCTAAATATTTGAATTCCCGGGTTTAACTTCACTTGGATTTATCACCAGAAAAACAAGCTCCAAATCGTAATTTTAATCTAATAAATGAAAGTCAGTTTTTTATGTTCGATAGTTGGGGTTGACCACTGAAATCGGATGTCAAACGAAGTTTCTACTACTTCTGAAGTGAAGGCCTTGCAAGGGAAGAACACCTATTATGAATTTAACTTAGGGTTTTCACCTACTCGCATACCCGACGAAGTAATCTAGGGTTTGCATCAAGTTCGAACTCACGAGGGTCCCCTTCCTTTAACATATGCATACGGGAAAGGTTCAGAGAGAGAAAATATCAACCCCGAAGAAAATCATCCAGCAAAGGCCCCTAGATAAAATCTCTTGCTTCATGTTCAGCTGCTTCACTTTGGCCTCTACATCTCGAGCCGCCTGCTTAGCATGTTCCAGTTCTTCATCTACCATACGCAACTTAGATTAAGAACCTCTCTTAACTCAATTCACCCAAAAGAAACCTTACAGAATCGATCCACTCTCGCAACCACCTCATATTGAAAGCAAAGATTCTCACTGGTTGTCACCAAGTTTCCCAGGTTTACAAGATCATCAGAAGCAATACAGTTCGGAGTTATCATTCTCACGATATAATCCGTTACCCGCCTCATAAGCATTCTACCAAGGTCGAACTCGTTCTCACCATGAAGAGTACTCTACAAACAAAGAGAATATCATATAAGGCTGCAAAGTTCCAATTACATAAGTTAAAATCAAGGGCGCAACAACACAGGACTATGGTTTGATTTACATGAAGACCGGTCTTTTCCCCTAAAGCCTTGTCCTCTCCTAATCTCTTCAAGCCTCGTCTTCTCCTAATCCCTTCAACCATACCCTCATGCCTAGAGTCCTATACTTTTCAAGAAATCCATCTCACATCTCAATTGATACTCGTGGATTTGTTTGGGTCCATACTTTAACAAAGGATCAAGGAAAATATGTTTTCTTCATGACAAAGGGTATAAACATAAAATCAAATGATGGGCATGTCTCTTACCTAAGGATTCAAAATTCACTATCTAAACCAAGATAAGGAAGGGTAGTGAAGTCATAATACTCTAAGGGGCTGTGCTTGAAGAAAGAGAACGCTTTAAGAGTCCAACTAAAACAAGGATTCCTTCGGTAATTCGGATTGATGTACATTGTAGCGCGGAGACTTGAAAAATTAAACCATAAGGAATTTTGGGTTACTTCCTGAACAAAATATGTTCCACTATGTCTTACCAGAAACATACCAAAAGGGCGCTTCAAACGGAGATACGAGCTAGGAGATGTGGTCCCAACACCGAAGTAAGTGCAATTTGAAAACTCCTGAAATCTTTATACGGGATTTTTGAAGTTAAAGTATACACGGTTATGATTGACCAAACAAACTAGGAATCAAGTGATTATTTTTGAATTAGAAATATTATCCTCTTACCTTTAAATTTTGGGGCCGGGGACTCAAATCGGAGTCTGAATGAAGAGTTTACAACCATTCTATGCAAGCCTCTAAAAACTGAAGTATTCTGACGAACAACCAAACGAAGAGTCCTAATACAAACAGAACGTGTGAAAAAAGGATGAAACGACCTCCATATCTATGTCACGCCAAAAAGAGGTGAAAAAGAGTTTTATTTTCAAGCTTAGATCAAAAGGGAAGCCATCAAGAAAAAGGAAAAGGAATCAGAGCTAAAGAGGAAATTAGAAGAATTTGGATCAAATAAGGAAACCAGAGGTTTTCTTTCTTCTAAAATCCCTCCAAGCCGTGGCCAAGCTCTTCCTATGCGTGAGAATTCTCTCCTAAGCCAGTGGGACGTCACTTATTCTCTCGGGATTTTTTCAGAGGGATCAAAGTTGAAGGGAATTAGGGTTTTGACGAAAAATAGCCCTAATTTCAAGAATTTTACGGAAAAGGGATTTATTCTAAAAGAGAAAGGACCGAGCCTCTCCCCATTCTCTTGGATGGTTCTATACATCTCTATCAATCCATTTCATCTCATTACTCTTCAACAAAAACGAGTTCATAAGGGATTTTGACCAAAATACCCTTATTTGGCAATTCTAAGTATTTTCAAAGAAGAAAGCCCTAATACAGCTAGAGACAAACCAAGATCTCATCTAATCATTCCAAAGGCCTCATACACGTGAATATTGAGTTCTCTAAGTTTTCTAAGAAGAACGAGATAGAAAGGAAATCCAGAAAAGAGAATTTCAGAGAAAATAAAGGGAATTTAGCTCAAACAGGGAAGTTTGAGTTCATAATTTTCAAAACCAAGACCATACATGCACCTCTCTCAAAACGTGACCATGCTTAAGGAATATCACGAAGTCTTTCATGTCAGAAAAATCAGGTTCATATTAGTTTTTGACGAAAGTACCCTTGGTTTCAAAGATATGCATTTTCTCTCGGAAAAGGGGTGTCTGATTAGTATAAGGTATTGAACGAGCTCTCGTCATACAAGGTGCTAACCCTTCAAGACATATGCACGCCTACCAATCCTCTTCAAGCATCTCCAGAGTGTCTGAAGGAGTAAGATGCGGACAAAAAGAGAAATTAAGGTTTAGGCGCAGTACAAGCCTGAATTCAGAATATACATGGGATAGGGACTCCGTAACTTCAAAAGTAAGTGCCAATTTATTCTCATAGGATTTTATTAACCTCACCGATAGCCAGGAAGCCGCTCAAATCCCTCTCTTCCCCAAATACTAACTGGCACAAACTCGGAAGATCAAGGATGCACAAAGAGAGGAGATTCGGGTTTTGTCCAAGTAAACCCTAATTTGCAAATCCCATTCGAAGAAAATGGAAATTTCATCTCTATAAGACTCTATTCCCATTCCGACGACACTTCCCAATGCAAAAGCCTAAAAGGAATCCTAGTACAGGGTCAATTCCAAGCTCAGAGTTGCACAAAAAGAAGAAGTTAGGGTTTTGGTCAAATAAAACCTAATTCGCAAGTCTAGTCTCTCAGAACGGAAATTTAACTTATCAGGGCTCAATTGTCACACTAGTAACGTCTCCTAACAAAAAATACCAGAAAGCTCCCAAGTCAAGAGTTGATTCGAAGTCCAGAATCAGAGCAAGCAAAGACTAAGCATCAATTCAGGGACTCCGCAAGTGGATTGTAAATTCGTGCCTGAACAATTCATGACCATCTATAGACTCATCATAGAACAGTCAAGGTTCTACTCTGAGTAGGGGACTTAATGTAGATGGTGAAATTTGGATAAGGGGCAAAAACGTCATTTCAAGACCATAGACAAAACTAAACTCTCACGAGAGAGATTAAGCTTTTGGTCCTCAAGGCACCAATAGACACGATTTCTAGTATACGTCCCCGTGAGACATTGCTGGTCGAGATGCCGTGATTCCTAGCTAGCATACACCCTCACGATATACTACTAGTCACGTAGGTTCTGTAGAGCGTAAAACGTCCCCGACAGACTTATGAACCAGAACAACAACAATTCCAGCATGTCTTCACGAGACACAGCTAATTGTGATGCCATGATTCCTAGTATATACATCCTCGACGAGATACTGCGGGTCATGTAGGCTCTATAGATGCGTAAAAATGTCCCCGGCGGACTTATAACCCAGAGCGGAGATATGCATGTCTCATGTAAGCACGACTCATCCTATTTGAGATCAAGGACTGATTCCTAGTACATCAACGCGAGATGTACTGGTCATGTCTACTCTAGGCTCTGACTCGACTTACTGAGGTTTCCGAATAATTTCTAGGACATCCCCACGAGATACACTGGTTAT
Organism: Papaver atlanticum; assembly: GCA_023531105.1. Lineage (NCBI taxonomy): Eukaryota > Viridiplantae > Streptophyta > Magnoliopsida > Ranunculales > Papaveraceae > Papaver > Papaver atlanticum. The sequence goes on from JAJJMB010005117.1 coordinate 1,784,854, forward strand.
TATGCCTCTGGGCCCTTTCGACAGACTCGTAGAACATCCTTTCGAGATATACTGGTCTTGTCGGCCCCATCAGAAGGACACAGATAATTCCTAGAATATCTCTGCAAGATAGGATGGTCAAAAACAAGTGAGCTAAAGTCTCACAGATACATTAATCGGGCGCACAAAGACCTTTCTCTCTCTTCAGGATAAGTCGCAGCTGACCACTGAGATATTTAGATTCGTCAATAAAATCTCGGAGAGATTCGAATCTCTTCGCAAAATATCAAAGAGATTCAAATCTCTCTGCAAAATCTCGGAGAGATTCAAATCTATCCTCAAAATCTCGGAGAGATTCACATGATAGGCACACGCCTTACCTAGGGCTCAAGCCTAATTCTCATCCTCTCAAACACACTCACGGCTAGTAAATTGAGCATGAACTATACATGTCTATCCAAAAACGTGGATAAGCTCTCTTGAGCTCCGCATGCTCAACAAAGGGACCCACAAGCAATTATACGATCTCCACATGACATATGTGGCCGGCCATGGAGAGAGGGAGATCATCCTCAGCTCCTCTCACACTCTGCACACGATTCCTAAGGAATTCCATGCCTTTTCACGTGACTCATCCTAGTCATTCTCACAAATCTGGGAATATCTCTCTATCTTGGCCAACTCGGCTAAAGAGAATATTTCTCTCTCAACACATCATCACAAAGGCTGACTCAGCTTCACACAAAGTTTATGTCTATCTATTCCTGAAGAAATGGGAGAATTGATCCGCACGGCACGACAAGTAATCCCTATCTTCAACGACTTGAGATTAGAGAATTTTGCTATAAATAGGTACTCTATTTCTCCAAGCTAAAACACAGAACTTTCTCATAACCTCTAAGAGAAATTCTTCTTCAAACCCTAGAATTCTCTGATCTATCTCTTCATATGCTTCCCTCCCTAAGACCATCCCTAAACCTCCATCCCTATGACTAAAGCATCCTTTGAACGACCACTGTGCATGGTTTAGGCGAAGACTGTTCGTGCTCAACCTCCTGAAACTCACTTTCAAAACCCTATAATCTCATCTCTAGCCTCTCACCGATTTTAGGTAACTACACAGAGATTCTCAAGTAAAAAACCCTTTCAAACATCTTCTCTGCCTTCTCTGTTGCTAACATCAACCGGATCTCACCCGCCGATGAGATGGCGAGAATCGTATCAAGAAGAAATTATTCAACAGTGACGCAAGGATAAGGCGTTACAGGAGAAGAGGAAAAGAAACATCTGAGGAGATATTTGCCAGAGAAGATACGCGATATTGGAAAGAATGGATTGGGGAGAGCAGCAAGGGAAGATCTGCACGAGCTTCTATTTCAGACGATAAAAAAGAAAGAAAGCAACCTAACCACATGAATCAAGATGGACAAGGAACAATCACCATGCGAGAATATGAGAGAAAGCTCGCGCAATGGAAAGAAAAAGAAAAGATGTTGATTGCAGAACGACGAGATCTCACAGTCAAGCATGGGCGACTATGGATAGAGAACCACAATCTGAAGAAAAAAGTACGGGAGTACGAGTTAGAGATAGAATACGGGGAAAGTTATAAAATATCTCGTAGAGAAAGAGATACTATTGAAAGAGAACAAAGGGCAGCGCGAATAGATAAGCAATTGTGGGATGATGCACGAAGGCATGAGGAGAGAAAGGAAAGAAGATACCTTAATAAAAGTAGAACTCTACGAGATAATCACCATGGCGAACAATGGAGAAGCACCACTTAACGCGAAAGCCAAAGCCTAGTACGAATAAGATGAAACATGGGGCGTCAATAATGCAATTCTATTATATCAACCACAAAGGGTTTTGAAGAGTTTCACGACAAAGTACTAAGGCGAGTTCATAAGAGCGACTTCAATGGCCAGGAAATATATCCCGAAGAAAAGAATTTTATTTTAGAAGAGTGGCAGAAACAACCAATCGCGTTCAGTGCTGATGACGCTCCAAGAAGTGGAGAATCGCACACAGAAAGTTTGGTCGTAACCATGACGATGAAGCTAGATCACAAGAACACAAAGGGAGCAAAAGGGGAGATATCAACCTGGGCGATCGACAAGATCTTAGTAGATAGTGGTAGCTCGACAGACATACTGTTCTTCCATGCATTTAAAGCGATGGGATACAAAGATTCAAGTCTTGACCCAGCATAATACAACATTTTCGGGTTTAACGTGTGGCAACAAAACCCAAGGACGAAATCACGGTGATTATACCTGTAAAATCGTTGGAGACGGTGGTAACGTTTAGTGTTGTGGATGTGGACACTCCCTATAATGCGATCATTATAAGGCCCTGGATCTATGGGGTCAGAGGAGTAGCGTAGACTTTCCACCAACTTGTTCGCTTCCCTATTCCTGATGGGATAGGACAAATCAAGAGAGATCCGGTGCAGGCACAAGCATGCCGAGACCTCAACCTACAACATAATGAAGGGCGAAAGCATAGAAAAAAGGACAAAAGGAAGAGAACGAAAGAGGCAAAGAAGGAGAAATAGTTCCAAATCTATATGGTGAGGGAGGCTGAAGGAAAAGGAATTCCAAGCGAAATCCCTGAGAAAGAAGGAGAACCCGTGCACCAGTTAAAAGGGCCAACACCGCAAGGAGAACCTATACCAAGTTTCACTGCTGAAGATCCCACGAAAGACATCAATCTGGGGACTGAGACCGAACCAAAAATAATAAAAATAGGGACTACAATGGATGAAGAAGAAGAAAGGAATCTAGTACAACTTCTAAAAGACTATTGCGATGTCTTCGCGTGGAGTATGGGAGAAATGCCTGGCATAGATCCTTCCATTGCCTGCCATAGGCTAGCCATCAGCTCGGCAACAAGATCGGTTAAGCAAAGTATACGAAAGATAGCAGCGGTATACCATGAGCAAATTTAGGCAGAGCTACAAAAAATGGTTGAATCCGGGATAATAAGACCCGCGAAATATGCAGAATGGGTCGCAAACATGGTGGTAGTCCCTAAAAAGAACAACAAGATTCGCATCTGCATCGACTTTACCGACCTAAGCAAAGCCTTCCCAAAAGACAGTTATCCACTACCAGACACCCCTCAAACAGTGGAGTTAGTCACAGGGTGCGAAAGAATATCGTTGATGGACGACTTCTCAAGATACAACCAAATACCCTTAGTAGAAGAAGATCAGGAGAACACAACATTTTTCACACCAAGGGTACTGTACTACTACACTAGAATTCCTTTCGGACAAAGAAACGCGGGAGACATATACCAACGCATGGAAGAGAAAGTATTCAAGCCATGGATACCCACCACTTTGGCGGTGTATGTCGACGACATGTTGGTCAAAAACAAAAAATCAGTTGATCATGCGAAAGATCTAAAGGAAATATTCGAGCAGATGCGAAAGATAAAAATGAAGATAAATCCTGCGAAATGTATTTTTTGGGTCGCATATGGATTTTTTTTGGGTTATATCGTCTCAAAAGAAGGAATTCAAGTCGATCCTGTTAAAGTGCTGGCCATTCGCGAAATGCCTTCGCCAGCCACTATCAAAGACGTGCAAAAATTGAATGGCCTGATCGCATCCTTAAGGCGATTCATTTCGCGTTCATATAATAAATGCAAAAAAAAATTAACATCTTAAAGAAAAAAACAAGTTCACATGGACGCAAGAATGCGAAACTTCCCTTTAAAATATAAAGGACTACCTGACGAACTTGTCAATGCTGCAAAAGCCGGAGCCGAACAAAAAATTGTTGATATATCTCGCCACAACGCCATATGCCCTCAGTGCAGTATTGCTTCGATCAGATCAAGGAGTAGAGTAGCCGATTTACTACATCAACAAAACCTACAACTCTGCATAGCAAAATTACACGAAGATAGAAAAACTGATACTAGCACTGTTTTACGTGACTCAAAAGCTTCGCATCTATTTCCACGCGTACAAAGTTAAGGTGTTGACCAAAATTCTCATTGAATCTATGTTGAAATCCTCCAAGAGAGTGGGAAGAATCGAGAGATGGAATGCGTAGATTGAGCAATTCGTGATAAGCTATGAAGTCCTATCTTCACCAAAGTCTCAAGTAATCGCCGATTTCATCGCGGACTTCCCATTAGAAGAATATGATGTCGCAAATGAAATGATGGACGTTGATGAAGATCGCGTAGACCCAGAAGACTTGCTGAAAGAAGACAACCCTAGGAGGTGGGAAATTTTCGTGGATGGATCTGCGAATAGTCAGGGAAATAGAATAGGGATTGTTTTCACTTCACCCACAAGAGGAATGATAGTACACTGTTTCAGATTGGAACGGAATACGAGGAAGTGATACATGCATTAAAATTGGCGGTGGAGATGGAACTAGACGACATCAAACTTACCAGTGATTTGTAGCTAGTCATTCGACAGATGGATGGGCAATATAAGGTGAATGATCTCGCACTACAGAGGTATTCGTAATTGGCAAAGCAGTATTCAGATCGCATCCCAAAGATCATTTGGAGACACATATGCCGGAAGGAAAATCGGTATGATGATGCACTCACGTATATCTCATCAATGATGGTAAATCCCGAAACAAGATTCATTCGCATCGACAGCTTAATGCAACCATCAATTAACATGGAGGGACGTGATGTAGAAGATAATGTAAACATAGAAGATAATGTTGGAAAGAAGGAAACCGATAAAACAGACTGGCGGACCCAAATTCCGCAAGTTTCTACAAAATGGAGAAGTCCCACGCGACAGACTAGAGGCACATAAGAGCAAGAGCAAAGCCACGAATTACGAGCTACGCGATGGAGTGTTATACAAAAGATCCTTCCTCGGACCACTCCTGAGGTGCTTATCGCCTGAAGAAGGTATTGAAATTATGAAGGTAATACACTATGGAGACACTGGAAATCATAGTGAAACGAGATCTTTGGCACTCAAAACCAGGGAGCAAGGCTACTTTTGGCCACACATTCATGAGGATGCAAAGGATATCAACACAAAATGTGAAGAATGTCAGAGATATGGGAAACGCATCCATGCACCAGGAAGGACCCTAAATTCGGTATTAAGTGTATGGCCTTTCGCGAATGGGGATTGCACATAGTGGGACCCCTCGTACCAGGAAGCAAGCAGCGAAGATACTTGATCGTGGAAACAGATTATTTCACGAAATGGGTCGATGCAAAGGCGACCCAACACATCAGAGACTGCGATGTATTCTCCTTCATATTTGAACAAATCATCTGCAGATTCGAAATCCTGGTGCAATTAGTGTCAGACAACGGGAAGCAGGTTGAAGGACATAATATCGCCATGCTTCTTAACGTGTTTCAAATCCAGAGCGGCAAGTCGACCCCGCTCTACCCTCAAAGCAATGGCAAGGCTGAGGCAACCAACAAAACCTTAACGGATATATTAAAAAAGAAATTGATGGCCACCATAAAGGATGGTGCGAACAACTTCGTAATACTTTATGGTCATACAATACGACAAGGCGTGAAGCCACTGAAATGTCTCAATTCTGCTTAACCTATGGTATGGAAGCTATGCTACCAACTGAAGTCATCATACCAACTACCAACTGAAATGGTTAGGGGTGACCTCCTTGAAGGGGAAACTCAGGGGGAAGTAAAGGGAAGGCACCCTCCACTAGGGAGCTGAATTGTGTAAAAGACGACAATGTGTTGGGGTTTGTACTCACGGGAGTATCTAAGACCTGGCATATTGTTGCAAATACAACCTGAGGAGGTAACAACACTAACATAGATAAGGCGAGATCGTTGGCCAATGACTCGCAAGAGCACATGGAACTGAGATTTCTTCGCCCAATATTGAAGACCCTGCCCAAGGTGACCATAAGTCCTTTAAGTTCTTATGTGGGGGAAGGCAATAATACCTTACTTAGGAGGCACATAATACCTATAAGAAACTGCATCAAAAGTCATCCGAATATGAATCACAAAGGAATGCGAAGGAAAGTAAGGCACTGAAAAATTGTGCTGAGGCACGAAAGAGCAATGAGGAGACGCGCTTTCATCAAGCTAAGTATCATTACATTTTAAAGAGATTTCTATCGCATGAGAAATACTTTGCTCACTCTAACATGATAAATTATACTTACATAAATATCCATGCCATCATAACATTATAGTATAGTGGTAAAGGTTCACTTCACATAAAACCCATGATATAATTTCGTATGCAGCAAGAGGAAAGAATAAGTTTAGCTTTAGCCCTAACTAATAATTCACACCATTTCGATATTCACGTAAGCATGAATACGATATTCGTATAACATTATCATTTAGTTCGCATATGTGAATATTCGCACCAATCGCACGACATAGTTCGTATTAAGATCAAACATATTGTTTAGAGAAGAAAACTTCCTTCGAAGGTGGAAAACAAAGGCAAGTATGGGAATACTAAAATTCCAAATGCTTTCTATCTCCTCGGTTAGACACCAAAAAAACCTTAAGGAATGCTAAGGAATATTTTGAAAATTTCACATATTCTACAAATTAACATAAAGGAAAATAAATAGCATTCGATTCGAATATTTTTCTATTTCCAAATTTTGATTGCAGAAAAGAAATACAATTACGAAGTAATGATACACCCCTAAAGCTAGGAAACACCCAGAAACCATGCAGACAACAGAAGGAGAAAGTACAAAAGAAAGTATAACAAAAATCTCTGCTCGCGAGCCTCCATTCAGTTTTCCCCATCAAGAAGAAGACCCAACATCGCCTCTGATCATTCAAACTTCCAAAAAAACGCGAAAAGGATGTACAACAGCGAAACACATCATTCCAACAATAAATTTGGATAAAGAAACTGACTCTTCTAAAAGACGAATTGTCGAGGATAATGGATAATTCTTTCCGTATGGTGATCCGAGGATCAAATTGAGGACCAAACAACTTAGAGGACACACTATCCTGTAAGGAAACACGACAATATTCCACCTTCAGATTATTGGGCGGCTTACTGCCAGCAGGAATCTCGGAATCTTAAAATAAAAGAGGAAGACCCACTTTCAACTTTCCAAGCGCGAGAAGCATGTCATTCACGCTCCATTGCTCTCTAAGAACCCTCTTTTCATTCAGCAGAGTGATAGAAGATGAATCCCCCAAAATCATAAATGTGGAATCTCTCTGAAAACTATGGAGATTTTCTACCAACTTATTGATCGATTCACGCTCGAATATGCATATTTAAGCATAGGAATAAATATGGGAATACTAAACAAAACAAAACACTCGAAAGAAATAAAAGCGGAAATCAAATCACAAAAATAACGGTCATGTCAGAAAGATGTAAAATACAGAGAGCTGGGGAAAAAACTCACTGTGGAGATAACATAGCAGCAGCCGGGATAAACACACTATGATCTGCCATGGAAGTTGCAGAGCTTGAAAGAAAAGAAGAAGTCATAGAAGAAGAAGAAGATAGCAGAGAATAAAATAAAATATTTTCTAACCCTTTCCTAGGTATTTATCTAAAGAAAAGCAATAAAGACGCACCGCCGAAAAAGGAGAAGACCGTCAACACGTGTAGTGGTTACGCGGAAAATACGGAAATATGTCGGGTAAGACAGAGAAGATGAAAAGACAGGGTTGGCGCGAAGTTTGACCAGAATTCTCGCATTATTCCACTTTCAGAAGAACAACGCGAGAAGAGGCTAAATGTAGGGGCGAAATATCGCACAAGGCAAATCTACAACTTCGCTCTAATCAAAAAAACCTTAAGCATGAAGATACAACAATTACCAGGAAGTAAGGCGAAGAGTAATTACGCGATAAGGGAAAAGCGCGAAGAACAGCTGCATGATAAAGACAGCGCGGTGACTAACTTCATCAGAAGAAGCATGAAGGACTAAGTAGCAGCGCGACAGACAGAGACAGCTTCCAAAGCCTGACGAATAAGACAAACTGAAACAGCATCAGTCAACTGAGATCTTGCACGTGAACTATGCTTGTCTTCTATTGATTCATTTTCCTATATAAGGGCTCAAAAATGAGAGAGAGAGAGACAGAGTTCGGTGAAAAGAAAGAAACTAAGATAGTTATCTAAAGAAAGAAACAAGTCCCATCTTAGAGATTAGCATTCATCTTTGTATTTCTCCATTGTTGTATACAAACTCAACTTGAATCCACTGTGGGAATATCATACATCCAATACAAAGTGTTTGAGAAGGTCATATTAGTATCAAAGTAGAGAATACTATCATTAATGTTTGAGTTGATCAATATAACTTAAGATTTGTGTTATTATCATTACAAAGGGTGTAGTTGTGGGATTTTCCGCAACTGCACATCTAAAACCGCTTGGATTTGGCCTAACTGGCAGCGGAGAGCATGCTGCAGTATAAACAATCTACTATTAGAATACGGATGCAGAAAGCATGGAAAACACCTGAACCATCCAATTTTTTGACACATCGCCTTTCCCACGTATTTTCCAAGGGAAGAACCCCCCTCGAATGCTGAATCAAAATCGCGCTTACTCCTTGGTTTTATATAACTTAAAAGAGCAGCACTGGTATTGCTAGACGCAGTGCGTCAGACCTCTAAATTACTTAATGACGGCTGGGGAACAGGACTGTTGAGATCTGTCTTCCTAAGCACCTCCCCATGAGAAAGAGATGTTGCTAGGAAACAGGGTAAACTTGATTGGACTGGACTCAAGTATCTTATGAGGAATCCCTCATTGATGGGATGTCAGGAGCGGAATCGAGATTCAATCTTGGCCTCAAATACTGAGAAAAACAAGATTTAGCTTTAACAAATTAATAAGTGATTCATACCAAGCAAAAATGACGAAATTTTTTCAGTGACGAAGAGTTACTTAACATAGAAAGCTGGTAGGGAGTATACTTGTTATCCGACGTAGCGCAAATCTGAGATATAGACTAAAGATGGATGACAAGTGTTGACTAGAGATGGATGACCAGTGCAAAATGCGTTAAACCTATAACAAAACTAGTGTTGTTATACTTTTGTCAGAATCTTTGATAATGAAGAATAGAGAAAATGATGGGTGTATTTAAATGGGAGTTTTGACACTTGATGCTTATTGTTTTAATTGGGGGTTAAAAGGAAATATACATTAAATATTTGGTTTAGTGATTGTGAATTTTAGAACTGATCGGAAAATAATGGTTTGTTGCCTTGTTGGTAAAAAGATGTTGTTCCTATTTCACCACATTAAGATTTTGTTTTTGAATACAACATTTATCACCCTAAAGCATTTCGGATTTACATTAACATTGCACATATGTGGCAATCGGTGCTCCTATGTATCTTGCAAACTGTACAAGGCCTGACATTTCATTTTCAGTTAATTTACTAGCTAGATACAGTTCTGATCCAACTATAAAACATTAGAATGGTGTAAAGCGCTTATTTCGATATCTTAGTGCTACCATTGATTTAGGTTTATTTTATCCTTATGGATGTGAATCGAAACTAATTGAATATTCGCTGCCACATATGTGCACTGTCAATCTAAATCTAAAATGCTTCAGGGTGATAAATGCTATATTCAAAAACAAAATCTTAATGTGGTGAAATAGGAAAAATATCATCTTACCAACAAACCATTATATTCCGATCACTTCTAAAATTCACGGTCACTAAACCAAATATTTGTTGTATCTTTCCTTTTAACCCCCAATTAAAACAATAAGCATTAAGTGTCACACCCATCATTTTCTCTATTCTTCACTATCAAAAATTCTGGCATAAGTACAACAACTCTAGTTTTGTTATAGGTTTAACGCATTTTGCACTAGTCATCCATCTCTAGTCAGCACTGGTCATCCATCTCTAGTCTATATCTCAGATTTGCTATATGTCGGATAACAAGTTTACTCCCTACCCGCTTTCTATGAATCAATCTGTATGTCAATCATCGTTACTAAAAAAAATTCGGTCATTTTTGCTTTGTAAGAATCACCAATTAATTTGTTAAAAAAAAATATCTTGTTTTTCGATCAGTATTCGAGGACGAAATTGAATCCTGATTCCGCTACAGAATTTAAATCTGTAAGGGAATGAATTGATTGCTTGTCAGACATGGAGTCCCAACAGTATCAGGATCATATCGGCCTCTGGTATGCTGAAAAAAGCCACACTTTAGATTCAAGAAACCATTCGATCATACCGAACAAAAATAATTATTAATTTCATATTTAACTACTTACTGAAGGACCCGGCCATAGTGGTGGGAAGATTGGTGGAATTCCTTTTGTGCGACATAGAGAATTATGAGACTAGAACAAAATCCGAAATTCGAGAGTGCGGATGATAAATACAAAACTAGAGAGTGTATGTATGTTTTTGCGAGAGATTTGTGAGTGAAGAGCAGAAAAAAAAGAGAGTGTATTTATAGGGGAGTATAAACAATTAAGGAATATATCTTTGAAGTTTTGATTCGGGGCAAAAGTGAAACAAACATTAAATATTTTTAGTAGTGACCGTGAATAGAAGTGATCGCAAAATAATGGTTTGTTGGTAAGATTTTGTTTTTGAATCCAGCATTTATATCACCTTAAGTATTTTAGATTTTCATCTAGAATGGACATACATGGTAATTAATTCTAATTATGGATTTAAAATTTGTCAATTGATACTCAGAGTTTAAGAACAGAAAGTCGAGTTTAAATGAGAAATTGCCACTATAGGGGCTTTTTCCATCACACTAAATTTGTGTATCTATGCAATTAACTTTTGTAATTATTAGAAGCTATAGCATTGTTATTGTACAATGAATTAAGATTTTGTTTTTTGATACAGCATTTATCACCCTGAAACATATTAGATTTACATTAACCGTGCACATATGTGGCAGTGAATATGGAACTATGATTCCAAAACGTGTATAATTATTGCTATTGGTGAATCTTTTGGGTTCTCATTTGTCCGGCTGGAGCCAATTAGTACTCCCAGTTTTAGAAAGGAAGTAAATGGATTCCATGACACTAATTTTTTTTTTTTTTTTTTTTTTTGTAGTGATAATATTTATCATTTTGTAGCAGTAAGTAGTCTTTTACATGCATAGCGGCAACCCAAAAGGAGCGTACTCTTGTTTACATTCAAACATTATATATAAATATATATTTTTCAACTGATACATTCTTTCACATTCATCTAACATAAATCAGGTCATAAATCAGCAAGGCTGTAAGGGTACGTCATTTATGGAAATTCATGGACAAAGATAACCACCTTCAGAACTACTCATTTGTCTCAACCATTAGGGGTAACCTCACCAGCGTTCGAAAAACAATCCCCGTACAAAAGCACCTGGGGCTCATCAACAAGCTGGTTTCATGCCACCAAGCCCTTGCTCCTGCTCTTGCTCCATAACAGCAGGTTCCAAAAGAAAATCCTCTAGAAAATCCAAATTTTCATGGGGCTCTTTGTTGGCTTCCAAGCCAGTAGTAACCTTCACTGAAGGTTCCACACCTGCAAGCGCCAGCTCTGGCTCTCGCTCAGCAGCAGCAACAGGTTCCCAAGGCCGATTTCCAGAAGAATGATCCTGAGTCTCATCAACGGTTGCTTCCAAGCCCGTAACAACCTGCGACAAATATCCCATTCCACCAAGCTCTCGCTCTGGCTCACCAGCAGTAGCAGGTTCCCAAGTCGAATCCCCAGACGAATGACCCTGGGGCTCATCAACGGTGGCTTCCAAGCCCGTAACAACCTGCGCCAAATATTCTATTCCTTGCTCCATCTCTCGCTGTCGCTCAACAACAGCAACAGGTACCCAAGGATAATTCCCAAAAGGATGCTCCTGGAACTCCCCAACATCGGCTCCCAAGCCCGTATTGACCTGCAAGATGTATTCCATGTCATTGCTCCCTTGCTCCACCTCTTGTTGCGGCTCTCGCTCAAAAGTAGCAAGTTTCGCCTCCAATTCTTTAACCTTTTCGACAGCAGCTGCAGGATGCAGTCAGATCTCGATTCAGCACCACACACTACCCCATGAGAAAATGGGATTGAAAACATTAGACGACAACTATGAAATTGTTTGAATACCTTCAGCTTGCCTCCTTAATTTCCTTTCCTCGTCAATCACGCCTAATTGGAAGCGGATAGCTTGCTCCTTAGATTGGCGCTCCTCTTGTAGAGACGCCTGGCTTGCGCATAATTGGCGGTAGAGGATATGGACTGCTTGCTCCTTCGATTGTTTTTCCTCTTGACATGCGCGTAATTGGCAGCGAAGTATATTTAATTGTTCCTCGGCTTTCATAGCCCGAGTCTCGCTATCAATTACAGCATCATAAGCCCACTCAGCACAGAGAGCAACCTGCAGTAAAACAAACACGACTATTAGAATACCTACAAAGTAAGTGAGGAAAACATTTTAAACAGTTTTGACATGAAGATTACTCTTCGGCATTGAAACTTCAAGTCTTGGGACTTTTGCATCAGAAAACCGCGACGAGCATCCATTGGGATATTAGGGAACAAGCCAGTTGTTGGATCCATGGCCCTTTCCACGGATGGTCTAAAGGAAGAATGGAGACCCTCAAACGCTGAAGAAAAATCCGGCTTCAACATTTGGTTGCTAGAAGTTGAAGAAGTATGCCTAGGTCTTAAATGACATGAAGGAGCTTCACTTGCACTGCTAGACACAGTACGTCGGGGTTGCTTTAAATTACTTGATGAGGGCTGCGAACCAGCAGTGGTTAGAGACGCAGAAGGACGAGCATCCCTGGGAATATCAGGGATGAAGCCAGTTGCTGGATCCATGGCCCTTCCCACAGGTTGTCTAGTGGAAGAATCTTGACCCTCAAACGATGAATAAAAATCCCGCTTCATCAATGGATTGCTTGATGAAGTACTCCCGAGATCCAAATAATTTGAAGGCTGCCAAGAAGCGCTGGCAGGAAGAATAGGCCGAAGCCTCTCCCCTTGAAACGAAGAGACTGGTGCAAGAAGTGGAGTGCTTGAGCGATCTATCTGTAAAGGAATAAATTGATTGCCCCGCAGAGATGGCATCCCAGCATAATCAGGAGCAAATCTGCTTCTTTTATTCTGAAAAAAGCAACACTTTAGTTTCAAGAAACAAATCGATCCTACCAAGCAAAAATAATAATAAAAATCTTTTAGAGATGCAATGTTATTTACTTACTGAAGGGCCTTTAGTGGTCTGATTCGTTGTTTTTTTGTTATGCGACATAGAGATTTATGAGAATAGGAAAAGATCAGAAATTGAAGATGATCAGTGCAAAATCACTGTGTGAAGCCTAAAACAGAACTAGAGATTGTGTGTGTTTATTTGCAAGAGGTTTGTGAGTGAAGAGCAAAGGAAATTATGGGTATATTTATTGGGGAGCTTTGACACTTATGGCATATAATTGAAGTTTTGATAGGAGGCTAAAAGGAATGACACATCAAATATTTGGTGCAGTGAATTTGGGTTTCAGATGTAATTGGAAAATATTAATGGTTTGTTGGTAAAATATTCTTCCTATTTTGCAACATTAAGATTTTATTTTTGAATTCAGCATTTACCGCCTTGAACATTTTAGATATTTTCATCTATATGGCTGTGAATTTTGAATTATATTTTCAGATGCATTTACCCCCATTAAGGGATGCATGGAAATTACAGTGAGTTGTGATGGGGTTGATTTTGGACTGAAACATGGTTACTGAAAGGAAGTCATAATGGGGAACCAATTCACTTCATCAGTCTTTATACACACTTTTCTTAGAGTTGATACGGGTGGGAAGAATTAGTTGTTTTTCGCTCCATAGTTTGAAATGTAAATGCAGATAGAAAGATTGATTTAGTAAACTTTGTTCAAATTAAGTGATCGATGGTAAAAAGAGACAAGCTAAATGAGAAAACCAAAAATAAAAACTCATGCACGGTGTAATGCTCAGGAGTCTAACAAGGGATTGGGAACATGTTCCATGCACAGTATTCTTCTTTTCCCACGTCCAAAAATGAACAAAGCTCAAGGATGAGCACATTTATTCAACATAATCGAAAAATGAACAAAGCAAGGGGAGAAATAGCCAAAACCTCAAAGGAAATAGTGTACAACGCCACTCAAAAGTCTCAGATGAAAAACGAACAAAGCAGAGCAGAGATATGCCAATGTGATTTATTTTTGTTAAGATTTATTTTGAAACCTGTTTTAGGGCATACCTAAAATCTTCAGGGCATACAAACCAATAATCCCATCTAAGGTGTCCTTATACGGGGTATCCCTTGGGTAGTTCAATTACCCATATACCCTTCAGCCGTTTTAATTACTAATCTACCCTTGCCCTTAATATTAAAACCTAAAATCAGTTTAAAAAAAATCAAAATCAGTTTCTATATAACTTCTTCATCTTCTCTAGCCGAACTCTTCTTCTCCCTCGCGATAAAAAAAAAATCATCACCGTGATTAATCGTCGATTAAACTTAACTATATAATGGGTCGAACAAAGGAAAAGGCAACTGGTAGGCGTTAAAAATCGTCTTCAAATCCCTCAATTGAAGAAGAAGAACCAATTGAACTTGAAATTGAACCACAGAATCAACCAATCGAAGCATCAACTCCTGAAATGAGGATAAGAAAGTAAGTTCTACAAACCCAATCTCTTATTTGATGTTTTTAATCGATTCAATAGGATTAATTCCATAAAACTTAGGGTTTTAGACGGTTTCAGGCATAGGTTCGGCGCATAATGTTGTTGTTTTTTAAGCCGAACTGTTCTTCAAAATTTCAGCCTGAAAGTGTATATGAACAGTTCGGCTTGTAATAGTATACTAAATATACGCCGAACCTAGTCACAGTTAGCATTTTCAGTATAGGTTCGGCTTGTTATAGAATATTGAATTCAAGCCGAACCATGTTCTGTTAGTTTGCAAAATAAACTAGGTGTAGGTTAGGCTCATATTGTGTTCTACTGGGTAGCCGAACCCTTGACTTAATGTGTTCGGCTTGTTATCAATTTTTTTTGTACGCCGAACATAGCACTGTGTTACAAGGTCCACTGATGTTTATTGGATTCTTCTCATAATAGGTGTTATGGGGTAGTCGATCCTAGACTTTAGTTAATTCAATATGTTAATAAAGTTTTAAACTTGTTTAGGGAATAACAAAGTTAAAAAGAGGAGGAGGATGGAGGTTACACTTTCTACTTCTAAAACACCCGGTCCTCGAGGAGGAGGTAAAAAATATTGGGAGCTGGAGGGCGAGGAGTTGACAAAGCCGCAACATTAGAAATTCGTGAACCACTTCCAGAGATACAAAGAGAAGAACAAGAAGTTGATGGGAGTCATGTTAATGAAGAACCTAAACATCAACCGAAAGAGAAGCATGTTGCTGAACGCCGGTTTAAAGGTTTCCACATTCCTGATGAGAAAAACGTAATCCCAGCTCGAAGTCATGGTTTACCCCATGGACTTCCGGAAGATGGAGGAATGGTGTCGATCGGTTACGCCGAATCTTGGGCACAGAAAATATATGAGACTCCTGATCATAATGATGCGGTCTGAGTATTGAGACATCAGAGGGCTAAGGAATGGAAATTGTCTGAAGAGGTTCCCGAAGTGATGGCTTATGTACAATCCTATGCCTTATGGCCTGTCATTGAATATGGACATAAGGAATATGATAGTGTGACGGCCTCCGCCTTCACCGAGAGATTTTTTCCAGAGACTTATACGTTTCAACTACCCTTTGGGGAGATGACAATCACTCCCGATGACGCGAAAAGATTATAGGGATTAAAGTGAGGGGTAGAAGCGTGGATGCTGACTATTATGATATGAGTTGGACTGAGCTATATAAGTTATACAAGGAATGTTTTGGTTGGGATGATTATATGACCGAACTCGAGTTTTTTCGTTCTGTTAAAGATGTAGATTCTGTTAACTTTCAAGGTGGGACAAATAAGAAGCTCAAGAAGGTGAAGCTTACTAATTTGAAAAAGGAATTTGAGAATACAGCCGAGAAAGTAAAGAATGAGGAGTTGGTAATGGACGAGATCAAAGTGAAGCAAACCGCAACAGCCTATTTTCTTTATACTCTTGGAAGAGATGTCTTCCAGACCTATCTGGAAAAAAGGTGAATGCCAATTATCTTATATTGTTAAAGGATCTTGCAACCATTAACCAATACGCTTGGGGTACCGCCACTCTAGCTTACCTTCTCGACCAAATTGCGAGCGCCTCTAGGTTGACAAGTACAAATATTGGAAGGAACTTCACTTTGTTTCAGGTAATTCTCGACTAATTTCCATTCTTTTTTTTTTCCAACAATGCAACTATCTCTTTATTTAGTGTATGGTTCCGCTTATATGTGATAGCTATTATAAGCTGAACTTTATAAAAAAAAATTAGGTTCGGCTTGTTGGTGAAATAAATTTCAAGTTGAACTTTAAGTTATTTAGGTTCGGCTTATGTTTGAATTACAATACCTTTTATGTTACATAATTTAAGGTTTGCATATCATTTCTTATTTTAATTTTGGATGTAGGTGTGGGTATATGACCATTTCTCGACTTTGAAATTGGCCAAAACATTGGAAAAGGATGTCGATTGGGTTGATAAACTTCCAACAGCGGCTCGGTACAAGTTTTAGGAGGAGATGGCAAGGAATAAAGAGCAGTTGGTGGAAAACTTGAGGGAGAAGTTAGACTCTTTGGAGGTCAAAGACGTCGATCTTGATCCATATTCCAAGCCGGTGGAATATGAACGTGATGAAGTTGTTCGTGATGAAGACATGCCGGTGGGTATGTACTATGGACCTATCTTTTATCCTGGTGGTTGTGTAATTTTTGATCCTCAGCGAGTACTACGTCGAGGAGGAGCCGTCCAAAAGGCCCCATTGTTTGATGAGAAATTCACGTTGATGGCAAAGAGTTCTACTGGAACTAAAAGCACCACTTCTTCATGGACTCCAAAGTATGATCCCGAGCTGAGAAATGATCATTGGAAGAATTTATATGCCAACATATTAAATATGAATTTGATAGCACCCGTGCCTGATGATCCTCGTGAAGCTGATCCGGGCTACATGGATTGGTACAACCAAATTTCCCATCCCTTTATTATCAATAAGGAAAGTCTGAAGATAGTTGATAAGTTGAAGGGGAAGCAAAAGGCGACCATCATCTCCAAAAATTCCACTTATGAAGAACTATCGGAAGCTTACAAGACAATGGTAATAATTGCATTAAACGTTACTCTTGAATTTGTTATAACATAAATAATATATTATATAAGTTACTCATAATTGAGTTGGTGAAGAAAATGAAGAAAAAAGCTAGTTGCAAAACACCGTTGACGGTTGAAGAACAACATTATTTCATTAACGAGTTGGATGCTATTATAACCAAAGGACGAGGAACCGAGTTACCCATAAAAATGCTGACGAAAAAGAGGGATCGAGAAGCTGGTGAAGGCACAAGCGGAGGTAGTAGTAGCGGCCCAACCGGTGATGACGGCGCAGCAGAAGATGAACGAGAAGGTGCCAGAAGACGAGGCCGTGGAAGTGGTCGTGGAACCGGAAAGAGGGGCGGTGGTCAATGAAATTTTATGTTTTTTATGTTTGATTAAGTACACTTTTATCTCGGATTTGTTAACTTTTTTATCGACAACTCGACTTTATTTGTGTTTGCTAGTTTATTTCGTGTTATCGACAATTTGACTTTTATGTATGATTGTTATAGATAATTTTCAGTTTTTATTATGTTAAGCACATGTTCAGTGTCAGGTTCGGCTAGTACTTTAACTATCGATACAAGCCGAACCTGACAAAATTTTCACCTTGAAGTTGCCAGGTTCGGGTGGTCCTGTCACAATCATTACAAGCCGAACCTGATAGAATTTTCACCTTGAATTTGCAAGGTTCGGCTGGTCCTGTCACAATCATTACAGGCCGAACTTGATAGAATTTTCAAACTTTTGAAAATTCTAGTTGTTACTTATCAAGGTTCGGCTTGTATTCAAAAAATCGAACTAGCCGAACCCTGACAAAATTTCACAAATATCAAGGAACGACTCTTTTTTTTGGAAAAATATAGCCGTTGAATACCTGAATTCTATATATACCTACCTATTGTTTCACATAAGAAAGTACATCTCTTGAAAAATATGGCACCCCCTAATCCTAAGTTTACTCTAAATGAAGATTTGTTTCTTTGCACGAATTATATAGCATACCATCCAAAGAAGGGTGAAGAACGACGAGTGATGAAGCATTCTCCACTGAAATAGGTAATCCTCACAACCGGGATTCGACATCCTTGTTTTTCCGAATTGAATCTATTAAGAAAAAGGTTACAGACTTTATAGCTTTATTTCGGGTTGTGAATCACTATCGACTCAAGGGTGAAACAACCTCCGATATTGAAGTGCGAGCGCTAGAGGAATGGCGAAGATGGAAAGGAAAGAATTTCAAATACGAAGCTCACTACCGCGTCCTTAGAAAGTTTCTCATAACCCGTTTGGGATACTAGATGGATGGTTTTCTTTTATAATGCTACCATGTTCTTATGTAATGGGAATGTACTTTGGAATGTAATCCTTGATCTTATGAATGATAAAAAACTTTTGAAATAATGGAACTGTTAACACAGGATGTGGTTCGGCATGTACTTAATCTATGTAATAATCCGAATCATACAGGGAATCCCAGGTTTGATTAACATCATGTTCGGCTTAATACGAACTTAAGTATAATCAGCTGAACCTGACTGGGAATTCTTGGTTTTGGAATTTGTCAGGTTCGGCTTGAAACGTAAAATCTATTACAAGCCTAACCTTACTTTATACGGGGTTCGGCTTGTAATTTCTTTGCCGAACCACATCCTGTGCAATATATATACTGTGATGCACTGTGGTTCTTCTTGTAACTATGATTATAGACCAGCCGAACCTTAACAACTCTTTCGCAAAATTGAAGAACAATAAAAATACCTTCCATAACATAAAATTAAATCATTCAAATACAGAGAGTCTAGAAGGTAAAATTAAGTGCATTTCTTAGTTTACCAAAAAAAACAAAATCCACAATAAAAAGAAAACAACACTTCGATAGTGTCATTTTATGGAGATCCTAGATGGATCACCTCTTCACTAACCTCTTTCTCCTCTTCACTGACCTCTTTCTTATCATCTTCATCCTCATCATTTGAAAACATAATTACGTGTCCACTTGCGAGTGACACATTCAAAGCTTTCCAAAGATCCATTTCCATCGCATAATTTTCACACCAATCCATCGAATAATTATTTTCAAATCTAGGACAAAAAGCAGCATTCATCAAGGGAGGTAATGGGCGACCGAGACTGAGTTTGAGGCCGATAAAATGACAATTTTGAACAAATCCAATAACAAGTCTTCTATCTTTTACACCATCATGGAAAGGCTTTGTTGGAGGCGCATAAGTAAAACTATTACCCGTCCACCCGAAACAATGTACGACGCAATCGAATGTCTCCGCTATTAAAAACCCACAAACGGGCATTGACATCCAATTTTCTTGGGTGATGATTGAATCCCCATGTAAACGATGTTCGAATGTAATGTACTCTGATGCCACCCCTGCATCGGATCTTGGAACTCCTCTCATCATTGTCTTGTAGAATTCTTTGTTCCGGCGTAAGGTGTGTAACAATCGTTTCCTAATATAGTTGACTTCATTTTCTTGGGGCACTGGATTATTCCCTTCTTTAAAAGGACCAAGTTGTTCCGCGGTGACATAATATCCATAATTTCCATCACCTTGTATGTCGTCCATTGCTATAATATGCTCATGAATTACCGGCGGTAGGTCTGCCAAGTAGTTATCGTATATAAAATTGATAGGCCGCAAATAGTTACCGGACTTATCTCTTTTGGGTCCTCTCATCCTACCAACTTCATGTACGGTCCTTTTTTGCTTTATCTTGGTTTGTGAAGGATGCATTATACTCTTCCCCTTGACGTCCTCTTTACCATCCTTCGCTTGTTGTGACGGACAATCATTCTCATTGACCTTTTTGTTACTTGTTTCGGCTTTTTGAATACTCGGACGACAATTCTATGAACTTTCACTTCTTCCTCCTTCATCGCCTTCTCAATTTCCTTCTTTGCCTTTTCATACCTTGCATCATGGATCTCAACGCCGGATGGATGCTTTTGGGTAGCCAAAAGTGCCTTGTTTGCTTGTCTAGTCTGGAAATTATTCATTTTCTTACTCTTCCTACCTTTCGGTTCCCCCTTCTCTGGTTCCAAAATATTCTCTTGGGTGAAGGGATACATGACCGACATCATGTTGGGCCATAGGATTATTTTTTTTAAGATCGGAACATCTTCCTATACATCTCCGCCAACTTTTTCCCATTTGCCGTGTCCCAAATCTCTAGATCATCCTCGTCGTCTTCGGTTGGGAGAGGATCGAAGATTAATTGTTTCCAAAAATGATCAATATCCTCAAATGGTATGATACCATCCTTGTACCGAAGTATGTCGTGGCGGCATGGAAGTCCCATAGATGTCTTCATTTTACAAACACACTCTTCCTCCAAGTTGGCACCAAATGTCTCAATCAATTCTACTTCTTTCATCAATAAGTCAATGCATAGATGGGAAACTCTATAAGTTAATCCTCGTAGCCAAGGATTTTTGTAATCCTTGTGTTTGAACATTAGTTTATGTTCGAACGCCTCTTTAATTCTCACAACATCACTTTTGAAATATTCATCAATTGCATAAAACACCGTGACAAACATGTCAACACATCCAAAAAGGTTCTTCTTCAACCGATAATGAGCCGACTCTACCATACTTGTGGCTTTGTTTTCGAAGTGTTTGTGTCGATTTGTGAAACAAGACACGAACCTTTCTTTTTTAAGTTCCAACACATCTTTGAGCAAATAAATAATGACGTCGGGGTATTCGGTCCTCCAATGATTAGTAAGAATTTTAACATTTTCTTCGTATACATCCTCGGTGATTGACCATACCAAAGCTTCATATTCTCCATGGAAAGAATCCCACAATATCTCATTGTGTTCATATTGTTTCAAGAATTCCCTCTTTTTCTCTACTCGTTTTTCCGCCAGTAGTTTAGCAATATTCTTTAATTCTTTCATCTTAAGTGGTTGAATTATCGGTTGGCATTTTTTCCTCACATTGCACCATATATGAAACGTACAAAGAAAGTTGAAAGCATCCTGAAATACCTTATTAATAGCATACATCAAACTTTAGGAAGAGCACTCTCCTGGAAGATTAACTTCAATTGTTCTAACCCCCAAACATAACTCTCTTTCTTCTCGTTTTTCAAGAAACAAAAAGCCACGGTGAACGGTGCCTTTGTTGACGTATGCCCAATAATGTTCATCAACGGCATCTCATATTTGTTAGTTTTGTACGTGCAATCCAATATAATAACTTGTGGGAAGCAGAGAGCCAATTGGACGCATTACGGGTGGGTAAGAAAAAGGTGTGTCTCTTGACCAAAGTCATCCAACTTGTTTTGGCAAGCGTAGTTATGCTTCACCCCTAACAACATCACTTGTTGCATCACCATCCTACCTTGCAAATTGAGTCTTATAATCTTATTTCTTGCGTTGTAGATAGTTTGCATAATTGACTTGTTATTCTTGTCGTCCTCCTTTAATTTACTAAGAATCCTAGACGGTGGCATACGTGCTCGTGTCATTTATCCACTTCTAGCATTTTGTTGGGTTTGAGTCGCGCTACTTTTGCATGTCCATGAAGGTCACGTGGACGTGGGTGGTTATGACGACAATCCATAATTGTTTTATTCATAACCCAAAATTCATCATCTTTGTTCAAGGACTTATTCTTGTTCTTGAGGTTGAAAACGATCTTGAAAGGGCACTTTGTTTTCTTCGTCTTTGTCCTATTCTTTCTCCCGGTCTTCCCAACATATACAGAACCCTTTTTAGCCTTGCAAGTGCCGCATCCACTTCGCTCACAAATCATTTCAAACCGATCCCACCGGCTTTGTCGTCCTTTAACTAGTACGCGATTTATCTTTTTTGCGTGTTCCTCAGCCCAAGCCCGTGCTTCGGTCTTACTTTTCCATGTCTACGTTCATTCAAACACAAATAATTATTAACAAAAACTTCGAAATATTCCTACAACATTAAGGTAAAAAACAAGTTCTTACATACCAAATCATTTTGGAAGTGATCCTTAGTATCTTTGTGAATTATGTCTAAGGGATCAAGTTGATTTTCCATCGGTACAGGTCCATCAAGCACGATCTACAAAGAATAACACAAAGTAAGATACTACAATGAAAAATTAATGGTTAGGTTCGGCTATTACGATTTGCTAAATACGTGCGAACCTAGCACATTTACAAGGTTCGGCTATTACGATATTCACAATATGTGCCAAACCAGTAAAAAATTCTAAACCCAACAATTCTCAGGAATATAAATGATAAGGTTCGGCTTGTAATCTACTTATGTAAAAAGCCGAACCATGTACTTCCATAAGGTTCGGCACTTACGATTTTCACCATATAAGCCGAACCTTCAACAATTTTTCTTCCAGAACATACAGGAGTAGGTTCGGCTCCTTATGACATTTTAAAAGAAGCCGAACCATAGTTAAGAAAGTCTGTTCGGCTCATAATCATAACAACTGTTCATTATTTGTCAATAGCCAGGTGGGTTCGGCTGATAAATTGAGCCGACATATTCCAGATTCGCCGAACCTTAGTGAAAAAACACAAACTTTTTATGATTTTAAGCTACAAAAGTGAGATTAAACATCAGATAGAAGTGTACCTATGTATTAGAATCATTGGGTTCCTCATATATGTATTCATCATCCGGATTTGGCTCATAAAAATCATCACCTTGAGTTTGAGTTTGAGTTTGTGCTTGAGTTTGTGTAAAATCATTCTCATAATCTAAGAAATCAGCCATTTCCGGATCATTGTTGTAGTTGATATGTATTTTCCTAGGTTTTTTAGATGAAGATTGACCCTCCTCATACATTGAAGCAAATACAAGCTTTTTTCTCACTTTCCCCTTCTCCTTCTCCAAAAAAACCAAACTTTTTTTTTCTTACTCAAAAAATTTCATCTACACAAATTTATAACTAAATAATCTTAATCACTAATCACTAATCAGAATAATTATAACTAATCATTAGTATTAACATTAATCCTAAAAGGGCAGATTTGCCATTACCAAAAATATTTGGTTAAGGGCTTTTGATTTTGCTATTTACAACCCATTTTTGTCTTTATTCAGTATGCCCAATAATTTTTAGGTATGCCCTAAAACATGGTTCTTTATTTTGGTTGAAGCACATGCCAATATGATGTGTGGAAGGCCCAACCACTCCTCGTACAAAGTTCATGTGTTAGAGGCCCATAGAGTGCTTTATAGGTGACCGTCAGCATGTGAAGGGATAATAACCAGTAGGGATATTTTGACTTTGGTGCCCACAGAATGGCATAACTTTGCGTGTGGTGCCTAACTTTGTCCAACTTTGAGTTTGGTGCCCAGTCTTTGTTTGGCCATGTTGACCATCTAATTTAGAATTAAAATTGTGACATTCAAAAAAAAGACTTTCAATTTGTCATTTCCCAATTATTGACCATATGATCAGTATGAACTCACGTGTGTAACTTGGTAACGTTAGTAAATAAATCAAAAAAATAAAATTCGTTAGTCATTTTATAATTTTAATTCTAAAATTGGATGGTCGACAAGGTCAAACAAAGTCAATCATTTGACTGGGCACCAAACTTAACGGTTGACAAAGTTAGGTACCAAACGCAAAGGTGTACCATTTTATGGGCACCAAACTCAAAATATCCCGAACCAGTATCGTGTATTTTTTTCGTCCTCTATAATGATAAGATACTTTATTCTGGGAACAAAATAAAATACAAATTTCTCGTATCACAATAATAAGTAAATTATACTAATAGATTAAAAATATTAAATATTTGAGTATCAAAATAGAAATTGATTTCAGTCTTCTATTTTGATGTTAAGAATTTGTCTTCTTATTCACTGTCTTCTTCGTAAAGATGAAAATGTCTCAAAAAGGAATTTGTCTTCTTCTTCGCTATAATACAATGAAATCCGGCATCATCATGAAATTGTAGAATCACGTCATGTCGGAAAGAATCTTTCTTGATGTATTGAAAACGGATACAGCAATAACAAGAAAAGCCTTTTAAGGCTATGAGACAACCTTGGATGGGTTAGGGAAACCCATTAGATATATAAACGAAACAGAAACTGGAAACTTAGTATTTCATGTAAATTTTAATAATATGTTAACCAATTGTATTCAAATCTTTGTGGAAAGTCGGAACAACTCAGTTAATATTAGGGTTGTCAATAGGTTCCCGATTATTCGGAAACGGTTGATTATGGTCCGATTTTTGGTCCTAAAATTTGAACAAATAGCAATTTAGATACTCAATACATATACTGGTTTTGGACCCGAAATCTTATCAGGTCTAATCGGATAATTCTCATCAACTATATGGTTATCAATTTTTTTAGCAAAATTCAAAGTATTTGTCTAGTTTTGACTGTGATTTTTCTCACATTTTAATTTTTTAACATTTATTCTTTATTTACAACATCAATCAAAAAATATAACAAATTTCTATATAAAAAAAAAAATTGTATTCGTCCCCAAAAGGGGCACATCAAATTTTTATGGAAACTTTTTGATAATTTTTTTGAATACCCAGCAGGTACATAGAAATGATAGGTTATTCGTTCCGTTTCCAGGTTCACTAATTTAGGAATCAGACCTAAATTTTATAATCAGGTTCGTTTTCGAGTCGAGTGCTACCTGGATATAAACAGACCCACTGATGTCCCTAATTATCATCCAACAAATTTAGGATACAAATTAGGGAATCAACGATTTAGGAGTTTTGTTTGCAGAGATTTTATTTTTTTATTTTTTCCGGAAAAGGCAGTTGTGGGGGAGAAGAAAACACAACAAATTTTCTATAATGACAGTTTGATATCCTTGTATAAACACTAAGTGTTAGCATAATGTAATTGTGTCACTCATACGTGCCTGAGTCGCTATAACTCTCCTTTCCTTATGTATAAATAAGAATCCATCTCTCTCCTTGTCCACTGAATTAGTGCTCATGACATGGTATCAGAGCTCTCTTTAATTTCGAAACCCTAAAATCAAAGTATCTTTCATTTTTCATCTTTTTCTTTACCAAATTGTGAGTTCTTGATCAATTTTTCTTCATTCTAATGGCTAATTCAATTAAGTTTCCATCTTCTACTCCATTTAAACTTAGTATTTCACCACCTGCTAAGCTTGGTTCTACAATTTTTGTGTTGTAGAAGTCACAAATTGTTCCTCTGTTACGATAAAAATATGTGGGTGGATCTACTCCAGAACCGCCTGAATTTGTTTGAGATCCTGTTACTGAAACTCCGATCAATAATCCAACATATTTGACATGAATTCATCAAGATCAGCTTCTTCTTTCATATATAATTTCTTGTTTGAATGAAGAAACTCATTTTTCAGTTGTTAATTAGATGTACTACATCTCTAAATGTTTGGAAAACTTTGGAGTCTAATTACATTTCAACAGTCAAATCTCGTTTTATGCAACTCAAAAATGATCTTCAACATCTTCGCAAAGGATTTGAATCTCTGCAAGCTTACTTTAGCAGAGCTAAGTCTATTTCTCATCAACTTGCTCAAGTAAACCGTCTTGTTCTCGATGAAGATCTTGTTTATCACATCGTACATGGTTTACCATCTGAATTCAATGCTTTTCCAACATCTATAAATACTTAACACTTAGATTTTTAGAATCAAGTACCTCATCTGATCTTCTTAGTCTTCTTTTATCTGAAGAATCACAAATTACTGATTCCTCATATGATATCAGTACAACTTATGCTTATGTTGTTCATTCAATATCTAATCCACCTAACCTAACTCTCTGTATTATTTTAGTGCAAGTTCATCTCATAATACACAAACTTTTCGATCTCCTATTGATTGGCTTAATGGTAATCCTAGGTGGTTATCCTTTTTCGAGCTCGTGTTGGTGGCCGGAACTTTCTTTCTCTCCGTCCTCGTGGAGGTTTTCATGGTGGAAGATCTGATCGTGGAGGTTTTCATGGTGGATATGGTGATAGGCATTCTAATATTTGTCAGCGTCCCCCGGAGCTTTTCCATCTCATGTCTGATACCCCAAACAGGATAAATCTCATCGGAAGCTATTAATGCAGTTTGCCAATTAAGATTTCACATAGAACACTAACAAGAATTTCAGCCATTTCTTCCGCAACACCCTGAACAAATTAAAAGAACTAGATTGACACAGATGAAGGAAATTCTCACACACAAAAAAAACACTTCCAATCTCAGATGAACAAAACTAATGGGATTCGAAACCAAAAAGCTAGAGGAAGTTGACTTGACTCACCCAACCCCATGTTATAAAATACCGAAGAGAAAAAACAATCAATACCTCTCCACTTGACTAGCTACTCACCAGCTCATAAGTGACTATTGAATTAATTATCCAGACAGCAGTGCATTACAGTCTAGAAACTGGGTTTGGATTCTAAGTTACCCTGAGCGCGACGTATTTTACCCCAGCAGGCCGACTTGATTAAGAAACTACTATTGAATTAAGCATATAGATGTATTCAGATCATGCCCTAGAATTACTTGGTTCTACTTGTGATGTAACAGTAGGACTACTGTAATTTCAGACGACTAAAAGTAGTCAAATACTGACCTGAGGTGCATTTTGTAGGAAATTCTCCAACTTCCTAGAAAATCCTGACAAATATCTTTTCTACGTCGCAAGCATGGTGGCCTAAAACTAGTCTAAGGATTTATATTCCCTTCAACTTCCACCACATATTATTCTGGACCTTATAATATAATCAAGTCAGCAAACGGGCCACGCTCAAGGTTTTAAAACTTCTCACGGAACATGTTAAATTGTAGGGGCCGGCCCTTGGCTAAAGCCGACGAAGGTCAACTTCGAGCAGTAGATCCGAGGGAGCATTTGATAGGCTTTTCTATCCTTGTTGCAGAAGTGGATTTCTCTAAATGGGAGTTAGCGGTAAAAAATAGAATAGCAAACCATTTTTACTTTTAGTAGTACTGCTAACTTGTTTCAAGAAATTATATACTGTTAGTTCTATGCCATGATTTTGCAACATTTTTGATAAATCTTTTGTACAATGTTCTGCATCGATTACATTTTTAATAGACGCACTCCCAAGTTTTTCCTGCTCGAAATTACACCTGTGGATAAACTGCCTAAGAATATATTGGCGGAGAAAAGATCTTTTGTAAACTGACAACGTGTATGGATTATATAATCATTTAATGGTTACAAAAACTTCATTGTGGAACTTGAGAACAGCAAACGAATTTAAGCATCTATGATATATAGAGTAGTTATATTATCATGTTGTGTGACAACATTTTTACTAATCTTTATCGGTAAATACTAAACGTAAGTAGTATGCATGCAACACTGAAAATTCAAAAAATGGACAATAACATTATGGCAGTTGCATATTCGATAAATGAGACCTGGAAGGCTGGAACACTGGAACTTTAATCGAATATTGCACAGGACAATAATACCAGTCTTTACACCATCAACACTTGAGTGAAAAAAGATTTACCAGTCTCTATATATCTCAGATGCTCAAATTCGCTTGCTGTTCTCAAGTTCCACAATGAAGTTTTTGTAATCCATACACATTGTCAGTTTACAAAAGATCTTTTCTCCGCCAATATATTCTTAGGCGGTTTATCCACATGCATGAGAACTTGGCTGAAGCAGTGCATGATGGGCTGAGCATACTTATTCACTTTCCAGGAATCAACCCAATCTTTGAGTTGTTGTTTGATACTATTTCTTCTTCCTTCTTCACCGTCTTCATCTGCATTTGAGTAATAAATAATAATAGTCGACTGAACTGATAGAGGAGGCATCTCTGTCGACATTGACATTGGAGCTGGTGGAAACACCTGCATCGTTAGAAGAAGAAGAAGATACAATCGAATAAAAAGTATGGAAATCTAAATCATGAACACCCTCACATATTTAGCATGGTTAGGAAAAATTAAGAATAGATCTGAAAGAAGCGGCAGATATTTCACCTCTTCCGTCTCCTCCATTTTAGGGTATATACCGCACCCTAATATGTTCTTATTCATCTAAAATTATAGAGTTATTTTGTAAAAGGGTCGTAACTTTATGGTCTAATTAGGATCTGGATCGTAGACTAACAGAGACCGTCAAGTCAACTGTTACTTGACTTTTTAAATATGGTCAAACTGACCTCAATCTTGACCAAGTTAATATGTAGTCACCGTTAATAAAAAACAACCCATATGAATGGCTGTAGTATAATAGGACAGTCACATAACCATTAATCGCACCACTATTGATTAGCCAATTCGATCACTAACCCAACACACTTCTATTCCACCAAATTCAGTAACACTTCACTAACCCAACACACTTCTATTCCACCAAATTCAGTAACACTTCAGTAATAAAAGATGGTAGGAAGTTCTCAAGAGAACCTACCAAGATTCCTCTCTCCAGTTAATACTGAAATGTTCTTCTGTCATCAATTCAATGAGGCATTTCCAAAAACACCTTTAGATCAAACTTGAACCAACCATAACAACGTCTCGAAAGATTCCCAGTGATTAGATCTACAAAATAGATTCCATTTCTTTCAAATCCAGCATGAAACACAAACCTCAGAATCAATCATTTTTGACAAAAAGATTCACAAAAAAAAATCCATTTTTCACTAACAAAAAGTTGTATGCTTCTATTTATAAAATCAGACCCATCCCCATATAAACCCATAATTCCAATTGAGAATTTGGGATCCCTTTCTAAATCTCAAGAATCAAAGCTCAGTTTACTGAATAACATCACAAACCAAATTTCATATCAATGGATGAAGACCCAAATATCATGTGGAAAAAAAAATTGAATCGGGAAAATAAAGAGAAGAAACAAACCATTAATGGAGAAGTTAGTGTTGATATGATCGAATTTTTAATCATTGATTTCCGATGACATTAGTTTAATTTCCTTCGCGCCGTCGATATAGGGATGATTTGTAAATCTGAATCTTCCTCGTTCAATTCTTCTTCTTCTAGCTTTTTATGTTTTGTCAGTTTTACACACGTCCTTCGCACTAATATTTGTCACGGGTCTTGCATTCAGACGATCAAAATAAGTCAATTAACGGTCAGGGTATTTGGCAACATATACTACGACCCTATCGCATCAACTATATCTTTCACGACCCAGACTCTAATTAGCTAATAAACTTACGACTTTTTTATAAAATAACTCAAAATTATACTCCATTTTTCAACTGATACTGTCGTTACATTGATCTGACAAAAATCAAAAGGGTATTTTAATTTGTATTAAAATACATAATAACTATTCATTTGGTTTGTCCCAAGCATTAGCGGTAATATCATAAACGATCCAAAAATTATCCCCAAGTTCCTGGTGCTCATCAATATAGTCTCCCAAGCCCTTATCAACCTTCATCAAAGGTTCCACTCCCGGATGCCCTTGCTGCTGCTCTCGCTCCACAGCAGCAGGTTCCAAAATCCGATCCCCAAGCAAATGCAAATTTTCCTGGTGCTCATCAACATTGGCTTCCAAGCCCGTACTATAACATTCATCGGAGGTTCTACTTCGGCAGGCCCTCCTGCTCTCCCTCTCTCTCCACAGCAGCAGGTTCCAAAATCCAGTGCAGATTCTACTGGGACTCATCAACATAGTCTTCCAAGCGCGTATTAACCTTCACGGAAGGTTCCATGCCGGAATGCCCTTGCTCCCGCCCTCGCTCCTGGTCAACAGCAACTAGTCTCTCCTCTAACTCTTTGACCCTTAGATCAACTTCCTTCCTCAATTTCCTTTCCTCCTCTAGGGAGGCTTGGACTTGCTCTTTCAACCGCCTTTCCTCATCTAGCATCGCTTGAAGTTCACCTATCTTGCATAGGAGAATATGAGCTCGTTCCTCTGCTCTTTTGGCCCGATTCACGTTTTCAATCATCTTATCGTTACACCACTTAGCATCGATGGAATTCTGCAGCATAGACACTTGCTTATTAGAATAAGGATGTAGAGAGCAAGGAAAATATCTGAAACAGTTTCCACAAGAAAATACCATTCGGCGCTGATCTTCAAAATCTTCACGGGGCTGCTGCAATGGAAAGCGACGATCATCTTTTTGAATATCAGGGAACAAGCCAGTTTGCGGATCCATCACCCTTTCCACGGATTGTCCAAGGGAAGAGTCACCCTCGAACGCTGAGTCAAAATCGCGCTTCAACGATGCATTGTTTGACCATGTACTCCTAGGTTTTATATGACTTAAAAAGAGCTGCCCTGGTACTGCTGCTAGACTCAGTGCGTCGGACCTCAAAATTACATGATGCGGGCTGCGAAGCAGGACTATTCAAGTGGATCTGCCTAAGCACCTCGCCATAAGAAAGAGATGCCGCTGGGAAACAAGGTAAACTTGATTGGACGGGACTCAGGTCTCTCATAAGGGGATTAAATTGATTATCCCTCGTTGATGGGATTTCAGAAGCAGGTTCAGGATTTAATCTCGGCCTCGAATACTGAGAAAAGCAATATTTAGTTTCAACAAATGATTGATTCATGCCAGGCAAGCAAAAATGATTAAAAAGTTTTGGTGATGAGGAGTCACTTACAGATTCATTCCTTGAAGGCTGGTAGGGAGTAGTATACATGTTATCCGACATAGTGCAAATGTGAGATATAGACTTGAGATGGATGACAAGTGCAGAATGTGTTAAAACTTATAACAAAACTAATGTTTCTGTACTTTTACCAGAATTTTTGATATTGAAGAACAAAGAAAATGATAGGTTTATTTATAGGGGAGTTTTGACACTTGATGCTTATTATCTTAAGTTTTAATTTGGGGGCTAAAAGGAAAAAAAAATTAAATATTTGGATTTCAAAAAGTGATCGGAAAATAATGGTTTTTGTTGGTAAGAAGATATTCTTCCTATTTTGCGACATTAAGATTTTGTTTTTGAATACAGCATTCATCACTCTGAAACATTTTAGATTTACATTGACAGTGCATAGATGTGGCAGTGAATATTCAATTATGATTCCAAAACGTGTATAATTATTGCTATTGGCAAAATTTATGGGTTCTTATTTGTCCGGCTGGAGCCAATTTGTTAATGAATACTCCGATTCTAAGGACGGAAACTCAAGTTTAAATGAGCATTACATTATAGGAGCATAAGCATTCCATGACACCAATTTTTTTTTGTAGTTATCATTTTGAAGCAGTAAGTAGTCTTTTACATGCATATCAAAAGAGAGTATTTACGTATGTATCGGAGAAAATGAATGTAAATGTTTAATCTTATGCCGCTTTGCTAATCAACTTTTGCAATTATTTGAAGCTTTAGCATTGTTATTATGCAATGAATGAAGAAACTGATCATAGTTTCCGCCGTTATTATGCGAAATAGGTGCATGAATTATGTTTTGTTTTTTTTTCTTCATAAAAGCGGATAAAACCTCAAACATACAGAGATAATAAACGTCTTCTGATGAAGTCGTTTGTGTTCGTAACTTGAACATTCCAATTTTGAATATCCATAACATGCATTGTGGATAAACGATACTTATGTTAATGAAAACTGGTAGGGGTGGCAATGCGGGTGCCATTTGGTATGCATGGAAATGGATAGCTGCAGGAAAGGTATTGCAGACCTACTGGGAGTTGAGATTCTATAGATTTTGATCAGAAACATGGGTACTGCAAGGAAGTCTGAATGGAGCACCACTTCTTTTCATCAATCACAATATGTATTCTAAGGTAGAAATCCAACTTTAAAATGTTGATAGCGGTGGGAAGAATAAGTGTGTTTTTTTTCATCCATCCATAGCTTTAGTATCGTTTGTTTTAGTATCGTTTGCTTTGATAGTGGATGAAGATGATTAGAAATGTAAATGAAAATTGGAAGATTTGCTTTAGTATCGTTTGTTTAAATTAAGTGATGATGATCAATGGTGAAAAAAGACAAACCGAACTGAGAATGAAAATAATAACTTGTAATCTGTTATCTCATGATGTCAAATTCTCAATAAGTCTTCCCTTTCTCATACATTCTTTTCAAAATATAAACACTTACAGGACTTGGTTAACACGAAACCAATACTTGGTTCTCAAGACTTCAAATCCTACTTAAAATACAAATCTCCTAAATATAGACTCTCCTATATTATTTCCTAATACCCTCCTTCAAGATGGAGCATGAAGATCTCGAATGCCCATCTTGGACAAGAAAAACTGAAACTGAGTTTTCCCTAACGCCTTTATGAAAATATCCGCTAATTGCACCGTTGTAGGAGTATACGAGGGTGATATAATCTTCCCTGTTATGGCATCTCTTACAAGATGACAATCTACTTCTACATGTTTTCTTCTTTCATGAAATACTGAATTTTGAGCAATATATAATGCTGATTGACTATCACAGAAAATACGCATCCCATGAGTATGATGAACTCCTAAATCACCAAGTAACTGTTTCAACCACTTTAATTCACATGTTACCGCTGCCATAGATATGTATTCTGCTTCTGCTGACGAACAAGAAACTGTATGATGCTTCTTAGTTTTCCAAGACACGGGCGAGAAACCAAGAAGTACAAACCAACCTGTTAAAGACCGTCTTGTTAATTATGGACAACTTGTCTAATCTGAATCACACCATCCTTTTAAACTAAGAACACGAGGATTTCATTAAGAAGATGGAGGAGTGGTGGATGATTATGGTGTATGATGGAAAACGTAGTTTTGTATTCTTTAAGAAGTTGCAAAATTTGAAGTACTTCTTGAAAAAATTGAGCGGGGAGGAGTTTGGTTTCAAATGGAGCGGGGAGGAGTTTGGGTAAGTAAAAAAAGAAAAGAAAGAGTTGACAGAAAAGGTAAATTTTCTTGATGAGATGGAGGAATCTCATTCTTTGAAAAGGAGTTGTTTGAAGAGAGACTGCAGTGCTTGATGAGGTTAAGGAACATAAATGTTATGGAGGCTAGGAAGTGGCATACTAAAGCTAAGAAAAATGAATTTAGGTGGAAGGATTTGAAGACATCCTATTTTCATAGGAAAACTAATGCTAGAAAAAAGAGAAATACTATAGCAAAGTTAGAAGTTAAAGGTGTGAAATGTTTTGATCAAGAGAGTATCAAAGTTGAGATGCAGAATTATTATGAAACATTGTTTGTAGAACAAAGTGATGTTTCTTTTCCTTTGGATAACCTGACTTTCCATATAATTGAGGAATTATGGAGAAGGATTTCTCAAAAGAATAAGTTTTTTTAGTAATCAAACATTTTGGAGTAAACAAATCTCCTAGTCCGGATGGATTTATGATGGAGTTTTATAAGAGTTGTTGGCACATCATTCGAGATGTTTTTATGAAATTGATGGGTGAATTCTATAGATATGGTTCATGGGATTGGTGTATGAACTGTTCATTGATTACTCTTATTCCGAAAAAGGAAGACTCTTGTACTCCGAGAGATTGTTGACCTCTTATTCTTCTTGGCAGTGCTTATAGAATTTTGTCGAAAGTTGGCTAACAGGTTAAAGAATGTGATGAATAAATTGGTGTCCAATTACCAAGGGGAATTTGTGAAGGAGAAACAGATTCTAGATGGAGTGTTGATAGTAAGTGAGTGCATTGATAGCAGACTGAAGGACAAGAAGTCGGGTTTATGTAAGATCGATATGGAGAAGGCGTTTGACAACATCAAGTGGAAAACATTACTGAGAATAATGGAAAAACATGGTTTCGAAAGAAAATGGATTAAATGGATGACCTGGTGTACTTCTACTTCGCATATATCTGTTTTAGTGAATGGTACTTCAACTGATAAGTTTAAACCTTCAAAAGGTCTTCATCAAAGCGATTCTTTATCTCATTTTTTTGTTTTTTTAATGGTTGAAGTGTTGTCTAAATTGATTGTGGATGCTACAAAATGGAATTGCTATTTCTCACCTCCAATTCGTTGACGATACTTTGATTTTTGTGGATGCAAATGTATAGGAGTTTCGAAGACTATTAATTATTCTTACTACTTTTGAGCTTTTGACAGAAATAAAACTGAATTTGGAAAAGAGTTAAATGATTGGAGTTGGGGCAGATGATGTTATAGGAGATTTGGTAATAGAGTTGTGATGCAAGGTAGAGAAACTTCATATCAAATATCTGGGGTTACCATTGGGGGCTTCTTCTAGATGCGCTTTTGTATGGGATGATGTGATTTAGCGAATGGAAGTTATCTTGCGAGTTTGACGGTTTATTTCTTGTCCCTCATCAATATGCCAGTTAGTGTGGAGATGAAAATAACCAAGTTAATGAGAACATTTTTGTGGAATTCTAATGATAGTATGAGAAAAATGTGTTGGGTTTCATGGGGGGTTTAGGTGTGAAGAATCTTAAGTGCACTAGTAAGGGTCTAAAAGCTAAATGGATTTGGAGATACTCTAAGGAGAAGAAGGCTTTATGGAGAAGAGTAGTTCAGCAGAAGTTTGATAATAATGTTGATGTTTTCCTTCCAACGGATGATGGTAAACCACAAGGAAGGAGTATTTGAAAGCATATCTTAAACTCTTCTTCTTTTCTTCATGAACATGTTAGTGTTGGTTTGAATAATGGAAAATCGACTATATTCTGGCTTGATAAATGGACAACTTATGATCTTTTAAAAGACAGGGTTTCTGGCTATTTTCAAGGTTTACAAGAGAAAACAAGCTTCTGTCGGGGAAATGGTGGTGAATGGTAGATTACAATATCATACTAGAAGATGTTTGTATATGAATGAACAACTGGAATGGGACTTAATGTGTAATGAGTAAGGTCAAGTTCATAGTCTTAATGAAAAATAGGATTCGGTGGATGTTTTAGGCTGTTTTACAGTGAAGAAATGCTATGAATTACAATTATACGATTCTGATAGGTGTGACTTTAAACAGTTTTTATGGCAGAAAATCATCGATCAACCTAAGGTAAGCTTCATGCTTTGGGATAATTTCCATGATTCTTTACCTATTTTTACTATACTAAAACATAGAGGTGTGGATATGCAAGACGACAAATGTTTGTGTTGTAAAAGAGTGGAAGAAACTAGTGATCGTTTTTTGTTATGTTGTCAGTATGCTTTTGAAGTGTGGTCTTATTTCATAAATGCTTTCACCATTTGTTGGGTGGTGCCAAATACTGTGAAGAAACATTTTGAGGCGTGGAAACTTGATAACCTAAAAGGAAAATGTAGGGAGATTTTGTGGAAGGTGATTTATGGTGTTTTTTTGGCAACTTTGGAAGGAAAGAAACAACATCGCTTTTGGTGGTAGGGCTATGGAAGCGGAGGAAATTATCTTGCTTATAAAGCAGACTATTTTTCTTTGGTTTTTGGATAAGGATGTGTTTAAATCTGTTTCTATAAATCAGGTTTTGTTTCGATGGGATGCAGTCATTCATATATGTAATATTATGATGCATTTCCTATGTCTATAAATACTTTTCATTTTTAATATTAGCATTCTTTATTGAAAAAAAAAAATCTACTTATATATATATATATATATATATATATATATACATTCAATTAATAGGGGAAGGATTCGATCATGAGATCGCACCCTCAAGTCCCAAAATACTATTTATATATATACCCTCAAGACCAAAAATGCTTAACCGCTGAGCCAAGCTCTAATTGTTGATAAAAATGTACAAAAGAATTTAAAATATTTATCCCAACAGTAACCACTACCCTTCTTTTCAAATTGTGCCAAGCATTAGCGGTAATCTCATAAACGGTCCGAAAATGATCCCCAAATTCCCGTGCCTCATCAACATTGTCTCCCAAGCCCGTATTCTTAACTTTCATCGAAGGATCCACTCCAGCATGCTCTTGCTGCTGGTCTCTCTCCACAGCAGCAGGTTCCAAAATCCAATCCCAAGCAAATGAACTTTTTCCTGGTGCTCACCAATATTGGCATTCAAGCCCGTACTAACCTTCACCAAAGGTTCCACTCCAGAAGTCCCTTGCTCCTGCTCTCGCTCTTTCTTCACAGTAGCAGGTTCCAAAATCCAATGCAGATTCTCCTGGGACTCATTAACATTGGGTTCCAAGCCCGTATTAACCTTCACCGAAAGTTCCATGCTGGGATGCCCTTGCTCCTGCGCTCTCTCTTGGTCCACAGCAACAAGTTTCTCTTCTAACTCTTTGACCCTTTGATCAGATTCCTTCCTTAGTTTCCTTTCCTCCTCTAGAGAGGCTTGGACTTGCTCTTTTGACAGCCTTTCCTTATCTAGAGTCGCTTGGGCGGCACCTAATTGGCAGCGTAATTGTTTTGACCCTTTGAGCAGCTTCCTTCCTCAATTTCCTTTCTTCCTTAAGAGAGGCTTGTACTTGCTCTTTCGATCGCCTCTCCTCATCTAAAATCGCTTGGATTTCGCCTAACTGGCAGCGCATGGTATGTGCTTGTTCCTTTGCTTTTTATAGCCCGATTCTCGTTATCAATCATCGCATCATACGACCACTTGGCACGGAGAACATGCTGCAGTATAAACAATCTACTATTAGAATACGGATGCAGAAAGCAAGGAAAACATCTGAAACAGTTTTGTCAATAGGATACTTACCATTCGGCACTGATGCTCAAAATCTTCACTTGACTGCTGCAGTAGAAGCGACGACGATCATCCTTGGGAATATCATGGAACCATCCAATTTTCGGACACATTCCCTTTTCCACGGATTTTCCTAGGGAAGAATCCCCCTCGAATGCTGAATGAAAAT
Source organism: Papaver atlanticum (assembly GCA_023531105.1). Classification (NCBI taxonomy): domain Eukaryota; kingdom Viridiplantae; phylum Streptophyta; class Magnoliopsida; order Ranunculales; family Papaveraceae; genus Papaver; species Papaver atlanticum. The sequence continues at coordinate 1,821,755 of JAJJMB010005117.1, forward strand.
CGCGCTTACTCCTTGGTTTTAAATAACTTAAAAGAGCAGCACTGGTATTGCTAGACGCAGTGCGTCAGATCTCTAAATTACTTAATGACGGTTGGGGAACAAGACTGTTGAGATATATCTTCCTAAGGACCTCCCCATGAGAAAGAGATGCCGCTGGGAAACATGGTAAACTTGATTGGACTGGACTCAGGTCTCCCATGAGGAATCCCTCATTGATGGGATGTCAGGAGCGGAATCGGGATTCAATCTTGGCCTCGAATGCTGAGAGAAACAATATTTAGTTTTAACAAATTAATAAGTGATTCATACCAAGCAAAAATAACGAAAAAGTTTTAGTGTGAAAGGACAATAGTCCTACATTACTAGTTTCCGCATAATGAACTTAAAATATAATACGGTAGAGCCGCTCCACTCTTTGCCAATTGATTTTGAGTTGGATGCCCGCATACTTTAACATGGTATCAGAGATAGGCTCGTACGCGGGGTGTAGTCCAAATTAATGGCCACCGTGACCGAATGACTGGTCACATGTGCACTCGTGATCGAATGACTGGTCACTCGTATTGTAGGGGCGAAATATCACACAAGATATAACTTAACCTCGCCCCAGATAAGACGACCCCAAATACAAAGTTACCACGATAATCAAAGAGTAAGGAAAAGAATAGAAGCGCGACGATAAAGAAAGAGTGCGAAGAATTAATTACACTACAAACACGAAATGAAGAACAGTCCAAAAGAAGCTGCACGAAAGGCATGGCAAGAAGCGCGAGAGATAGCGACATCTCCCCAAAGCCTGGCGAATAAGGAAAACTGAAATAAGATCAGCTAACAGAGATCTTGCATGTGATCCTCAGTTGTCTTCTACTAGCCATATTGGTCTATTTAAGGGTTCAAAAATGATAGAGAGAGAGAGGGGTTCAGTAGAGAGAGAGAGAAAGGCTAAGAAAATTATAAGAGATGGAGAGGAATCATCATTAGAATTTAACTTTCATTTTGTACTCCACCATTGTTTTAGGTAAACTCATCCTGAAATCATTGTAAGAACATTGTATACTCAATACGAAATGCTATAAAAGATCATATTAGTGTCAAGTGGTGTATAATATCATTCATGTTTGAGTTTATTTCCATGACTTAAGCTTTGTGTTATTATCATCTCAACGGGTGTAGTTGTGGGATTTTCCGAAACTACATTTTGGCGCTAGAAATAGGGAGGATTTATCCTCACCTGCTAGCTATCAGCTAGAAATCATCACCATTCGGAGTTTGTTCGTTATTTTTCATTACCATCACTTTTCTTCCCATCATGAAAACCGGTCAGTAGATTGTTTGAAGTCACCATTTCCTTGAAAATTAACCCCACTTTCATCTTGGTGTTTGCCGTGAAATCTCGATAAGCATACCACCATTTCACCTGGAAAATTCTTGTCGAGAAGGCCTTTTATTCTTCAAGAAACTTAGTGATATTCTGTGAGTTATCTTCCCTAAGAGTCTTCCTCGGTAAACAAAACCAAAATCTCGCAGACAGAATGGTGCGAATTGCTTCAAGAGCAGGTCATGTCATTGCTACACGAAGGAGTAACAGAGTTGCAAATAGGAGGAGAACAAGAGATGAAGCAGAAACTTCATCTGCTGGAGAAAGAAGAGGTTTAGAGCGACAGAATCGTAATTGCAGCCTACGCTCCATCATTGAAACAGGCCAGCAGACCAACAACGCTGCCGCCCAAGACCCACAACAACTGAACAATGATGAAGAGAGAGTCATCTACGAAGAAGGTCTTGTTCACACTACTGATACTGAAACAACGGAAGAGGAGGATCCAGCGACACAAAATAGAGACGAAAATCCAAATAATGAAGACCATTTGACCATCCAACAACTAAGGGAACGTCTCGCACAAAACAGACGGATCGGAAGAGAACTGAGGCAAGGACTCGAAAGGAGTAGAGCGAGAGATGTAGAGTCAGCAAAGGAAAGGACAAACTTGGCACGACAAAATGCCTTGCTAACATAAGAAAACAACCGACTGAATGAAAATATGCAAGCGTGAACTTACACTGGGAAAACAGAAACTCAAACAAGCATAATCTCGTCTAGGCGAAGAGGAGAACGACATACTGGAGCCAGAGAAGTGCAAAAAGACCACGCAAAGTACGAACGAGAAGTACGCGAAAGAGAGAATGCGCGCGACATAGAGAGGAGGTGGCAGGAGCGAATAGAAAGAAGAAGGAATCAGGGAAGGAGAGAAAGCCTAGAACAACAAACGCAGAGGTACAATGGCAGGAGGGTAAGTATCTCAGAACGTGAAAGTCAAAGATGTGGGAGAGAAACAAGTTTGGAGCTAGAAACCAGAAGAGCGATAGAGAGAAACATGGCAGAGCAGAGAAGAGTGGAAGCATTCATGGCACCTGTTAGAGCATTGCTCGGTTGAACCCACCAAGCGTTGGTATGTCAAGTTTGGTTTTCATATTTTAGTGAATCAAAACTCATTTAAAGATTTGCTTGATTATTTACTAGAGTCAACTTCGTATAGGTTATCTAGAAAGTTACTAGGATATGAGACTTACAAGTATTACGTGAAGACTTGAAGAATGTGAAGAAGTAAAGAGCTACAACGACGACATCATCATTCCACTTGAGGTTAGTAATATTTGACTTGAACTGTTTCATTCCTAACGTATCTTTCAAGTCGTGCATATTGAAAACATAACTGCGAAGCTGTGAATTATTATACTCTAGTTAGACATAGTATTAAGGAATTACAATAAGAAGTATAACGCTTATCTTTTGAACTTCGTATATAAGACATCGACATAATCGTTTGAATGCTATTGTGATTATGTATGGGTATGGGTAAAGATTTCGTCCTAAGAAACAATGTTTTACATTCGTTTAAAGGAAGTACAATTCATAAACTTGTGTTATGAATCGAAAGGGAAATCGCTAGGTTTATTGGTAGTGTTATTCATCGCAAATCTTTGGATTACCATTATGTGTGTTTAGTATAACCGTTCATAACTTGTTTATGTTTCTTGGTAAAACTATTCACAAGGCCTGACTTTTGTATTGGTATGACTTTTATTAGTGAAACCGATCTTAAGTAATCACCTGAGATGGTATGATCGATTTGTTGTAATTGGTATGACCAACTCAAGACATTGGGGACCGATCCTAGTAAGAGGTGCAACCGATCACAAAAAGGGGAATCGATCCTTGTAATAGGTGCAACAATTTTTTAGTTATTGGGGAACCGATCCTATGAACATGTGTACCAAATACAAGTTAGATACCATATATATGTGGTAACCGATCCTAGTACCTAGTCAACAAATTTTTGGAAAGCTAGTGTGACCGATCCTAGTACCCACATGGAGGTATAACCGAAACTTGTTTTTGTAGAACCGTTAAACCCATGATTGGTGATTTGATAGGATAATCAATCACATAGTTCTTGGAAGTCAGATGAACCAATTCTAAACTTGTTTGGAAGTGTGGAAAATCGGTTCCAAGATGGTAAATATGAAAAAGGATTTACCAAGTAAAAGATGTCGACATACTTTGAACACGTGCAATAATTCTTACCTTTTATTGTTCAAAGATATTCCTTAGTAGCTAAAGGAGAATCCCGGATGGAAATAAATTGAGAATCTTTTAATTAAGGTTTTTAGTTTTATATGCTTTTAATTTCCAGCAATTAAAATGCATATCTTTAGAAAATAAAATTGGTAATGTGCATTTACTAATTGGAGATTTTCTAAGTGATTTCGGTCAATATTTGGACAAAGCATTTCCAGGAATTATGGAAACCGAATTTGGAAATATATTGCATATCTTTAGAATATTTTTTGTTTTGGAAATTCCTTGTTGTCCAAACTTCCTTGGTCTATAAATATTGAAGTTTGCCTTTCAAGCAAACTAATCCTTAGAGCCAGCAAAACTACCTAGTTGTGTTTTTACTGGTGGAGCCGTCTATTCGGAGAGGAAAGTACCCTAATTAGGAGAAATCTCTTACGACCGCTCGTTTTAAAGACTTCTTTGGGATTGGGAAGATCTACGAGTACCGTTGGTAGGAAACTAGATAATTGCGGTTTATTATTAGTTTTCGATTGATTTAATTGACTAACGGTTGTTAAACTTTGATTGCCCCTAGTTTGTTTATGCTTGAGAATCTTCTCTTCTGATATAAGATTCACTCAAACTAGATCGAAGTTTCGACGGGGATCTTTAGACTGTTTGTAGATATAAAGACGTCTTGTGATAATCCATTGTTAATAGACTCCGTTCTGTGTGTGATTGATCACAAGAGATTCTAGTTGATTGTGTGCAGGTGTTTATTGAAGATCTAAGAAGATTTGAAGACGAAAAAGATTTCTGATTTGGGTTCATAATCTTTGGTGTGCACAAAACTTGATCGGATGGGATCCAACTATAATCAGTTTATCTTTTTGATAGATTGGATTGATTAGTTGAGTAGATCGGCATCAATACGTTTCTTTGTGATTCGAAGTATTGATTGCATAATCTAGACAATTACCTTGGTGATTGTTGAATAGATAGATCTAAGGACCTGACAAAGGAGTTTATTGGGATAAACAGAAGAGCCTTTTTTCAAACTCATATCACTTGTTTGAAAAGAGTTGTTACCGAACATATTTGATGTTCCTTTACTGTTTGGAATACGAACCAAAGGAATTGTTCCAAGTGCGTGACTTATTACAAGTTGGAGGCGCAGGGATACAGACGGAACTAGGTGAACTATAGGTTTAGTTGCTTGGTCTCAACTATACAAAGTTGGTTTAGATTTTGTATAGCGGCTTAATCCTGAGAGTATTCAATTCTGGACAAGGTCCCGGGGTTTTTCTGCATTTGCGGTTTCCTAGTTAACAAAATCTTGTTGTGTCTTTCACTTTTCTATTTCCACAATTATAATTGATTTATTATAATTAGAAGTAAAATACACAAACGTTAATTCCTATTTACTTGATAGCAATCCTATTGTGTTTGGTTAAGTCCGAACCTATTATCATGTAAACATACTTCGTTGTTGTATTGTCTCGATCTTGTATCCATAGTCAATCACACAAGTTATCTTGTTGTCGTATTGTATCGATCTCGCATCCATAGACAATCACACGAAGTGTGAACCGATTAGTTGTATTGTCTCGACTCTGTCCATAGACAATTACTTTTGGAGAAAGGACTTATAGGTGGAATTTTGTTAGATTGAGGTATATTTGGGTACCCTCGTCTTTTCAATTGGTATCAGAGCAGGCAAACACGAAAAGATTTAACAATCTTTGTTTGGTGCTATCCAACCTATAAGAATGAACCCAAGTTCTCATGAATCGACTTCAATTAACGTACCGCCAAGATTAGACAGAACAAACTATCTATGGTGGAAATCTGCTATGAGATCTTTTCTTCAATCACGAGACTTTAATACATGGCTATTAGTCGTCGATGGTTATAATCGCCCGAAAGTAGAAAATTCGGAAACTGAGTTTAAACACTTAGTGGATTTTTCAAATGAAGAAAAGGATTTTGCTAAGCAGAATTCAGATTGTTTGAATGCTATTATACATGCTGTAAGTCGTGATCTACAACATCATGTATTAACATGTCAAACTTCGAAAGAAGCTTAGGATAATCTTCAGATCGTATTCGAAGGAAATACATCAGAGAAAGAAGCTAGACTTCAAACTCTTACTTTTGATTGGGAAAACCTTCGAATGGATGACAACGACACTTTTGAAGAGTTTCATATTAAACTCTCTGAGATAATTAATGCTTCTTTCTCTCTTGGAAAGACTATTTCAGAAAAGGATATAGTATGCGAAATTCTCAGATCGTTGCTATTTAGATACGATTCTAAGAAGCATGCAATCATAGAGGCAAATGATCTTTCAACACTCTCACGAAGCATACTCGTTGGAAAGTTAAAGATCTTTGACCATGAATCACAGTCTATTCAAAATAAAGGAATTGCTTTTAAAGCTGCAAAGATTCTGAAAGCTCCAATGGAGACAAATAGACAGATGGATGATTCGGATGAACAGATTGCAGAAAATTCTGATGATGAAATTGAACAATCATTATCGTTGATTACTAGACAATTTCAAGATCTCTTAAAGAAAATAAATAAGAGATTCATAAAGGATACTCATCGATCTTCTCGTCCACATGATCAAGTTCCTGTCAAAAAGGATCAGGAAGAAGATGATGAATATCATCCTAAGTGCTTCAAGTGTAAAGTGTTTGGTCATATTTCTAAAGACTGTCCCAATCTTAAGAAATACATTGGAAACAAGGCTCTGGCGTTAACTCTAGATGAGTCCTCTGATTCATACGATTCTAGAGAAGAGGAAACAACTAATATTGCATTAGTTTTCAATCTTATTCCTTCCTCCTCCATTAGTGATTTACCCATTTTAAAAATGGACATGTCTTCCGATGTTATTAAATCATCTAACGGTAAAGGGAAAAATAAAACAAGATTCAAAAACTGTCTCAAAAACAGAATTGCTAAAATTTTCGTTTGCAACCCCAGTCAATCTCAAGATACTTCGTTATTTCGAGGTAACAAAAAGAGACTTTATCATACGATACTAGATCAAGGACATTCTGGTTGTTCAAAATTCCATAATGAGAGAAAATCTCATACTAATACCACTGATCGGTATTAGAATTCTTTCCTCACCTCATGTGCCAAAAAAAATTGAGGAAGAAGAAAGATCAAGGCACTTATGTGTAGATTATGGAAATAAAATCTAGTATTTGAAAATATTTGAAATATTCGTATCTTTAGGAATATTATATTTTCGGAAGTATGAAAATTATAAAAAGATCCTTCCTTGTCCGAACTATGAGTCTGGTTCCAATGATGTCTCTTGATAAGATGCTAGATCAGAAAGATCACTTTAAGAATAAGTCTGCATCTTCTCTTGATATAGAGAAATCAAAGAGAAAAATCAAAAAGCGAGATTGGCTTAGCAAGAAGGAAAGAGAGAATATGCTGAAGAAAGATCAGTGTATTGAAACATTGGCACACTTCTGTGTTCAATCAAAGACAGAATTACATGTTCTTGCAGAACCCTTCACGAAAATTTCTCAACTGCGAGAAATTCTGGTCAAACAACAAGGTTATCTACTTGAAGAATTTCACAAGCTGAAGACTGAAAGTAATAACCTACCTTCCTCTAGCATTCAGATTAAGGATTAGTTCCGAAAAATAGACATCAGTTTGATTTCTTTCAAATAATTGTGTAAGTTCTATTATGAATAAAACTATCTTATTTTATGAATAAAATTATTAGTGTATAATTTTCTTGTGATAGTTTTCGATTACATAGCCTGTGCTTGAATGCTTTATATTATTGCTATGTATGTTATGGGATGTTTGATTTCGGCTTTCATGACCTTAATATTCGATCTCATATTGTGTGAACCCTTATGGTTTGGGTGACTTTTTGATTTAGCAGGATTGAGTTCTATCCCATGTTGGTAGGCTTTATCAAAGGATCATAATGGGTTCTGATTGAAACTAATATGTGAAAAAGTCATAATATGTTGAATCGTTTGGTTTAGCATAAAAGCATATGTGTTTAAGGGTTTCAACTTTTGCATTGCATTAGTTAAAACCGGTTTTCAACCTTTCTCTTGTAAAGGTTGGTCTTTGTTGTTGTTCTTTTGTCTTGCGAGAGGATGGCAACACAACGGGGGAGAGTTCTATCTTGAACTGGCGCTTAATGATATATCTTTCTGGGGAGAAGAGGATGCGAAATCTGAGGTAACGAATTTTTTAGTTAATCGTTTTCCTGTTTAAGAAAAGGATGACGTTATTGCATATATTTATTGCTTTTGTTTAACAAAATTTCGGTACAATTGATGTTTATTCCATTATTTTTGTATGGATGTGTGTGTGATTCAACTGTTTCCGGTTAAGAAAAACTATTGTTATCTTGCTTTATTGTTTGGTATCAATTGTTTAGGCTTACAAAATTTCGGTGCAATTGCGGTACTATAATGTCTATGTTTGTTTCAATTGCTTCCGGTTGAGGTAAATAATTATGCAAGTTGATTTATTTGGTTTGTATGAATTTTTTATGGCTTAATAAAAAGGTTTTTGGGATGAATTTTTCGTCCAATTCGATTCCGGATAAGAGAAACTAAGTTAATTCTGATCTTAGTTAGACTTATCAAAGTGGAGGTTTCGGTTATTCAAGTCTAACCGAATGCCTTAACAAGAAATGCTAGTTAACTAACCTAGTACTTGTCTTGTTTAAAAGTGAAAGGTCTAAGTTATTATTTGAATAATTAGAGCCTGATGAGAAAAATAAAGTTAATTATGATCTTTATTTTGGACTTATCGAACAAGCGATTGTATTTGTGCAATCGGTTTAGCAAAGGAATACACGAATTAAACCAAAAACTGTGCACAAGAAAATGCTGGGCTAACTAAATTAGGCAGGCTTGGGTTACCACAGCAAAATATACCCAAAGGTACGAGGCTGAGGTTTGTGGTGTTTCGGATGATAACGCCCAGAGAGTTCACCGTACTAAACCACTTGTTTTCCTAAAATCGGTGCCGGACGAAAATGCAATTGGTGTGTGCAAGTGTGTTTTTTTTTATATAATAATAAAAATAAACAAACAGCAAAATAAGAGAAAATTACAACTTCAAAAGAAAAATAAAGGAGCTAATAAATAAAAGTTCTTAAAAATAAAATCTTCGGCATTCTCCTTTTATGGCAAGCAAGTCTAACTTTCCAACTTTCGCTTCGAGTCAATCCTGCACACCAAAAACAAAAATACCAAAGTAAAATCTAGAAAATAATAAAATAAAATAAAACTAAATAAAGACTAAAAAAAAAAAAAAAAAGACCTAAACCTAAAGACAAGTCCGCGTCGGCGGCGCCAAAAATTGATGTGATTTTTTTTATGTTGTAGAAAAAGTTTCGTTGAGACTTGTGAAGATTTTCGATATCGGACTTAAATAAAACTAAAAATAAGAAGAACTCAATTTAAAGTTGTTATCAAGATTATAAGAACACTGAGACTTAGGATTCCACTATTTTCCAATTTTATGTGATTCAATTAATAATAATCATGCAACTTTATACATTCGAGTGATTCTAATATATTGCAATAATAAGATTTTTAGAAATAACAATTGTTTATCAAAAGCATAGAACATCAAAACCCTAGGCAAGCATGCTTCTATCAAAATAAATCACAATTGTTTAACCAAAATCAATAATTCAATTTTCTCATCAATGCAAATAATCGTAAAAAGAATTGCAATAATTAATTAGATAAAAATTACCACACAAATATTGGAAAGTAGCTTCCTCCGTCGCCTCAGCAAAGGGGTTTAGCTCCTCATGTTGGAAATATGCTCAAAAGTTGATTTCATTGATCCAAAGGTGTTCATAAAGAAGAAAAGGTATAAAGCAATTGAGTTTATAACATATATAATAGTTACAAAACTTACTGTTACAGAGAACCCTAACAGAACTGTTGCGAACTCTAATTATTTGTTACAAAAATTGTGACAAAGGTATTGAATTTGAAAGAATATGCCACGTTTTCTGAGACTGTCTCTTACTGTTGTTCTGTGTTCTTCTTCTTCCTCTTGCATGTGCTCTCTGCAACTCTTCAAACTTCTCTGTTATGCTTCTAAACTTTACCCAAAGTGTACGTAACCTCTTCTGGAACTCCCAAAAGCCCTTATATAGCCAACAGAATTGATAACTCTCGGTGAAATCTCCGGTTTATCCTCTCTTCCCTTCGTCCAAATGTCACGGGATTTCTTTTCTATTCTCAATATTTTCACGCGTCAACTGATCTGTTAAACACTCCTTGTGGCAGAAACAAATCTCCAGAAGATATTCTCACCCTACTTACACCTGTAACTTCCAAAAATAAACAGAAAATAACCCGAGTAGTAACTTGGTTTCTGTTTTAGTCAAACCGATGAATTCCTCCAATATTTTCGAATCTGAGAGACATAGTTATCCTGTTTTTTCGAAACAGGCATATCCCAATCCAACCCGACAACCAAATCCGAATATAACTCCACCTACTACCGAATCAGGATGTCCGTGATAGTTCCTCTCTGTTCTACTCCAACACGATCATGCAGCCAATTCTGATCGATCAAAACACTTGTACCATCTCTATTATGCTCTAATAGGATCATCCCAACAATAATCTGCTCTTTAATCTCTTTAAATATCACTTGAATCTCGAACCCTAATCTGCAGATGTGCTGGTTCATTTTCCCGCCAAAAGTTCCATTGAATCGTGAAGAAGGAGAAGAGGTGCCCCTATCCATAGTGGGGGTGCTGATAGCAAGTGCCTTGGGGTGCCCTGGAGGGTTCCCCTTATCCAAACCATGGGTGTCAATATCATTTCTTCCGGGTGCTTTAGACAACTTTTCTAGCCGATTTTTCCAAAAATGTTTATTGCCCAAAAACACCTACAAACACATAAAACACCATAATAAATACGAAATCGAGTGTCAACAATATATAGTATCGAGATCAAATTAGACACAAAAATGCGTCTATCAAAACTGATCATAGTTTGCGCCATTATTATGCGAAATAAGCGCATGAGTTGCGGTTAAATGGTAATGAAAACTGACTGAGGCTATGTTGGTGCATGCTATTAACGGACGCATGGAAATTACAGGGAGTTGTGATGGGGTTGATTTTGGACTGAAACATGGTTACTGCAAGGAAGTCATAATGGGGAACCAACCAATTCAGTTCATCAGCTTTACACACACTTTTCTATGGCGGAAATCCAACTGTAAGAGTTGATAGGGGTGAGAAGAATTAGTTGTTATTCGCTCCATTGTTTGAAATGTAAATGCAGTTGGAAAGAATGACATAGTATACTTTGTTCAAATTAAGTGATCGATGGTAAAAAGAGACAAGCTAAATGAGAAAACGAAAAACAAAAACTCATGCATAATGTAATGCTCAGGAGTCTCTAACAAGGGATTGGGAACATGTTCCATGCGCAGTATTCTGCTTTTCCCTCGTCCAAAAATGAGCAAAGCTCAAGGATTTGCACATTATTCAACATAATCGAAAAATAAACAAAGCAAGGGGAGAAGTAGCCAAAACCTCAAAGGAAATAGTGTACAACGCCACTCAAAAGTCTCAGATGAAAAACTAACAAAGCAGAGCACAGATATGCCAATATGATTTATTTTTGTTGAAGCACTTGCCAATATGATGTGTGGAAGGCCCAACCACTCCTCGTACAAAGTTCATGTGTTAGAAGCGCATAGAGTGCTCTATACGTGACCGTCAGGCATCCGCATGTGAAGGATAATAACAGGAGACAAATGCTATCCCGCATGACTTTACCGGATGATTTGCCGGTCTAGCGCTGTTAAGATGTTGGATGAACAGTTGGATTCGCATTCAGTTTAGGACCCACCACTTTCAATTCAGGAACCACCACTTTCCCTAAACAGTTCAAGGCTTTCGGATATGAGTTTTAGATGAGGAACATAATGAACTCACGGTTTAGAGGCCGTTTGAGTGGGAAGGCATCCCGCAAAGTCGTGTGGGGTAGCAATGCTCATAACCATATCGCGTTGTTGTTGGGGGTTTTTTCCTCTCTTTTTTCTCCTTTATAATATCACTAGAAATAACTTGTGCCGTAACGGCACGCGTTGTAACATTTATCTTCTATCATGATGAACCCTGAACTTAACTAAATTACTTATAATACGGTGTTAATGTTCGATAAAAAGATTGAAAAAAAGGATTTATCTAATTAAATTATTGCTTCTAGTGAAAATATAGTTGGCCTCTAATATATCCTCAAAATATGGTTAGGCTCACACATTTCGTATTAGTATTTTATGATATATTTTTTAGGATTAATTAGGATGGTCTGTACATGTATATACAATTACCTATCCTTCGGCTTTTCCAATTAAAAATGTGAAAAATTAAAAGGAAAAAAAAGGTCTGCACATAATGTATTAAAATAAATACGATATTTCATCCCAAAATATATGCGAGTATATATTTTCTGTCTCCTACTGACTTTTTCAATATGATAACTTCCCTCAAATATTCATAAATCTCCGCTACGTCTTTGGTTTTCACTTCAGATAAGTTAGTGAAACCCTTCAAATTTTCAAGTGATGCTGATCAACTGAACGGATTTTAAATCAATTCTTTGATTTTCCATCTCATATCTACTAAATTATTTGGAAAGGGCGATTTAGTGATTTCATATGTCAGATTCGTGGTTATGTGATCGAGGAGAAAACATGTAAAACTCATTATGTAACTATGATTCTGTGTACATGTTTATTAATTGAAGGTTTGATTCATAGGAATGTAAATGTTGGTTGTGATTCTTTCAACAAACGTTTTCATATCACCAAGGCCATTTACAAAATATTTTGTGCTTTGATTTGTTTCTTTGTTTCTAGATATGCTATAAGATTTTGTTATTAATAAATTATTTGTAAATTATTTTTCTTTTTGATGCATGATTTAACAAAAAAAAAAAAAAAAACTACTTATCATGGTTTTCTCTATAATTGGTTTTTTTATGCACGATCCTTCAGTAGCCGGAGAATAACTTAGTTTTCATAGAATTTTGTGGATTTAATTGAATTTTTTTATTGTTAATTTAGAGAAATTATTTGGTTATTTATTTATTTATTTGTATATGGAGAATATAATGAAAAAATAGAATAATGACGTAATCAGAGCCAAAAGTCTTAATCATTTTTGTTTAATTGAATTTAATTTTTATTTATGATCCCAATTATGACAGAACCTAATTAATGTATATTCATAATGATTATAGGTTACAACTCTTGCATCCGTCAGATGTCTTTCGCTAAGATGAGACTGGGATGGTCGGATGCAACGTTTGTCTCACAAAATGTTATCCGACCGTCCAAAGCTCAAAAACCCCTTCTGTTTTGTATTATAGAAGATAGATATCAAAAAGGTGCATATATCATGATGATAAGATACTTTATTCCGGGAACAAAATAAAATACAAATTTCTTGCATCACAATAATAAGTAAATTATAATACATCAAAATATTAAATATTGGAGTTTCAAAATAGAAATTGATTTCAGTCTTCCATTTTGATGCGAAGAAATTGTCTCCTTCTTCATTATCCTCATCATAAAGATGAAAATGTCTCAAAAAGGAGTAATAAACGCAAAACGCTATAATACGATGAAATCGGGTCATGGCAGAAAGAATCGCTCTTGATATATTTAAAATGGTTATAGAAATAGCAAGAAAAGCCTTTTAAGGCTATGAAAAAACCTTGGATGGGATAGAGAAACCTATTAGATATATAAACAAAATAGATACCGTAAAACTTAGTATTTTATATAAATTTTAGTAATATGTTTACTAATTGTATTCAAATCTATGTGGAGAATAATCTGAATAATGCAGTTAATAATAGGGTTGTCAATAGGTGCCCGATTATCCGAAAACGGTTGATTATGGCCCGGTTTTGGGTCCAAAAATTTGTATCAATTAGCAATTTAAATACTCAATACATATATTGGTTTTGGACCCGAAATATTACCATGTCCAATCAGATAATTCCCATCGGCTATATGGTTATTACCTTCTTTTTTTAGGAAAATTCCAAGTATTTGTCTAGTTTTGACTATGGTTTTTTTTCTCATTTTTCATATTTTTTTTACATTTACCTTTATTTAGAACATCAATAAAAAACATATAACGAATTTCTATAAGTAAAAATAATTTATATTCAACCCAAAAAGGGGCGGATATCAAGTTTCTATGGAAACTTTTGATAATTTTCTTAATACCCAGTAAGTACATAAAACTAATGGGTTATTCGGTCCGATCTAGGTTCACCAATATAGGAATCAGACCCAAATTTTACAATCGGGTCCGCTTTCGAGTCCATTTGCTACCCGAATAGAAACAGACCCATTGTTATCCCTAATTATCATCCAACAAATTTAGGATACAAATTAGGGAATCAATGATTTAGGAGTTTTGTTTGCAGAGATTTATTTTTTTTGTTTGGAAAAGATGGTTGTGAGGAGAAGAAAACACGACAAATTATTTACAACAACACAGTTGATCTCCTTATGTAAACAATAAGTGTTAGAATAATGTAATAATTGTGTCATTCTCACGTGCCTGAGTCGCTATAACTCTTTTTTTTTATGTTTAAATAAGAATCCATCTCTCTCCGATCTTAAAGTTAAAAGATCAGAGCCTTGTCCACATGGTATCATAGCTTTCTTTAATTTCCAAACCCTAAAATCAAAGTATCTTTAAATTTTCATCTTTTTCTTTAACAAATTATGAGTTCTTGATCAATTTTAATTCAATCTAATGGCTAATTAAACTCCATTAAAACTTAGTATTTCACCGCCTGCCAAGCTTAGTTCCACAAATTTTGTGATGTAGAAGTCACAAATTGTTCCTCTATTACAAAGCTTCGATTTATCTACACGATAACTGCCTGAATTTGTTTGAGATCCTGTTATACTCGAACTCCGATTAATAATCCAAGATATTTTACATGGATTCATCAAAATCATCTTCTTCTTTCATGGGTAATTTCTTGTTTGAATGAAGAAACTCATTTTTTTGTTCTTAATTAGATGTACTACATCTCTAAATATTTGGAAAACTTTGGAGTCTAATTACAATTTTATAATCAAATCTCGTCTTATGCAACTCAAAAATGATCTTCAAAATCTTCACAAAGGATTTAAATCTATGCAAGCTTACTTTAGCAGAGCTAAGTCTATTTCTCATCAAATTGCTAAGGTAAATCATCTTGTTATTGATGAAGATATTGTTTATCACATCATACATGGTTTACCATCTGAATTTAATGTGTTTCGAACAACAATAAACACTCAACACTCAGAAGTTTAGAATCATGCATTTCATCTGATCTTCTTAGTCTTCTTTTGAGTGAAGAATCACAAATTACCGATTCCTCATATGACATAAGTACAACTTATGCTAATGTTGTCCATTCAACATCTAATCCACCTAAACCTAACTCTTTAGATTATTCTAGTTCAAGTTCATCCCATAATTCACAAACTTTTCGAGCTCTTGTTCATTGGCACAATGTCAATCCTTCTGGAGGTTATCCTTTTCGAACTCGTGGTGGACGCCGGAACTTTCCTTCATTTAGTCCTCGTGGAGGTTTTCGAGGTGGTTTTCGTGGTGGCGGATCTAATCGTGGAGGTTTTCGTGGCAGTTATGGTGATAGGCGTTATAATTTCTTTCCACAATCCTCTCTTGTTTGCCAGATTTATATTAGATCTAGTCATACTATTCTTGAGTATCTTTATCGATTCAATAGGAGTCATTTTGACTATCCTCAAGTACATAATATTTACTTTGATGATTCCTATGAAGAGCATTGGAATCTAGATCCCAAGGTTTATGATATCTATAATGAAGATTTTTCACCTTCTTACACTAGATTTGAGATTGTCACTAATTCGATGAGTAATTTGATTATGCATTCCGAATATCAAGGAAGTGACAAAGTCAAAGTTGGCAATGGCGCTGGTTTTTATATTAACAACATTGGTTTTTCTATAATTTTCTCTGGTGACTCTAATTTTCATTAGAACAATGTGTTACATGTACCTACTATTTATAAAAATATATTTTTCAGTGCTTCAATTTACTAAAGATAACAGTTGCTATTTTGAGTTTCATCCAACTCATTTCTGTGTGAAGGACCTTCATTCTCACAAGGAGATACTTAAAGACAGTGTTAAAAATGGAGTTTATGACCTCAACTTTAATTCTTCTTCCTTCAAGCAAGCTTTTGTTAGTCAAGTTACCTTGTCTGCAGATTGGCATAACTGGTTTGGTCATCCTGCTTATAGAACTCTAAAACATGTTATGTCAATGGTAGACTCTTTTATTTACAACATTCGTGTCCTAAAATATGTAGTGATTAATTGTTAGTTTGCCAAGTCACATTTTTTACCTTTTAGTGCTTCAGTGAATAATGTTATGTATGGTCCTTTGGACCTCATTCATTTTGATGTTTGGTATTCCCCTGTCTGTTCTGTCAATGACTATAGGTATTATGTTAGTTTCATTGACAATTACAACATATTTACATGGTTGTATCATCTTTCTAATAAATCAGAAGTGTTTTCTACATTCCAAAAATTCAAAGTTCATGTTGAGACCTACTTTAATAGGAAAATAAAAATAATTCAAGGAGGGTGAATATATGAATGTTTCATCATTTCTTACTTCTTGTGTAGTGTTCTTCATAGAGTTTTTTGTCCACATATTCATGAGAAGAATGGAAGGGATGATAGGAAACGTAGTTTCATAGTAGAAACTGGTTTATCTTTGTTGAATCATGCTTCTCTTCCTACTTCCTACTGGTCCTATGCCTTTGAAACAATAAATTATGTCATCAACTGGATACCTACTCCATTTTGGATCATTATACACCATTGTAATTGTTGTCTTTCATGTCTCCAGACTATTCATTCTTGAAGATTTTTGGGTATGCTTGGTATCCCTGCATCAGGCCTGATAATAAACACAAGCTGGAAAACAGGTAAGTCAAGTGTATTTTTCTTGGTTATAGTGATATCCATAAGTGTTATAGATGTCTTAACCCTTCTACTAATAAACTCTTTATTTATAGAAAAATAACTTTTGATGAGCATGATTTTCCTTACAGTCCATGTTTACACCTGCATCACTCACTACCCAGTCCATCTGCTCCTTTTTTTTTCCTTACTCCACCTTTTACATCAGCACTAATACTACCTCATTCTCTTCATCTTCCTCTTTTACCAGCTGCACTACCTCTATCACCATAGTTTATTCTTGTACCCAATCAACATACTCTTCCTGCAACACCACCTCGAAATGACAATAATGCTCTTGTGAATGACATTTCAATTCAGCCTGTCAATCCTGTTACAGCTGAAGATACACCACTTCCTACTTCTAATCACAACATGATTACAGGGAGTATGAATGTTATATTTAAACCTTAAGCCTTCACAGCTATTTCGGCCGAGTCCGTAACTACTCCTACTACATTCTTCGAGGTGAATAAAATTCCAGTCTAGAGAGAGCCTATGTGTGAAGAAATTGGTGCTCTTCATCAAAATGATTCTTAGGTTTATGTTCTATTTTCCCATGGTAAGAATGAGATTGGATGCAAGTGGTTGTTCAGGGTCAAAAAGAATGTTGATGGATCTTTTGAGAGGTGCAAGGCTAGTTTGGTGTCCAAAGGTTTCAATCAAGTTGAGATATTGATTATCAAGATATAGTAGAAACTCTATAAATTAATGCTGTCTAGACCATCAAATTTTATTAATTAAACGAGATATTAATTAACCGATAAATTAATAGTTATTAATTTATATATTAATTAATATTTTATTAACTTATAGATAAATTTCATATTACAAGTTTAGACAAAATTGATGCTTTCGTCATTGTAAACTTCGATCAACAGATAACACAAGTTTAGACAATTTGGATGAACACACAGACAGTGAAATCACTCAAGACTTGCAAAATTTGATTGAGAAGTTGGGCTATCACAATTCAATGAATGTCGAAGATGTCCTAAATTATCCGAAAGAAAATGAAGTTACACAGTTGTTGACCGATGAAGAAATAATCGAGAGCATTATGGGAACTGATAAAGATGTGGAAGAAGATAATGAAAGTTCTACAATATAGAGCCCCCTTCATGAAACGAGGCTATTAAAGCGGCAATCACATTGAATAATTTCTTGCTGAGCTTTGAGAAAACAACACCAAAAATTCTTACAATGATAAGAAAAATTAGAAATGAAATTCAATGCGATATTGATTTTAGAAAAAAACAGAAAACAATTAAATCATTTTTCAAAAAGTCTTCGTACATCATTAATGTTATGCATTATTAATTTATATTTCATATGTGGTCTACATAAGTAATCAAAAATGTATTATCTTATAATTTTAGCGAATTATTAATTTGGCACGTTGTCCCCGACTCGGGACCGGCCAAAAATATTATTTAAGAGAGTTTATTAAATAATCTAGTATTAATTAAAATAGTTTCTACTGTACCTTTAGTCTTGTGGTTAAACCTACTACAATTAGGATTATGATCGTTATTGCTCTTTTCAGAGGCTGGTCCATTAGACAATTTGATGTGGAGAATGCTTTTCTTCATGGGTTTCTTTTTGAGGAAGTGTATATGCAACAATCCCCTGGATTTTTCGATAATGAATTTTCTCATCATGTTTGTGCTTTAAAGAAGTTTCTCTATGATCTCAAACATGCACTCTTGGTTTGAGAGACTAAGACACTAAGTACTTTTCTTGGTTCTCAGGGCTTTCAACCTTTTAAAACAAATACTTATTTGTTTTACAAGGTATCAGCTTCCTATTCTTAATTTGTAAGTTCTCATATATTTAGATGATATTTTGGTCACTGGCAGTTCAGATTCTGCAATACAATCTCTTCTTTGCAGCTTGGGCACTGAATTTGCTATCAAAGATCTTTCCCTTTTACATTTTCTTCTTGGGCATTCAAGCTACTTATTCTTCAACAAACATTTTTTTTTAGTCAGCTGCAATATGCTCGTAATCTCATAGAAAAGACTCAAATGTTAATAGCTAAATCATTTATTTCTATTGTTATTGCCAACACTCATTCTGCACCTACACCTTTTGATGATCCACATTTGTACAAAATCATTGTGGGTGCATGCTTTGCAGTATCTTACTATACCAGATCAGACATATCTTTACAGTGAGTAAATCTTTTCAAACTGTGAAAAATCCTTCAATTCAGAATTGGGGCTTTGTTAAGAGGATTTTAAGATATCTCAATGCCAGTTGATAGAAGATCCACTAAGAGCATCTCCAACAGAAGGTGCAAATATGTGGCTTTTTAATTTAGTCCTTTTATTTATGGGGTCTACACATAGAGTAAATATAGGACCCCGTATGTAAAAAACCATCTCCAACAGTAAGATTTTTTTAAGAAAAATAGTGAAAAATATGACGTGGAGGTGGAGCCGGAGGTGTAAATAACACTTTCTTGAACACCTTCATATTTAGTAATTGGTCCCTCCTAGTTTGTAGGACCCTGCTGTTGGAGATGGATTTATGCCAAAAGGAGGTCTAAAATCCTATGTGTCACTAAAAAAATAGATTCACCCTCTGTTGGAGATGCTCTAATGGGATGACTCTTTATATGGGTCATAACTTAATCTTTTGGCGTTCCACAAAGAAAAAATCGATGTCCGATCTAGCACATAGGCTGAATATACTGGTCTCTGCTAGAGCTGGCAAACAAGCTAAAAACCCGCACCTGGATTGGCTGGTTGTCTAACAAGCCGGGCACGGGTTAGAGAAATGCTGGCTTGTAGGGAAACGGGTAAACCCGGACCAGGCCGTAAACCCGCGGGTTCAACCCGTGTAAAGCATATAAATACAATTTTACCTGTTTCATAACCCTTAAAAGCTAAAAAAATTGGCTTTTTTTTTCCTTCACTCACAGCGCAGCGGCAACCATCATCTCATCTCCATCAGAACCACCCAATCACCACCTGTTTCTCCGTCTCCTTCTTCTTCTAATCTTCTTCTTCTTCTTCTCCATGCAAAGAGTTAGGGTTTTAATACAACTACACTGTTAACTGAAATTCTGAAATCAAGCAGTGAAGAAAAGGCTATTTTGGTTAGTCTGATGAAATCGAGATGGACTGAAGAAGGTGGATAAATCATAGAAAATGAAGTTATGTGATAAAATAGGAGACGGGTTTACATGATTGAAGGGGTTTGAATGGTTTTGAATCAAGAATTCAGGGTTTGATCGATTAACGAAGAGATTAGGGTTTCTGAGAATTACAACGGCTACTGTTGTTGTTGTTGTTAATGAAGTTAGGGTTTTGAATCTGGGGTTAAGACTGGACTGAAATTTCTCGAATTTGAAGATGATACTGCTTTGAAATAGAGAATGGTTCTGGTAGTTGTGATTGAAGAAGGGTTTGTCTTGAGTTCAGGTTGGTAATGGAGGAAGTGAGCATAATTTCTATTTGTCTGTGGTTGAGCTGTGCAAGGGTTTAGAATATCTTCATACTCATGAACCATGTATCATTCACAGAGATCTCAAGACTCAATTGCAGCAATGTCCTTCGTTAATGGAAATATCGGCCAGGTAAATAATTTAATCTTCTCTATTTCTTTTGTTAATAATCCTTGAAATAAACTATAATTTCTTTTTATTTCATAGTTAAAAATACAGTTTGTGGATCTGTGTTTAAATCCTATCAGGTGAAGATCGGAGATTTGGGTTTACCGGCTGTAGTAGGAAAAAACCATTCAGCACATTCAGTACTTGGAACACCAGAATTCATGGCACCGGAAGTATACATTTACTCGTACAGATTATGTGTGTTACAAATGGTGACATTGGAATTACGTTACAGTGAATGTAATGGCAAGGGTTTTGATGTCTCTCTAATTTGGTTAGAGAGCTTGAGATGCTGGTAATGAAGCTGCAAAATTAGTTGTGGTGGTTTGATTTAATGGTGCTTATGAGGAAATCTGTTAGAGTTGTAATGGATCTGTGTTTGATTTTTGTGTTGAAATTGAATGGATCTGTGTTTGTTTTTTGTGTTTAATAGAGATTGAATATGGTCAAAGCTTAAACAGGACCACAAATTAATTTGATTAAGTTTTAATTTTAACATTAATAAACATGCCGAGCTAACCCGTAAGCCCGTAAGCTTTACCCGCTACAGGCGCGGGTTGAAGAAATGGTCACCCGTGAAGAATAACGACCCGTAAGCTTGGACCCGTTTTAACCCGTAACAAGCCAGCCCCGGACCGCCTGTTTGCCAGCTCCAGTCTCTGCAATAGTCACAAAATTATTTTTACACTTTTGGTCATGTCATGTATTAATGTTCCATCTCAGCGTGACCCTTTGCCCTCCAACCAACAATTACCTGAAAGAGCATATAAAATTGCATCACCATGAGTCACAAAGAAGCTAATCCATATTTGTCGTTAACTCAAAACCGATTACCAAACTCATTTAATACATTTCTGGTTGGGAAGTTTTAGGCGGACCGACACCCCTTGTTCCAACTTTCTACTCTCCGTTATACACGTGTTGATTACTTATCCCTTCACATTGAAGTTATCAAAATCTCCTCCAAAGGTTATTATCGTAACTTCAATATTTACAATCTATAAATTTAATTTCCTTTCTTCCCCAAAATCAATCACATAAACAAAAACACAAACACCCTTCCTTCAATCCTCTGTTTCTGAAAAACTCAATTTCATAATCCTTTGTTTTTTAAGAACTCAGTAAAAATGACTTCTCAGATGATTGAGACTCACAGAGAGAACGCAGAAGTATACACTGGAGATGAAATCTGCAAGGAAAAGTCTCTTCAACTACTAGGTGAGATTTCACTTCCAAAGGGTTTATTACCATTAGATGATTTAACAGAGGTTGGTTACAATAGAAGCTCTGGGTTTGTTTGGTTAATACAGAAGAAGCAGAAAACTCATTACTTTAAGAGTATTGGAAAATCTGTATCTTATGGTGCTGAAGTTACAGCATTTGTTGAGAATTACAAGATGAAGAAATTGACTGGGGTTAAGAGTAAAGAGATTTTGATCTGGGTTAGTCTTTCTGAGATTTCTATTGATGATCCTAGTAGTGCGAAGATTACTTTCAAAACTCCTTCTGGACTTGGTAGATCTTTTCCTGTTTCTGCTTTTGAGATTGAAGGTGAAGAGAAGAAGGTTGAAGAAGAGAAGAAGGTTGAAGAAGTCAAAGTATGATGAATTCAAGAAGAAATTGATCGATTATTAAAAATGGGGTCTGTATTATTAGTGTTTTCTGATTAATTTAGTTTCTGTTTTATCTTTAATTTGAAGTTCTTGATTATTTCTTAATGTAAGAGTTAATTTTATGTTATTCAATTTGGCACGAACTGTTGACTTCTGAACGTCGCCCAAAATTGGGTTTGGGCGACGAGTAGGCAGCTCGGTTTGAAATTGACAGGTTTTTGGGTCATTAATTATTTATCTAGGCAGGACATGGTGTGACTTGCAGGCTACCATCGGTCCTGATGTGGTGGGTATTTATTCAACGAGCTGTTGATTGGATTTTAAAATCAATAGGTAGGTAACACGTAAAATGAATGCTCGTGCCTAGTAGCAGTAGCATTTAAAGATTGTGTAGTTGGCTAGTTGCAAGTACCTTTTGATTTGATGCCAATTTAAAATCAAAATCCGACTCTTTTTGTGTGCGGAGTACGTGAGTCACAAAGTAGTTCGGTTAACTACTTTGTAGTGACAGCGATGTGGTTCTGATGGTCCAGCAGTAGAAATCTAGTCCTGTTGCTTGGAATGCTTCAGACCCTATTTAGCAATTCGGCGAACTAATATGCGAATATAGTTCCGAATCCGAACTTTACCCGTACTAATCGGGTTCGATTGCAACTCCGATTTATGTTTGCGCTTTTCCTGAATCTACAAAATTGTGCACGAATTTTCCGAATTCCGATCTATTCGGTACATGTAATAGTTCTGAATCAGAACTTTACCCGTACTAATCGGGTTCGAATGCAACTCCGATCTATGTTCGCGCTTTTTCTGAATCTACCGAATTGTGCACGAATTCTCCGGTTCGAACTTGCGACGTTCAACTCCCTGTACGGTTGGTTTAACCACAGTTCCACTTGCTAAATTTTGATTAAGAGTTTATATATTCTCTATATAACCATTTAAACCATAGAATTCTTATGTTTCCCCATATACTCTTCTTAAAATATTATACATATACTAGAATTAGGCTTTCAAAATTACAATTACTTATTAATTTAATATTATATAGGGACCGAATTCTCTTTCCCGTATTCAAATATTTAAAACGAATTTTACACGTACGACGTTCCGAATTATCCCCGAATTAGAAATGGTTGACCGAGTAGTGGACCAAATTTATCTTCCGTCAAAACGAATAATACGCGTACGTATACCGTTCCGAACGTTTCCCGTACACCAAAATGCTAACTAGGCTTCAGACTATTATTATTACTGTTGAAGCCGAAAACGCTAAATGTTGGACAAAAACCATCGCCAAAGAAATAGGACTAATGCGGAATTGATGTGATACCGATTCATGGCTTTCCCAAAAGTGCACCTTCTAGATCTTGGGTGGAGAAGGGCACCATATGTCCTATTAAAGTTGTTCACTGATTAACACAGAGTTGTTGTCCTTTATTGCGTCTGGGCTCTCATGCCAAGGATAAAACTAGTATATGGTATGTACCACGATAAATATACGGATTCCGTGTCATTGTTTTTTCTTTTTTTAGTCGGTATAGAATGTGGTGTTAACGAGTTTGGTATTCCGGTTGCTGGTTCAAAGAGTTTTTTCTTTGTGGTTATTTTGTACACAATAATTCCACAAGTTAAGAGTGGTATTCGGCCCTGACCTAGTTAGCAATTTGAGGTACAAAGAAAATCCGGAACGACAAACGTGTGAGTATTATTAATTCCTCGGTGAATTATGTAAATTCGGCTAACAATTCAGTTAGCGGTTCGTAATTTGGAGATAATTCGAAACAACGTACATACGTTTTAGAGAGACGAATTCTACATACATAACTTGTAAGAAAAATCATTTTTAACATAATCTCTCCTTTTGTAATATAGTTTGACGATTTAAATTACAAGATAAGTGATAAAACACCAAGATAATCATATTTATGAGGCAAAAACTCCGGTCATAGAAATGTTTATTTCTCGTTTCTGCTTCTTCACACTTTTCTCTTTTTTTTCATGGCTCCACCTCCGCACCACCATGAGGAACAGTAGCTTCGCCACCACCAAACCAGCAAGAAAAGACAGATCCGGCAACCCCCTTCTTCTTTTTTTCTGCTTTTACGCACAAATCTGTCACCAACAGCAACTCCGCCACCACCAAACAACGACCATGCCTAGATCCTCTACCAACCACACCTCTATCTTCTCCACCAACTCGTTCTTTTTTATGTCCCGGTTTTCCATCAGCATCATCCCCTCCTCCTCCTCATCATCATTCGCTTTCCCCCCCCCACAACTACATGTCCAGATTCGCCATCGAAAGCACCTCCGCCTCCTCCTTCTATCCTCTACAACCACCACTAGCACCTTCAGAACCAACATAAAAATCATCTATGCATCCTCCTTCTATCCTACACAACCACCAACACCTCCTTATAATATATCCAAATCCAAAGTCTTTTCCAGTAGCAAGTACCGGGTCGGCTAGAGAGTATCTCATAAAAGTATAACATAGTTTTTACGCCAGCTTGTCAAGCCTTGCACAACCCACACTACGGCGGGCAAATACTTGACGCTACCTGCGCCGCGTTTGTTTTTGTTTTGGACCAGATGAAAAGTAATCACCATTTTAATGGGATTACGAATTCTCGATCATTAATGCGTATATACTTACACCCTGTCTATGTTGCAGAAGCTATGGGAGGTTTCCCTTCACAATCCTGCCAACTGCAGCGCTACAGGGGGATTCCCTCCCTTCACAATCTGCAGGGTTGCATTTACGTGTTCGCTGATTGAGGGGCAAAGAAATTAACAGGAAGAAACTCTTCCACGTGGATCGCCGCACTCCATGTTTATCTGTCCAACGCCTGCTCCAGTGATAGATTTCGCTTGCTCATGTCTCTCTTTACGGACTCATCCCACGTTAGCTTCGGTCGGCCCCTGCGTTTCATCCTTCCTAAAGCGCGCCTGATACGACCTACTCGAACTGGTGCATCAGGCGGTCTTCGCTGGAGATGCCCAAACCAGCGCAGCCGATGCTGGGTGAGCATCTCCTCGATTGGTGCTACCACAAGTTTCTTACGTACGTACTCATTCTTGATACGGTCATGCCTCGTATGCCCGCATGCCCACCTCAGCATCCGCATCTCGGTACTATGCAGCTTCAATGTATCCCGACTATTCGTCGCCCAACATTCCGCACCATACAGCATGGCAGGCCTAATCGCAGATTTGTAAAACTTACCTTTAAGATTTAGCGGGACTTTGCGATCGTAGAGGACGCCAGATTCCAGACGCCATTTCCCCCAGCCAGATTGATCCCAATGGCAAATATCCTCCTCGATTCCTCCATTACTTTGTCCCAGATAGCGAAAGGAATCTTTCCTTGGTACAGGTAGTCCATCAAGAAGAATGTCCCCTTTAACTGCCCCGGAGTCGCTGAAATCACACTTCAAATACTCGGTCTTGGTTCTACTAAGTTTGAAGCCCTTCGATTCTAGAGTTTGGCGCCACAGTTCAAGCTTTTCCTCTACATCTTTCTTTGATTCGCCGATAAGTGCCACATCGTCTGCAAAGAGCATGCACCAGGGGATCTCATCCTTAATGTCTCTCTTAACTTGATCTATCACTAGATCGAAAATATATGGGCTCAAAGTTGATCCCTGATGTAGCCTTATCTTAATAGAGAAATCGCTTGAGACTCCGCCGCTCGTCCGAACACCGGTAACTGCGCCCTCGTACATATCCTTGATTAAGTTTATGTACTTCGGTGATACATTCTTCAGTTCGAGTTCCCACCACATTACTTCACGCAGCATTTTGTCATAAGCCTTCTCCAGATTTATGAACACCATGTGCAGGTCCCGATTTTGCTCCCTATATCTTTCCATAAGTTGTCTAACCAGGAAAATCGTCTTCGTGGTCGATCTTCCCGGCATAAATCCAAATTGGTTTGATGAGACGTTGGTTTCTCTGCGTAACCGCCGGTCGATGACGCGTTCCCACAGCTTGAGTGTATGACTCATCAGTTTGATTCCCTTATAGTTAGAGCATCTTTGGACATCGCCTTTGATCTTAAAGATCGGGACGATCACGCTTCGACGCCACTCTTCCGGCATTCAGTTTGACCGGAAGATGTTATTGAATAACTTGGTTAGACAAGTTATCCCATCATCTCCCAGGCATTTCCACACCTCAATCGGGATGGCGTCCGGACCCAAGGCCTTCCCTCTTTTAGTCCTTTTCAAGGCCTCCTTGACTTCACTCTCATGGATGCTATAAACCATACTGTCCTCGAACGATTCCACAAGCTCGGCAGCGCCCCCAAGGCCTTCCCTCTTTTAGTCCCTTGACCTCCTTCTAATATATCATCACCAGAAAATGATAATATATTATCATCGTGGAAACCATCATCAGAAAATAATGTTGCATCATTATTGTCGAAGTCAATGTTTAAGCTGGTGAAATGACAGAAAAATGATGAAACCAAATTTAATTTCCACAAATTTTACAAAACTAAACAACGTTGAAACCAATATTTTTGTTGGTGTAAACAGTAAGTTATGTTGAAATAAAATTTGGTTTCATCTTATTTTTGCCTATTTAACCGGAGTCTTAATGATGAAAAAGTAAGTTTATGAATTTGGTTTAATTTTTGCCTATTTTTTTTTATCATGAAACCAAAATTTTAAAGGTGAAGCATTGAGTTTATATTGAAACCAAATTATTTTTTCCCAGTTTATTCTGTCTTACTTAGGCTGGGTTTGGTAAAAAAAAATTTTTTTTTTCTCCAAATGCACTTTGAAACTCTTTATATGTCAATAATTTTTGAAATTAGTGTTTGACAAAAAAAATAATTTAAAGTGCTTTTTATCCAAAGAAATTCCCAAATTCCTCAACTTTTAAAAGCCGGGAAGAAGAGCTTTTAAAAGCTATAAAAGCATAAGCTTTGGTCCCAGCTAAATTTAATGCTTAATTTAAAAGGCACAATTGGGGGATACCTCCACAAATTGGGGGATTAACAAAAAAAAAAAAAAAAAAAAAAAAAAACAACTTATTTTAGGGGTAATTTGTGTTACCTCCCCTGGTGAAGATCATAATTTGAGTTACCTCCCCTACAGAGATTAAATTAGCTTAACCTCCTCTTGTCAAGAATTCTGTCCAAAGGCAATTAGCTGAGTCACCAGCTGTATACAGCTGGACAAAACTGAACACGTGGTACTTAGCTTCCCAAAATACCCTCATCTTCGACATTTTTCTTCTTCCCTGTAAGAATCCTAACAAACATCTTCACTCCCTGATGCTGTATCTTGGCTCAAATTGATTAGCAGCAACATCTTGTAAAGCATAGAACAACAACTAATCCTACACAGATTCAATATCCTACACAAATTCAATCATACGCAGATTCAATCTCCTACACAGATTCAATCAACTCAGCCTACACAGGTTCAATCATACGCAAACCATTCTCAGATTCAATCTCCTACACAGATCGAACCCATAATTGTTCTCTGTTGAACTCAAATACACCTCATACCCATGAAAATCAACAGCAATAATATCTTCAATTGCTGTTACAGATAGAAACCCTAATTTCATTTACCTATTCAATCACCACTATCACAACACATAAAACTTGATTTAAAGTGAACCCATGTCTTGATTCACTCTCTACAACGTCTCTATCTCAATTTCATCTCTGAATCTATCAATTACCCTTGATTATCACCAACACCAACACCCGTTCTTCAATTACCCTTGATCATCACCAACAGCAAAAGGGGTATGTCGAATTTAAGGGTTTGGTTTACTAAAGAATCTGAATTTAGGGGTTTGTGTTGTATTGGAGGAGAAGATGACAGGGTTTTGCTGTGAATTGAAGAACTGAAATCGAATTGAGTGGAAGAGGAATTACTACTGCCGATTGCAAACATGGGTTCTGCTGAGATACTTGATATCAAATAGGTGTTGGATTGAATTTCATAAACTAGAAATTGGGTTGTTGTTGTAATTCAGAGAGAAGATAGATTATTTTCGAGCTGCAGTTGGTGATGAGAACTAGTGGTGTTGCTTAAGATCTGATGATGGAGGTGGTTATGAATCTGGTTAATCTGAGAATAACAGTGTGAAATTGTGAAGTTATTTATGTCAATAGGAAGATTGAATGGGTTGTTGCAACAGCAGAATGATTGAACTTCTTGGATGAATGATTATCTTTGTGTTACTGAAACTGGATCGAACTCTAACATCATTCACTGCTGCTGCAAGTAAAATAAAAAACATCTCATATAGAAGTTGAGGGTAATGTTGTCATTTCATTTAACTCATAATTGATCTGCCACGCGTACACGTCTTGCATGGCAAATAACAGAACCTTTAGACGGAATTCTTGACGAGAGGAGGTTATGCTAATTTAATCTCTGTAGGGGAGGTAACTCAAATTATGATCTTCACCAGGGGAGGTAACGCAAATTACCCCTGTTTTAAAATTACTTTTTATTCAGATTTTTTTTTCCTTTGATAAGTTCGAAAAGTAACACAATTAGTCGATAGAATTGTACAGACCTTTAGTTGGTAGCCTAGCAAGAAGCTGAGCACCAACCCCCTTCTGAATAGCGACACCTAGTCTATAGAAAAGAAATTTCTTAACACCACTACTGACATCATTACTAACTAGACAATTCTTCAATCTCTTAAAAAAACACAAAGTATCATCCCCGAGTTCCCCCAGCGTGGTAAAAGCTAGGACACCTAAACCATAACAATGTGAAACACATTGATCCAAGTATTTGTTACGTTTGCACAGAACATCATTAGCAATAGCTTGACCCGAGACAAAAGCGCGGATACCATCACCCGTGAAAAATATAGTTTGATTCTCTTAAAAAAACAAATATTAAATAATTACTTAATTTTAATTTGATTTTCTGTTTGAAAATTATATATATATTAAATTAAAAAGTGGTTAAGTAAAATAATCTTTTAACAATCATAATAATAGTAACAATTATTAAATTTAATATTATATATACATATTTATATTTAATAGTAAAAAAGTTAATTATTTTTAATCCCAATAAAATTGAATAAAACTATTTTCGGATAAATTTATTTTTTTTGTCATTTGCTACAACAACATTGGTTGAATCTGATATTTTACCAAATACACTTTGATTGTTTTTTAATCATCTTTAACTTTAATTAATGTTTTATCAAACATCTAACCGCTTTTTTCTCACCGCACAGCGCAGCAACGCATGAAAGAAAAGTTCTTTAGCGAAAGCCGCAACAATACCGAATTAAGCATTAGAAGTTGGCGCGTTAGGTTTCATTGTTGAAGTTCTGATGGTGAAGCGACAGTTTTATTTCAACACCTTTTAGCCTTGTTTTTGTCATTAAAACCAGTGTTGTTGATTGTATGGTCAGTTTTTGGCGGCGGTGTTGCTGGTAGGTGGTGGTTGTGGTTGGTCTTATTGTTGTTGATGGCGATGGTGTTGTTGCCAGCACTAGGGGAGGTGGCGGTGTTAGACATTGGTGTTGGCGATGGCGATGACGGTTCTGGTGACAGCGATACAAAGTATGATTTCATTATTTATTTTTCCATCATTTTAATGAGTATTTGGCGGTGGTGGGTGGTGGCGGTATTGGTGGGTGGTTGTTGGAGCTGGTGCTATCCTTGGATGTGATGGCGGTCGGTGATGAGGCTGATGTTGGTTGGTGGTAGTGGTGGTGCTGGTGCTGGGTGGTGGTTTTGCTGTGAGTAGTGGTGGTCGGCGGTGGTGGCGGTAATGGTGGGTGGTTGTTGGAGCTGGTGTTATCCTTGGTTGTGGCGGCGGTCGGTGATGGCGCTGATGCTGGTTGGTGGCAGTGGTGGTGCTGGTGATGGGTGGTGGTTTTACTGCGAGTAGTGGTGGTGTTTTGGTGGCGAGTGGTGGCGGGTTGGTGTTGATAGTGTTGGTGGTGAGACGAGAATAGAAATCGATGGTGTGGGGGTTTTTTGTTTTTTTTGGGGTGATAGTTTAAATAGATTATACAAATGAGGTTTTGGTGAACAATTTGTTTTGTTGGGTTTTTGTGGATGGAGAGCAACAAAATTTGTGGTTATAACCGGCGGTCTAATTCAACTAACTATAAACGTGCATGGTAGAAGGCTCAAACTGGTGTATATAATATTTTAAAAGTATAAAATGCAATAGAGAATGGTAATTTGGTAATGACGTGATAAAATATTATATTAACAATGTAATTTGGTAATATGTAAAAACACATACATTTTAAGAAGGAAATTTGCAAAACTAAATCGTGTTTCCAAACCTATGAATAAGACGGACGGATTCAGATGATGTTGAGAGCATAAATCGGAGCCATAAATCATTTTTTAGAGATCAAACAATAAAATAAATTTCATTCATTTGTTTTTTTACATAAATTTCGGAATAATAAATCAGTTTTTTAGAGATCAAACAATAAAATGAATTTCATTATTTTTTTTCCTTTTGGTTGTGGTGGCGGTCGGTGATGGCGTTGGTGGTGGTTGGTGGTGTTGGTTGGTGGTTTTGCTGCGGGTAGTGGTGGTCGGCGGTAGTGGTGGCGTTTTTGCTGCCGGGTGGTGGTTAGTGGTGGTGGGTTAGCGTTGATAGTATTGGTGGTGATAAGAGCATAGAAATTGATGGTGGATAGGTTTTTTTGTTTTTGTTGAGGTGATAGTTTAAATAGATTGTAAAATGAGATTTTTTGTGAACAATCTATTCTTTTGGGTTTTTGTGGATGGAGAGGTTATAACCAGCGGGCTAATTCAATTAACTATAGATATGAAATATCCAATATAATCAACAAATAACATAAATAACATGCACGTTGATGGTATAAGGCTCAAACTGGTGTATATGAGATTTTAATAGTATAAAATGTGATACAGAATGGTAATTTGGTAACGACGTGATAAAGTATTATATGAATCATAAAATTTGGTAATGGTAATTTGGTAACGACGTGATAAAGTATTATATGAACCATATAATTTGGTAATTCATAAATACATATATGTTTCAAGAAGGAAATTTTATAAACTAAATTCTGTTTCCAAACCTATGAACAAGACGGACGGATTCAGATGATATTGAGAACATAAATTTCGGCCGTAAATTATTTTTTAGAGATGAAACAATAAAATGAATTCCATTTAAAAAAAATGCATAAATTTCGGAGCCATAAATCATTATTAGTGATCAAACAATAAAACTAGATGACCGCTGCCACGGTGGGACGGTCGACCAAAGAAATCGGCGCGAAAGAATCATTTTTCCTGACATGGCGCGAAAGTATCATTTTTTCTGACACATGGTGAAAGTATCACTTTTTCTAAAACGAAAAATTAGCCGATGCATAAATCAATATATGGCTGCAAAATGGGGTATGCATCCTTTGTGGTGGTTTGCATAATGTCTATGCATTCAATTTTCGAAAATTGTGTTTAAACTGAAAGTATCACTTTTTTTAAAACGGAGGGAGTACATCGTTTTATTAGTTGCAACGGAAAATAAGTTGATGCATAAACCAAAATATGGTGGTGGTTTGCATAATGGATATACATTTAATTTTCGAAAATTGTGCCTAAAATGATAAACACCTCTGAATTTTTGATAAAAACTTTAAATTTGATATTGTTGTTTGTACTCATTGCGTACAGTTTTTTAAGACCATTCAAACGAGATAAAATTTGTAAAATTCCAAGGCACGGATTTTAGATATGTTATATTAAAGTTTGATTGCCAATTATATCCCTGAAAAAATAGGATTCATAAGGAGTTATAGTAATTGTAATAAAAGAGAGGGACAATTTGGAAATTTCCAGGGTATAACAACAAACCATCCAAATCCAATCTTTTTGTGTTAAATTAGGAAAAAAAAAGTCATGCTTCACATTGACACAAAGTCACCATATAGAGTCCTCCCTCGTTTCGCTCGGTCGGCCTAATGAATTTTATTAATTTTTTATTTATTTTTTGCATAAATTTCGGAGCCATAAATCATTTTTAGTGATCAAATAATAAAATGAATTTCATTAATTTCTTTTTTATTGGTTGTGGTGGCGGTCGGTGATGGCGCTGATGTTGGTTGGTGGTAGTGGTGGTTGGTGGTGGTACGGTGCTGGATGGTGGTTTTGCTGCGGGTAGTGGTGGTCGGCGATGGTGGTGGTGTTGTTGCTGGTTTGTGGTGGGTTGGTGTTGATAGTGTTTAGTGGTGAGAAGGGCATAAAAATTGATGGTGGGGTTGTTTTTTTGTTTTTGTTGGGGTGATAGTTTAAATAGATTATACAAATGAGATTTTTGTGAACAATTTGTTTTGTTGGGTTCTTTGGATGGAAAGCAACAAAATTTGAAGTTATAACCGATTGGCTAATTCAATCGACTATAAATATGAAATATCCAATATAATCAGCAAATAAGGTACACGTTGATGATATAAGGCTCAAAATGGTGCATATAAGATTTTCAAAAGTATAAAATGCAATAGAAAATGGTAATTTGGCAATAACGTGATAAAGAATTATCTGAACCATATAATTTGGTAATTTATAAATACACATACGTGTCAAGAAGGAAATTTGCAAAACTAATCGTGTTTCCAAACCTAAGAATAAGACGGACGGATTCAGATGATATTGAGAGCATAAATTTGGGAGCCATAAATCATTTTTTAAGAGATCAAACAATAAAATGAATTTCATTAAATTTTTTTTATTTTGCTTTGTTTTTGGGAACATGAATGTCTTTTGATGAACATTTATTTAAGGTATTTTTATGTCATCCATTTTTGAACTTTGAAACTTCCATAAAAAGCTCTATCAATATCGCTTGCAAGCGCGTATTAACCTTCAGCATATGGTCGATGTCAGAACGCTTTTGCTCTAGCTCTTGCATTACAGCAGCAATTTCCCCCTCTAATTCTTTGGCCTTTTCATCAGCGGCTGCAGGATGCAGTTGGATTACGAGTCAGTTAGGGCACTACCATATTAAAATATTCGTTCAAAACAATACACAAAAAATGAATAATTAAATACCTTCTCGTTCCTGATCAGCCTGCTCCCTCAATCGCCTTTCCTTCTCTATAGACGCTTGGACTGTGCCAATTCGGTAGCAGTGAACATGATTTTTTTTCCCCTGCATTCCTGAGATAAGATGCTAGGATCGTATCCTGGTTGCGAAGAACATGATTCTGTTCCTCAGCCCGAATATCGTTATCAATCGCATTATAAGACCACTTGGCACTAACAGAAAACTGCAGGAAAAACACACGACTATTAGTTAGAATACGGACATAGAAAGCAAGGAAAACATCTGAAGCAGTATTGACAAAAGGATTACCGTTCGGCACTGATTCTCGAAATCTTCAGGTGATTGTTGCATCAGACAGCGATAACGAGCATCCTTGGGGATATCGGGGTACCAACCAGTTTGTGGGTCTATGGCTCTTTCAACGGATTGTCTATATATAGAAGCAAAATCAAGGCCCTCAAATGCTGAAGCAAAATCCCGCTTCAACGAAGGATTGCTAGACGAAGCACGCCAAGGCTCTAAATGACTTAATGAAAGCTGAGAAGCAGCACCGGTAGGACGGATAGATTGATGCGGCTCCCCTTGAGACAAAGGCACCGGTGGAACAAGGGGTGAACGGCTGGAACTCGGGTTTACTGGTAAGGGATTAAATCGATTGTCCTTCATTGATGGGTTCCTAGCAGAAACAGGATGCAGAGGACGCCTTGAATGCTGTAAAAGTTAAAGAGTTTAGTTCCAAGAAACAATTCAGTCATACGAAGCAAAAATAATAATAAGAAAAAAGTTTTAGAGATGAACTGTTACTTACAGAAGGACCCTCAGTGGACTGGAAGGGAGTATTCTCGTAATGCCACATGGAGGAAAAATCAAAATGTGTGAAACCGATCGCTGAACGAACTAGAATTGTGTTTTTTCCTGAGTTTTGGTAGTGAAGAGGAGAGGAAATGATGGGTGTATTTAAAGGGGAGTTTTGACACTTATGGCATATCATTGAAGTTCCGATAAGAGACTAAAAGGAAAGAAACATTAAATATTTGGTTCAGTGAATTTGGATTTCTGAACATTTCATCTCAGAAGTGATTGGAAAATATTAATGGTTTGTTGGTAAGATATTCTTCCTATTTTGCAACATTAAGATTTTGTTTTCAAATGCACATATATGGCAGTGAGCTTTGAATTATGGATTCAAAATTTGGATTGTTTAGTGCCCTTTGACAGCTCTCACTTTGCCGGTCGGAACCAATTTAGTGAGTGCCAGGCTGGTAACCATCAATGGGCAAATGGTCCCAAACACGAAGAGGTACCAAAAACTACGACCCAAAATACAAAATAGCTCAATCTGTGGGCTAAGGCGGTGTCATTAGGCATGGTATTGAGGAGAAGCAGTCCACGTGTATGTTTTCTACTTGTAAACCTGTGAAAGAAAGACTAACAAACCCGAGAACGGAAGACAGTAAATCACCAGAGATCGTCCACATGGATTGCCACCACCACTACAATAATCACCATTGTCTCATCCTAATCAACATTATCAAGTAATTACGTTGATACTCGAAAACGCAGTTTTCGTTAATTATAGAACTATTACGGGTCGAATAAGGTTCACAAAATATATAAAGCCACTTTAAAAACTAATGCATGATATGAAAGTTGAAAATTCAAAAATTAATTCATGTTCTTAGAGATCATACAATTAATGTTGGGAACCATAAATCATTTTAGAAATCATACAAGAAAATGAGATTCATTTAATTACTATTTAAGCCTTTGTATAATAGTTCGAGAGCGCGCGCGTGTTCCTCAGCTCTTTTAACATCAGATTGCAAGCGCGTATTAAACCTCACCAAGTAATCATTTTCAGCATGCCTTCGCTCCAACTTTCGCACAACAGCAGAAAATTTCCCCTCTAATTCTTTGACCTTTACAACGGCAGCTACAGAATGCAGTCAGATTACGCATCAGTACAGCGCACTACCCTAGGAAAAAAAAATGGGTTCAAGACAATACACAACAAATGATGAATAACTAAATACCTTCTTGCGCCCTTTCAGCTTGCTCCCTCAATCGCCTTTCCTCCTCTAGTGCCCGATAGGTTTGCTCCCTCAGTCGCGGTTCATCCTCTAAAGATGCTTGAATTGTGTTTATCTGGTTGCGAAGAACATGATTTTGTTCCTCATCATAAGACCCCTTGGCCTGAAGATCAGACTGCAGCAAAAACACGACTATTATAATATAGACACAGAAAGCAAAGGAAAACATCAAAAATAGTATTGACAACAGGATTACCACTTGGCACGAATTCTCGAAATGTTGAAGTGACTCCTGCATCTGAAAGGTACGTTGAGCATCCATAGGTAAATCAGGGAACCAGGGAGTTTGCGGATTTATTTCCATTTCCACGGGTTCTTGCAAGAAAGAATCTAAGCCCTCAAACGTAGAAGCAAAATCCCGCTTCAATGATGGATTGCTAGACGAAGTAGCTACCAGAGACGGGAAGGGCATATCAGTTTTTTTATTTGGTCGAGGCTCTAGATGATTTGAAGGCTGGGAAGCATCCTGATTAAGAATGATAGCGCACTCCCCTTCAGATAAGGACACCGGCGGAAATAGGGGTGAAGCACTTGAGAAGGAACTTAAGTCTACTAAGGGATTGACATCACCCCTCATGGGTGGGATGCTAGCACGATCTGGATTCAACCAGGGGGAATGCTGGATCAGAAAGGGATGACGAGGATCCATCGCCTTTTCCCCAGGTTCTTGGAATGAATCTAGGGATGACGAGGATCCGTCGACTGATATGAAATCCCGCTTCAACATTGGATTGCTAGACGAAGTAGCTACAAGGGATGGAAAGGACATATCAGTTTTTTGCTTTCGTCGAGGCTCTAAATGCTTGAAGCCTGGGAAGCAGCACGACTAGGAAGGATAGGCGGAGCACTTGGACTGTAGGAACTCAGGGAAACTTGGAAGGGATAAACGCCATCCCTCAACGATGGGATCCCGGACAGATCAGGCTTATACAGGCGCCTGGATTGCTGAAAAAATTAAGAATTTAATTAGTTCCACTAATCAATTCATTCGAACCATGCAAAAATAATTAAAGAAAAATAGTTTTGAAGGTTCAGTATGGTTACTTACGGAACGATCTGTAGTAGGCTGGTTTGGAGTATCCTTTTTATGTGACATTGAGAAAATCTGAGATAGTATAGAGATGGATGATCACTGCAAATTATGCGAAACCTATTACAAAACTAGGGTTGTGGTAGAGAAGAAGAAATGATGGGTCTATTTAAAGAGTAGTTTAGACACTTATGGCATATATCTTTTGCCTAACGGGAGATTTTAGAAGTGACATAGAGAAAATAATGGTTGTTGGTGAGATATTCTTCCTCTTTTGCCTCAATAACATTTTGTTTTCTGAAGTCAGCATTTATCACCGTAATTAAGCATTTCAGATTTTCATCTAGAATGCACATATATGGTAGTGAATTTGAATTATGGATTCTACATATGGGTAATTAATGACTCTTGACAGCTATATGAGTTCTCAGAGTCAATTTGTTAAAATGAATAATCAGAGTCCAAGTACTGCGAAACTCGAGTTTAAATGAACAATTGCATTATATTGCAGGAGCTTTTTCCATCACATTGAATTTTTCGCTGAGGGATATTAGTTATCATTTTGTGGCAGTTATTAGTAGTCTTTACGTGTATATCGGAAAGACAAGAAGAGAGTATTTACGTATGTATCGGAGAGACAAAGAGTTAAATCGAACTGATGGTGTTAGGGTAAATGTTTAAATCCCGTGCAGCCATCCTAATGATAATTATTCGAAGCTCTAGCATCATTAGAAATAATGAAGGAACCGATCATAGTTTGCGATGTTATTATGCAAAATAAGCGAATGCAGTGCAGTTAAATCAACATGCTAATGAAAACTGGGTGTGCTATATATGTTGGTGTCATTTGGTATGGCAGTGCCGCAAGCTTTGGGCAGAAACATCGCAGGGAAATCATAATGGGGCACCAATTCATTTCATTGACTATGTACATATCTAGGAAGGGACTCCGTCTACAAGAGTTGATGGGGTGGGAAGAATAAGTATTTATTTCCACAATTAGGATAAATATGATTTAAAATGTAAATGAAAAACTTAAATCATGGAATAATACTCATGAGTCTGACAGGGGATTCAGAACATGTCCCATGAACAATACTACCCCACTTTTTTCCTCTCTAATGGTAAACATAAAAGGATGGTCTGCTACAAAGTCTATTCCTCGTGGCCGAGGAGGAGTATCCCCGGAACAAAACGAGTCGTCTATCGAGTCCTCAGTACAAGCAGCAGCTTCAGTTCCTTCTTCGTCAACTTCAACAAAACACTTATGAATGACTTCAGAAATACGAATGGATTCTTCCCCTTCCCTACCCATCAACATCTTACAGCATGTTTGTTTTTCCCTCTATCTAGAGGCTAACCTCTATTAACCTCTATGTAGTGGTGGACCCCATTTATTTTGGTGTTTGTTTTTTCCACTACCTCTACATAGATAGAGGCAAATTTCTACGTATATAGAGGATAGGTGTTATTTTCGGTCCAAACCTCTATTAAATGGTAAAATGTCTGATCGGTCCTTAAACAAACTGAAAATTGACATCCTATATCCTCAACACAAAATTAAAAGTTCGTTCTCCTTAGTTACTGAAGCTCTACATGTTGGACCCTCGTTGGACAAAAATCGTTCATTGACGTGTAACCTTCTGATTAAATTTTAAACCACACAATTTCATTGTTATTTTAAAACTTCTAATTAACCAGTAACCACGTTTTTGTGAAGAATATTATGATGATATATTCTTTTTCGTATCATCGTATGCAGTGAAATTAATTTTCGATAAGAACACTAATATTATCAGTTAGGTTTGTTTTCTCTTCGTGTGAATAAAGAACAGGTATTTTAGAATAGGATTTTTCATTTGAATTTCAGTTTTGGACTATATGGATTTTAGATCTTCATGGAATTTATAAATTTTAGAAGGGGGAAAAGAGAAATAGAAACAATAAATTTCATTTACTATCTAAATATAGTCATTAAATCTATTACTATATATAAAGGGAACTACTCTTGCTACAGTACTGAACAGTAAATGAAGCTGTAAGTTTTCAAAATCCAACTTTGCCCTTAAATTTAAAGCTTTATCGAAAATGTTGTAAAAATTAAATAAGGCTAAAACGAGAAAAGCAATAAAGAGGGTCCCATTAGAATATTGATTTCGGAACTTTTACTCGTAAAGTGGGTACAAGGGGAAGCACGTGCATAGCACGTGCAGTATACTAGTAATGATAAAACAAACATAAATTTTTGAGATATTATATAGTGATTTTTATATAGAGGTAGAGGTAAATCTCTACGGCCTCTACCTATATAGAGGAAAAAACAAAAATGCTGTTAGTCAAATCTGCTTTTCCCGCGTCCAAAGGGAATTCTAACCCCAACTCCTTTAGAACTCTTGTTGCTTTAAAATCAAATAAAATCTTAAACTTTGGAACCTTGAATTTGTCCACTGCAACAGAATTAGTTGGGAGATAACTACCTAAGAAACCAGCTGTAATCAGAACTCACCTTCTCTATCACTTCCCCGAGTCCATCTCGCGTATTTGGTAAAATTATGTACATAGAAAAACGCTGAGTACTACTCTTATCAATCTTGCGACGTTTTTCTTTCTTTTCAGCTGCTACTTCTAAAGTTCTGTATGGGAGCTTAAGAACTTTGAAGTCTTCGTAACATGAAACACATAGATGGTCTTCGTCCGTAAACATGAATGGAACTTTAATTGATGTCCCGCTGAGGAGATAGAATGTTCCTTCATCAGTTAGTTCAGGATTAAATTGATCTGGTTGCCATGATCCTTTGAAATAGAGTGCATCTGCGGATACAACCACTGTCCTGCTATTTATAGATTCCTGGGGAAGGATACCCTTAATTAAGCCATTTGTATTTCTTTCAAACCATTTGTTCATGTTCGACCGAGCTACTTCTCTCTACATACACCAAAATTGTTACATAAACAAAACACAAACAATTATAATAGCTTGAATTAATATGAAGACAATGAACAATAACAACATATATAACATCAATGTGATCTCTATTTATTATGTCCATCTTACCTGTTTGAAATCAACAGACTCAACTTCTGCTTTATAGGATGCACTCACAGTTTCTTTAAAGACAGGATTCAGGGCATGCTTATCTGTGGCCCAAATGCCACTGACAAAACATAGTTTGGGACCTTCTTCATTAACAACAGTCTCACCTTGAATTAGTTCCTCAATTATAAGCGCACTAACACGGTTAAGATCGTCAAGATTTTCATGATTGAGGAACTCTAGTATCTGTTTCAAGGTTTTACCACTTGAACCAGATGCTAATATACCCAGAGCAGCAAAAATTGAGAACGGAGAAAATACAAGATTAAAGGTTTTCAAAGAGTTTTACACATGAATTAATCTCAATAATATTTGATTTTGTCTCATGTTCCATATAAGAACCCCCGGCGATTACCTGAAAGGGCATAACATCATGACTTAAAATCGGCAAATGAACCAAAAAATATTGATAGTTTATGCAAACAGAATAAAACCAAAGCCACTTCAATGAAGCAATAAGAAAATCAAACCTCAAAAACAGCAGAAGGGGTTTGAACTCCGCCGGAAGAATCACCAGACTGAACATCTTTCGGATCTGTCATCTGTGTTGCTCTTTTAACTTTTAGCTACAGAGTCAGAGAGATAAAGGTGGGAAGTTTTTAGAAGAAGTTTGCAGGATCCGAATAAATCGTAAACCCTAATGGAAAAGAGTAGTTCAAGACAAACCGTGGAGAAAATATCCCCCCCAAAATCGCCTACATCCTGAAAGCATCTCCAGAGTGGGCGTTAAAATCCCTTAAAGCCTTATTTACGGACCAATAGTGTATTTTGCAGGATTTTAATTATTTTTAAGATTTTTTTTTTTTTTTTGATTGGCAAAGAGTAACAATTTTTGATCGGCAAAGAGTAATAATATATTAAGGCGCCTACTAGAAGTAAGCAAAACAAGCTCAAAAGCTACAACAAAAACAACCCAAGCTAGCTACATGCCTCTAGCAACCCGAACCCGGAAACGGAAAAAAAAAACAGCTAGAAAATAACTAAGTTATGAAATAACACATTCCCCAATTGTCCATGATGTTTTCAAGAGTAAAACCATTTAACGCCTCATCTCTAAACGAGACGGTTAAAGACTAGGGTTGGACTTGCCGAATGATATCATCTACCACCACCGTCTTGTGATAAAAAAATCAAAGCATTTCGAGCTGTCCATATAGACCAACAAATGGCAGCAGGAATCAGAGGCCACAACTTTTTTCCATTTGGATGTACTATTTTGCATTTCCAACTCTTAATGATTAGGTCTATGCAATTCGGCTTCACCCAATAAGTATCAGTAGTTCTTAGAAAGAAATCTCATACTTGTGACACAAAATTGCAATGAAAAGGGAAATGAGAGTTCGACTACCCACTCCGACGACAAAAAAGACAACCATTTACCAAAAGTTTGCCTTGTTTGTAAAGCTTATCCATAGTGGAAAGCCTCTTATAATAAACTAACTACAAGAAAAATCCAATTTTATGAGGCCATGAATGAAACCAAACACTAAGATTTAGAGAGGTACCTTTATTATCTTGTTGGATAGCCGTATAACAAGATTTCACCGATAAATTTATTGACTTATCGAAGTTCCATTTGATGTAATCTGCTCCTTCACCATTGAAAGCTCCATCGATAATGCCAAGAAGAGAGCAGACTTCGGAGATTTAATTTGTGGATGAAGGGAAAAACTGACTTCATCTTTTTATGTGTCTTCAAATCTTTCGTAACCAATATTTCATCGCTTCTATTTTCTAATACTTACTATTACAGATAATGTGGGCCTAAAATCATATTTAAATTATTTTTTTGATGCAAAAAGGAATTATTATCAACTTGAAGAAGAATTGTCTAGCAATAACTGCGACTCAATGATATCAGGGGGGTTATCTAGCCAAACCCTGGAAACTCCAAACTTTCTGCTGTATTTAGCAAGAGTATCAGTAGATTTATTACATTTTCTTGGGGTAAAAAGACATTCCCAACTATCAAAAGAACTAAGTTTATCCATCGTATCAAGCAGGAGAGTTTCACTTTCCCAGGCAATTGTTGGATCAGCATTATTAATGTAGCCTTCAATTCCCCTAAGGTCCGTCTCTACTACGATATGTGAAATCTGCATTTCCTTGCTCCATCTAATAGCCTCGTAGAA
This sequence comes from Papaver atlanticum, assembly GCA_023531105.1. NCBI lineage: Eukaryota > Viridiplantae > Streptophyta > Magnoliopsida > Ranunculales > Papaveraceae > Papaver > Papaver atlanticum. The sequence continues at coordinate 1,863,021 of JAJJMB010005117.1, forward strand.
AGCTAGACACTCAGCTTGCTCCGAGCTTCTTATTCCTGCATAGCACTTTGAGACGCCTCCCCTTCATTTTCCTGCACAATCATGTAATATTAGAGAAATGCCTGTAAATCCATTGTTTGCATCATAAGAAGCATCGCAATTCACTTTAAGAAAAGGAAAAATAGGGGCCTGCCAAGTTCTTTCAATGTGTAGTGTGGCTTATACTAGTGTGTTATGGATATAGGGTTTGCTATATATATTCTCTAAGTACATAGAGAAACTTAAAGCCTTTTTAGCTACAACTTGCGGTTGAATCTTCAGGTTTTGAAAATTCACTTCACATCTTGTGTTCCATATGGACCACGAAACCACCATTGTTGTATGAAGCCAGCTGTCATGTGAGCACTGCTGCTGTCCCTGCTTCAGCCAGCTTTCAAACATTGCAGCAATACTGTTGTAAGTTCCCGATAGGACAGTGGATCCTCCAGGAATTAGCAACCATACATCCCTTGAGAAAGGGAACAAGAATAACACGTACATCACTGTTTCTTCATGTTGATTGCAGAGTGGGCACTGTCTGTTGATATAATGGCAGTTTCTTGTTAATCTTTCTTTTGTAGGTAGAATATCAATTAAGCATTTCCAGAAAAAGTGCTTTATCCTTGGCCATGTTTTGATGCTCCAAAATTCTTTCCACCTGACTTCATTGTCTTGAATAGTGATAGACACTTGCAAGTTACCTAAACCGAGCTCATGTAATTTGTTATAAGCTGATTTCAAAGTAAAGCATCCATTCTTAGTTAATTTCCAAATTAATATATCCTCAGCAGAATTTGGTATTATCGTACCCAGTATCCTGTCAGTTGTTTGAGCATCAAAGAGATATCGTACTATATTTACATTCCACTGTCTACTATCCTGAAGCATAAGATCTTGCACCCAAATATAAGATTCACTATCTGTAGCTCCTTCTCTTGGTAACGGTGATTCATTTAATCTGTTTCCTTCTCTAACCTCCAATGACTGTGTTGTTTAATAAAATTAATCTGTTTTTGAATACCCTTCCATGCCCAGGAATAATTCGATCTTACTGTAGAATGAAGCAAGCTGGTATATGGAAAGTACTTAGCTTGAATAACTTTACCCCATTGAGCATCAGTACATAAGCAGATTCTCCAAGCTGCACGAATAAGTAGAGCCTGGTTTAAAATTTTCAATCCTGTAAAACCTTGTCCCCCACAATTCTTATGCAGCCCTAAGTTTTTCTAAGAGGTTACGTATGTACCTCTTTTTTCTTCGAAACCCCACCAAAAATCGCTTTGTGCAACTTCTATCTTATTGAGAATATCAATAGGAATTTGAAAACAGCTCATAGAGTAAGCTGGAATCGTATTTGTAACATTTTTAATCATTAAAGATTTTCCGCATTGAGACATAGTTTTACCATCCTAAGCATTGAGACGGCTTGTAACTCTGTCCAATAATTGAAAGAAACTCTCTTTCTTTTTCTTGCCAATGATGAGAGGTATACCCAGATATCTTTCATCTGATTGCATTCTTGGTACTTTCAATCTTCTTGTTAAGATTCTACAGAACCTTTGAGGTACAAGAGCACTAAAATGTACACTGGATTTGTTAAAATTAACCATCTGACCAGAAGCAGCTCCAAAATCTTTAATAATTTTCAACACATTGTTCACATTATGAAGATCATCTTTTAAGAATAACAGGCAATCATCCGCGAAGAATAAGTGCGAGATAGAAGGAACACCTGGAGCAATTTTAATTCCTTCTATAAGCTGTTGGTATTCTGCATGAAAAAGTTTCCTATATAAAGCCTCAATTACAATAATGAACAAGTAAGGTGATAGGGGATCACCTTGTCTTACACCCTTTGTTGGTTGATAAGCAGCACAAGGAGCTCCATTCAGAAGTATAGAGATTTTAGTCGTGGTAATGCACTGCATGATGAGGTTGTACCATTCAAGACAGAAACCCATCCGAATCATTACATCTTTGAGAAAAGACCATTCAAGCCTATCGAAGGCTTTAGACATATCCAGTTATAAAGCAAGATAATTAGTTTCTTCATTTTTGTTCTTCATTGTATGCATTATCTCTTGAGGTAGATGAATGTTGTCTTAGATCTGTCTTCCCTGCACATACGCTGCTTGGAGAGGTGAAATTATCTGACCCATTATCTTCTTCATACGAGATGACATAATCTTGGAGATTATCTTATACGATGTATTGCATAAAACAATAAGCCTCAAATATGATGGGAATTGCTTGTTTTTTGTCTTTGGTATCAAAGAAACGTTAGTAGCATTTAAACTCTTTAGTAAGTAGACTGTGCGAAAAAAAAATTGTACCATTTCAATAACATCCGTGCCAACAATGTACCAATGAGATTTGAAGAATTCAGGTGGGAAACCATCTGGTCCAGGGGCCTTCCACGATTTCATTCCTTTCAAGACTTTGAAAATTTATGCTCCATCCGCAATTCGCATTAACTCACTATTATCTTCATCTGTTATAGAGTGGGGAATGCATTGTAAAATTTGATCATTCTTTACCAGTGAGCAAGTGGTATGTAACTTACCATAATGCTCATTAAGTAAATTTTCTAATTCCAATCTTGAAGTGCACCAATTTCCATTTTCATCTTTTAAAGCCATGATATTATTTCTTGACCTTCTCTTATTAGACATAGCATGGTGATGTTTTGTGTTTACGTCCATCTCTAAGTAATATTCATCTCTAGACTTTTGCCCCCAAAACTCATTTTGTACTTGGTGCCAATGCTCGATCTGATTCTCCAGCTATTGCACTTGATTGGTAGTATTACCGTTGCTACTCTCCTCCTGAATAGCTTCAATCTGCTGGTGTAGAAGAAAGATATTGCTTTGAATATTGCCAAACTTCTCCCTGTTCCATTTAGAGACATATCTTTTAGTAATGATAAAATGTTTGAACACCTTATAAGCATGTGAGCCATTTATTTGATGATTCCAAGCTGTCTTAATTTCAGACTTTAGTGATTCATCCCTTTCATAACATTGGAATTATTTCCAATTTCGTTTTCTATCGCTATCAGTATGAGAAGAATCAAGCATTATTGGACAATGATCCGAACCAAGCTGTGGAAGGTGGATAAGTTTTGCATTAGGAAAATGAAGAACCTATTCATCATTAGTGAGTGCTCTGTCAAGTCTTGATCGTCGAATTCCAGTACCATGCACATTAGAAGACCAAGTGAAGGACCTCCCAGTGTAACTCATATCATCTAGACCGGCTTCATGAATTAAATTGATATAAAGAGAATCTCTTGAAGTAGAAGTATATGAATGAGAAGTATTAAAAGTAATTCTGTCCATATTATTACAAGAAACTCTATCTTAATTTTGAAAAATTAAATTCAAATCTCCAATTATAACCCACGGCTGTTGTATTGATGCACTCAAATCTCTGATATACTTCCACTGCTTATCCTTGTTATTTGGGTAAGAAGACCCATACATACAAGTAAGGATCCATTTTGGTTTGGATGGGTCATCCTGCACTTTAATAATCCAAGTATCCCAATTGATAATGTTAAAAGTAAAACCATTTTCCCATAAAAGTATAAGTCCTCCAGCTAAGCCTCTTGAGGAGATTAATTTATGATTTGGAAATTTATATGGCCTGACAAATTTTAACATTTTATCCTCTCCTATTTTTGCTTCTGAGATGAAAATTACATCTGGATTATATCTAGTGATGAGGTCCTTGAGGTGATCTCTAGTTTTTCTATTAGCAAAGCCCTGACAATTCCAAGCTATAATCCTCATAGTTATAAAACCAGTACGAAAATAGCTAAGTTTGAAACGAAGTTTAGTAGTGTTATCTACCCAAATAATTTTGTGAAATTTAAAAGAAAACTTACGAAAATAAGAGGGGCTATAACTAAAGATTGAACAATAAAATTTTAAATAAGAGTAATGAATTACCTCAGGTGCATGGTCCTCTGGATTATGCATAGGATTCTTCCTTGCGTCAGTATATGGCTTATCAGTTTCTCCTGTTTCTACCCCATCCATTGTTTTAGCATATGTGTTATTTGCACTGTCACTCATAACCCCACCATGACTAGCTAGAATGGGTCCTTTAATGGAGGGATTAGAACCATTGTCTTGATCAGCCTGGTTTCTTGCTCTTTTGGAAGTTCTATCTTCTTATGCCTCTATCATATTCTCATCATCCTGCTCAATACCCACAGAATCATCTTCAATATCTTTCCCCTTCTTTCCTAACTTTTCCTTGTTTTTTCGATGCTCTTCATATTCTTCAACTGTCATTGCCCTTTCTCGTAACAACTCAGCTACTTCTTCACAGATAACATCATCATGATCAATAATATAACACTGGTCATACAGACTATGAGGTTGCTTTAACCAATGGTATCTAATCCAAACAGGTTCACCATGGTTTGAATTCCACCATTCTCTTCTCTTTAAAGGCTCTCTTAAGTCAATCTTAATACAAGCAGTAATCATATTGCCTGAACGGGGTCTGTAGTTTTTTGGTTCTGTTGATATTTTCTTTCCCAGATCTTCAATCGCTTCATTGACTATTGCTTCATGGTGGTGTTCCAGCAGTAATCCTTTGAACTGCACACTCCAAGCTTGTTTTCTGAACACATAATCTGTGTACGCAACTTCAGTTGTGTATTATTGCAACGCAAGTAAGCTTCTTTGAACATTCCATGGTGATTTCTTTATAACATCATTTTTGTCTTTTTCAGAGTTAAACTTGAAAACAAACAAGTATTTTCCAACGATCATTGTTTCCCTCTTCTTGTAGTTTTTCCATAACACATTCAGTTCATCTTTGATATCAGAAGTTTCAACCTTATCATTTTTAGTGATAAGTTTTCCAATTAAGCTTTTGGACCAAGCAGTTGCATCCTCAGTTAGATTCCTTGCAGAACCTATAGCATCTCTACCAGATTTGATGGAAGTATCCTTCATCTTTTCAATGATGATTTTGATGCAGATAGTATTATCATCATTGCTGTTGCTAGCCTCCATAGTTTCTTTGAAAGCCTCTTTGCTAAGGTTTAAGCTATTCTCTGGTATGTAGTGATACCAAAAAACTTTACCACTTATTTTAGGGTTTTTTCCAGGGGGATTGAAAAGCGAATATTTTGTTTCCTAACTAACAGATATGGATAGTATTGAAAGGTAAGTAAATATTTTCGGTTACTCTTCCTATGCATGAGATCCGAGAAAAAATGAAGACTCCTCAAATCAAGGGGGAAAATAGTGGGAAAGTTTGGTTTTTGATTTTTATTTAGATTGGATCGGTTGTTGAATCAGAGTACTAGACTGTAAATTCATGGTTTCAAAAAATTGAGTCGGGGGAAAGTGATGTCTCTCATAATGATAAAATCTCATATTTGAAATAATGTGATTTTGCAATATAGCAGTATGGGGTAGAACTGTAGTAGGCAATATAGCGAAAGGCGACAAAACTGTCTTGGGAATCAAGCATATACTGAACACAAGAATCCAATATAGGAAGGAATCCATAGCAAACCAAAGGAACCTGCAAAAATTAAAACTTCATATCAGAAAGATCTTAAAATATACTTAATATGAAACCATGAAGAAAAAAAAGAGACTAAGAAATTAAATATCTAGATAATGAAAAAAACAAAAAGTTTGAACTATGCAATCATACGGAAAAGGAATTATTGAAAAAAGAGTTAGTAACCAAGAAAATACAATCAAAACCAAAAGATAAGGAAGTAAGAATGGGGATGAAGCATGGGATATTAAGATTAATCAGATTAGACAACATAGAAATCGATATGAAGATTCATTTCTGAAAAAAATGTTAAATCTGGGTTGACTCGGTTTCTCCCGATTTGCAGATCTCCATTCTAAGATGTTATATTATATTAAGCTGCTTGTGTGAAATCATATTTAAATTGACCGAATACTAAATAGTTGGTCTTATCTAAATGTTATGGTAAAGCATTTTATGTATCTCTATTTTATGTGTCTAACATGATCTTACTTTTCACCGTTCGTTTAAAATGGTTGTTATTATAATTAAAATAAAGCAGAAAATGAAATAAAGAAACAATTTTCTCCGTCGAAAACACGGAAAACTATTGTAAGTATCAAATTGAAAGATAAAAAGCCGGAAAAAAACAACCCAAATTCGAACAAGCATTAGTAAGGATAGGGGTGAGCCTTTGGTCCAAAATCCATGGTTTTTATCGGGCCCAATCGTATTTATGCGGACGGGTTCCCGGACCGTTCAATAGTGGATTGGATGCGGATGAAATTTTTGGGATCCGACTGATTTTGGATTGGATGCGGATGCACTCTTAAAAATCCGCTAGACATCCACATCCGCCATATTTAAAATATTTCTATGATTTTTATAATAGATGTTAGTTGTGTTTTTAATAGTCCGCCATATAGTCTATTTATCTTTTCGTCATTTTCTCCGGGCTTGAGCTTGAGACGCAAAACTAAGTCATATTTGTTCTCTTTTTATTCCTTGATTGGCCATTAATCAAGTCATTTTTGTTAGTTTAATATTTTAATTATAAGAAAAATCCTTTGTATCATCCCCATCCAATCCGTCCATCTGTCTATCCATTGGATGTTAAATTGGATATTTTTTATTTCTCATATATAACCTTCGATTTTTCATAACTAGAAAATCATCTTTAATATGCCCTAATCTAAAATTTTAATGGGAATGTTCAATAAACGGAAGCAAATCTGTTTAATATGATTCATATTTATCTTCATTACTTTTAACAATATATTTTATTTTATCTTCACTTTAAAGTTTCCAAAATAAATTTGATTTTGCATGTTCTCCTTATCTTTGCAAATTAAAAATAGAGTTAACAATAATAAGATTTATTTATTTATGGTAGCAATTGACATTTAATAGGGACAGTTTAGGGGAAAAAATCCGTTATCCTTATTTATTTATTTATTGACTTTTTCAAAGCAGACTAAAACAAAAAGACTATATACTACGAGTAGTACCGGTTAAAATGGGGTAATATTCTGGACTTTGTTTTAACCGTATGTGGGTAATGTTATTTTGAGGAGTTATTTGTGGTTGTTTTTAAGAATAACTAATCCACTAGTTTCGAGTAATGGGAGCATAAAATTTGGGGACCGTAAATGAATAATCGTGTTTTACAAACTTGTGTAAATCCGGTGCGGCTACAATGTGGTCGGGCCACATACTTCAAGTATGTGGCCCCTCTTTAAATGCTTACACGTCGTATAAAGTAGGAAAAAAAATTGGAAAACAGTTTTATTACCTAACTGTTTTTCTTTTTTCTATTTCTAACTTTCTATTTTTTCTCAAAAAGTGAAACAGTTAGGGGAATTTGGAGGGGGCAGGTTTTTTAGTTAAATAGGTGTAAGAAAATAAAAAGGGGTCACATACAAAATATAGGTGGCCCGACCACATCGTAGCCGGGGCGGTGTAAATCTTGCCAAGTCATACCTAAACGGTGCATGCGTGTTTCGAGTGATACTTAACTAACTGATATGACTGTTGACGAGACTACGCCTATTCAACTATGAGGGGACTAATGTTGGTACATGAAAATCCATTACTTGGTCCAGATGGTCATTACATGGTTTCTAATCCCAAGTCCATAAAGAGATTGGTGACTTGTGGACTTGACTGTGTTCAAAAAGAGACTTGGTTGGACCCTAAGTATAATACCTTAGGGTAAAACAAAGAAGTCAAGATTGGCTTAGAGAGAAGAAAATGGTAGTTTGAGAACAAAAAGAGTTAGAGATACATATGTCAAGAGGTAAGGGAGAAAATAGTATAACTTTGAGGGAGATCTTCTCTCTTTCTTTTTTTCTCTCTCTTACTTGTGAGGGGAATTGGACTTGTTGTGTTAGAAATAGGCTCTCCTCATGACATCATAAAAATAAATTAAAAAAAGAACGATCAAACATATGTCTTACATCGAGTCAAAGGTGGGGTCACATCCAATTAGGGGTGAATATTTGGCCCGTAATCAGCGGATTTAACCGGGGACCAACTGTATTTTTACGAATGGATGCCCAAACCGTTCGCTAATGGATTGGATGTGGGTGGGATTTTTGTAGTCCAACGGATTACGGATTGCGCTCGGATGAAACCTTGAAAATCCGTTGGACATCCGTACCCGTTAGATTAAGAGTATTCATATAGTCTTTAGAAAATATATATATAGTTTAGGAATTCTTAAGGTGTTTTCTTGGAGTGTTGTCCATGACACTTCTATATTTACATGCATATATAAAATGTGTAGGCTCTATAAGAATTCTCTATGTTGGCTTTCTTTCTTCATTATAAATTTTAACTAAAATAAATCCATTGGATTATCCGTATCCATTCCATTCATCCACGCATCAATTGGATACAAATTCGTTGGATGTTGGACAGGATGCGGATGCCAAATTTGAAATCCATAGTGAATTGGATTGGATACGGATGAGTTAAAAACCGGTCCATACCGTCCCATGCTCACCCTGCATCCAACAAACCAAGGTGTAATCTTATAATCTTTTTGAGAGAGAGAATGTCCGATTTTTTCGCAGCAAGGATGGTGCAAGGTTCTTCTTCTAAACAGGTCAAGGAAGGGTTTTTGGATGCAGATCGGCAAGGTAAAAAAGATTTACAGGGTTCTACAAGGTCTTCAAGCTGTTCCGGAAGTTGGGTTGTTGTTGTTGGTGCAGAATGAGATTCAAATAACAAGGAGGTGATGAAATCAACTTTTGATAAGGGAGATGAAGATCGGCAGACTGTCAGGAAGAAGAGAAGAAGCGTCATAGAATGTTTCTCAAATCAAGATGTTTTTATCGATTGTTATATCAAAGCCTTTAATCTTTCACACACTAAGGATGAAATTTTATTTGATGAAAAAACCAGAAATACAAGAACGATTGTACAAGTTTTGATCAGTTTTAAAGGAGTAATTAACTTGGATGAAAAGTATCATGAGAAAAGAATCCAAGAAAGGTTTCTATGGTAGCTGGTATTGGATCTTTCACCGTGGTGAGGAACATATATTGTTTTATCGTAATCGAAATAGAATTGGATAGTTTTTCCATGCAACAGTTTCTTTTGAAGGGATTAAGCATTCTATGTGTTTTCCAGCTGTTGAGGGAGACACAAGATGGTTATATTTTGTGAATGGTTTTACTAATATTACCTCAAAACAGAGATATGTTAAACCTAAAAGTTCTATTGAGTCCATTCTTGTGTCTCAAACTAAAAAACAATATGATTCTCAGATCTCGTTTAGTGACTGTAGATTCTATCCCAGATTGGAATCAGGCAGTGATAATTGAGACCTCTAAGAAGTTTTTATCCTAGAATAACATAGGTCTTGAGATTGCTAATCTGTTTGAGGTTGATGCAGGGTTTGATATTTTTCCCTCTGATGATAATAAGGCTTTTTCCTTCACAACATCTCATGATAAGGAAAAAATGGTGCATACTGGTGTTTTGAATGTTAATGATTCATCCATCAGGCTGCTACCATGGTGGAGCGCTTCTAACTCTGTGTCATTATCTGAGTTAAATTCTGAAGGGTCATGGATTGAGGTGTAGCGCCCCCAACCTAATCACCTGCTTAGCTAATAGGATTACAACCTAATTGAAAACGTCAACCTAAGTTACCAAATTTAAGAATCCTAATTTCATGAAGTACTAATGACAAAATCCAAACTCTCTGATATTATATAAAAACAATACTTGCATATAAGATAAGCAAACATCTTCAGTTCGCTAAAACCTTAAGCTACAAAAAACGGATATCTTCGCGCGAGCCATTTTTTCGGATCACTAAAACTGAAGTGGGAACGAGTGAGCACATCATCCCAAAGGGTTCCCAATGGAAACATATAACTCTAAAGTAATAACTAACATACTGCTAAAAGATAGAATAATTAAAGTACACCAGTAAAGGAAAACAATTGACACTTGTGTTCTCCACTCTAAATCATAATATCGAAAGACGACATTCAAGAAAGATTATAGGAAGATAACATTCCATAGCACATTCATTGTAAAATCAATCAAGTATGATATGCATACGACCAATTTCCCCAAGATATTAATATATAATATAATATTGTCACGGCCTCCCGTGCTATTAAGATAATATTCAACGTCCTCCCGCCTGAGTCTTGACAGAATTTAATTTATAAAATAAAAAGTAATAGTATTGTTACGGCCTCCCATGCTATTAAGATAATTAAGCAACGGACTCCCATCTATTAAGTGCTTAGAGAGGATCTGTGGGGTTACACAGTCACTCCTCGCGGGGAAACAGTATGACGGATAACACATTATTCACACAGCAGTCAACAAACATCGAAGTATAACATTCATGAACGAAAGGTCATTCTAATTCCACTTCCTCAGATATTGTGACCTTAGTAAAAATACCCGTGAAAGACCACCACCGGATGATCTACAAAAGTAATATTAGAACAAACTGAAAATGTGTCATTTTGACCATCGCCAAACTCATTAGAGAAGACGACGATAAAATAACTTCAGACTCAAATAATAGCTACCATCCACACGGTTTCCCATGACGTAATTCAAGAACTACCTCTATAAGTCCCAAAGGTTTTACAATCAAGCATATTATGTAATGAATGGATTCTCACAAGAAATTGTGAAAAGATGATATTAGTAAGACTGACCCCCTTATAACAATAAATAATTGGAGTCTAAACTGACTCCTAATCAGCATAGATTAGATATAAATTTTTGGAGAATCCGGCGACGCATATTACACAACATACCAAACCATTTACACGCAGATATACTCACAAAAAGTAAGTGCACATCATGCTCGCATTTGAAAGAGACTTAATAATTACGAGAAGGTTTCAGAGTTCCCACCTGATATTGAAAGCAAACCACTCCAATACAAGATTCCCAAATTACCATTTCCTATTTGCGATCATCCTTATTATTGTCGTCATCTTGAACGTATAATTACCATATGAATTAACATGACAATGATACATAAATGGTCTTTCAGAATCCCAGTCGATATCCTTTGCTCTATCTTAATCTTTGTTCTAGATTTCCCATCTCTTTCTTTATTAAGTTCTCATCGATAGTTCTATTGCCAAATTGGTTAATGTAAAGGGTATCAAAAGTGGCCGGAAACTCTCCGGAATATTCACTGGAAAACAACTCAGGTGATCGGAAAGATCACTGGTCAACAAACAATCAACTGTAACGGTCAACGGCTGGTCACTGGTCAGATTAACGGTCAACGCTAGTCAAAGGTCAAGTCAAGTGGTCAAGGTTAAGGTCAACGGGTCAAATCTGAGTTAACTCAGTCAGATACTGAGTCAGAATACTATATCAGTCAGACATCTGACTGATCAAAAGAGCACTGGCCTGAGCCATGCACAGGCCACAAGCACAAATGCGCCATCAAGGTGCATCACCAGAACACACATTAAACTATGTTCAAAACAACTTCAGTTCCTTTACCAACCTGAATATATGCTTTAACAAAACTTCAACTATTCCCTCCTGCAATGACATCAGTCCCAAGCTTTCACAGGATCACTATTTACAACTCTAAAATCACCATTCTCAGCATTACAATAATACTTCAACTGCATTACAGAACCCCTGACAGCAACACTACATCTCAGACTCAACTGCGATACAGGCTGAAACCTAATCTGCAACTTTCATTTTAATCACACTTCACTCCCAACTGTAATTCAATCTCAACACAAACAAACCCATCACCACATGCAATATCGGTGACATTCATCATACAAAATTACCACTTGTACATCCATATCTTCACTGTAATCACATTCTTTCCTAACTCATTTTATTCACTGCCATCATGAATTCACCACAATAACATCATTACCAATGGTAATTCCTGCATCACCAGGTTATTCATTCTTAACTTAACAACATAATCATATTACCCTCTCATTCTATACAGTTCACCTGTAACTCAAATCAACCACAAACTTAAACTGCAATTATATCTCCATCACATACCCATGATAGGAATCAACTAACTTTACTAGATTCACGGAGAAGAACGATTACCTCAAATCTGTGCTACTCAGGCAATTGGATTCAGTTTCTTATTCACTTGATTCAGTCCAGCAACTTGCCTCAAGATTAACAACAACCCCTCAATCCCCATCATCATCTTTGATTCCCAGTAACTCTAAAACAAAATCTCAATCTTCGATTTTCTAATTAGAGTCAAACCCACATCCAATCATCCTTCAAAACCCTCAATTTCATCTTTCCTGACTTTTTTTACAAACTCAACATGAATTCAATACCCTAGTTCACTGATTTCCCAAATACTCAATAAACTCTTGAGTTTCATCTTAATTCTCACCAATCCTATCTTTAGTTCTAGGAAAAACCCTTAAATTCATATCTGATTTGCCTTTTCTTGTAATCTGAATCAACCGCAAGAATTAACACCACCAGTACTACTAACCACTCTTTGATCTATTCAAACCTCTTTCGATATCAACATCCCTAATTCAACTCTCGATTCCACCAGCAGGTCAGAACAGAGAAGAAGAAGAAGAAGAAGAAGAAGAAAGAAAAGAAGAAGATAAGAATGAATTCTTCTCGAGTTGGTTTTGGGGATAAAACCAATGAAATTGATGGAACACCCTCTCAAAAGGATATGGGCAGCCACCCGATGCCCCGAAAAGAAATCCCGACTGCCTTAATCAAATTTGTTATGAAATGACTATTTTGCCATTCTCACGAATCGAATGTTTTCTTCTTCATGCATTATCCGATTGACACGTTCGAGTAGACCATCTCACATAACTTTTCGAGATTTATCCAGTGGTACTAGTTTCATCTCCAGAATAATGATAGATTAAATTCAATTAATTAAATTCATATTCGGTTAATCGAGTCTTATCGATTAAAACGTCTCTTGATCATCTCTAGACCGGTCAAATAGCGTTAACGAGCTTATGAATCCTTACATGAGGTTAGTGGAGTTCCATTCAACATTTGGGGTCATAACTTTTACATTGAGCTTTGATCAAGATTTGGATGTTTATTAGAGGTGCATGTAACAACTCTCAATTGGGAAGATTCTTCTGCAATTCGTCTCAAGGTCAGAAGTTACGATGGTATTTCTACATCTTTAATTCTTATGTCATTTTGGAGGTTATTCATTTCATGTTCAAATTTCTTAATTACAGTTCAACAATGGTGTTGTTTATAATTCTCTCGTGAAGGTCAGAGTTCAGAATCTTAGTATGGTAATCTCAACTTTGCCAGTTAATGAGTCAATTACTGTTAATGCTGAATGATTAAAAATCCCTCAACCGATTCTCAAACCGCATGATTCTTGGCGTAGAGATCTTTTCAGGAAATTTGCTACCCTAAATAAAGGAGTTTTGACGGTAACTGGCTCGATGTTGAATTCGAATTTGAATAATACCGTGAAATATAAGGGGAAGGATATTTTGAATTCTGGGGCTTCTACTAAATCAGCAGCGATTTAGCATATTGAGTCAGACAAGTCAGATTCTGATTCATATACAACGGTCACAAAGTTTTCAGCAGCTGAATTAAATGACTCAGATGCTAACTCAGATAATTCAAATTCAAATCATCTATCAACAACGGTACTATTACCTACTTCTAGAGATGAAGATGAAGTAAATGAATACTTGAAAACTGCAGGATCAATTCCATATCTTCAAATGATAGAAGATAAGGGGAATGCTTCATATCAAATTTCAACCTCAAATCTTGATACAAATCACACTAATCCAATTAGAAATTTCAGCTTTTTCTGGAACACAACACGAAGTACTCTAAATATAAGGTGGATCCAATTTTAAGGATGGAATTCGAAACTGTTGTAAGGACCCTCAAGCACGTCAACGCTATTCGACTGGTCTAGTGATGATCAAGAGACAATTTAGTCGCTAATGACTCGATTAGTTTAACACAAACGTTAATTAATATAAATTAATCTAATAACGATTTAGATATGAAATTAGTATCATTTGATAGATCTCGAAAAGTTTCGTGGAACGGATTATTCGAACCTATGTTACACGGATACGCCTAGAAAGATGTCGTAACCGTGTCGGACACATAATCGGACACGACACGGTTACGACACTTCCCGACACGCGATGGACACGCCACATCATGTGTCCCGTAGAGATCGACATTAGACACTTTCCGGACACTTTCGGACACACCATAAATGATTAATTTTGGTTTGGAAAATCAAAATAAACTAAATGTGAAGCTAATTTATTCGTCTTTTAGTCAAATATAAACATTATTTATGAAAAACTTGATCATAATTTCATTATTATTAATTTTAATTTATTAGTAAATAAGTATTTTGAAAATAAGAATAATTTATTATGTTGAGCAGATTGTTGTAAAATCTCAATTTAATGATGTGTGTAATATATATAACGTGTCGCCGTAACCAACTTTTTTGAGATTCAACGTGTCTCCGTAACCGTGTCGTGTCGTAACCGTGTCCCGTGTCCGTGTCTGTGAAACATAGATTCGAACGTATCATTCATTTACCGGAAGAGGAAAAAATCATGGGATTCTTGAGAAGGGTAAAATGGTCTTTTCGTATACAATCCGTCTTGGCTGCCCGTATCAATTTTTTGGGTTCCTTTAGCAATTTTGTTTGGACTTATCTATGTCGAGTAGATTAACTCGTTATTCTCTTTTCTTCTTCTTCATTCTTCTTCTATCTCCATTTCCTTCTCCCAACTCCTTCTCCTTTTCCTCGGTTCCTCTGTTTCTGATCCCGTTCGATTTGGGTGGTACGAGTGAGAGTTTGATTTTAGAGAATTATTTGATGATGATGAGTAGATGATTAAGGGGTTGTTGTAGATGTTAATCATGATGAAAAACAGTTAGGGTTCGAATATGGAAAGATCGAAATTAGGATTATAGATTCGATTATTGCTCTGAAGATTTAGAAGATAAGATATAGAGCTATGGCGAGTTGAAGAATCATGGGTTTAGGTTCAATTGAAGTTCTGAAATTATCTTGGAAATGAACTTAGAGCTAGGGCTTCTGAATTTGGTTTCGTGATTCGAATGAAGATGAATTAGAAGATGAAGTTGACGTAAAGGGGATTGAATTAATGATGGGTTTGTTCTTAATTGAAGTATAGTTGGATGAATTGGGGTTAATTAGATGTTTGGGGCTGTTTTGGTGGTGAATCATGTAATTAGGGTTTTGAGTCTCAACTACAGATTAAGAAGATGTAAGTGAGGGTTTAGAGCTTTGCTTGGAAATGGGTTCTGTGATATGAAGAATTGGGTTGTTGTTTTTGGTTCAAATTAGAAAAGAGAAGAGTTGGGATTTGAATTAGGGCTTAGTTGGGAATTGATGGTGATGATGGAAAGGTTTTAGTGTTGGATGAATTGAATTGAGGGGTTGTTCTTAGTCTTGAGGTGAATTGCTGAACCGAGTCTAGTGAAGGAGAAATTAAAGTCCAACTACTTGAGTAATATGGTTTTGAGTAGGGCTGTCAACGGATGAAATTTCGTCGGATTTTCACCAATCCGATTCCGAAAGGCTAAGTGTTATCGGAATTCCGAAATCAGGTAACATCCGACAGAATTTTAAAATTCGAATCCGATTCCGATAGGTTAACTTATCGGAAATCCGATAAATTCCGATAATTCCTAAAAATATGAAAAAATTGGGTAAAAGGGATTCAAAATTACTAATCCGGTTAGAAATTCCGATAATTTCCGATAAATTCCGATAATTTTCAATAATATATGATAATTTCTAAGAATACAATTTCCGATAGTCAACATCTTTATCCTAGAGGTAGAAAATTACTAATACATTCCTATGTGTTATCGGATGTCGGAACTTAACAATTGGATGGGGTCTAATCCGATTCCGTTACGTTAAGGGGAGAAAATCCGATAAGAATTCCGATCCGACATCCGATATCCGATATAACGGATAAAATCCTATAGGATCATGAATTCTCGGAAACGGATTTCGGATTTCGGACTATTATTGACAGCCCTAGTTTTGAGGTAATTGTTATTCTGAGTTTATTTAGATAAAGTTATTCAATCTTCTTGATTGAGTTTAGGTAGTTGATATTTGAATTAATGTTTGAGATGAGTATGGAATGGATCTGTACAGAGTGGTTGTTTAAGGTTATGTCGATTCTTAGAGATTGGTTCATGGTGAGATTAAAGAAGGAATTGAGTTTTAGAAATTGTATTGATGTTGATTACATGAAGTTGAATTGGTTTGGGTGAATGGGATGTTAATGTGGATTCTTAAATGGAACTGATGAGATGCTACAAGAGTGAGCCATGAATGAGCAATGGTGGTAGAGTTGTTGTCTGGAATTGGTTGAAGTGATATTGATGTTGCTGTTAGGATTCAAGTTGAGTGTGCAGTTTTGCCTGAGTTGGTGGTATTGTTGTTCAAGAATAACTGAAGAGAGATTTCAGTTGAAGAAGTAATATGGTGATGTTTGTATAATAAGTGAATTGAAATGTCAGTTGTAGTGTGTGGATGAGTATTGTTGTGGTCTTGAATGATTATAACAGAGATTGTTTGAAGTTTGGTTTGATTGTTATGGAATGGATGTTGGTAACAGGGGTTGGCAGTGAATAGAATAGATTGAATTTTTAAATTAGGAACTAGGGCAGAACTCTAGGAATTTGTGTAGTGATTGTGGTCTGCTGGTTTGTTTGAGTTGAGAAGATAGTTACTGCAGCTACTACAATTGCAGGTAAACTTAATTTGTATTTGTAATTGAAATTCAAAGTTTATTTAAGAATGAATGTATAATTTTAGTTTGGTAGAATTGAATGGGTAATGGAGTAGAAGTTGTAGTTGAGTTTTTGTGTGTTGCACAATGTTTGTGTATTAATGTTCTTCGGCCTGAGCAATGGCTCTGGCATGTGCAGAAGCTTAGGCCTGTTAGTCATCCCAGTCAGCTTAGCTGACTCAGTGTATCTGACTGAGTTAACTCAGTAACCAGGATTTGATCCGATTGGACTCAGTAGACCAGAACTAGACTTGACCGAGTTAACCCTTTAACTTGACTTGGACCAGTTGACCTAACCTTAACCTGTTAACCGTTGACTTGACCTCTGACCTTGACTTAGACGTTGACTGTTAGTTGACTTTTGACAATCAGTTTGACCGTTAGCGACTGTTAGTTGACTAGGATAAATTATGTTTTCTTAAATTGATGTTTTGGATCCTTTATGATCCGAATTAGCCTTTGGTCCTTTCTATAAAGTTGTATATCTTCTTAAGACTTATCTAATGGACTATGAAACCAACCTAATTGAATTAGTAAACCCTTAGATATATATTAAAGATAGATAATAAAAGATATAGAACCATAAGTGGGCTTAAAATCATTAGATAGACTTGTATGATTCTTGTGCGAGCCATTTTGCTTAGATTCTTGGAATTCTTGTGTGATTAACAGTTAGTCATTATTAACAACGATTGATTCAAAAGATGAACCAATGGATTACGGATCTCGAGGTAGGCGAGGCTTGTCATCAAAATAGGTGGGAATATACATTAACTCTTTTGTAATAGTTGATGTTTTCTTTTACAAAATTTATGTTTAACAAATTCATGCATTGTCTGATTGTGTATCCATGCATTATTTTATATTGAATTCCGAAAGTTCTGTTATTTCTTTTAATCTTTCCATTGCTTGGGAAGGAATTGCAACGCTTTGTTTGTCTTTATGAATGTTTGGGAAATAAGAATTTCCATTTGAATGTTTGGGAAATAAGAATTCCCATATGTGGTATATAGGATACGATTCTTCATTTATATTTACTTTCTTTCATGCTTTTATGCTTATCTAGGTGTGTAATTGTCACCAATATTACGGGTGTGTACAGTCACCCACGGACTATGTAGGTGTGTAATTGTCAACAATGTTACGGTGTGTAAATGTCACCACAAAGATAATTGGTTGCAAGAAAGAGTTAGTTCCATATACATGATTGTATTTCAGTGTGTTGGCTATTTCTTTTAATGTTTGGGAAAACATGTATTGTTTTCCAAATCATGCCAATGATTACTTGAAAGTTAAATGTTATTTCTACTGGGCACCCCTTTTAGAGATGATGTGCTCACTCAATTCCCACTTTCAGTTTCAGAGACATATCAATATGTGCATGTGGCGATGAAAGCTTCGAGAAGTTGATTACGTTAGTTAGTTAGCTTCCGCTATGTTTATTTTGTGTTTATATTCCATTTGTAAATCAATTCATTATTGAATATGTATCATTTGAGAGGAGTTCTTGTATTTAATTCAGAGAGGGTTTAGATTTGGGTTAATCTTTGGTTAGAACTTTTGAAATTACTGCTTAATTAGATGAATTAGATCATTAGTGCCTCAATTTATAGGTAATCTCTTGGATTAGTCAGCTGCTAGCTTAGGGGGCGCTACAACTGTATTACTTCAAATGGTTGTTATTTTCCCAAGACATGGTATTCATTGTAAGGGTTCTAAATATGTTGTGAATGATGCCATGATGGATGCTATAAGACTGCATCTTTTAAACTTTGATATGGAGAATTTAAAAGCTTCATAGGAGAGTTTTTAGTTCAGCAATAGTCCGTTGATCATTTTTTATGGATTTTCAATTGTTTGTTGGAATATTCATGGCCTAAATGATCTAAACATGAGGGATATTGTTAAGAAGAAAATTCAAGATTGGAAGTCATGCATTGTGTTGTTATAGGAAACTAAAATACAACAATGTACAGATCTTCTTGTGTGGCAATGTTGGAGTAAAAAATCTGTTAAGTGGCTTGATTCTCCATCTCAAAGAAGCTCAAACTGTATTCTGTGTCTCTGGGACTCAGATAAAGTTGAGGTCACTGATTCTTTCATTAGCCTTATTCTATTACAATTCTCTGTAAAACCATCTCTAATTCTTTTTAGTGGATGTTTTTTGGAGTCTATGATCCATGTGCTTCTTACACTGATGAAGTCAAATTATTTTTGAGAGAAATGAAAAAAGTAAGATGTTTATGGAATTATCCTTGGGTTGTAGGGGTGATTTCAATGAGATTAGATTCTCTCATGAAAGATCTTCTGGAGGAGAAAATACTACAAGAATGAGAAAGTTCAACAATTTTATTTCAAGACATTAGCTTATTGACCTTCCTCTGCTTGGTGCTACTTACACATGGACTAATAATCAAGTTCATACAATCAAGAGTATAATTGATAGATTGTTGGTTTTTCCTTTTTGGGAATGTATGTATCCTCAAGTTATTCAAAAATCACTTGATAGACCTTGCTCAGATCATAATCGAATTTCCTTATTTTGTGAAGGAGTGAAGCATGGACCTTCTCCATTCCGCTGTGAGTAATACTGGCTTACTCATCCACATTTTATTTCTATTGTAAGAGATTTGTGGTCTTATGTTGTTGTGTCTGTCCTTGCAGGTTTTATTTTTTGCAAAAAGCTGCAATTTATTTAGCATAAACTTAAAGAATGGAGCAAAGTGGGATTTGGTAACGCGGATAGAAGGTTGGAGGAGACGGAAACTATTATAGAGTCACCCACATAAGAGATTTAGAGAACAACACATAATACTTTCACAGAATTGTAAATGATAGGAGGAGAAGAAGCTATATTAGTTCTATTAAGGTAAATGATACTTTAACTTCAAATGGGAAAGAAATCAAGAGTGGTATTGTTTCCTTCTGTCAAAATATCTTTCAATCTCAAGCTACTAGAACTGTCTTTATGGATGGTATGAGTTTCTCAAGAATTTCAGAAGAAAGTGTATGTGGCTTGAAAGTGACATAACTGAAGAAGAATGTGTAGCTTTAATGAAGATGCTTGGGCAAAATAAAGCTCCATGCCCAGATGGGCTCCCTATAGGTTTTTATTGCTTGTGTTGGGATGTTCTTTAAGAATATTTTATGAATGTTATCAAAGAATTACAACAGAATAATTTTCTTGATTGGAGCTTAAAAACATTGCATTGATTCCCAAAAAAGATACTATAAAGGAGATTAAAGATCTTAGGCCTATAAGTTTAGTTCTTGAGCTTATAAGATTGTTTCAAAAAAATTGGCAGAGAGGTTTAAAAAATGTCTTCTTGATGTTATTTCTTCTAACCAAACAACATTTATAAAAAAGAGACAGATGCTTGATGGTGTTTTAGTTGCTGATGAATTGATAGCTAGATTCTAGAATTAGAAGTGGAAAGCCTAGAATTCTTTGCAAAACTGACTTTGAGAAAGTCTTTGATCATGTCAATTGGGATTTTCTTGAAGAAATCTTCACTCTTATGGGATTTGGCGAAAAATAAAGAGGTTGGATAAGAAGATGTGTGGAGTGTGCAAGATTTTCTATTATTGTAAATGGCATAGCAACAGGTTACTTCAAGAGTAAAAAGGGTATTAGACAGGGTGATTCAATATCACCTTTATTGTTTCTTTTAGTGGGTGAAGCTTTGAATTTTATGGTTAAACAGGCTCAAGAGCAAGACATTCTTACTGGCTTTCAAGTGAAATTTGATGGCAAGATGGTAAGTCACTTGTAGTTTGCAGATGACACCTTAATATTTTTTTGGATACTGAGGTGGAGCAAGTTAGAAATCTCAGACCAGTATTTCTTTCTTTTGAACTTCTTACTGGCTTGAAAATTAACTTTGCAAAAAGTCAAATATATGGTATGGGGTATGATGGTGATCTTTCCATTTTTTTCTTTTATATTGGGTTGCTATCTGCCTACTACTTATTTTGGCCTATCTCTAGGGGATAAATGTTGTGGTATTGCTAAATGGGATAAGATCATTGAGAGGTACTTAATCAAGCTAGCTGGTTGGAAAAAACCTATGATTTCTAAAGAAGGTAAAATTACTCTAATTAATAGTGTTGTTAGAGAATAGCTCGGTTGAACCCACCAAGCGTTGGTATGTCAAGTTTGGTTGTCATATTTTAGTGAATCAAAACTCATCTAAGAGTCGCTTGATTATGTACTAGAGACAACTTCGTATAGTTTAGACTAGAAAGTCTAGGATTATGAGACATACAAGTATTACTCGAAGACCTGAAGAATGTGAAGAAGTAACAAGCTACAATGACGACATCATCCTTCCTCTTGAGGTTAGTAATATTGACTTGAACGATTTCATTCCTAATGTATCTTTCAAGTCGTGCTATATTGAAAACATAACTGCGAAGCTGTGAATGATTATACTCTAGTAGTGAGACATGATCACATGATCATAGTGATAAGGAATTAGAATACGAAGTATAACGCTTATCTTTTGAACTTCGTATATATGACATCGACATAATCGTATGAATGCTATTGTGTTTACGTGTATGGGTAAAGGTAAAGATTTCATCCTAGGAAACAATGTTTACATTCGTTTAAAGGAAGTACATTCATGAACTTGTTTATGAATCGAAAGGGAAATCGCTAGGCTTATTGGTATTCTTATTAATTGCATATCTTTGGATTACTAATATGTGTGAGTTAGTAGAACCGATCATAACTTGTTATGTATTTTGGTATAACTAATCATAGTGCCTGACTTATGATTTGGTATGACTGGTATTAATTAGTGTAACCGATCCTAAGTAATCACCCAAGATGGTATGATCGATATTTGTAATTTGTGTGACCGATCCTAGTAATTGGTGTGTGACCGATTACAAAAGAATTGTGTAATCGATCCTTGTAATTAGTGTAACCGGTCCTAGTAATTGGTGTAACCGATCCTGGTAATTGGTGTAACCAATCCTAGGGACTTGTGTAACCGATCACAAGCAATACCATGAGAATATGGTAACCGGTCCTGGTAATTGACGTAATTGATCCTTGTAGCTGATGTAACCGGTCCTAGTAACTTGTGTGTTCGATCACAAGTAATCCATATTAAGGTAGAATCGATCCTTGTGATTGGTAGAACCGATTAAACCCATGATTGTGATTTGATAATTGATCAATCACATAGTTGTCTTGGAATACAGATGAACCAATTCTAAACTTGTTTGGAAGTGTGGTATAATCGATTCTAAGATTGTAAATATGAAAGAGGATTTACAAAAGATGTCAACATACTTTGAACACAAACAGTAACTCTTATCTTTTATTGTTCAAAGTTATTTCTTTATTACTCAAGGAGATCCCGGTCCGAAATAAATTAAGAATCTTTTAATTAAGGTTGTTAGTTTTATATGCTTTAACTACCAGCAATTAAATGCATATCTCTAGAGAATAAATATTAGTAATGTGCATTTACTAATTGGAGATTTTCTATTGAAAGATTTCGGAAAATATTGGACAAAGCATTATCAGTAATTATGAAAACCGATTTGGGCATTTATTGCATATCTTGAGAATATTCAGTTTTGGAAATTCCTTGGTGTCCAAACATCCTTGGTCTATAAATACCTAAGTTTGCATTTATATAAAACTATCCTAAGAGCTAGGAAAACTTCATCTTGGTCTATAAAACATCCTTGGTCTGAACGGAAGAGCCTTTGCATATGACTTGAGATATCTTCATCTGAAAGAATCAAGAGAGTAGTTACCAAATAGATTAATTGTTTCTTTACTGTTTGGAATACGATCCAAAGGAATTGTTCCAGTGCGTGCACTTATTGAATGTCGGAAGCGCAGGGATACTGAAGAAACTAAGTGAACTAGGTTTAGTTGCTTGGTCTCAACTATACGAAGTTTTGGTTTAGATTTTGTATAACGGCTTAATTCTGAAAGCATTCAATTCTGGACTTGGTCCCGGGGTTTTTCTGCATTTGTGGTTTCCTCATTAAGAAAATATTGTTGTGTCTTATACTTTTCTATTTCCGCAATTATAATTGTTTATTATAATTAAAAGTAAAATACACAAACGTTAACTCCATATTACTTGATAGTGATCCTATAGAGTTTGATTAAGTCCAAACCTATTATCAAGTAATCACACTTTGATTGTTGTATTGTCTCGATCTCGTATCCATAAATGATCACACCAAGTGTGAATACCGATTTGTCGTATTTTCTCGACTTTTTCCATAGACAATCACTTTCGGTAAGAGGACTTATAGGTGGATAATTTAAAGATTGTGGTGTATTTGGGTACCCTCGTTTTTTCAAGTGTCTTGGCCATCTTGCATGTGTATCACATGTCTCTTTTTGAGATGCCTTCTTATGTAATTAAGAAGATTGAAAAGATTATAGGAGATTTCCACTGGCATGACAATAAAGGGAGAAGGAAAATTCATCTAATTAATGGACTGTTTTGTGTAGAAGAAAAAAACTTGGAGGTCTGGGTATCAAGAATCTAGAAAAGTTGAATCAATCTCTCTTAACCAAATGGTCTTGGAGGTATGATGTAGAAGATAATGCTTTGTGGAAGTCTATCACTACTGAAAAATATGGTGCAGGAGAGGTTTGTTGGGGTTCAAAGGTTCCAAACTGTTCTTATGGTACTTCTATGTGGAAAGCTATCATGAAATGCAGTCCAATATTTCTCAGGTATGTCAAATTCAAAGTTAATAATGGTCTTAAAACCAGATTCTTGGAGGACAATTGGTTGTATGAATTTCCTATTAAAACTTGCTACCCAAATTTATATGTTCTCTGTAGAGCAAAAAAAAATCTTTGTTGTTGATATGGGTACTTCAGTTTGTAACTCTATTATCTGGGATTTCAAATTGCCTGAACGAGTGAATGTTGTTGCTACAGTGGAACCAAACCTTCTTTGCAATGATCTGGCTCTTTTAGATTCAATCAGAATGATGAGGATGAAATTATTTGGTCTCTAACAAAGGATAATTATTTATATGTCAAGTCTTTATATGAAAGCCTTACTCAAGACGATGCTGCAATTCTTGTTAATGCTATCTTTAACTCAATTTGGAAGCTGAGATATGCTCCAAAGATCAGTTTCTTCCTGTGGCTCATTGCTCATAATAGATTGTCTACTATGGATTTTCTCATCGGAAGAGGTGTGGAGGTTTTTTTTTTTTTTTTTTTTTTTTTTTTTTTTTTTTTGTGCTGAGAATGAGACTACTTCTAATGTTTTCTTACATTGTAGTTTTTCAAGATCAGTTTGGGCTAAATTTTAAGGCAAGCTTCACTGGTTCTTTTCTATGCCTAATGAGACCACTTTAGTTTTATAGTCCAGTCATCTAAGGCAGCACAATAAAGAGAGTACCATAATAAGGAATATGATACCAGCAATAATTATATGGAGTATATCGAAAGAACGAAATGGGCGTGTTTTCTGTAATAAGAGTCACAATGTTCAAACAATCCTTAATAAGGCAGTTTACAATCTTTCTCTTCGGCTTTGCTTTCAAAGATTTTGAAAATGTCAACAAAACAAATGTAATGAAAGAGTGACATCATTCTAAGTTTCTAACTAAGTTTGGTACTCTGTTACCAACTTAAATTTGCTTTTTGTACTCCTTTTTGGGTGGTATAATCCTGTTATACCCTCTATTTTTTGATCAATCTAATTTTTTCTTTTTTTTATCGATCAAAAGAAAAAGGTGTTTGTTTAAGCTTCACAGGTCAATAACCTTTTTGGAAATTGCAATTAGTACTTCTGGGCCATGTGATTGTAACTCTTTGTAAAGCAACTAATTTGTATTTTAACTATATACATAGGCATTCACTTACTACCCTTCGTTGCGTCTGGGCAGTGGACACGCCAAGAATAAAACTACAGTATAAACTACGTGTAGTACTGGTTAATATGGGGCAATATTCTGGACTCCTCTTTAACCGCAGGTGACGTTATTATTTTTTGTGGTTGTTTTGGAGAATAATTGATCCACAAGTCGAGAGTAGTGGGCGCATAAAACATGGGGACTATAAATCGTTTTCTAAAGATCATACAATAAAATGAATTTCATTTAATAATGATTATATTTAAGTTATCTCTGACGAATTTTTCATCCAAAGTTTGAAACTTCCATACAATAAAATGAATTTCATTTATTGATCATTTATTTAAGGTATATTTCGGATATGTCATCCATATTTTGAAGCTTCCGTACTTGTACTTTATTCCCCAAGCGGATGTTCAAAAGCTCCGGCAATACCGTCTTGCAAGCTCGTATTAACATTCACCATATGCTGCATGTCAGCACGCTTTTGCTCCAGCTCTTGCATAACAACAGCAAGTTTCACCTCTAATTCTTTGACCCTTTCGGCAACAGCTGCACGATGCAGTGGGATTACGAATCAATTCTGGCGCTACCGTAAGAGAAAAAAATAGGTGCAAAACAATACGCAGTAAATGAATAATTAAATACTTTTTTGCGCCTGATAAGCTTGCTCCCTCAATCGCCTTTCCTTCTCTAGAAACGCTTGGATTGAGCCTATTTGGGAGCGGAAAACACGACCTTGTTGCTCTGCTTTCGTGCGGTCGTCCTCTAAAGATGCTAAGATTGTACCTAACTGGGAGCGGAGAACAGATACATGATCCTCTGCTTTTGTAGCCCGAATATTGTTATCAACCACCGCATTATAAGCCCATTTGGCACCAAGAGTGAACTGCAGCAAAAACACATGATTATCAGAATACAGACACTAAAAGCATAAGAAACTTCTGAAACAGTATGGACAGCAAGATTACCACTCGGCACTGATAGTTGAAATCTTCAGGTGATTGGATATCGGGGAACCATCCAGTTTGTGGATCTACAGCCGCCCTTCCCGAGGATTGTCTAAAGATAGAACTAAAATCAAGGCCTTCAAACGCGGAAGCAAAATCCCGCTTAGGTGAAGGATTGCTAGACGAAGCACGCCAAGGCTCTAAATGACTTATTGAATGCTGGGAAGCCGCAGCACCGGTAGGAAGGATAGGTTGATGCCGCTCCCCTTGAGACAAAGGAACCGGTGGAACAAGAGGTGAACGGCTGGAACTCGGGTTTACCAATAAGGGATTAAATTGAATGCCCCTCATTGACCGGTTCCTAGCAGATTCAGGATACAGACGACGCCTTGAATGCTGGAAAAATCAAGAATTTAGTTCCAAGAAACGATTCAGACATGCGAAGCAAAAATAATATAAAAAGTTTTAGAGATGAACTGTTACTTACAGAAGGACCCTCAGTGGACTGGAATGGAGTATTCTCGTTATGCGACATAGAGAAAAATAGGGTGTATCGAAATGGTTGAACAATGCAAAATGTGTGAAACCAATAACAAAACTAGAATTGTGTTGTTGCTGTGAAGAACACAGGTAGTGATGGGTGTATTTAAAAGGAGAGTTTTGACACTAATGGTATATCATTGGAGTTATTGATAGGAGGCTAAAAGGAAAGAAACACTAAATATTTGGTTCAATGAATTTGGGTTTCAGATGAAATTGGAAAATATTAATGGTTTGTTGGTAAAATATTCTTCCTATTTTGCAATATTAAGATTTTGTTTTCTAATGCACATTTATGGCTGTGAATTTTGAATTTTTGATTCAAAATTTGGATTAATTGTTGCCCCTTGACAGCTCTCATTCTGCCGGTCGGAATAAATTTGTTGGTTAATAGACAGGTTGGTATTTTTGTAAAAAAGTGGTCAAGCAACCGTAAACCATCAATGGACAAATATAAGATCCAACGTCCCAAACACAAAAAGGTACCAAAATCTACGACCCAAACTGGGGGCAAGGGTGGTGTCATTAGCCATTAGGTATGTTAGTGAGGAGCAGCAGTTGAGGTACCTATCTTCTACTTGTAGGCCTGTGAAAAAAGACAAACCAACCAGACAATAAATAATCACCACTACAACAACCATCGTTGTCCAATTATATAAAACCGCAGAATATATAAAACCACCACCAAAAACTAATGCATGATATGAAAGTTGAAGATTTTCAGTTACACCTGAAGTTCATGATCTTTAGAGATCATATAACAAAATTTGGGAACCATAAATCAATTTTAGAAATCATAAAAGAAAATGAGATTCATTTAATGATTGTTTAAGCCTTCGGATAATATTTCGAGAGCGCGTGAAAGTTCATCAGCTCTATTAATATCGGATTGCAAGCGTTTATTATCCCTCACCAAGTGATCAATGTAAGAATGTTCATGAGCTCTACTAATACCGGATTGCAAGCGCGTGTTGTCACTCACCAAGTGATCAGTGTATGCACGCCTTCGCTCCAGCTCTCGCACAACATCAGAAAGTTTCCCCTGTAATTCGTTGACCTTTCCAGTGGCCGCTATAGAACGCAGTCAGATTACGCATTAGTACAGGGCACTACCATGTGAAGAAAAAAAATGGGTCGAAAACAATACACAAACTGATGAATAACTAAATACCTTCCCTCAATCGCCGTTCCTCCTCTAAGGATGCTTGGAGTGTTTCTATCTGGTTGCGAAGAACATGATTTTGTTCCTCATCTTTCCAGGACGGATAAGTCTCACTGTCAATTATTTCAGCATGAGACTGCAGCAGAAAGAACACGACTATTAGAATAGAGACACAGAAAGCAAGGAAAACATCTGAAGAAGTATTGAAAACAGACGTGATTACCACTCGGCATTGTTGGATCTGAAAGTTACCCTGACCATCCATAAGGAAATCGGGGAACCGGACAGGTTGCAGATCCATTGCCCTTTCCACGGGTTCTTGGAGGGAAGAAACTAGGCCCTCGAATGCTGAAGAAAAATCCGGCTTCAAAGATGGATTGCTATACGAAGTAGCTACCAAGGATGGGATGGAAATATCAGCTTTTTGCTTTCCTCGAGGATCTAGATGATTTGAAGCGTGGGAAGTAGCACGACTGGGAAGAATAGGCCACTCCCCTTCAGATAGGGACACCGCTGGTAAAAGTGGTGAAGCACTTGAAGTGAAGCAACTCAAGTCTGCTAAGGAATTGACATCACCCCTCATCGATGGGATCCCAGAACCATAAGGATTCAACCAGGGGGAATGGTGTGTCAAAAAGGGATGACGACGATCAATAGGGGTATCGGGGAACCAGGCAGTTTGTTGATCCATCGCCCTTTCCCAGGATTCTCAGAAGGAAGAATCTAGGCCCTCAAACGGTGATTTGAAATCCTGCATCAATGTTGGATTGCTAGAAGAAGTAGTTACCAGGGATGGGAACGGTGAAGAAAAAGAACTTGAACTGAAGAAAGTGAGGTCAACTTGGAAGGGATTAACATCATCCCTCAACGATGGGAACCCGGCTAGATCAGGATATAACGGGCCACTAGATTGCTGAAAAAAATGAGAATTTAGTTCCAGTAAACAATTCATTCATACCATGCAAAAATAGTTTTCGAGATGCGGTGCTGTTACAGTGTTACTTACCCAAGGATCTATAGTGGGCTGGTAGCGAGTATCCCTGTTTTGCGACATATTGAGAAAATCTGAAAAAATCTGAGAAATGTTTGCAACCTAAAAAAAACAAAACTAATGTCTGTTTGGCAGAGAAGAAGAGACGGAATGATGAGTATATTTATAAGGGTGTTTTGACACTTGAGGCATATTATTGAAGTTTTAATTGTTTATTGGTGAGATATTCTTCCTATTTTGCTACATCAAGATTTTGTTTTTGAATTCAGCATTTATGGCATTTAAATTTTATTCATCTAGACTGCACATATATGGCAATGAGTTTTTGAATTATGGATTCATATTTTAGATAATTATTGACCCTTGACAGCTATATGGGTTCTCATTTTGCCGTCCTGAGCCAATTTGCTAATGAATAATCAGAGTCCAAGTACTGCGAAACGCGAGTTGAAATGAGCAATTGCATTATAGCGTAGGAGCTTTCCGTCAGACTTAATTTGTTGCAGAGGAATATTAATCATCATTCAGGAGCCTTTAACGTGTGTATTGGAAAGACAAGAAGAGAGTATTTACGTATAAATCAGAGACACAAATAGTTAGACGAATAGATTGTGTTAGTGTAAATGTCTTGTGCGGCCATGCCAATGATAATTATTTCGAAGTTCTAGCGTTATTAGAAATAATAAAGGAACCGATTATAGTTTGCGCCGTCATTATGCGAAATATGCGCATGCATTGCAGTTAAATGACACTTATATATGCTAATGAACCGATCATAGTTTGCGCCGTTATTACGCGAAGTAAGCGCATGCACTGCAGTTAAATGACACTTATATATGCTAAGGAAAACTGTCTAGTGCTATGTTGGTGTCATTTGATATGGCAGTAAGGTGCAGCAGTCGAGTTATCCTCCACTTCTATACCTTTGGTTAACATACGCGAGCTTTGGCCAGAAACGTCGTTACCGCAGGGAAGTCATAATGGGGCACCAATTTATTTCAGTATGTGCATGCCAGAATTCCTACCCCAAGAGTTGATAGGGGCGGGAAGAATAAGTAGTACTCATGAGTCTAACAGGGGATTGAGAACATGTCTCGTTAACATTTTTAGCCACGAAATCAATTTCTCGAGGCCGAGGAGGAGAATCCCCACCAGACCATATAGAAGAAATATTCATCGGTTACCTCCCTTATGGGAAGTTTTACTATTAACACTAATGGGCAATTTGTTGGTTAGAATCAGAAATAAAGGCAAACATAGTCTAACCAACAAATTGGCCACACACAACTACAACATCTTTCAAACTCAAACTGCCTTCTCTGCATGGGAGTCTTGTTGTCCAAATTTATTAAATGTTATTTGATGTGTGTATATGGAACATATATCAAGAATATTTGCATACATAAAGATCAAAATATATTGAAGATATACACTATTGAAGATCATGCGATATATTTTGTATTTAGCAAATCTCCTATAAATTAGGAGTAGTAATTGTTTTATTTTATTTTTTTCTTAATCCTTTTTTATTTCTTTTATATTTTATATCTTTGTAAATCAAGTAATGTAATTACATATATATATATGTGTGTGAATATAATTCTAACTCTAACCAAGTTGGTAAAACAACCAAAATTGTGTTATTGTTTGAGATGGTATTAGAGCTAGCGAATAAAAGATCCATAATCCAAGTAAATTTCTCCACTTTTTGTTTGATCAATAGAAATGGTGACTCCTCCTGCTTTTCCAACTATAAAGTCAGTTGATTCTGAGAACTCTTCTCGGGAAGCTCCAATCAAACCCACACCATAACTGGCGATTAATGATCCTTATGCGATTCACCATTCAGATATTACAAGTCTTGTTTTGTTCACTCCTCTCTTGAATGGAGACAATTATGGAATTTGGGCACGTGGAAACACCTTGGCTCTTTCCACCAAAGACTAGTTGAGTTTTGTGAATGGGAAAATTAACGAACCTAAGGACCTAACTCTGTATACTAGATGGAAAAGATCTACTAATCTTGTTAAGATATGGATCACCAATTCAATAGAGCCAGATATAAAATCTAGTTTGATGTATGCTGATTCCGCATGTCAACTTTGAAATGAACTCATTCCGTGATCATTTTTGTCAATCTAATGCTCCCAAAATTTATGAGTTGAAACATGCAATTTCCACTTCAAAAATTGATGGGATGTCTGTAGCGATGTTTTTCACAAAGATGAAAGAATTATAGGATGAACTGGATGCAACCGCCATAGGCACTGCTCCATGTATTTGTGCAGCAGGAAAACAAATTGCTGAACACCGCAACAGAGATAAGGTGATGGAATTTTTGCAAGGTCTTGATGACAGATTTTCGAATGTTAGAAGTACTGTTTTGTTGATGGATCCTATTCCATCAATCAATAAGGTTTACAACCTGGTTCGTTAGGAGGAAAAACAGTTACATATTTCCACATTCTGCAAAGTTCAAGTTGAGAGTGCAACACTTTATTACCAAAGAAGTGAATCAAAGTATTCAAAAGGTCCAGGGAACAAGAAACCCATACCTTTTTGTGACCATTGTAAAATGATTGGTCATTCTCGAGAAAAATGCTCTAAGTTAAATGGTTACCCACCGAATCATGTTCCAAAGTCCAAATAAAAACAAGGAATAATGCTCGACACAGCAAGGAACGAGAAAGACTCTTCGACAACAAAAGAGTCATTCACAGCTGACGACTATCAAGAGTATATGAAGTTCAAAGCTTTTATGGCTTCCAAAGGTGGTAATTCTACTATGATTTCATTAGCAAATCTTGCAGGTAAAATTCTAACACATCTAATTTTGATTCTTCTTTTTAATCAGTAAACCAAAATCTAACAAGTAGAGTTTTGACCATATCTAACTTAAGTTGGATAGTTGATAGTGGTGCATCAAATCATTGTTGTTCTTTACAGTCAATCTTTTCTTCTTATAAATATGCACCTGGAAATCTATCTGTTAAATTACCTAATGGATCTAGTACTCGTGTAAAACACATAGAGACAATTATATTTTCACATTTCCTCAAATTAGAGGATGTTTATCATATACCTTATTTTATATTTAATTTCTTATCTATTAGTCAACTCACCAGATCACTTAGTTGTTCTAACTTGTGTATTTTCAGGACCATACGAAGAAGATGAAGATTGGTGTAGCTAATCAAGTAGGAGGTCTTTATTATCTTTAACAAAGTTCGATAAATTCAATTAGGAATAATCAGTCATTTGATTTATGGAATTGGTGTCTAGGAAATCAATCCTTGGAACGTCTTAAGTTTTTGAGTAGTAATTTTAATTATATTAATTCTAGTTGTGTCCATAAGTGTGAGATTTTTCCTATGGAAAAACAGTCAAGATTACCATTTAATAAATGTAGTATTTCTAGTAAATCTCTTTTTGAGTTAATTCATTGTGTTTGTGGGGAACATTTTCGGTTCCATCTTTAAATGGTGCACGGTATTTTATTACCATTGTTGATGATTATACACGTTGCACTTGGGTATTCTTGATATTCTGGAAGGATTTCGGGAAAGGCACTCATGGTTTTTGTTAGAGCACTGCTCAGTCGAACTCACAAGCGTTGCAATCTCAAGCTTGTTTTTCAAGTTTAGTTGCCAAAACTATAAGTCTTGATTTCTAGTCTACTTATAGCTAAGTCTCGGATTAGGATAGTAAGTGTGGTTGAGCCTTAGACTCCACGGCGTTCATCGAATGAAGACGAAGAACTACTCAAGGTAACTTTTGGAACTTCATCAACAAAAGGTATGTGGAGACTTGAACTTATCTATCACTCAAAAGTCTATCTATTCTATCTCCTATTTGAGACAAAAGTCGTATTGCTATATAGACTTCAATTATACACATTTACTATTTCGAGCCGAGTCTATCTCGTTTATCTATTTCTCGAAATATGTGTTGGTAAGCTTTCCCTTTAGCCAAGTTCATCTTTACTCGTGACGAAAGTCATGTTGAGTATTTCAATAACTTGAAAATCGCTTTGATGAAAATAGTTTGTGAATAACGACTATTTTAACATTCTCTAAGAAAGTTTCAATGATTGAAATGAGAGTTTAGAACAAGTAACCATGTTAAACATAGTTTGTTCTCACATTTGTGTAAAAGTCCAAAACCGGGAACCCAAAGTATGCATACCCGTACTCGTACTGGCGGTTGTTGGAAATCCGGGTAAGTATGCATACCCGTACGCATACTGGCGGAAGTTTCACGTCCGTGAATTTCTGCTGGAGTTTGGAAGTGAAAAAAAAAACTCAATCAGGTTACTTAAGTACGCGTACCCGTTTGCATACTTAAGTAGGTTACTTTCTAAAATCAGTTTGTTTATGAACTAAAACATTTATATAATAAGGAATGCAATCTTTGCAAACCGTGGCTAGAATGTTCTTGAATTGATTCGAGTGAATCAAAATCGATTTTTCTTCGATTGTGTCTTGTATACTTCTATGAGATCTAAGCAATTGAACAACTCTCTAACTAGTTCATTTGAGTCATTTGAACTAGTTATGGTAAAGATGAATAAGGTTGATATGAAAGTGCTCATATGGCTAACCATTGGTTAAATTGTTGAACCGACTAAGTGTACACGTTTAGGTATGGTTACTCAAACCTAAATGAAGTTACATTTCATTTGTGTATAACAAGCTAAGTTCGATCTAACGGTTGAAAGATATTAGCTTGAATCTAATCAGGTTTTCATCTAACGATGAATATTGAATGCTTTGTTACCAAGGTAACTTAGATTGCAAACCCTGATTTGAAATCTATATAAAGGAGAACTCTAGCAACTGGGAAACCTAATCCCCACACCTCCTGTGAGATACTAGTTGTATTAGCTAGAGTCGATTCTCCTTTAATCTTAGTTTTTTCACGAAACCCTGTAGGTTAACGACTTAAAAACTTCATTGGGATTGTGAAGCCAGACCCAACTATTTTCTCTGTAGTTGGGTGATCTGATCTTGTTGTTTCTATCGTGTTTGAGTGCAATCATAAGATTGGGTTGAGATTTATATCTCCGATAGGCGAGATAGAAAAGTAGTCACAAACACCTTCGTCTCATCGTTTGTGATTCCACAATATCTTGTTTCGTTAATCGATTAAGATTATTGTGAGGTAATTGATAATACTAGGCTGTTCTTCGGAAATATAATTCCGGGTTATCAATTGGTTTCCTGTTCACCTTGATTTATCAAAAAACAGAACAAAAACTCGTAGGTATATCTGTGGGAGACAGATTTATCTATTCAATAGACTTTTCTGTGTGATACAGATTTGTTTATCAAGTCTTCGACTTTGGGTCGTAGCAACTCTCAGTAGTGGAAAAAAGCCGTTTTAAGATAGTCAGAAAGTGTCGTGTAAGAGAGTTATAAGACACTTTGGACATGCCGCTGAAAGTGCCGTAGATTTAGTGTCTTTTTCTGGAACGACACTTTCACGTTGACTTTGATTTACGATACTTTCTAACTGTCACTATGTGTGTTACCTTTGTTACGTCGTTGACTTAATTTTTAATATTAAAAAAAAACAAATCAGATCTTGCTGACTGAGCTAATTTATATTCTGATTCAAACCTGGATTTATATTCTGAGCTGATTTACACTAAAATCATACCTGGATTTATAAATTCTAATAAAATCCATTGATACACCAATTCACAACCGAATTAATTAACACTTAGATTCCAAATCCCAAAAAAAATAAAAATAAATCAGCTATCCATAATTCATATAGTTGTATAAGTAGCATTTTACCAAAGACTTCTATGCCTTCCATTTCTTTTACGTACTAAATCGAAAGCTTGAAACTACCTCTTGCAAGTCGATGATGAAGAGGAGAAAATTGCAGACTGCTATGGCTATTGTGTCTACTGCTGCTGTTGCACCCTTGCTACCTCAGTAGTGGAAAATAGATGTTGAGAACTACACCAACATAGCACTAGCTGCATTAGAAGTTTCTTATAGATCGACCACCTCCAGATCTGTAGTTTCTCCTTTCACCCTCAACTGGTTCATGAACTCACTGATGCTAAAAGACTATTAAAAAACATACAAATCCTAGTCAATAGGTTACCAACATGACAAATAACTATTAAGCAAGACACAAATCCTGGCCGTCTGTGGGACGTCAAGATGTATCATGGGAGGCAGGTCAGTGTCATTAGGATTGAAAAACTCGGTTTATGCTATCAACAATACAGTTGTTGGATAAAATAACATGAACATGGGTATAGAAAATACAACAGGTAGTACCTTTTTGGCTTTCTCCTCGAGATCACCATATGGTTTTCGTTTCCCTGAATCTTTGTCAGAGCCTAACAGAGCCAATGATGCATATCAAAAACCAATATGAACAACTAAATAAGTCAAGGTGCCACGCATGTCATCAGACAGCTAACGGAAGACAAATCTTTCCAGCTTGACAAAAATTTCATCTTTTCCTCTTTAGTGAAAGCAGCTGCATAGATTCAAACGCCTTATCCTATTCATCTTTCCTCTCTTCAGCCTTCAATGCAACCAGAAGTCCAGAACTTTTCTCTTCTAGTCTCATCTTCTACAAACAGGAAAGAAAAACAGGTGCATGATTTAGAATCAATGCTTATTTCCTCGAACAAATAACGAATTTAGTATCTCATGAACTTCACTACTCGTAAGACATAGTGAGAAGAATGAACAGGAATTTAGAGAAGGATAAATAAGTATGTGGCAATAGAAATTCCAATGTCACACCAATTTAATCTCAATAGAATTTAGGTCAAATCAGATACGAATAATTGATAAACTTACCCCAATTCAGATAGCTTCATGTGAGGATCAGCGTAGTTAGCAAAGAAAGCTTGCTCATCCTAAATACTAAAATGGCATCAAACTTTTGTATGGACTCTTCTATATTGTGGTTTTATAAATCCATTAAGCATGATTATTTCTAAGAAAGATGGTGATGGATACTAGTGAATGACAGAAAACAAACCTCTGTGAAAAGACGAGGGTACCCAAATATACCTCAATCTAAAACTTTTCACATATAAGTCCTTTCTCCGAAAGTTATTGTCTATGGACTGAGTCGAGACAATACAACTAATCGGTTCACACTTCGTGTGATCATCTATGGATACGAGATCGAGACAATACAACAACAAGATAACTTGTGTGATTGACTATGGATATAAGATCGAGACAATACAACAACGAAGTATGTTTACTTGATAATAGGTTCGGACTTAACCAAACACAATAGGATTTCTATCAAGTAAATAGGAATTAACGTTTGTGTATTTTACTTCTAATGATAATAAAACAATTATAATTGCGGAAATAGAAAAGTAAAAGACACAGCAAGATTTTGTTAACGAGGAAACCGCAAATGCATAAAAACCCCGGGACCTTGTCCAGAATTGAATACTCTCAGGATTAAGCCGCTATACAAAATCTAAACCAACTTCGTATAGTTGATACCAAGCAACTAAACCTATAGTTCACCTAGTTCCGTCTGTATCCCTGCGCCTCCAACTTGCAGTAAGTCACGCACTTGGAACAATTCCTTTGGTTCGTATTCCAAACAGTAAAGGAACAACAAATCTGTTCGGTAACAACTCTTTTCAATCAAGTGATATGAGTTTGAAAAAAGGATCTTCTGTTTATCCCAATAAACTCCTTTGTCAGGTCCATAGATCTATCCAATAACAACTACCAAAGTAATTGTCAAGATTTTGCAATCAATACTTTGAATCACAAAGAATTGTATTGATGCCGATCTACTCAACTAATCAATCTAATCTATCACAAAGATAAACCGATTATAGTTGGATCCTTTTCCAGCCGAAACAAGTATTTTGCACACCAAAGATTATGAACCCAAATCAGAAATCTTTTTCGTCTTCAAATCTTCTTAGATCTTCAATAAACACCAGAACACAATCAACTTGAATCTTTGTGATCAATCACACACAGAACGGAGTCTGTTAATAATGGATTATCACAAGACGTCTTTAAATCTACAAACAGTCTAAAGATCCCCGTCGAAACTTCGATCTAGTTTGAGTGAATCTTATATCAGAATAGAAGATTCTCAAGCATAAACAAACTAGGTGCAATCAAAGTTCAACAACCGTTAGTCAATCAAATCAATCGAAAACTAATAATAAACTGCAATTATCTAGTTTCCCACCAACGGTACTCGTAGAGCTTCCCAATCCCAAAGAAGTCTTTAAAACGATCGGTCGTAAGAGATTTCGCCTAATTAGGTTACTTTCCTCTCCGAATAGACGTCTCCACCAGTAACAACACAACTAGGTAGTTTTGTTGGCTTTGAGGATTAGTTTGCTTGAAATGTAAACTTCAATATTTATAGACCAAGGAAGTTTGGACAACAAGGAATTTCCAAAACTGAAAATATTCTCAAGATATGCAATATATTTCCAAATTCGGTTTCCATAATTCTTGGAAATGCTTTGTCCAAATATTGACCGAAATCTCTTAAAAAATCTCCAACTAGTAAATGCACAATACTAATTTTTATTTTCTAAAGATATGCATTTTAATTGCTGGAAATTAAAAGCATATAAAACTAAAAACCTTAATTAAAAGTTTCTCAATTTATTTCGATCCGGGATTCTCCTTTAGCTATTAAGGAATATCTTTGAACAATAAAAGGTAAGAATTACTGCACGTGTTCAAAGTATGTCGACATATTTACTTGGTAAATCCTTTTTCATATTTACCATCTTGGAACCGATTTGCCACACTTCCAAACAAGTTTAGAATTGGTTCATCTGACTTCCAAGAACTATGTGATTGATTACCCTATCAAATCACCAATCATGGGTTTCACGGTTCTACCAAAACAAGTTTCGGTTCTACCTCCATGTGGGTACTAGAATTAGTCACGCTAGTTACCAAAACTTGGTTGACTAGGTACTAGGATCGGTTCCCACATATATATGGTATCTAACTTGTATTTGTTGCACATGTTCATAGGATCGGTTCCCAATAACTAAAAACGTGTTGCACATGTTCATAGGATCGGTTCCCAATAGCTAAAAACTTGTTGCACCTCTTACAAGGATCGATTCCCCTTTTGTTATTGGTTGCACCTCTTACTAGGATCGGTTCCCCAATGTCTAGAGTTGGTCATACCAATTATAAAAAATCGATCATACCATCTCAGGTTATTACTTAAGATCGGTTTCACTAATAAAAGTCATACCAATACAAAATTCAGGCCTTTTGAATAGTTGTACCAAGATACATAAACAAGTTATGAGCGGTTATACTAAACACACATATTGGTAATTCAAAAGATTTGCAATTAATAACAATACCAATAAGCCTAGCGATTTCCCTTTCGATTCATAAAACAAGTTCTTGAATTTACTTCCTTTAAACGAATGTAAAACATTGTTTCCTAGGACGAAATCTTCACCCATACCCATACATAATCACAATAGCATTCATACGATTATGTCGATTTCTTATATACGAAGTTCAAAAGATAAGGGTTATACTTCGTATTGTATTCCTTAATACTATGTCTAACTAGAGTATAATCATTCACAGCTTCACAGTTATGTTTTCAATATGCACGACTTGAAAGATATGTTAGGGAATAAAACAGTTCAAGTCAAATATTACTAACCTCAAGTGGAAGGATGATGTCGTCGTTTTAGCTCCTTACTTCTTCACAATCTTCAAGTCTTCACGTAATACTTGTAATGTCTCATATCCTAATACTTTCAAGCTAATCTATACGAAGTTGACTCTAGTAAATAATCAAGTGACTCTTTAAATAAGTTTTGATTCACTAAAATATGACAACCAAACTTGACATACCAACGCTTGGTGGGTTCAACCGAGCTATGCTCTAACACTCTGCATATTTGTCAACAAGGGAACGGATAACCGGATCAGTCAAGAGTCATGTACCAGTTGGGAATTGGATTAATCCTTCCTTCTCTCCACTTAGTAGCTCCCTACAAAATAGTCAAATAAAAATCTAGAAAACAGCATTAGAATCAGTAACCAATATGTAATAGTAGCAAAAGGAAGACGCATAATATGCTTCAATTTCTGGCTGACAACATAGTAACCTTACAAAAATTGACATCTGTCATGCTTTATAAAATTAAGCTAAGTAAAGCATCAGTAAGAATCGCTCAGAAAGAGATATCACCACTCTCACATGTTTACTCTATTAGATAAAATAGAAAATTGCTTCATAATAAACCTGTTAAAATAATAATTTTACAAGTCATAACTGAACATGGTAAAGCTGGATGATCTCAGTGAATCCCAGAGGCACGGAAAAATGAGAAGCTGAATAGAGACACAAATGAAATGACTGGGTAACTGATTATGTGCAACAAAAAACGAATACTACCCAGTTTTTTTATTTGAAAGGTATAGCAAGACAGTGATCACATCTTCCACTAGTAAAATGCAAAGACATATCTTATGTTTGCCCTAATTGCATAGTGATGTACTTATTAATTGTTAAAGTTTCCTAATGTTTTAACTGTTAACAGATACAAGGGAAAATAAATAATACCAGGTAGGAAGGTAATCTTTAAAATTAACGGCACCATTCACCGCCACCAACAATACAAATACAAATGCCAAGTCATACCACCAACACCTCCGAGCACCACCACTAACAACAACATCAACCTCACTCGCCTAACAATAGCACCAACATACTCCACCACAAACATTAAATCCACCAGCAGTAGTGGTTTAAGCCCTGTATAATTATTGCATTAGATTTCATTCTAGAAGATGTAAAAAAGACTAAAAATCTCAATAGGAAAACTAACAATCAACTCAATTACAAAACCCCGAAACCAATCAAGAATCAAACAAAAAACACTATTGTTTCCTACAACTTATCCTAGACATTATGTTAAAAAAATATATTAGGATATTGTAGTGCAGCCTAATATACAACTGCTACCAACCAGAAAATCATCCATACCATTACTGAAGTATCATAAGAATTTTTACCCCTTTTCTTTCAGGTTTTTTCTCTAACACTTAATGTGCAGTTCTATTGGTCTCTTGTATAAGATTATCTCTTGTTTCAACATCTCGACTCCCTTAATGAACGAGGCCAATCTGCATAAGAGAAAACTAATACACAGTTAGACCAACAACCATTCTTCAATCAACAGAAAAAATAAAAAAATTCAAGTAAAAACTAGAACCCAAACAGAGGGGAAATAAAATTCAACTACCTTCACCTTAAATCTTTCATTTGAAACAAATTTTTCTTCTATTTCATCACCACCACCGCACCATAATCACCAGAACCCAGAATGGAGTATAATCATAGTTGCATGAGCAAGATCTATTAGATTAAATTTTGAGGAGAAATAAACACTAATCAAATGAGTAATATCACCTAAAAACCCTAGACTAGCTTCATTCATTGTCGCTTCTAAGACCTGAATCGCCCAAAACAAAAACACAAATAACATTTCAGAGATCAAATACAAATAAATTACATATACTTATGGAATCAAATACAAATAAATTACAGCGAAAGAATGAACCTCGTATTCTGATGAAAAATGAGAAAGAATATCCATAGAAAAGCGTAAGAAATTAGGGGTTTGTTACTGATTCTTACCAACTACGATGAGAATTCCAGACATTAGCGTGATCCATATTCTTCTTCTTCTTCACAACTAAAACCCTAGATTTGTTTAACTTATACAGAGGAAACTGAGAAGAACAAAAAAACAACCAAGGGAAAAAAGAAGAGAAAAACCTTAATACCAAAATCAAAATGGAAAATAAATTTACCATATGTTGAAATTAAGATCTGCAGAGGAAGAAATGGTTTTGATAAAGCTGGTGAGGAAGAAAGAGGGAAAAATCAAAGTGAGAGAGAGACGGAGAAAAAAAGAAAATTGTTTCTCTCTCTGCTAATCTGGTATTGATAAGGTTGTGAGATGTTTCATCTCTAGCCATCCATAAATTAAAAGAGTTAATCCTAACCATACAATTAAATATACATATTATAGGAACTATACTGTTCAGATGTCGTTGTATAAGTCAACCAAAGTCCTGACACAATGACAAGTTGACTTTAGTCAACGACCAAGTACAGAGTATCGTTGTTTAAGTCAACAAAAGTCCTCACACAACGACAAATTAACTTTAGTCAACAACACTTTTCAAATATTGTTACACCGCGATATGTAATTAGTTACGTTTCATAATGTCTCAGATAGCCCATTTTCCACTAGTGTAGTCTTAGTAGTGGGTGAGATCAGCTAAGGGAATCAAGTGAGTAATATCCTGCCGGGATCAGAGACGTAAGGAGCACGACTGTACCTTGAATCAGTGTGAGATTGATTAGGGTTCAACTATATTCCAGACCGAAGTTAGCTTTGTAGTAGGCTAGTGTCTGTAGCGGCTTAATACAGTGTGGTGTTCAAATCTGGACTAGGTCCCGGGGTTTTTCTGCATTTGCGGTTTTCCTCGTTAACAAAATTCTGGTGTCTGTGTTATTTCTTTTCCGTATTATATTTTGTTATATAATTGAAATATCACAGGTTGTGCGATGAATTGATCAATTGGTAAATCGAACCTTTGGTTGTTGATTGAAATTGATTGATCCTTGAACATTGGTCTTTGGTACCGTTCAAGTTATTTCTCTTGTATTCAATCAGACTCGCAAATTCTTATTTGTTTGATTGCGGATTGAATTGTGAAATTGAGATATAACTCTTTGATATACTTTTCTTAAGATTGAGTGTAACTGTCTAGTTGATTCTCTTGAAAGTATATTGGAGTTAGTCCATACAGATTCCTAAGCGAAATAATTGGTGAGGTAGTTAGACCCCCGCTTTTTCAATTGGTATCAGAGCAGGAAAACACGTTTAAGACCTCATAAGTCTGTGTTTGTAGCGATCTGACTCTGTGGACAGAAGTTCATCTCTTGCATTTACGCACACCAAAATGTCTTCCAAAGCTTTTAATTATTCCAAATGTTTTGGGATTGCCTCAAAGGATAACTCCTTAGCTGATTCTTCCGAATCCCGAGGTAGAAAGTTTGTTTTATCAGATTCAGATAACATTCCCTCAATTGAGACATTTGACACTTTGTCCAAAGCTGAAATGGATCTCACTAGAATCTCAAAAAAATCTACCGAGTCTATTGATTTTCATAATCATGCTCAGCTCATTGATGAATTTGAAAAGTCTCTTGGTCGAGAACGGGAACTCTATAGTATCATTGAGTCCTTCTCCAATAATATCGAAAAACTAATTCAAGAAACTACCCTACAGAGTGAAAAGAATAGTGTTCTTGAGGATATTGTTAAAGAAGATTCAATTAGAGGAAAACGTTTGATTGAGTCGCATTCATCTAATCTAAACAGACTTCGTATTGAAAAAGAGAAAATGGGTGCATCCCTTGTTCTATCCCAGGAACAATGCAACGAAAACACTATTTTAATATGAAATT
Organism: Papaver atlanticum; assembly: GCA_023531105.1. Taxonomy (NCBI): domain Eukaryota; kingdom Viridiplantae; phylum Streptophyta; class Magnoliopsida; order Ranunculales; family Papaveraceae; genus Papaver; species Papaver atlanticum. The sequence goes on from JAJJMB010005117.1 coordinate 1,904,883, forward strand.
CTTCTGTACCGATCACCAATTCTCAGACAGAATTACAATACATGAAGAAATGTTATCCAAAGGAAGTTCCTGCTAGAAGTGTTTACATCTCTTGCAATCTTCTAATAGGGCTATGAATTTAAAACAGGTTCCTTCCAATGTTTATCTTCCACGAACCTGTTCCTTTTGTGGGAAAAATAATCACTATGTTCATCATTGTTTTGCTAGAAAGAAACAAATTTATGATCTTCAAAATCTACTTCTTTTAACTGTCGACAGATTAACTCTCTAACGACCACTACAATGGAGTTCATTCCTGCGGAAGAACAGGACTCTCATAAAATGGATTTCAATGGTCACTCATTTCGTAATCCTCACAGGAATCGTGTTCCTCCGAATGGTGCAAATTCTTACACCACTAAAATACACATTCCTAGTATTTATTAGAATAAGTCTGGTAAATCTAAGTCTAGATGGTGGAGACATGTGCCTTCTAATCCTATGGAACCAATTTCTAGAGGTCCTAGACTTAATCCTCAGAAAAATTTATCTGATGGATCACCTAATAAGGTGATGTTGAATTCTACTGGAATAAAAAATAACTGATGTGATTTTAGATAGTGGTAGTAAAAGGTTCGTTGAGACTTGTGAAGATTCGAGTTTTTAAATTTAATAAAAATTATATACAAAAATATTAACAAAGTGGGCGAGAGGTACTAGGGCTTAGGATTCCACCAAATTCATTTCTTAAGGTTCAAATAATAATTCTTTTAACAATTATAGCTCAATAAAAATATAAAATAAAGTGACTCTTATTTTTGCCAAGATAGATTCTCAAAATATTAGATGTAAATGTTAAGCATGGGACATCAAATCACCTAAGCTAAGCATGACCCATCTAATCAAAAGGCAACTAATTAAATCAAATCATAATTTCAATTAAAATTAGTGCAAAAGTCATGAAAAGAATTAAATATAATTACCCAAGTGTGAAATAAGGCTTCCTCCATCGCCCCAATTTTGGGGTTTAGCTCATCATAGTAAACATGCTCTCAAAATATTTATTTAGGCTCAAAAATTGTTTACAAAGATGAAATAAAGAGAAAATGGTGTAGAACAGGATTTTGCGACGCACAAAAATCGTCACAAAATGAACGATAAAAGACAAGTGTTGTAAACACTGTTTCACAGTCGCTGGAAAGGAGATGGGAACTGCCGCAATTAAGCGATAGGTTTCAACGACTTTCCTTTACAGGCTTTTGTTCTTCGCGTTCTGCAGCAGCAGCAGCAGCAGAAACCGAGTTCTGCAACTTGTGATTTCTTCTTCTCTGGCTCTCCTCAGCTCCCCAAACTCTCGACCCCTCTCTAAGTCTCCCAGAGACTCTATTTATACCAAAAACAGGCGTTGAATCTCCTCCATTAATTCCAAAATATTCACAATATCTTTTATTCATGGTACGGGAATAATCAAGATTTTCATTCTCTGTTTAGCTCCTCCACGCGTTTTTAGAAGTCAAATTTCCTTATTTGTATCCATTACGGTCCAACACACTCCAAACTCGTGCATTACAGGCATCAAACTTATAATTCATGTTATCCCGTGAAAATGTGTGTAACTCTGTTTTGCTCCATGCGATGATTACAGCCAATTCTAATCCAAACAGACACCCATAACAGCTTTCTATGGTCATATCACGTCTACCCATTAAGTTTCAGGGATTGAATCTCACTAAATCACGTCCAAAAATCGATCGAAAATCTGACAGAGAAATAAGTTTATTTTCCCGCCAAAAATATTCTTTTGAATTTGAGAAGAACATGTCCTCCCCCTAATCCTGCACGGGTGTCCCTTTAGCACTTGTCTTATGGGGTGCAAATAGTAATTTTTCCGGGGTTCCTCCGACACATTTTTGGGGTGCTTCCGGTGCATTTCTGGGGTGCCTTTAGTACTCTATCCTGGGGTGTAAAACACCACTTTTCGAGCCAATTTCGCCGCAAGAGCTTATTTCTCTAAAAATACCTACAAAGACATAAAATAACAAAATAAATACAAAATCGAACACTAACAATATATACAATTGAGACATATTAGACACAATAATGCGTCAATCAATAACCGAAAGAAGGTAAGGAATACCAGGTTCAAACTTTCAGATGGAATTTACATCTCATCTCTCAATACTCATATTGGGATTACATCTCACTTGACTACCTAATCATAGGCAATTTCATTCTTGTATCTAACTTGAGAGATGCGAGAATGACATTTGAGAGATACTCAAGTCTACTGTAGTTTTCCATTTGTATTATGTTTGGCTATGCTATTTTCTTTTGTTGTGAAAGTAGAGTCACTTAAACTCCTTGTTGCTACGTATCCCCTTCTTATGCTCTGATTAAATTTTTAATTATTGAGTCATGATGATGAAGGATATATGAAAACAGAGAGTATTCTATTCTTCTTGGATCTCTTCTGATCTGTTAACTAGTCCACGAACGTCCATGTCTCTCTTGGGAGTTTTAGGGTTTCCACAACAAGGGTGTCCCTCTCTTGGTTGAAAAATATATATATATATATATATGTATATATATTATTGTTTTGCCTTCCCTAATAATAATAAAAAAAAGGTATGGAAAACTCCTCAAGATCTCAAGAAGTTGTGAATTCTGAGATGGAAGAAGACTCTAAAGGATGTGATTATGTTCAAGAACTTGTCTTGAAAAGGATTATCGAAAGGAAAGAGTACAACTCCTAGGTTGGAGAATCTGTCAAGGATTTAATTCTTTTTCAGAATGACTCTAGGGTCGAGTTTGCAAATCTTCAACTGCAAATAAATCAGCTTATTGATGGTCAGGAAAAAATTCTTGAAAATCAAAACACCTTGATCAGGAATCAGAAGAAACTCATCATGGACTGTGTTAAATCTCGGCATCTTGCCCGCATTGTTGATCGGAAAGTTAATGTTCTCACTCATGAGCATGGGGTCTCTACAGTCAAAAGAATCAAGGATATCAGTGATACCTTTTATGATGGACCCTTTCAAAGGTATGATATTGTCAAAGAAACTTGATTCTTATTTTGTCTAGGAAACTTCTTATGAGAATTTATTCTTATGTTTTAAGAAGGATAACTAGGGTTTTGAATAGCCATTATTGTGATTACACATAGCTATTTCCAACGATTTTCATCTTGCAATGTTTTTAGATTTATTTATTTAAATTCTAAAGTTTATTTGGAAGATGATTTTGCAGTATTAATCTTTATGGTTTTATATATTGCAACCTGTTATGGGATATGTGTTTTTGCGTCCATGAACTTTGATTGTCCCATACGTGGTCAACAGTTAAGTCTTTCATATGTCAGTATGCAAGTATTGATAAAAGATTGAATGAACTTTTGACAAACAAAAGTTAAGCCTATTATGTCATTATGCAAATATTGATGGAAGATAGGATGAACTTTTGTTTACAAAGATTAAGTCTATTATATGTCATTGTGAAAATAGTGATGAAAAATAGAACGAATCTTTGTTTATTCCGCAGTATTGATCTTCCCTGATCCATATCGTTATGTAAATACTGTGCGGCTCTGTAAATTCTCTTATGTGAGCATTTCTGATTAAATTAATCATGGGTTCTCTTGTGGTTAATTTAATTGAGATTTTTGGATACAAATTCATATTCTTATGTGATTTGTTAATGTCCAAATAAATCCTTCTTTTCTTGTGAAAGTAAGGTCGCTCTTGTTGTTCTTTCGGGAATGACATTTAAATGGGGGAGAGTTCTTAATTGAACTTGTGCTTAATTGCCAAATCTTTGTGGGGAGTGCGTCTGTGGAATATTATAGGGGTTATGTTGTATGTTTATAAACTCCTTGATGAATGGATTTAGTTTCGGCTATATGATTGCATCTAAAAAAGTTGATATGTGCTTTTCTTTTTGTCATGAAGTATCTCTATGGAAATTTCATTAGGATCCCACTAATTTTCGTACCTTTGCCAATTTTATGAACAAATAGGGGTAGAATTAATGTGTAGTTCACACTACAAATACATATGGTTTTCGGATCATTATGTAAGGGGGAGTGGTTTTTGTGAGATGAAGTATTGACTAAAGGGGAGTGATGCATATCACCATAGTATTGTTATCGAAGTTGTGATACAATTGAACTTTGATGCTGTGTAATAATACTATGACACTGTATAACAATGATTGAAAGCTATTGTTTTCTCATTGTTATAGCTACGGATCTTCAACAACGATGACGCTGAGTTGAACATCTTTAGAATCATTGGAGTACTTGGAAGTGACGAAGATTTCGAGTAATGTTTAAGAACCAAGGAGATCAAGCATTTGGATGAGAAGCTAAAAAAATTATTTATTTTGTATTCTATATGTATTGATAGTTTTGTCACTAAAATTTACAAAGGGGGAGATTGTTAGAGCACTGATCGGTCGAAATCGCAAGCGTTGCTATCTCAAGCTTGTTTGTCAAGTTTAGTTGCCAAAACTATAAGTCTTGATTTCTAGTCTACTTATAACTAAGTCTCGGATTAGGATAGTAAGTGTAGTTGAGCCTTAGACTCCACGGTGTTCATCGAATGAAGACAGAGAACTACTCAAGGGAACTTGTGGAACTTAGTCAACAAAAGGTATGTGGAGACTTGAACTTATCTATCACTCAAAAGTCTATCTATTCTATCTTCTATTTGAGACAAAAGTCGTATTGCTATATAGACTTAAATTATACACATTTGCTATTTCGAGCCGAGTCTATCTTGCTTATCTATTTCTCGAAATATGTGTTGGTAAGCTTTCTCTTTAGCCAAGTTCATCTTTACTCGTGACGAAAGTCATGTTGAGTATTTCAATAACTTGAAAATCGCTTTGATGAAAATAGTTTGTGAATAACGACTATTTTAACATTCTCTAAGAAAGTTTCAATGATTGAAATGAGAGTTTAGAACAAGTAACCATGTTAAACATAGTGTGTTCTCACATTTGTGTAAAAGTCCAAAAACGGGAACCCAAAGTATGCGTACCTAAAAAGACGAGGGTACCCAAATATACCTCAATCTAAAACTTTTCCAACTATAAGTCCTTTCTCCGAAAGTGATTGTCTATAGACTAAGTCGAGACAATACAACTAATCGGTTCACACTTCGTGTGATCGTCTATGGATACGCGATCGAGACAATACGACAACAAGATAACTTGTGTGATTGACTATGGATACAAGATCGAGACAATACAATAACGAAGTATGTTTACTTGATAATAGGTTCGGACTTAACCAAACACTAGGGATTGTCTATCAAGTAAATAGGAATTAACGTTTGTGTAATTTACTTTAAATTATAATAACAACAATTATAATTGCGGAAAATAAAAGTAAATAACACAACAAGATTTTGTTAATGAGGAAAACGCAAATGCAGAAAAACCCCGGGACCTAGTCTAAAATTGAATACTCTCATAATTAAGCCGCTATACAAAATCAAACCAACTTCGTATAGTTGAGACCAAGTAACCAAACCTATAGTTCACCTAGTTTCCTCAGTATCCCTGCGCCTCAAACTTGTTAATAAGTCGCGCACTTGGAACAATTCCTTTGGTTCGTATTCCAAATAGTAAAGGAACAACAAATCTGTTCGGTAACAACTCTTTTCAAACAACGTGATTTGAGTTTGACAAAGGCTCTTCCGTTTAACCAATAAACTCCTTTGTCGGGTCCTTAGATCAATCTCTCAACAACTACCGAAGTAATTGTTAGACTATGCAATCAATACTATTAATCACAAAGAAGTGTATTGATGCAGATCTACTCAACTAATAAATCCAATCTATCACAAAGATAAACCGATCATAGTTGGATCCCTTTCCAGCCGAAACAAGTATTGTGCACACCAAAGATTATGAACCCAAAAAGTCTTCTTGTCTTCAAATCTTCTTTAATATTCAATCAGCACCTGCACACAATCAACTTGAATCTCTTGTGATCAATCACACACAAAACGGAGTTTGTTAATGTTGGATTATCACAAGACGTCTTTAGATCTACAAACAGTCTCAAGATCCCCGTCGAAACTTCAATCTAGTTTGAGTGAATCTTATATCAGAAGAGAAGATTCTCAAGCATAAACAAACTAGGTGCAATCAAAGTTCAACAACCGTTAGTCAATCAAATTAATCAAAAACTAATAATAAACCGTAATTATCTAGTTTACCACCAACGGTACTAATAGAGCTTCTCAATCCCAAAGAAGTCTTTAAACTGAGCGGTCGTAAGAGATTTCGCTTAATTAGGTTACTTTCCTCTCTGAATTGGCGACTCCACTAGTAACAACACAACTAGGTAGTTTTGCTGGCTCTGAGGATTAGTTTGCTAGAAATTCAAACTTCAATATTTATAGACAAGGAAGTTTGGACACCAAGGAATTTCCAAAACTGAATATTCTCAAAGATATGCAATAAACACAAAATCGGTTTTCATAATTCCTGGAAATGCACTGCCCAAATATTGACCGAAATCCCAATAGAAAAATCTATAATCAGTAAATGCACATTACTAATTATTATTTTCTAAAGATATGCATTTAATTGCTGGAGATTAAATAGCATATAAAAACTAAGAATCCTTAAATAAAAGATTCTCAATTTATTTCGATCCTGGGATTCTCCTTTAGCTATTAAGGAATACCTTTGAACAATTAATGATAAGAGTTACTGCACAAGTTCAAAGTATGTCGACATCTTTTACTTTGTAAGTCCTTTTTCATACTTACAATCTTGGAAGATTTGCCACACTTCCAAAAAAGTTTAGAATTGATTCGTCTGAATTCCAAGAACTATGTGATTGATTATCCTATCAAATCACCAATTATGGGTTTCTCGGTTCTAACAAAACAAGTTCGGTTCTACCTCCATGTGAGTACTGTGCATAGTCACGCTAGTTACCAAAATTTGGTTGACTAGGTACTAGGATCGGTTTCCCACAACTTATGGTAACTACCTGTATTCGGTTGCACATGTTCATAGGATCGGTTCCCCCATCTACTAAAAACGCGTTGTACCTCTTACAAGGATCGATTCCCTCTTGAAAAGTTGTTGCACCTCTTACTAGGATCGGTTCCCAAATGACTAGATAAAAGTTGTTATTTACAAGGCATCAATCATACCATCTTGAGTGATTACTTAAGATCGGTTTCACTAATAAAAGTCATACCAATACATAAGTAGGGCCTTTTGAATAGTTCTACCAAGATACATAAACAAGTTTATGAGCGGTTATACTAAACACACATATTGGTAATTCAAAATAGATTTGCAATGAATAACAATACCAATAAGCCTAGCGATTTCCCTTTCGATTCACAAAACAAGTTTATCAACTTACTTCCTTTAAATAAATGTAAAACATTGTTTCATAGGATGAAATCTTCACTCATACCCATACACAATCACAATAGCATTCATATGATCACGTCGATGTCTTATATACAAAGTTTAATGGTTAAGCAATAAACCTCGTATTGTATTCCTTAATACTATGTCTAACTAGAGTTGCATACACAACTTTTCAGTTATGTTTTCAATATGAACAACTTGAAAGATACGTTAGGGAAAGAAACAGTTCAAGTCAAATATTACTAACCTCAAGAGGAAGGATGATGTTGTCGTTGTAGCTCCATACTTCTTCACACTCTTCAAGTCTTCATGTAATACTTGTAAGTCTCATATCCTAACACTTTCAAGCTAACCTATACGAAGTTGACTCTAGTATGTAATCAAGCGACTCTTTAAATGAGTTTTGATTCACTAAAATATGACAACCAAACTTGACATAAAATGAGTTTTGATTCACTAAAATATGACAACCAAACTTGACATACCAACACTTGGTGGGTTCAACCGAGCTATGCTCTAACAATCTCCCCCTTTGTAAATTTTAGTGACAAAACTCTTACATCATATGGATAAACAAATTACAAAAATTCATTATACACATACGCTTTATTCCAAGTTCAACAACACAAAACCTGCATTAAATTCAATCCTTAAATGCCGCTGCTGACATTATAATAACAAAGCTAATACTCCCCCTAAAGGTAAGATATGTAGATTTTCAATCCGCACGTCTTTGTTATTTCTATGTAGTTCCTCATAACTACATATCATATGGTATGTGACTCCCCCTTAGTCTATGCTTTCACTCTCTTCGTTAGAATAAACGTTTTAGCACAAATGTCCTTTCCCTTAGTGATACCAACTCACAACAAGTCAATATCACTTGTTTACTCCATATATTTCTCCCCCTTTTTTTCAAAAAATGACAAAGAAACGAAAAAAATAAAGGACAAACCGAAAGGATCTTACAAATCTCAGAAAGAGAATTTGCAAACTTATAAGAGTTGAGCACGAGGGTTTTACGCACCATTTTAGATAACAAATATCAAAACCAAAACTACAAGTAATTTGGTTTTAACATGTTATCTAGGAAACAATTGCCCGAAGCAATTTTCCCTAATAGTTTAGCATATCAAAAATCGACTAAGCACCTTAGTTCTTTTGCTAAACCGATTGTACAAGTACAATCGCTTGTTCGATAAGACCAAAATAAAGATCAGAATTAACTTTATTTTTCTCATCAGGCTCTAATTATTCTCAAAAATAACTTAGACCTTTCACTTTTAAACAAGACAAATACTAGGTTAGTTAACTAGTAATTCTTGTTAAGGCATTCGGTTAGACTTGAATAACCGAAACCTTCACATTTGATAAGTCTAACTAAGATCCGAAAAACTTAGTTTCTCTTATCCGGAAATCACTTGGACTAAACAAATGATCCCGAAACACTTTTGTTAAGCCATAAACAATCCATACAAACCAAATAAATCAACTTGCATAATCATTTATCTTAACCGGAAGCAATTGAAACAAACATAGACATTATAGCACTGCAATTGCACCGAAATTTTGTAAGCCTAAACAATTGATACCAAACAATAACAAAAGATAACAATAGTTTTTCTTAACCAGAAACAATTGAATCACAATCAAACATCCATACACAAATAATGGAATAAACATCAATTGTACCGAAATTTTGTTAAGCAAAAGCAATAAGGATATGAAATAAAATCATGCTTTTCTTAAACAGGAAAACAATTAACTAACAAGATTGTTACCTCAAATTCCGCATCATCTTCTCCCCTTGAGATATGTCATTAAGCGCAAGTTCACTTATAACTCTCCCCCGTTAAAGTTGTCATCCTCACGCCAAAACAAAAGAACAACAACAAAGAGCAACCTTTACCAGAGAAAGGTTGAAAACCGGTTTTAACTATGCAGTGCAAAAGTTGAAACCTCGAAACACATATGCTTTTATGCTAAACCAAAAGATTCAACATATTGTGACTTTTTCACATATTGTTTCTACAGAACCCCTCATGATCCTTTGATAAAGCCTACCAACATGGGCTAGAACTTAATCCTGCTAAATCAAAAAGTCACTCAAACCATAAGGGTTCACACATTATGAGATCGAATATCAAGGTAATAAAACCGAAATCAAATATCCCATAAACATACATAGCAATAAAATAAAGCATTCAAGCACAGGCTATGTAACCGAAAACTATCACAAGAAATATTATAAAATAATAATTTTATTCATAATAATAAGATAGTTTTATTCATAATAGACTTTACAATTATTGAAAGAAATAAAAAAACTGAAGTCTATTTTTCTAGATTAAGTATTACAGCATTATAACCTAATCTCTAGTGGTGCTCTTGTTGTTTACTGAGGTTTCTTCAGTGTTCAAACTTTTGAAGCATGTCTCAAGAGACTTGTTTGCAACCACTTTCTGGTTTTCGAGATCTTTAATTTGAAGCTTCAAATCTCCAAGTTCACCTTTCATCTCTTTTATTTTATCTTTTAGTTCACCCAATCTTGAACCAAAGTAAAGAGATTTCCTACGAATTCTTCAAACCCATACATAACTTCACGAATACATAACCCCGGGACTGGATAGGGAGCACCCTTCTTTTTCCTCTTTAAATAAAATTTTGGCGGGAAAAAGGGTTTTGAATTTCAGTTACAGTGCGATATTCTGGAAGGATTTCGGGAGATTGTTGGTGAGATTTAATCGCTTCATTGGTTTAATATTAAATTGTTATGTCTAAATAGGTATAGTAAGGGAGTTGGATTCGAGAAACTTGGAAAGATACGTGTATTTGAAGAAAATGGAGCAAGTTATTTTTCCGTGACATAATCTCGGGATTTTATCTATCTTTGGAAGATTTGCATGTGTCTGTTGCGCGGTGAACTACTTATGGGACATGTAATCAACGAGTATGGAGTGTGATAACTGCAGAATAACGCGTGCAGAGAAGGGAAAAAATTATTCCCCGTAAATGGCAGAGAATAAAGAAAGAAAATTTTGGAATCTGTGGTGTCTAAAAAGGGTGTTGAGATTTCACAGAGGGGATATCGAGTGATTAAGGAAGGCTACAAAGAACAAGAGTTGTAAAGCATATGTTTCTGCTGCTGCAGAGAAGAAAAAGAACATGAATAACATACCTTTGAAGACTATCATTCTTTAACCCGCCTATTCCTGATTTTAAGATTGTTCCTCCAGCGACAGTCTAACAATTTTTTGCGACAGTTTGTTTTTATCGTTCATTGTAACACTGAGTTCTGCAACGCTTATAAAAGTTGCAGAATTTGTTTTCATTATTTCTCATATTTTTTTCTTTGTAAAAACCATTTGAGCAATGGAAAATATTTTGAGAGTGTTTAATATTTCTAACATGAAAATCTAAATCCCATTAGTGGGACGATGGACGATGCCAAATTTCGTACTTATGGTAAACTTAATTAATTATTTATATGATTTTTTGCATTAAATTAAATTTATTCATGATTTTTCTTAATTAATTGTTATTTCATTTGATGGTTTATGTTTAGAGTTAGTTCTTTTGATATGCCATGTTTAGGCAAAGAATTAGAGTTAAAATTCTTATTGAATAAGTTAAAATTGTTTATAATTGATAGTTAGAACCACATGAATATGAAAATTGGTGGAATCCCCTGAGTCCTAGTCTCTCTTCATTATGTTACCTTTTTCTTTCTTTTTTAATATATACACTGTTTTTAAGTCTTAAAACCAAATATTTACAAATTCGAGCAACGAAACCCTTTACCACTCTAAAAATTATAACATGCATCAAACAAGCTCATGTCATACTTTCCTTACATCATCCTTGTGATGCCAATAGATTATGCAAGCCCCGGCTAACTTGCATACCAGTTAGGTTCATTTCCTGTCCATGCCCAATTCACAATTGGTGCATGCCTACACCTAATGGCTAGATAGGATGTGTGAGCATCCATAGAATGCAATTACCTCATAAAGTTTGTAAAAATCATCTCTAGCATCGCATTGCCGAACCATATGATAACCATAATATTGAAATCATCTCGCAATTAGATTATATGAACGACAAAGTGTTGGACCACCGATGCCATGCAAATCATTGTGGCTACCTAGGTACCCTCCTTCGTGACTTTAAGGGATAAATTACGATCATGGTTCATCAACATTGGGACAAGAAACTAAAACCAACTCTTTTTGCACTATTAAAGCCAAGCAATAACCAAGTTCATATAGACCTATAGGGTCCTTTGCAAATAATGCGCAAAACTGTGAATCATTGGACTTTTCTTTATGTTGCACCATGGTGGTGCATCTTAAGTTTCACAACATCGCGACGATGGTTCCTAAGCATCATGAAGCCATTTCGAGTAAGCAACGAGCCATAATGATATTTTTGCATCACATAAGCTTTACCGGCTAGCTACGAAGCTTAAGAAGCTTCTTTGATATACACACTTTCAACCAATTATCCCTCCATATATATATATCTTATTGATATTTCCACAACTAAAAGTTGGGGAGAACTTTGGCATGCTTGCTTCATTTTTCATGACCATTTGTCAGGTATCCTGCATAACGCGCCATGGTGGTGCATTATTTAGTTCTGGGCTGATAGCCAACTTGAGTATTGGGCCATGATGGTGCAATATCTCTCGGCCAGCCACCCACTGGCTTGATGTACCATTATGGTTCAATATTGGATCTTGGCCAATATAACTTACGTACCGCACCACAAGGTGTGATATTGGCTCTCGACGAATATTCTGGCGTAATGCACCACGCTGGTGCGATATTACTCTCGGGCAGCCACTCACTGGATGATGTACCATGATGGTGCAACATTGCACTTGGCTAGCCATCAGTTGGGGTGATGTGCCATAATAGTGAAACATATGTCCTGGGCCAACATTCCCTCAACATGCAACCAAATCTATGAGATCAAGCTTCATATCATGTTAATGACGCATCTTTTAGCATGTGGCATTATGAAAAGTGCAAATGTTACAAAACACTTCATCGTATTTTACCAACTTGCGTAAATCTTGCCAATTCATACTTGTTAAGCGGTACATGCATGCCTCGAGTGACACTTAACCAACTGATATAATTGTTGATGGGACTACGCCTCTTCAACTGTTAGGGGACTAATGTTAGTGCATTAAAATCCACTACTTGGTCCAGAAGGTCATTACATGGTTTATAATCCCAAGTCCATAAAGAGATTGGGGACTTGACCGTTTTCAAAAATAAACTTGGTCGAACCGGCCTTAAGTATAATACCTGAGGTTAAAAGAGAGAACGAGGTAGTCAAGATAGAATAAAAGACTGTCGGCCAAAAACTCAAAATTGGCTTAGAGGAAAGAAAATAGTAATTTAATAATAAAAAGAGTTAGAGATACATATGTCCTCAAGAGGTAAGGGAGAAAATAGTATAAATATATAAGGCCATTGAACTTCGAGGGAGATCTTCTCTCTTTCTCTTTCTCTCTTATTTCCAAGGGGAATTGGACTTGTTGTGTTAGCTCTCCCTATGATTTGATAATTTTACCCCTAAAACAAGAGAAATTAAACCTAGAATTACACATTGGTCTAATAAATAAAAAAATAAACGATCTAACATCCGATTCAGGTCGAGTCAGAGACGGGGTTACATCCAAACAACCAAGGTGTTTGTTTTAACTTCACATGTCAATAACTTGTTTCAAGAAATCAATTGGTACTTCTGGGCCATGTGATTGTAACTCTTCATGAACTAAATAATTTATGTTTTAACTGCATAGGCCCATTCTCTATTCTGCAATTAAACATTGACTTACTATCCTTCATGGGAAATGCTAGGTATGCCGCAAAATATCCCGGGAGAAAATCCCGATTGTGGACCGTGTGGCAATTTGGTAGTGGCTCTAACATCTGGATCATAAAAGGTTAAAAGTGGGACTCCTGTTTTCTCTCTTGCCGGAATTTAGTCGGGAATAATCCTCGGTACAACTATCCTTCATTGCGTCTTCGCAGCGGGCTCTCAAGCCAATAACGAAACTATAGACTACTAGCAGTACTGGTTAAAATGGGGAAAATGACATTCTAAGTTCTATCCCTTCTGTTGAGGAAATTTGGACAGTTATCAAGAATCTAAAACCTAATAAGTCTCCAGGACCAGATGGTTTTCCTGCTAGCTTCTTTAAATTGAATTGGGAAACAGTAGGGGATCAAGTTACAGCTGCAATTCAATTGTTTTTCAAAACTGGTGAACTTCATCCATAATTTAACAAAACCTTTCTCTTTCTTATTCCTAAATGTAGACACCCTAAAGATCCTAGTAATTTTAGACCAATAGGGCTTTGTAATACCATTTATAAGATAATAGCTAAACTTCTAGCCAACAGAATGAAACCCTTCCTAAATTCCTTTATATCTCCTTTCCAGGCTGCCTTTCTTTCTAAAAGACAAATTTCTGACAATATAATAATAGCCCAAGAACTTATTCACTCTTTCAAGAAGAAGAAAGTGAAAGATGCTGGATTAGGAATAAAGATAGACATGTCAGAGGCTTTTGATAGAGTCAACTGGGATTTTTTACTTTCATCCATGAGGGCTTTTGGCTTTGATAACAAATTTTGTAACTTAATTCATCAATGTATTTCTACCTCCTCAATAGAAGTCTTACTTAATGGTAGTCCAGGGAACTTCTTTAAACCAACTAGAGGTCTTAGACAAGGGGACCCTCTGTCCCCTTACCTATTCATCATCTGTATGGAGATTTTTTCTAGATTACTTTTATCTAGTGAAGAAGAGAAGTTAATAAATGGTATCAAGATAACCCCAAAAACTAACCCAATCTCCCATCTTTTCTTTCCTGATGATTGTCTTCTCTTTATAGGGAAGACCTTAAGGAATGTCATAATATCTTGCAACTTATTGATATATTTAGTAAAGCATCAGGGCAAGTTATTAACTTTGAGAAATCAAGAATATTCTTTAGTAAAAAAGTTAAACCTAAGCACAAAAGAATGATTAGCAAATTGCTTAAAATCAAGAAGATTGATTTAAAAGACTCTTATCTAGGAACACCTATTTTCATAGATAAGGCCAAAATTAAACTCTTTGAAGGAATAATAGAGAAGATGGAACATAAAGTTCAAGGTTGGATAGGAAAAACCTTAGCCCAAGCTAGTAAAATGATCCTAAATAAAGCCACTTTAGCAAGTATGGCTAGCTATCAAATGAGCTGCTTTATTCTTCCTAAAAAAATAACAAAGAAAATGGATGCTCTTAAAAGAGATTTCTTGTGGGGTAAAGAAACAAACTACAAAGGTTACTACCCTAGATCCTATTCTTGTCTCTGTAAACCTCTTAGTAAGGGTGGTCTAGGTTTCGTAAATGCCCACAAATTCAATCTTGCTATGATTACTAAACTAGCTTGAAGACTCCTAAACGAGCCTGAAGCTTTATGGGTGTCTCAGCTCAAACCTAGGTACTTCAGGAAGTCCTCAGCCTTTAAAGCCAAAGTCCCAACTAATAGTTCTTGGATTTGGAAATGCATAAGTAAGGGTGTCAAGTTAGTAGAAAAAAAAATCTATTTTGGAAGTTGGTGATGGTAACAAGATCAATATTTGGGATGATAATTGGATTCCCCAATTGGAAGAGAATCTCAGTAATTTCAAAACTCCTGCTAACTCTTTTTTAACCCTTGTAAATGATCTAATTGATCCTATCTCAAAAAAGTGGAATTCTTCTTTAATCCATGATTTGTTTCCTAGACATATTGCTAATCAGATATGCAACATTAGAATTACCTTAGATAACAGCTTAAATGCTAAATCAGATACCCTTAGATGGCTTCTTACTAACTCAGGTAAATTCACAGTTAAATCAATGTATAATAAGCTAAATGAAAGAATTGTTAACCACTATAACTTAGGGCAACCTAATTCTTTCTGGAAAGGTTTATGGAACTTAAATACCTCTCAAAGAATTAAAATATTTATTTGGAAGTGCCTGCAAAATGCAGTTTCTACTAACCTTAAGTTATCTAGATTTATGGAGGATGTTTCTCCTAACTGTACTTTTGGTGGTGTAGAACATGAATCCATAGAGCATCTTTTATTTCACTGTCCTTATGCCAAATCTGTTTGGGCATCTAAGCCTTCCTCGGTAGATATAAACTATGATAGATCCAAAAAATTCTTAGATATTTGCAAAGATTGATTAGGAAAGGACAACCCAATTGTTCCTCTAGAAATTATTTTGACAAAAGTATGGTTCATTTGGAAAGAAAGATGTAACAGGTCATTTGAAAAGAAGCAGCTAACTCATACTCAATTAGCACTAGAAATACAAAGACATTTGAGTTTCTGGTACAAAGACAACTATCTGACTAAAGATACCCCTATTAGTTTAAAGGAAAAACCTAGATGGTCAGCTCCTAGATCTTCTCAAAAAAAGCTTAACCTGGATGCAGCCTGGACTTCAATGAATGCACCAGCAGGCTTCTCTTTAATTCTTAGAAATGATGCAGGGAACTTCGAACAGGGCAGAGCAGGACCTATCTCAGCCACAACCCCAGAAGAAGCAGAAGCTCTAAGGCTCTTACAAGCAGCAGCTTGCGCAGTGGAGGAAGGAATAGAAGATTTCAGTGTTGAAGGTGACTGTAAGAACCTCTTTGATTACCTGAATGGGAAACCATCTCAAATCACTTGGCAAAATCAGAAGATCATGGATGAAGTAAAAAGAGAATTTAATCTCTGTAAAAAATTTCTGGGTTTTTTTTATGTTCCTAGATTAGTAAACAATGTCGCCGATATTCTGGCTAAAGAGGCTAAACAATTTCGTACTCTTGTTAATTGGAGGAATGTACCTCCGTCTTGTATTCTGCAAGCCTTAGAAGTACATAAATCTAATGTTAGGGTTGAGACCCTTTGCCCAACATTAGATGGCTCTACTATCAATACTGTAAGGGTTACTAACTCCCTATGTTAGTTGGTTTGGAATGCATTTTTAACTTACGAAAGAAAAAAAAATAAAAAAAATTGGAGCAATATTCTGGACTCCGCTTTTACCTGTAGGTGATGTTCATTCAAGGAATTCTTTGTGGAAATCATTTTTTAAATATCATACAATAAAATAGATTTCATTTAATGATTATTATTTAAGTAATTTTTCTGACGAATGTGTCTGTCAAAGTTTGAAACTTCCATACAATAAAATGAATTTCATTTACTGATCATTTATTTAAGGTATATTTCGGATATGTCATCCATATTTTGAAGCTTCCATACTTGTACTTTATTCCCCAAGCGGATGTTCAAAAGCTCCGGCAATACCGTCTTGCAAGCTCGTATTAACATTCACCATATGGTGCATGTCAGCACGCTTTTGCTCCAGCTCTTGCATAACAGCAGCAAGTTTCACCTCTAATTCTTTGACCCTTTCGGCAACAGCTGCAGGATGCAGTGGGATTACGAATCAATTCTGGCGCTACCGTAAGAGAAAAAAATAGGTTCAAAACAATACGCAGAAAATGAATAATTAAATACCTTGTTGCGCTTGATAAGCTTGCTCCCTCAATCGCCTTTCCTTCTCTAAATACGCTTGGATTGAGCCTATTTGGGAGCGGAAAACACGACCTTGTTGCTCTGCTTTTGTGCGGTCGTCCTCTAAAGATGCTAAGATTGTACTTAACTGGGAGCGGAGAACAGATACCTGATCCTCTGCTTTTGTAGCCCGAATATTGTTATCAACCACCGCATTATAAGCCCATTTGGCACCAAGAGTGAACTGCAGTAAAAACACATGACTATCGGAATACAGACATTAAAAGCATAAGAAACTTCTGAAACAGTATGGACAGCAAGATTACCACTCGGCACTGATATTCGAAATCTTCAGGTGATTGGATATCGGGGAACCATCCAGTTTGTGGATCTACGGCCGCCCTTCCCACGGATTGTCTAAAGATAGAACTAAAATCAAGGCCTTCAAACGCGGAAGCAAAATCCCGCTTAGGTGAAGGATTGCTAGACGAAGTACGCCAAGGCTCTAAATGAGTTATTGAATGCTGGGAAGCAGCAGCACCGGTAGGAAGGATAGGTTGATGCCGCTCCCCTTGAGACAAAGGAACCGGTGGAACTAGAGGTGAACGGCTGGAACTCGGGTTTACCAATAAGGGATTAAATTGAATGCCCCTCATTGACAGGTTCCTAGCAGATTCAGGATACAGACGACGCCTTGAATGCTGGAAAAATCAAGAATTTAGTTCCAAGAAACAATTCAGTCGTGCGAAGCAAAAATAATAGAAAAAGTTTTAGGGATGAACTGTTACTTACAGAAGGACCCTCAGTGGACTGGAATGCAGTATTCTCGTTATGCGACATAGAGAAAAATAGGGTATATAGAAATGGTTGAACAGTGCAAAATGGTGGGTGAAACCGATAACAAAACTAGAATTGTGTTGTTGCTGTGATGAACACAAGAAATGATGGGTGTATTTAAAAGGGGAGTTTTGACACTTATGGCATATCATTGAAGTTATTGATAGGAGGATAAAAGGAAAAAAACAATAAATATTTTCAATGAATTTGGACTTCAAATGTCATTGGAAAATATTAATGGTTTGTTGGTAAGATATTCCTCCTATTTTGAAACATTAAAAAAAATAAAAAATTAACGCACACATATGGCAGTGAGTTTTGAATTACGGATTCAAAATTATGATAATTAATAGACACACTGGTATTTATGTAAAAAAAAGTGTTCAAATTTTAAGAGAATTGACTGTCAAGTGTCAACTCAATATCAACCGACCTAAAGCCATCAATGGACAATTATACGATCCAAAATCCCAAACACTAAAGGTACCAAAATACGAAATAACTCAAACTTGGGGCTAGGGTGGTGTCATTAGCCATTAGGTTTGCTAGTGAGGAGCACAGTCGAGGTACGTACGTACTTCTACTTGTAGGCCTGAGAAAAAAAAAGACAAACCAACCCGACAAGGAAAGACAATAAATCACCAGAGATCGTGTTCATTCATTCCCATTGCCACTACAACAACCACCATGGTCGTATCCTAAACAACTTTATCAAGTAATGCGGCTGATACCCGAAAAACGCAGTTGTCCATAATTATAGAACTACTAGGGGTCGTATAAGGTTCATAGAATATAAAACCACACCGGAAACTAATACATGATATGAAAGTTGAAAATTTTCCATACGAAGTTACACCTGAAGTTCATGTTCTTAGAGATCATATAACAAAATTTGGGAAACCATATAAGAAAATGAGATTCATTTAATGATTGTTTAAGCTTTGTATAATAATTCGGAGAGCACGCGATTGTTCATCAACTCTACTAATTTCAGATTCCAAGAGCGTATTAACGCTCACCAAGAGATCAATGTAAGAATGTTCATCAGCTCTATTAATATCGGATTGCAAGCGCGTATTAACGCCCAAAAAGTGATCAATGTAAGCACGCCTTCGCTCCAACTCTCGCACAACAGCACAAAGTTTCCCCTCTAATTCTTTGACCCTTCCAGCACCGGCTAGAGAATGCAGTCAGATTACGCATTAGTACAGGGCACTAACCTGTGAAAAAAATGGGTTTAAAACAACACAAAAAATGATGAAACTAAATACCTTCTTGCGCCTGAATAGCTTGTTCCGTCAATCGCCGTTCCTCCTCAAAAGATGCTCGGAGTGTTTCTATCTGGCGGCGAAGAACATGATTTCGTTCCTCATTCTTGCTGGACCGAGTCTCATTGTCAATCATTCCACCATAAGACCCCTTGGCATGGAGATTAGACTACAGAAAAAAGAACACGACTATTAGAAAACAGACACAGAAAGCAAGGAAAACATCTGAAAAAGTATTAACAACAGACAGGACTACCATTCGGCACTGGTTCTCCAGATCAGACTGTTGGATCTGAAAGTTACCCTGACCATCCATAGGGAAATCGGCGAACCAGGAAGTTTGCGGAGCCATTTGCCTTTCCACGGGTTCTTGGAGGGAAGAACCTAGGCTCTGAAATGCTGAAGAAAAATCCCGCTTCAAATATGGATTGCTAGACGAAGTAGCTACCAGGGACGGGATGGATATATCAGCTTTTTGCTTTCCTCGAGGATCTAGATGATTTGCAGGCTGGGAAGCAGCAGGACTGGGAAGGATTGGCCACACCCCTTCAGATAGGGACACAGGTGCAAAAAGGGGGGAAGCACCTGAACTCAGGTCTACAAAAGGATTGACATAACCCCTCATAGATGGGGTATGTTGGATCAGAAACGGATGACAAGGATCCGTAGGGGTATTGAACCAGGAATTTTGCGGATCCATCGCCCTTTCCCCGGAGGAAGAATCTATGCCCTCAAACGCTGATTTGAAATCCTGCTTCAACGTTGGATTGCTAGAAGAAGTACCTACCAGGGATGGGAAGGACATATTAGTTTTTATCTTTCCTCGAGGCTCTAGGTGCTTGAATCCTGAGAAGCAGCAGCACGATTAGGAAGAATATGCAACTCCTCTTCGGATAGTGGAGAAGCACTTGTACTGAACGAACTCAGGTCAACTTGGAAGGGATTAACATCATCCCACAACAATCGGAACCATTCCAGATCAGGATTCAGCTGGCCCATGGACTGCTGAAAAATTTAGAATTTAGTTCCTGTAAATAATTCATTCATACCATGCAAAAATAGTAAAAATAGTTTTGGAGATGCAGTACTGTTACTTACAGAAGGATCTATAGTGGGCTGGTGGCGGGTATCCTGTTATGCGACATATTGAGAAAATCTGCAAAATGTTTGTAACCTAAAAAAACAAAACTAGAGTGTGTGTGTGTGTTTGGCAGAGTTCTGGGAGTGAAGAAGAGAGGGAATGATGAGTGTATTTATAAGGGTGTTTTGACACTTAAGGCATATTATTGAAGTTTTAATTGGGGGATAAAAAGGAAAGAAATGTCAGATATTTGTCGTGTACAGTTTACTAACGGTAGATTTCAAAAGAGATCGTAAAATAATTTTTTGTTGGTGAGATATTCTTCCTAATCTGGAACATTAAGATATTGTTATTGAATTCAGCATTTATCGCATTTTAATATAGAGTGCACATATATGGCAATGAGTTCTGAATTATGGATTCAGATTTAAGATAATTAATGATCGTTGACAGCTATATGGGTTCTCATATCGCCATCCAAAGCCAATTCACTAATAATAATCAGAGTCCAAGCACTGCGAAACTCGAATTTAAGTGAGCAATTGCATTATATTGTAGGTGCTTTCCGAGAACCGAGAACCGAAGCCTTTTTCCAGTAACAAGTACCAGGTAGGCTGGAGATAGAATCTCCGAAAGTATAGCATAGTTTTTACGCCAGCCAGCCACGCCTTGCACAACCCACATTACGTAGGCATTGTAGGAGCTTTCCATCACACATAATTTGTTGCATGCAGACGGACATTAGTTATCATTTTCTGGCAGTAATTAGTAGCCTTTAACGTGTATATCTGAAAGACGTACGAGAAGAGAGTATTTACGAACATATCGGAGAAACAAACACTTAGGAGAATAGATTGTGTTAGTGTAAATGTCCTGTGCAGCCATGCTAATGATAATTATTCGAAGCTCTACCGTTATTAGAAATAATGAAGGAACCGATCATAGTTTGCGCCGTTATTATCCGAAATAAGCGCATGCACTGCAGTTAAATGACACTTATATATGCTAATGAAACCTGTCTGTGCTATGTTAGTGTCATGGTCTTTCTATGTGAGAGAAGTAATGAATGTGGGTGTTTTCGTTTATAAAGTCTTTCCTCTTTATTTACGATGTAAAGTTAGTTCATGGGGAAGTGCTGCAATAGCTTACTTAGCCTAACGTATGTAATAGTGAGACGAGCTGAAAGCTAATAAGCAAAGCATAGGAAAAGGGTCCTAGTTGATGTGAAAGTGATATTGTTGTTTGGGATTTGCAATATGGCACGATGGCAAATGGGAAGCGACAGTGCAAGCAATGCAGCAAGATAACAATCATTCCATCGGCAAGCATTGGGTAGAAATCATGGCCTAGAGAAAGGCACACTCTTTCAAGTCAATGTACCAATGCAGTTCAAAGGAATAGTTTGAGATATGTTAGCTTTGAAGGCATGGCGTATGGACAGCTAAAGGGTTAGCTATGATATGTCCAAAGATAGTTAGTCACAGTTGCGAAGATGGGATGTGAAACTCAATAGTTTTTCTTTAGCGAGTTAGGTAAAGAAAAGTCGCATGTTTCTGGTTCGGATATGCAAGATGGCACGTTAAGTATAGAGAGTTTATACGTAGCCACATTCAGAGAAATGGGTTATTGAATGATTTCTGCATAATCAGAGCTTGCGAGGCATGAAGTATTAGGATCAGGTATCTTATGAAAAGGAAACCCCTATGCATTTTGTAATGTTCTTAACAGAGGGCATGAAGGACAATAGTCCAAGGCATGTTCCAGCAAAATTGATTGAAAACGAAGGCCAAGTCGTTTATAACTCCTTGTTATGTTGAGTTAGATGCAAAAGGAAAAGTCGGGAAGCGAAAGACTATGGAAATGATCGTAATGATCATCTTAGGAAGAATCATTATGTGCGTACACTTAAGCGTAAATGATTCTAGTGGAATTAAGGCTTAATTGAAGGAATTGGCTAAGAAGAATTTCAAGTTTGCATTTGAGTATTGATGCAAGAGTTGAGTAGCAGCTGAAATGTAGTGCACGACGCAAAGATGTGGTTCAAATATATGAGATCAATAGCAAGGCAGTAAAGCTAAGTGATGTTAATGTTAAGGCATTGAAGTTTGGCTAACACATTTTGCGAAAGCCAACAAAGATTGTTAAATTTCAAAAGAGGTTCTGAAAGTGCATATAACAAAGTTAAGACAAGTATAGTGTTTATACTGGGTCGTGTTCAACAAGGACGTTGAGAGAATTAGGTAGGGGAGGTCTATAACCGATCAGGCTAGTGAAGCGCCAAGGTGGAGCGATACAGCATAGTCGGCCTAGTCAGTGCTCAACTAAGATGGTGTTGTACTGCATGGACTGTTAAGCGCCAAGATGGCTGGACCCTGTAGGCCCAGTGAAGCGCGAAGGTGGCGCGACACTGAAAGGACATTGGCTAAGTAATGAAGCTTATTGAACGGCACAATGAAGCTTCACTGAGGGAAAGGCAAGGCAAGGACAGGGTGACAAAATGAAACATGCGATGTTGGCATTGATGCATATCCACGGAATTGAGTTGACCCAGACTCAAGGATGATGCAAGAGTATAAAATAGGCCAAGAGTTGGCCTATGCATTAGTTCAAGGCTGTCCAAAGCTTGAACAGTGCAAACAAGTTAATAATGCAAGAGTGGCATTGTTATTGTCGAGCAAATTGTCTAAGTGAAGCATATGATGCATGAATAACCATAATAAGCTAAGGAAATGGCCGAGATAATTGTAGTCCGATGTTGGTCAATTATTGGCTTAGGCCAAGAAGATTGAAGGGCCATGTTGACTGAGTATTGGAGGAAGGCCAAGTTCAGATTGCATGCTATGGCTCAAGTGACGGTTAGGAGTTCGTTATTGGCTTCACAAGTGTGGCAATGGCGTGAGACAAAATAGAACGCTTATAAAGGAAGTTTATAAGCGTGGGAGAGTATTTATAACTGCTTTAGAACAGGTGTTGGATGTTTGCTCGAGTTTAAAGAGAAACTTGGCACAGTCATTGGTGGTTATTGAAATATCCTATGGGACAGATGGTTGTCCCATGCGTGTGCAACTGTTGTGCATGGTTTTTGGGCAATAAAGTTGATGTATATATAGTGCTAAGGAATAGGAAAATCGGCAGGCTTGTATAGGAGATTGTGAGACTCAAATTGAGAGAGTTTTTGTAATGCTGAGGCTTGGTTCAAGAGGAACAAGTCTGTGTAAGTCCCTAAGTGGACAAGTTTTATATATCTTCCCTTTGATGCAATAAAATGAGTAATTGTGTCATGTTCTAAGCGTTCTTGGTTGGCTAATTGTGTTAATGAATATATGGCATTGTTTGAATGCTATATGGTAACCATTTGAGAAGAAAAGAGGAAAGAAGGCTAAAGACTTACGCTGTTGAACTGTAGAATTGGCTGTTTGCATTGGTGCAAACTTATAAGGCTGAAGTACGAACGGATGAAGCTTGATTCACTAAACCACTGTGGTGATGGGTTACATTTGCGCAGAAAATTTGCAAGGTACATTCGCAGGTGTGACATATTCGCAACCTTCTCGAGGAAATTCAAGATGAAAGCGTCTGAGCTGGCTTTCTTATTCTTATGCTAAGAGGATCACATGATTATGAATTTGCTTTTTTTGTTGTTTTTTTTCTTGAACCAAGTTTTTTTTTTTATGACATTTTTTTTTTCTTTTCACAAGCTACTAATACTAAGAATCCATGAATATGATTGATGAGGATAATGTGGGAATTAAAAATTGCCATGGTTTTTGTTCGTTGCCTTTATGGGACGGTAAGTTAAGAAATCAATAGTATAAAGAAAGGTTTTCTGGAGAGGGCGAAAGTCAATCAAAGTCAACTCTGAAATTTCATCTCAATCCTTCTTCTTAACCTAGATTTCTTTCTGTTTTCTTTAGATTAAACTATGTAATTTTGGGTTTCTAATCTTTTACCTCTCAATCTCTTACTGTTTGCTTTGATCTATGAACTTTTGTTTTCTTATTATTCTTTAATGGTGTTTTCTGTATTGATGTGATTTTTCAATTTTGCTTTTGCATGTTATTTCTAATCCAATAATCTAACTCCCTTGTTTATCCCCTTGTTTCTTCAAATGTTTTGTAGGCACTAAGTTGGGTTTCTGGTCTTTGTAACCTTGTGTAAGGTGCAAAGTAGCAATTGCAAAGAGGTTGTATTTTCCCCCAGAGGTTAAGTTGCTTTCAAAGGTTTTCTCAGTAGTTTTATTAATGGAGAAGAATTCAATTACTAGTCAGAATCAGTTAATGGGTACAATCCAAATGAGTTTGCTGTGTCGTCATAAGAAGAAAGGTGTCAAATTTTCGGATTTTTACAGAAGAAGTGTCAAGAGGATTATGACAATAATTCCACGTTTCGCAATTCTTCCATGCAACTGGGTTTTAAATACAATTCAGCAAAGAAGGTTAGTTCTCATACAGTCATATTCACTAAAAATTTCACTTTTCCATTATCTATATCTATAAATTTTACTATGGAATCTGATTTTAGAGGTGATATGAGTTCTTTAGAAAAACAATTGATTGATGAAAAACAAATTTAGATTCCTCTTCTCTTCAAGATGTAAGGCAAACTTTTGTTTATCAAGAAGTCAGTTTAGATTAGGGAATTTCAAAATGGGCAAAAAGTATCATTGGAAAGGTTTTCTATCAAGATTCAAGATGAAATGAAAATTGAAGTAGCAGAAAAGCACATTAGAGCAATATGGATTAAAAAGGTCAAAAAGCTTCAAGTTAGAAAATCCATTCCAAAAAATTTTATCGTGAGGTTTACTGAGTGGGATCATGTCAACTGGGTCTTAGAGAATGCTCCTGGGGTTATCTTTTCATGGTCAGGCCATACAATTCTTTTATACCGGTTCAAAATATGGATTTCAAATATCAGGAATTTTGGCTTGACATAAAGGATTTACCACCAAAATCGCTTGAAGAAGATACTTTGCATAAAATTGTGGCTATTATGGGAGAAGTTCAAGAATTAGATCCTTATGATGGTAATCCTGAAGATTCAAATGCAGTCAGTGCAAATGTAAAGATTAATGTTAAAACTCCGTTGATTAGAGGTTTGCTTACTGAAAATGCAGCAGGCTACACTCAATGGGTACCTTTCTATTATCAGAAGCAGCGAGGAAATTTAATTATGTCCAGCTTGTTTTATTATAGATCATTATGAAGATGAATGTGAGAAGAAGGCTAATTTTGTCAGAGATCTAGCAAATAAGGCGTTGTTTAAGTTTTGGAGATGGTTCCCCAGTTGCGATAGCAAGGTTTCAAAAGAAGGCTGCTCTGGCTAATAAAAAAGTTTTTGAAAGACCTGAAGATGGACATCATGTCTCTACTTTCACTTAAGAGGTAGCTAGTCAATCCAGTTCTGCTGCTTCAGGATCTGGAACAAGGAGATTCAAGCGATTAATTCTACAAGAAAAGTCGCTTTTAGTGGCAAAATATTGTGTCACGAAAGCCAATTTCTTCGTTGCAAAAAGAATTCAGTGGCACAAAAAATTTCATCACCTATAGTGAGTCGTTGAAAGTGTTATGTGACGTTCTTAAGAAATCGTCACCGAATTTTTTTAATTAGCGACATAAATCTTTTTGCCACAAAAATTATCTTTTCGTGAGCAAATAAAATTGACACTTTTCACTAATTTTGTGATGAAGAATTTTGTCACTCTAGGTATTTTTGGTAAGGAAAATATTTTATCACTTAAAATAGCTTTAGTCGCGAAATTTGTTCGTCTCGAAATATATTTCTAGTGAAGAAACAAATTCATCACATAAAATAGTTTTAGCCGCGAAATTTGTTCGTCTCAAAATGTACTTATAGTGACGAAACAAGATCATCACGTAAACAATTTTAGCCGCGAAATCTGTTCGTCTCAAAATATACTTATAGTGAAGAAACAAATTTGTCATCTAAATAGTTTTGACCGCGAAATCTTTTCATCTCTGAAAAAATAATGGTTTAGTAGCGGAATAACTTTCGTCTCAAAATAAAAAATGAACAACAAAATTTAGTCGTCTCTAAAGATTGTCTCTATATTGTCATTTCAATAACAAATATCATCGTCTCCAAAACAACTTTACCTGCAATTATCTCCAAAATAATTTGTCTCAAAAGTTATTAGAGACACAACACTGCCCTCACCATAACTATTTTCTCATCATACAAAACTCGTCACCATTTTTTCTTTGATGACTAGCCTAGATAAATAAATATAAACAAATAAACATTTAAATAAATAACATAAGTTGAATAAAAAATAATTACCCATTATAATAAATTGTTTATACAAGATCCAAACTAGGAAAAATCTGATAAATAAACTCTACCAATAAGTAAATAAATTAACATCACTACTAGAAAAGAAAAGAAAAAATACCAAGACTAAAACATTAATGTGACTGCATTCAACTTTCAGTTCCATTGGCGGTAATGTTGTTTAGCCCGAGAGAACATGTCATCATATCCTGCATGTTTCTTATAACCATAAACATATTGTACTACAATTAAAAACATGTTCCCAAAGAAGAAGATGATAAAGGCAATACCTTGTAACTTTCACTGGAAAACACGTGGTCGCACAACCAGTCTCAATCTTCCAGCGACACGTTCTTATATGGCTTTCTCTTGGCATCTTCATAAGTTCCGGCTGTTAAGGACTCATTAAAACGAATTGACATTTTATTCCTACGGTTTGAGTACTTTGTGCCCATAGATGTCATTAAGAACTCCTTCACCATCGGCATAGAAGTGTCCAAGATGAATTTATTCTGCAAATGAAAATTATATCAGTATTCACATATTAATTCTAACAGAATAATTCTTAACAGAAATGCATTACCTTGAGTCTTTCAATCAACGCATCTCTCTCGCGGAGAGGAATTTTTGTCCATGACTTGTGTCGTAACGGGGCAAGGGAGCGAACAATTACCCCACACTCGCTTGCGAGTAGACTGGCATTTTCGCAGTCCGGCTGTCCTTCTAATTCTGAGAAGTGAACAGACAGCTTCCCTTTGTTGGCAGCAATCAATGCATCCAGCTTAAGCCCTCGTGTCGAGCCCCGTACGTTCCTTGATGTGGATGTTGTGCCTACAAAGATGAAAAAGATCAGTTTTGTGGGAAGGTTATAATATAACATGTAAAATGAGTTCAAATGCAGGTTTCTAAAGTGAAAATAAAAGTTATGGTGAATATCATAAACCTTTTAAGATTCCTGACTAATATGAACTACATGCCTTAGGATCAGTATTAATGGTTGTCAAACAGCCCTAATGTCAGGGGGGGAAAATGCATTAACTCTGAACTACGCATGGTCACTTGTGACTGCTGATCATTTGTGTTTTTTTTTCTTCTTTTTACTGGGATGCGTACAACATAGTCATGTTATCAAGAACATATAGATACCAGGGGAACAGACTGACACTAGCTTGTACGACACATTTAAACTTACCTAGGTGTAATTGGTTTAATCATACCTAATTAACAGCAGCTACATATATACTTTTAGAGTTTAATGCATGATACAAGGGCCTGTAGTATTTTGCTTTTAACATCCACACATCTCATGCATAAACAAAACAATCCTACATATTTATGACTTCCAATCTGGTTAGTTTACGACAATACCCAAGCCTACATAGTCAATCAATTTACATCTCAACCAAAATCACCAAGTGATGTCACTAGTATAGAATAGGTTTGACTATATAAAGAGGTAACTAGCAGTAGTTGTTTGTAATGCACCAAACCCACTAAAAACTGTTTCAAATGGTTGTACCAAAACTGTTTTGGACAAACAGCTCTATTCCCCTCTTAAGTCAATCAAGGATTCATGTCTCTACATCCACAGGACAATGATTTTGAAAACTTTTGAAAACAGATTATAAGTTTTGAAAATTCTTTTCATAAATCAAAACCCCTATTCATACATCTCATGTAAAATTAGAGAAGAACCCATATATCCATTATACCCGTTCATGGTGACTTCTATTATAGCATATTCATATAAAGACAAGGGAAAAGTGAATGAAGTAAAAGATCAAAAACAAAAGAAAAGAAAAGAAAAGAAAAGAAAAGGGAATAGTGATACGTACCCTCAGAAGATGAAGCTGCTGGAGCTGGTTGTTCATTGTTGTTAGCAATTGTCACCTGGGCAATGAAACAACACCATGATTAAAAGAACAACTAAGAAATCACAGGCAAAAACATGAAAGTTTGATGATGCATATATATCTTCTTTAAACAACAGAAAACAAAGGAACACAATGAGGCAGAACAAAAAATCAAATGAAAAGTTATCATAAGCGAATGAAAAAAATGAAGTACCATCATGTGTATCTCAGAATTGTAGGTGGTATACCAAATATTTGGCCCTGAGTTGTAAAGATGCTGTGATTCTTAAATATTTTGAAATTCTACAAGAAAAACATCCGAAGTCTCTTGACCAAACATCTGTGCTATGCATCTAGGTCACAAGGTTAGCAGTACCTTCCCAATGACATGTCCACCTGCTTCGTGTCCTTGGACAATAGTTCCATCTACAGCAGAACTGATGGCTTTCTCCGCATCTTTTACACTTCCAATCTGTTATTAAAAGCATATATATGCAAGGTAATGAGACACTAAGCGAGAAAATACTGATTTCTAAGAGTTTATCCAAGTACCTGTTTCTCTCCCAAGGAAAGATCAATTTCAGTTCTCAGAAATGTACTTCAAACACTACAAACAGGAAAATGTTATAAAACTCACTTGGTGAACCACCTTGACCCCTGCTTTGTGAGCTTCATCTACAATCCCCTTTGGGAATTCACCCCAATAAACTTGAAGTAATCCAACTTTTTCATCAATTCCAAATGGTTTGTCAGTTAAGGTTCTTGCCTTTCTTATCAGTTCCCTAACGTAATCCGGACACTCCTATCACAAGTAAACAGGAGATCAATAACATCCTAATGCAAAAACTAAATACAAAATTAAATACCATTGCTGTGATTGGTTTGATTTTGAAATCAAGCAACGGGTATGCTGCAGGGACCTAGATGAGAAAGTATTATGTAATTCCCAAAATGTGATTGGATTGAATTTTGTTCAAAATATACCACTTACTATGAATTTTGAGGTTTTTCAGATTCGTTCGAATTTAAGACAATAATCGGATTCTTATCAAATCAGAACCATTCTTAGAAATCCGCATCCTAATTAGAAATCAAAACCATGATTAGATATTAAAAAATCGATAGAAAATGAGACAAAAGATACAAATCAAAACCCTAATTAGACATTAGAACCCTAACGAGGAAATCGACAGAAGATGAGACAAAAGATAGAAATCAAAACCTAATTAGAGATCAATACAGATAAAAACTAAAGATCTGACAAAATTTGTAGAAAAATTACCAATGACTTATTAACTTGAACACGTTAAAGCATCTAATAAAGGCGGTGCATCATCTGTAGATTTAGGATTTGCTATTGGTATTGCTTAACTGAAACTCTCCCTCTTCTTCCGCTTTGAGTAATTGAAGGAGTTGGGATTGCATCGAATCGAGGGCGTTGAGAACGAGGTGTTGCGATTAAAATGATGTGTTTTATGAATTTCGCTCTCTCCTTCTTCTCTGGGAATCACCAGGGGATGAGTTATGTTCGCGATTGGGCTTGAAGTTGGTCGATTGGTGAAGACGGACCTTCAATTTGCTGGGTGGGAGAAGAATCGGATGAGATTTTGAGAGAGACAGTGGTGATATTGAGGGAGTGATAAAAGATGGGTTTTGTTTGATAAGAGTTAAGGCTGCACATGGTCTGGTACGGCACTGTTCTCTTATGAAACCGATCCATGTACTTGGTGTTGACCGGTACCTCCTTTTAATGACCGGTACCTGTACTTGTACCTGGTGTTGTACCTGTACCTCTGGTACCGGTCCAGTACAAGACCGGTACCGGGTTTTTACCCTATCTCCTTCAGCGTAGAGCCTCATCAATTCCTAACTCCTTCCCTGAAATGATTCCTAGCATTCATCTATGCATAACTTCTACTGCAGCAACATCAATCACTCCAGCAGTTAACATTTACCAACAGACCCATCTCCTTCTCTTCTATCAATTCATACACACGGCCGCTACTGCAACCATCTCAATCTTCATAACAGATAACCCATCTATCTATCTATTCCATCACAAACATATAATACCCATACATCTTCACTCTTCAGTGTTTATCACCAGCACCAAAAACCCAATTCTCCAGCAATCGAGCTTTGACAATACCACAAGAAAATTCTTCCAAAACCCCATCAATTCTATCACGAGCACTTTCCACTGAATGAGATAAGGGTAAAAGCCATACATCAATCCATGTAAAAATATAAATAAAACCCAATGAAAATAAAAACTAGTGGAATCAATACAAATCGATCTCAATAAAACCCTAAATCATACAATTAAACACATTAATCAAACATGCAAATAATAATTAAGAACCTTAAGTTAATCAAAAAAATTACCCAAAATAAGATGAATGAATTACATGTTGTTAACTTGTGAGATGGTGAAGAATGAGTAATTGATTGTATCTGCTGCTAGGAGGAATGGACTTAGGAGTTGATGTTGTTGTCGAACTCAGAAATTGGGAGAAGAAAGGGGATCTGAGCTGTGGTGCAGAGACAGAGAGGAAGAGAAGAAGATGGTGGTTGCTATCATGGGTTAATCTGAAATTGAGAAATTAAAGACAGACAAGATGTTGTTGTTGATGGGTTTGATCAATCTGGCTAATGTTGCTACAACAGATGAAGATGGAGAATATTGTTGTTGTTCGAATCAAGGATATATACTGGGAGATGGTTGAGTTTGAGGAAAGTTTTTTTGAATTTGAAATTGAGATGGAAGGATGGTTGAGTTTAAGGAATGTTTCGGTGATGAAGAAGGTTGTGGTGGTGGTGGTGGTGGTGGTGATACAGACTCAGAGATCGTGAGGAAGAAGAAGTGAATGGCTGTGGTTGTTCTTCACTTCACTTTAGAGAAAAAACGAAGAAGTAAGAGAGATGGTCGATAGATAAGATAGTTACAAGACCTAGGATCGACGGCTATGATTAAATTCTAACCAAGATCTCAACGGACTATAATAACCAGTTTTTTTGGTCCGGTTCCAGTCCGGTCCCCTATAAGAACCGTTCCCTGTACCTGATCCTATCCCAGTTCTCATATTCTGTCCCGGTCCCTATACCACCCACACCGGTTCCGGTCCGGTTTTTCCGGTTCCAGTCCGGCCCAGGTCTTCTTAACCGGTTCTTGTGCGGCCTTAATAAGAGTGATGGAAGGAGAGCCGGAGAAAGACAATGATATGCGAGACGAGAGGGAGGAAAAGTAAAGTGAGAGAAGCAAAAAAAAGGTTTTGATAAAAGTTATTGACGGCGATCTCCGTGTAATGGTGCAGTCATACGGATTATGAAATTTATTTAGCGGTGGATATTTGTCTTGGAGTACTCGTACGGATCAAGTAAGAAACATGAGGTTCAATGAGATCACACCAATTCATGAACAAGATTTTCTCTTGAAATCGACTTATATAAATCACTAAGAGTATCCAATCGACTTATATAAATCACTAAGCGTATCCAATGAACTAACGTATCTCAAAGTCGAATGAATTTTTCATGAAATCGATAGATAAATTTTAAAAATTTGTCCGATGAGAATGAACACAATGAACTTTCATCGCCTTTCTACCCAATGAATCCGACATATGTATATTTATGAGAATGAACACAATGAACTTTTATCGATTTCCTACACAATGAATCCAGCATATGTATATGAATGAGAATGAACATAAAAATATACCCGAAAATAATTTATGAAATTGTTAGACCGAAAATTAATTCGAAGAATGAATATTAATCAAAATAATGATAAAGAATCCGACAAATGAAGACAAGTCCAAATAATGAGAATGAATCCAATAACTGTTATCTATCTTTTCGGATCGAGATAACTGTAGACGATAAAAATTTTTTTATGAATAATAAGAAATTGAGTTCGATAATTATATGTGGGAAAAATAATGAACTCGTCCTCGATGGAAACGACTTAGCTTGAGATTTAAACAAAGCCTTAACATGCATCCATGTATAAGGGTGGCCTCCTGCGGCTCTATAGTTCATCTCTTATTCTCGGAGTAGTAGTTGTGTATAGAGTCCTTCGGTACTTGCTTCTTTTTTTCAACATAGGGTGGGGATTAAAGACTCCTCTCAGGGATCGAGAAAGACAACAAAACAAAAAAAAAAAACTTTATAGTTACACATGTTCTTTAAGGAACAACTTAACTCGATTAAATCTAAAGCATAAAGCTCTCTAAAGTTATTTTAGTGTATATGAATTAGAATAGTTAACCTTCGAATAATACTAATCTAGTTGAGCTTAAAGAAAGACTTGATAGACAAGCTATACGCCAAATATATAGTCTAAAAGCGTCAATTCATTGAGCTTAATTATTCAAATCCACAAAAATGGTAGGACCAAGTGTCCTTAGGGATTCACCATTAACTTGGGATACCTATGACTAGGTTAGTATATATTCTTGTAGGGAAAATTTGTATACTCGGGACAATTGTACTGAATTTTCCGTCAACATTACTCCATTTCATTAAAATTGCTATATAATGCTCAATATAACTGATTAGACGGATGATTCCATCTGATTCATTTCAATCGTTTCTATCTATAAATTATCTCATCGTCCCAACCAGACTTCACCTATTTTAATTTCTGGATTCTGTGTTAGAAGGAATTTTTTTTTATATCTATGTTGGTTTCTTTTCATTTTTTTTCCCCATATATGATGTAAACAAATGATGACTTGTATTTTTTCCCCATATATGATTTTTGCTAATTTATAAGTTGTAGTTAGATATTATGTTTTAGGTGATAAAATATATTGTTACCAAACAATAATTCTTTAACAACTGTTTTCTCTTTTGTCACCATAAAGAATTCTTTGTGACGATATTTTAGAAATCATGAACTGCGGTGAAATTATAGCGTCACTAAAAAGGACTAAAACGACAAAATTTACTTCGTTGCATGTGCTTTTTCTTGTGACGATTATATAAATATTAGCAACAAAAAAAGCTGATGGTCACGGAAATTAAATATAGTGTCAAACTTTTAGTTTCGTTAATATAAAATTAGTTAGTGACGAATTAATTTGGTTTCGTTAATATAAAATTAGTTAGTGAAGAATTAATTTGGTCAGTATAAACTTTTTTTTAACAAGGAAAGTTATAGATTATCACTAAAAAGATTTTTTGTCAATTTTTTACATCGTCACAATAGAATTAAATAGTGACACAAACATATCATCTCAAAAAACTTAGCAGTGACTGAATATTATTTTGTCTCTAAATATAGTCACTAAAAACTTATGAGTGACGAAACATGAGTTCTGTCACAGAAAACCTAACAACAATGACAACAATTTATTTTGTCACAATAACAAAGCTTTAGCGGTGAAATTTTATTTGCCGCAAAAATTATTGTCACTAAAGCCACCTTTTCTTGTAGTTTATAAGAGATACTGCCAATAAAACCCTTCAATTTCAGAATGAAGATGCGGATATGGAAATCCAAGACGAAGGAAGTGTTTATCAGCCAATGTGTAAAAAATTTTCCCTCTAGCTAAACCCCCATTCCGTCACTCGAAGTATAAAAGGATATTTCAGAAAGATAACAACAAAATGAATTGAAGCTGCAAATTATAACTATTGTCTTAAATGTAAAAGCTCAACGGTAGAAGTAGAAGTTTCCATGAAAAGAAAAGAAACGACATAGAAATACTTGACATTCAGAAGCAGTGAAGTTCAAACTAAAAAATAATTCTTTATGTAAATACCAAGCAGGTTGATGAAAGTTTCTTAGTACAAGTATTTGGATTTGAAATTAAAAATTCTGGACAATGAACATCTGAAAATAGTCAAGAAAGTTTTACAAAACTAACATTCAACTTTGCAAATTTGAAACATTTGTACTTGGTAAAATCCAATCAAGGTAACTTAGGATTAATACCCAAACACCCCATGATATATATATATATATATACAAGGACAACGACATATACGATGTTGTGTCCTTAGCTCCACGTTGTAAGCTCTTCCCAGCTTACCACATCAAGCTAGCTCCAAACTCTGTGGGAAAACAAAACAAAACGGGGTGAGCCCACAGCCCAGTAGGGGTTATAACGGAATCGAATGTCATGAGATATACAAATAAAATGCCAAAGCTTAAAGCATCAACAGAGCATAAAACTAGAATCTGAAATTCATAAGTAAATGTAATGCATTTGTTCATAAACATTTGTAAGCTGCCATTCAATTAAATTCAGATAGAATTACTCTACTATTTACAAGGCCAGTGCCAACGTCAGGGTAGTCCGATACCAGCCACCGTTATCAAACAAACGGTCTTCCGGGATGCCATCCGTAGATGGGGTGCCAATTAAAGCCCGGCGATCCTATAGTAGAGTTCTCTAGTTTCCAAATCCAGTTGTCACAACGGAAACATCACAAACCAAGTTATGAAGAACCTCGTAAATCCATAATTGAAAACTTACTCAAATATAAGCGTCGGCAGCATTTTCAAAACCCTTACCAAAACCCATTTTCGAGAGCGTAATATAAGCTTTTAAGTCCAAGAAGTGGGCAAATCCTCTTGCAATGTAACAAACTCAAATTATTGGAAATCAATAGCTCAATCATAATTAGCCATAGGTAGCAAACCCACTCACCAAGATGCCAAAGACACGAGCACGTGATTTAGTTCGAAGTACAGTTCAAATAACAAAAGTGGGATAAATTTCTAGCCAAAGTGGATGGTGATACAACCAGCTACAATGCAAGTAAATAGCATTTTAATATGATGGGAATGTGGCAAGAATTTGAAACAGCAAGAGCGCACAATGCAAATCGTAAAATCTGAGGTCCAGAAATTTCGGTTTTGACTACTCGTAATAAGAAATTCGTAGAAAATTCATTTGACAACGGAATACATCAAACTTGGTCTCATTGGAAAGCTGAAAACACCCTCTTTAATATAAAAATTATAAGAACAAGTAACTAGGTTTACAGCTGTGTCAAAATGTTTCAACAAAACAGAACAGAAATCCCGTTTTCCAGAAAATTGTAGTTTTAGTAGTCTACAATAGAAAATTCACACAAAATTCATTAAGCGACGGAATTGAGCAAGTTTGGTCTTGTCTGAAAGATGAGAGATCCCTCTTTAACATAAAAATGATACACAAAGGTAATAAGGTGTATATCTGTTCCTGAAAGTCTGAATAAAACAAGGCAGAAACATGTTTTTAGCAAAATTGCAGTTTCGGCAGGCTCCAATCAAAAATTCGTTCAAAAATCATCAGGCGATGGAATTCGACAAATTTGGTTTTGTTGGAAAGATGAGAAAACCCACTTCAACACAAAAATGATAGGAGAAAGTATAATGGTTCATAGCTGTGTCAAAGAGTTCTTCAAAACAGGACAGCAACACATGTTGAGAAATTTTTGAGTTTCGAAAGTCTCTATTAGAAAAATTCGTAGAAAATTCATTAAGAGATGGAATTCAGCAAATTTTGTCTCTTTACAAATCTGAGGAATCCCTCCTTAACATAAAAATGATAAGCAACGATAAAGAGTTTGCTAGATATGTCGAAAAGTCAATACCAAACAGGACATAAATTACGTTTTTCAGAAATTTCAGGTTATTTTCACAAACATGTGCTGGGCTATCTTTGAAACTCAATTTGGGAATTGAATTTTGGCGAAAATCAGCACTTAATTAAGTTCAAACCATCCCTAATCTCCAAGTATGAAATAAGTATTTTGCTTGTATTGTAAATCTTACAAACCCATTCAAAAAAAAAAAAAAACAACACCAAATCATGAATTTTGAACCGGCAAAGTATCAACCATACCACTTTGAATAGTTTTCCCACAAAGAATCAAGTTAAAGGTGAAGCAACGGAAACCCATTTCTTACTTTGCAACAAACATGCATCATCAAATTTAAGGATTAGAAATCAAGTTGCACAAATTGAAGATTAATCCAATTCGGTGAGAAAACCCCCTACCTTATCACGAATAGCAACACCCAAAATTGAGATATCGAGCACCATGTTTCGAATGACAATCAAGGATTTCTGACTCAAAATTGCAATCCAATTAACAATTTCATAAATGGGTTCATTAAATTCATCTCAAAAACGACGGGTTCTTCTCTGAATTTCTAGTTTCTTAAGGAGATGAGGAAGTGGAAGAAAGAAGTAGAAAGTGCGACCAGGAGAAACATGGAGAATAAAATGAAATGGGGATTAAAAATATGATTTTCTTTTAAAATGACAGCATTACCCCTCAGCTCTTCTTCTGATGACACATATACACCCCAGGTGTCAAGTAGGTCATAGTAGTCAACACTAGTCTCAGTCAACTTTGTGTAAAGACTAATAGAACACTTCCCTTTCTATAAGCGATGACTGAATCTGTTAATAACACCCTACTTGGCACTCACCCAGCATTCCATATGAAAAGCACAACAACACTGGAATGTGTGCACCAACATTGCACGATCCCAGCACCATAAAGACGGGTTGGGTTCACGCCCAAAACCCAAATTAAAATTTCGGGGTATTACACAATGATTCAAGCTGGAGGGGGATGGGATCATCATGTCAATGCAATTACTACTTACAATATGCACCAGCAAGGCCAAGAAGACCAGGTAAACACTTTAAACTCTTATTTATCTTTTTATACTTGTCCAGATAAAATTTATATTGACGCATGCTTACTACACCATTTTAAGGGATTTGTAACCCAATTTTGCAACGACAGTAAGGCCGTTGCGAAATTTTTGTTGCGAATCCCTGTTGCTTTTTTTTCGCAACAGAGGATTGCCGTTGCGAATTTTACAACCTCACAGGCAAGGTTGCGAATTGCAACTGCTCTGGGTTCAAGCGTGTGAACCACGTGCGTGGTCGGGAACACTAGAACTTATAAACACGCCCCAGTCAAACTTCGGTCAAGACTTTTTTTTCCACCCTTAATCCCAATCTAGGGTATATCCTTCCCTTAATCGAGTTCCATCTTCATTTTTTCTCCGCCAAACCACAGAGACTCAGTCTCTCCTCCCTCTCCTCTCCTCTCCTCTCCTCTCCATCTTCATCTCCATCTCCATCTCGATCTGCTCAGCTGAACTCTGTATTTTATTCTTAATCTCTAAACTCTATCATCGTGTAGAACTCTATCATTAGGTATAATTTTTGACATATTTTTTTAGGGTTTATAGATTTCGATATCTAGGGTTTCAGTTGTGATTTTTAGGATTTAGAGACTTTGATTTCTAGGATTTAGAGATTTTGATTTAAGTTTATCGAATCCTAGGGTTTCATTTAAGTTTTTCAATTTTAGGGTTCGATCTATGATTTCAGTTTTTCGATTTAACTTGTGAATCTGATTCTTTCGATTTTAGTTTTTCTATTTCTTTTTTTTCTTTCAATTTTATGGTTTGTTGTTTATCTGAATCTAATACCCTCTTTTTTTCTTCCATGTTAGGGTTTGTCAAGATTGAAGAACTGAAGTTCAGTTCATTAGAGTTTGAAGAAGAACTGGTCATAGTTGGTTTAGGAAGAACTAAGAAGGTATATCTGATGTGATTTCAACTTTGTTGTAGTAAAAGGTTCGTTGAGACTTGTGAAGATTCGAGTTTTTAAATTTGATAAAAATATACAATAATATTACAAATGGTGCAAGAGGTACTGGGACTAAGGATTTAGCCAATCTTTATAACATAAGGTTCACTTATTTATTCTCAACAATTTTAGCTCAAGAAATATAAACATGGACTCTATTTTTGCCAAGGTAGATTCTCAAAACATTGATTGTAAATGTTAAGCATGGGACATCAAATCACCTAATCTACGCATGACCCATCTAATCAAATGACAACCAATTTAATCAAATCATATTTCAATTAATTTTAGTGCAAAAGTCATAAAAAATAATAAAATAAATTTACCCATGTATGAAGTTCGGCCTCCTCCGTCGTCCCAGTGTTGGGGTTTAGCTCTTCATGGTGAAAACACGCTCAAAATTCATCTTTATTAATGCTCAAAAGTGTTTTATAATTGATGAACAGGAGAAAAAATGGTGAAAATCGGGTTTTGTAATAATTATATTTGTTACAAACCTTTGATACAGAGAACGATAATTGTAAAGTGTTGTTGTTACTGTAGCATATAAGACTGTCATGTATCGGTCGCATACACTGTAGCAGTTACGACTGTTTTTGGGCGTCTTATGTTCTTCGTGTTCTTCAGTTCCGTAGCAGCAGAAACAGCAGCAACAGAGCCTGTAAACCTCTGATTCTCGCCTTCTCAGCCCCCCAAACTCCCGACACCCCTTTTCTGTGATCCTAGAAGCCTATTTATACATCATTGCGACATTGAATCTCCTCCATTAACTACAAATAATCTTCTTTTACTCGGGTATATTTTTTTTCATTTTTATCATTGATTTTGATTTCCACGCATCTGCAGCTGTATTTCTTTCCTTTTATACCTTCTTCACGCTCCAGGATATCTATTAAGTCTTCCAAACACGTGCAGTACACGTTTAAATTTCTCACAACTCGTGCAAGCTCATGTTTTTCCTCCAACTCCCTGTTTGGATTAAAACAAGTTATCCAGCCAAATTTGATCGATAAAATCACCCATACTAGCTTTCTATAGTCATATCACGTCTACCCACTAAGTTTTAGGGATTGAATCTCACTAAATCACGTCCAAACATCCGATTGAAATTCTGCCAGTGAAAG
Organism: Papaver atlanticum; assembly: GCA_023531105.1. Lineage (NCBI taxonomy): Eukaryota > Viridiplantae > Streptophyta > Magnoliopsida > Ranunculales > Papaveraceae > Papaver > Papaver atlanticum. The sequence continues at coordinate 1,943,896 of JAJJMB010005117.1, forward strand.
GGAATATTTTCACGCCAAAAATATTTTTTTGAATTTGAGAAGAACATGTCCTCCCCCTAATCCTGCACGGGTGTCCCTTTAGCACTTGTCTTATGGGGTGTAAATAGTAATTTTTGGGCGTAGATAGTAATTTTTCCGGGGTTCCTTCGACACATTTTTGGGGTTCTTACGGTGCATTTATGGTGTGCCTTTAGTACTCTATCCTGGGGGTATAAAACACCACTTTTCGAGCCAATTTTGCCGCAAGAGCTTATTCCCTAGAAAAGACTTAAAACAACTCTATTAGAAATAAAATGAGTCCTAGATAATGTAGTTATGGGTGAAAATGCGTCACACTTACGTGCTTATCAATACCAACTATGAAATTGTTTTGATTATTTTGGTTCCTTTTATATTTTCTTTTCATTTTATGGTTTGTTGTTTATCTGAATCTAATGCCTTTTTTTTTTCCATGTTAGGGTTTGTCAAGATTGAAGAACTGAAGTTCAGTTCATTAGAGTTTGAAGAAGAACTGGTTTAGGAAAACTAAGAAGGTATATCCAACTATGAAATTGTTTTGATTATTTTGGTTCCTTTTATATTGTTTAGCTGAAGTTTGATGATAATACCTTCTCAATGAGCATGATTAAAATGGTTCTAGTGGTGTACTTAAAGAAATTTTGTATAATTTCTTAACTTAGAAATTTTTATAAGTTGTATGGTCTGAACTTAAGAATTTTATAAGTTTGTATGGATTGAACTTAGAAATTTTGTATAATTTCTAAACTTATAAATTTTTATAAGTTTGTATCGACTGAACTTGATAATTTTTGTAAGTATGATTTTTATTTTGATAGAATCTCAGTGAGCATGATAAAAATGATCCTAGTGGTGAATCGCAAAAGCTACTTGTAGATCATTCTCTCTTTGTTGAGAGGATGTTTCTATCGTTAACCTAAGGGCTTCGGCAACCCTACCGCTGGGACTCAGTTGAAGCTACATGTTAGAATTGAAGGGGATATATCGAATTCATGATATACACTTGAATTCTAACATGTAGCTTTAATTGCATAGAAAGTATATGTTTTTATGGTTTGGATAGCCAATTAGCTTTATTGTTTGGTTGTATTCATTTGTTGTTAGAAATGTACACTCGGGTTATAATTGAATTAGATATATCAATTTCGTGGAATGGATTTAGTATAGTTTTAAATGATAGTATTTTTTTCATTAATCTGATGATGTGTGCATATCAAATTCATAGGTACATGTTAGAATTGTAGTAGATATCATATCAAAAAATGCTGCTGATTTTGTATTGATGTAGTGTACATATACTGTCTGAATTTTAACATAGATACTGTCTTTAGGGTATGTCATCTATGGTTGATAAGGGATGGATGAAATGTCCTTGTAAGTCTGCTTAGTACATAGAAGGTGTTAGGTCATTTATAGAGTTTGTTAATAAAAATGGTGGCGGAAATACCTTATTCTCATCCCCTTGTAGTAGATGTGAGAATGGTAAAGGATTGGGGCCACTTAGTGAAATTTCATTGCATTTTTTTAAGTATGGTATTCTTTCTACATACACGGCATGGCGTTTTCATGGGGAAAAGTTAGAAATAGAAGCACGGTCACATGTGGATAACACTAGTAATGGCGATGTAGCTGAGAATGTAGAAAATGTTAATGCAGGAGATGTAGCTGTTGATCCTGCTACAAGTGAGGGTGAAAATTTAAGAGATGTTGTTGAGGATGATGGTGCTGCTATAGTAGATGACAATATTAGAATAGATAGTGGGGTTCATAATGATGTTGGAACTAGGAAAAGGAAGAAAAAGGAATCTGTCTATGAGCGTGCAAAAGAACCGTTGTATCCGTCGTGTCCTAAAGGAGTGACAGCATTGTATGCTTCTATCAAGTTGAATCACATAAAGATACAATATGGGTTTTCTGATAATGGTATCATTGCACTCTTAGAGTTGATGAAGGAGTTGCTTCCCGAAGAGAATACACTGCCATCTAAGTACCCAGAAGTGAAAAAGATGATCCAAGAACTAGGAATGGATTATATAATATATGATGCCTGTGTAAATGACTGTGTTTTGTATTGGAAGGATCATGCATTGCTGGTGAAGTGTCTTGTTTGTCAAGAATCTAGGTATAAGAAGGTTTTTAATGATGATAGGAAGCTTACTAATGTTGCTCAGAAGACGGTTAGACATTTTTCGTTGATCACAAGGCTGAAAAGGTTTTATAGCGAACCATGGATCACAGAGGAAATGACTTGGCATTCTAGAGCAAAGTCAGATATAAACGTCATGCGTCATCCCGTCGATTCTTCAGCTTGGCGATGTGCAGATAGTTTTTCGCCAGAGTTTTCCAAGGAACCAAGGAATGTTACACTTGGGATATCAACTGACGGTTTCAATCCGAATAGGTGTTTCGGTTTTGCACACAGTTGTTGGCCGGTGATAATGTGTATTTATAATTTGCCTCCTTCGTTGTGTATGAAGCGGGAATTATCTTTGTTGTCGTTGCTGATATCAGGCCCAAAAGCACCCGGTAAAAACTTTGATGTTTATTTAGAAATACTGGTAGATGAGTTGAAGAAGTTATGGGATGGTGTACTAGCATTTGACGCTTTCAGCAAAACTGAATTTTTGATGAGAGCACGGTTGTTGTGGGCTATTCACGATTTTCCAACGTTAGGGACTTTAGCGGGATGTGTAACTCATGGATATTGTGCTTGTCCTACTTGTGGAGAATGCACTGTTGCTGATTATATGCCATTTACTAAGAAGATCTGCTACAGGAGACACCGAAAATGGCTACCATCGAAGCATAAGTATCGCGATGATATGACGAATTTCGATGGACGGGTGGAGCATGGTACAGCTCCATGGCCACTAACAGGGCTGCAGATACAAGAGATTGTAGGTAAAATCAGTTCCAAGAAGGGCAAGAGAAAACAACCATCACAAGCAAGTATGAAACGTAAAAGGAAAGCTGATACCATCAAGGTTAGTCCTCTGTCCTGTTTTCATTTGATTTACGTTTTTTCTTTACCTTGGAGATTCGTTAATTTTTGAAAATGCTTGTTATGGATATATAAACTCTTTTATTTAATTTGGAAGCATTTTGATTTGGAATTTGAAATTGACATGTACAACAGCTAGTCATCTACATGGCCAGATTATAAAGTTTATAAAAAAAGAAGAAGCTATATGGCAAGATTGCTTAGTACAAATTTATCCACTCCAAACTTTTACCTACTTTCCCATGTTTCTTCTCAATGTCATTGGTGTGGTTTGAATTTCAGTAACTTGAACTTTGTTCTTATGTTATCTATTTTCAGGAACTTGAAGATGACGCTGATGTTGAAGATAAGGTTAATGACCATTCTCTGTTCATTCGAAGATTTATTCTCTTTGATTTTCCCAATTGGGGTTCAAATGCGATTCGCCATATTATAGATGTCATGCACACAGAGAAGAATATAATGGAGCATCTTCTGAATACTATGATGGGAAACAACAAGTCAAAAGATAGTCCTGCAACACGTCAAGATATGGAAGATATGGGGATAAGAAAGAAGTTGTGGTTGAAAGAGGATGCTGAGACTGGTAGAAAAACAATGGAAAAATGATCATTTGAGATGACGAAGAAGGATAAAATTGACTTTTGTACAGTTTTGAAGAATCTAAGGGTGCCTTCCGGTTTCTCTTCAAATCTTCGCAACTGCGTCAGTGTTAATCCTCTAGAGCTAAGGAATTTTAAATATCATGATAGCCATGTAGTAATGCAACATTTGCTTCCGCTGCTGGTTCATACTGCAACATCGCTACCTAAAGAGCTACGAGTTTCTCTTCTCCGGATCAGTATCTTTTTCAACATTCTGTGCATGAAGGTTGTAAACCGAGAACATCTGCTAAAAGAAAAAGCCGGCCTTGTAGAAGCAATCTGTGTTCTGGAGAAACATTTTCCTCCGTCGTTTTTTGTTATCAGTATTCACCTGATGATTCATCTAGCAGATGAAGCTTTAATCTCTGGTCCGGTGAGATTCAGGTAGATGTATCCCTTTGAGAGGTAAAACTTCACAACTGACTTTGTTGTTTAATGTCTATAACCTGAGTAATGTCTAGAACTTGAGTTATTGATTATGTTGTTTAATGTATATAGCTTGAGTGTTGTCATGTCGTAACATACTTTGTTGTTTAATTGCTACTTTTTAGGTTAATGAAAGGTTTCAAAGGGTTGGTGCGCAGTAAAAGGTATATTGATGGGTGCATCGCAAGAGGGTATACACTGCAAGAAGCAAGATTATATGGCATGGAGGGCCTGTCAAAGGATGGTGATGGTTCTCATAAGCATACTCGCCAGGCATTTTTTGATGATGTCGATGAGTTTGCTGATGTTATGCCTTTAAGTAAAGCTGGGGATATTATTCTAACTCAGGTGCAGTTTGAACAAGCTCGCAAATGGCTTCTCTCTAAGTATGATGGATTAGATGATTGGCAAAGGTACATATTTTTAATTTTACACCTTTAAGTGTTTTAAGTACGATGGTTGCAAAGAGTTTTCCATAACTGTTGAGTTGTTATATGTTTATCGATATAATTGTTTTGAATTATCTTTTAATTGTAGGAAGTATGAATCCTATGTTAATGGTCAGAGAAACTATCCCTCAAAGAGTTTTCTTTTGTGGTTACGCGAAGAGGTAACATATTAGCCTAAATTATGTACCTTGACTCTCTTTCTCTAATCTATGTAATTACAATTCATATTTTACTAATTAGCTTGATTTCACACCTCCGGTCGTAAACCTCATTCTTTGGTCAAAGCTAAATGTATGTATATTGATTTCAGTAATGTTGTGATTTATGAACATCATTCGTTATATTGGTAGGAGCGCGAGAATCCTGATGTGGAAATTACCACCTCTGATGTGTGATTAAAGTTCATACTCAAGAGGGAGGGGAAATTCTACCTAGTGCGCAAAAACACTTTGTGAGTCAGCTTGTGTTTCATCTGAATTTTAGTACTCATATGTATACTATCTACTAGTCATTTATATATTTTATATCTGACACATGCACTGTTATGCTCAACATGGCAGGATGAGCTTAAGAAGGTGCAAGAAGATATCAACCATAAAAAAGTTGCGGGTACCATACATAGATGTAGTGACTAAAGCTTTTGGGAAGGAATGTAGAGGACGGGTTCGTGCTGTTAGTCCTATTACTTGTACACAATATGATTGTTCTGCTCCTGCGCGTGCCAAAGTACAAGAATTGAAATCCAAGGATGGAGCTGTCAAGCATCAGTTGGAGGAGCTAGGTAACAAGGTGGAGGTTCTGATTACAGGTTTAGGATCAGTATGTAACATTGTGAAGGAAATTCAAACTGCAATGTCAGGGTCAGTTGTTGTATCAAACAACAACAGTTGTTCACAACGTCACGCAGCTTCTCCTGTTCAGAATGATTCACTTGCTCAAACACCTACACCTGCTAAAACACCTTCACCTGCTCAAACACCTTCACCAGCTCGATCATCAGTAGCAGGTACTGAAATGCCTCCATGTTTACCTTGATGATGAAGTCATTGTTGTTGGTAGGCTGTGCACTGGTGCCATGGGACGTATATGTCATGGTTGTATTGTACCATCTAATCTTGGAAAGGTGATGTTGGACAAAATTTTCCTCCCAAATGAACCAGTCCTGAAAGTTCACAAGTTTGTTTCAACCTTTCAAGATGTTGGAATTAGAGGGTACGTGCTTTATCCAAAGAAGTGCATCAGAAATGACTAGTCTGGTCGGCGGTCGACTTACTTTTTTGGAGATATCTCGGCCATCGTATATAATGCTCGATAATCACTTTATTAACAACACATATGCGCAAGTATATTTTTTTGCTTATATATGTTCACACTTTTGTACATGTGCTTAGCATGCTATCATGTAGATTCTTATGTAGTTGTGCATAAAGAAGACTCTCAGGCAGTTGTGCTTTATATTTTTTTGTTTTTTTTTGAAACACTTTTGTACATGTGCTTAGAATGCTAGCATATAAATTCTTATGCAGTTGTGCATAAGGAAGACTCTCAAGCAGATTCTTATGCAGTTGTGCATAAGGAAGACTCTCAGGCAGTTGTGCTTAAAAAACTTTGAATCGTAATGTATCTATGTGAACCGGCAGTATTAATATAATCAATTTTTCTTTATGGATGTGTGTGGTTTGGGTTCTGTTGTATTTTTCTGCGCAGGTGACTGCAGTGCAGGTCAATTGAAGCGGTAGTAGCCACCCGGGGGAATATCAATCCTTGGTAAGTACACTTCCTTTGCTTATGCTTATCATATTGAGTTCAAACTTATGGATATTAATCTTTATTATGTAATCACTTTTGAGGTACTATGCTATTCGTGCTGTTGCTATGGACTATGTTGTTGGTGACCTTACTCCGGTAAGTCTTTGTTGTGATCTTCGTTACATTATCATTTGCATTTTATTCATTAAGACATTGGGTCTGGTGGGTCTTTATAACATCTGTCTTAACTTATATGGTCTTTTTTGTTCTATTTGTGCAGTTCACACTTTTGTCAGACCTGGAACCATCTCTCAAAGCTCTTAAAGAAAAGCTTTTGACTAAAAATGTGCATTGACTATGTAATGAGCATTGATTGTTAATTGGTAAAGATAGTTCCAGGGCATTGACTGTGTTACATTCTAACTTTTTGCCAAATATTGTGAATGTGTGAATTACCTTGATAGCAAATTACTTGGCTTTTTTCAGTGGATTGTGAACTCTCTACGGTTGAGCAGACTCATTAATGGAAGCTTCGCTATGGTTATGATCGTGTGAATGATGATAAAGATGTTTCCAACATCGAGGCCAAGATGACTGATGGTATGTCATATATCTTAAATTATTTAGTAGTTCACCAGTTCTTAGTTTCGTTTTTAGTATAGTCAAGACTCAAGATTTTGGTGAATGTTTTGTACTAAATAGAACAAGAACAGTTTTAGGGGATAGTTTTGTGTATTATGCTTACAAGATGCTAGTGCAGACCTAAACAGATATCACAGAATCCAGCATAATTTAGGATTTGGCTAACTTCAACTGGATTACAAGATGATCCCCAAATTCTAGTGCAGATTCAATGTGTTTACAGAACACCAATTATATGCGCAAGATTTTAATGTATCATTGTTTTAACTTAGGTCATTGGAAGGAGGATTAGATACAATGGAAACTTATACAGTTCCCCATTTTCATCATTTCCACAGATTTTGCCTGTTTGTACTTATACAGCATATTATTTCTTTATTAGTTTTTGACTCAATCTTTATAAGCATATTGGTTATCTGATTGGAAGAATTTGTGATGCTTTGTGTTGATTGAATGATGCTGTGTTATGAGATCAGAAATTAAGGTTGGAGAAAAAAGCAGCAGCCATTAGGTCCCTTAGCAGCTGCAAGATTTGTAAGTTTATGTAGTATCTCCTTATAGTGATTTAAGTTAGAAGAACTTAGGAATTTCGTAACTTTCCATGAACTGAACTTAGGAACCAAGTATGTTTCTAATGTGTACACTAGTTTGTTGTGATACTTGGAATACATTTTTATCAAATACTCATACTTTTTGTTAACATCAATTGAAGAATCCATTTTTCATAATATGATACAGTTTTGTATGTTGAATGAATGAATGACATAGTTTGTATATCTGTGGAAATGATAAATATGGGGAACTGGGTAACTGCAAGGGGGGAAATGGATTTTGACCAGGTCAATGAAGACTTGACCATTTTTTGAATGTTGCAAAATATTAGCAACGTCTTTGATCTGTTGCTAAATTAGAACCAGAACCAATAAATTAGAACCAGAACCAATAACATTTAGTTCCGGGTAGGGGTATTCCTATAATTAGAAACATCTTAGCAACGGCAGATCTCGGTTGTGAATAAAAAAAGAGGCAACAGCACGTGCCGTTGCGAATCCCCGTTGCTGACCGAGATTCGCAACGGAGCTTATGCCGTAACGAAAAAATGCAACACCGTGTTTTGCAATAGCGATCTGCCGTTGCAACACCAGTCAGCAACAACTAGGGTCCGTTGCTAATCCTTAAAAATGGTGTAGTGACTTGTTTGATAGACATGTTCTTAGTGCTTTACTTCAGTTTTTTGCTTTCTATATTCAATCTAGTTTCCTATTTAGTTACAAGTATAAATTGTTCATCATGAAAGTCCTAGCTTGGAACTGCCAGGGAATTTGTAAAAAAGAAACTAGAGATCATATAAGAAATTGCATACATAGTCATGATCCTGATATTGTTTTTATTTGTACACATTTTCAAAAGAAAAACTCTTTTATAAGACATTTTGTTTTTCCCAACTATTGGGCTTTCTCTTCTTGTGGTATGTCTGGGGGTTTTGCTATATTATGGAAAGATGGTTTTGGGTTTGAGATGTTATTTCATAGTGACCAACTCTTACATATCAAATTAATTGTTGGCCCTAAAAATGTGGAGTGGATTTTAACTTGTATTTATGTAAGTCCACCTTATCATAAAAAGAAGGAGCTTTGGAGAAATATAGCTGAGTTCAATCAGAATAATATACTTCCTTGGGTCTTAATTGGAGATATGAATGTTACTCTGTTCCCAGAAGATAAAGATTCTTTTTGCCCGAATACTTCTTATGCTACCAAAATAGTCAGAGATATTTTTCAGAATTGTGATATGCAAGATGTTAAGTTTTCTGGATTTCCCTATACATGGACTAATCATCGACAAGATGGTCAGTTTGTTCAAGCAAGAATAGACATAGCTTTGGCGAATATAGAATGGCATAAATTTTTTCACAAAGCTATGATGAATAATCTTATTACTTCTGATTCTGATTATGCTCCTATGTTATTAAATACTCTGTACCAGACAAGACATTCAAAAGGCCATTCAGACTATATGAAAATTGGTTGAGTGAAGACTCTTGTAAGGAAGTTATTGCTAAAGCCTGGTCTCAAGATATTTCTGGTTCAGCAACATTCAATTTGGTATCAAAACTGAAAAACACAAAACAAGAAATTAGGAAATGGAATTATAATGTCTATGGTGATGTAAATCTGCATATAAGAGAAATTCAAGAAAAAATCAAAGTCTGTCAACAGAGTACTCAGAAGCTTCATAATGATCAGATACAAGTCCTTCAACACAACTCAATTACTGGTATGGAGTGGATACAGAGATGAAATATCAGAACTTAAGGGAGAATCTTCTCAAGAAAGATAATAAATTTTTTAAATATTTCCATGGAAGAGCCAATTACAGAAGAAGGAGAAATCATATTGATTCCATTAAAGATGATTTTGGTTTGTGGCACTACTTCATCAGATCACTCCCTGCATATCTGACGAAGACAATTTTTACTTAACAAAAATTCCAGAGGAGGAAGAATTTAAAGATGTCATTTTTCAAATCAAATCGTGGGCTGCGCCAGGACCAGATAGTTTTCAAGTTGGATTCTTCCAAAAATGCTGGGATATTACTGGTAAGGATCTTATTTTAATGTTTCAGAACTTTTTTAGAAGTGGTTAACTGTTGAAGGAATTAAATTTCACTTTTCAAACTCTTATACCTAAGTCGGAATGCCCTCAACATCCTTCTGATTTTAGGTCAATTAGTTTATGCAACATAACGTATAAAGTAATATCAAAAATAATGGAGAATAGGTTAAAACCACTTCTACAAAAACTACTTTCACCGTTCCAAGCAGCATATGTATCAAATAGAAACATCAGTGATAATACAGTCATTGCGCATGAAATTGTACATCAAATGAAGAAATAAAGAGGTCAGGATGGTGAAATAGGAATAAAGCTTTATATGTCGGAAGCTTTCGACAGAATTGAATGGAGTTTTTTGCTTGATATTCTGCATTGTTTAGTTTTTTCTGATAAATGGTGCAAGCTGGTTGATCAGTGTGTCCGTGCTACTTATATAGCCATACTTCTTAATGGATCTCCTTGTTCTTCTTTTCATCCCACTAGAGGATTACGACAAGGAGATCCTAAATCTCCGTATTTATTCATTTTTTGTATGGAGGGTTTCTCAAGAATGTTGAGTAAAGCTGAAAGTCTTCGTCTTATAAAAGGAATAAAAGTCAGGATGTATGCTCCTTTTATTAATCATTTATTATTTGAAGATGATTGCTTACTGTTCTGCAAAGGAAATCACCGTCAAGTGAGCAACCTTCTTCAAATAATTAATGATTTTAGTAAAGCTTCGGGGTAGGTGATAAATTTTGGAAAATAAAGTGTATTTTTCAGTAAATGTATGTCAAGTCATGATTGTGATAGCTACTTAAATATTCTGCAGATGAAGAAAATTGGTTTGAATGAAAAGTATTTGTGTCTTCCTTTGTTTTTGGGTAGAAGAAAGTGTGAAAGTTTCAAGCCTATTGTTCAGAAATTTCAAAAAAGGCTGGTTCCTTGGCAGGGTAAATTAGTAAATCAAGCAGGCAAAGCTACTCAGACACAAGCTGTTTTGGGTACTATGGAAAATTATCAAATGGGATGTTTTAAGATGCCTAACAAGATCATAAATGATATAAAAAGAACTCAAATGAGGTATTGATGGGGCAAAGAGAAAGGTTTAATTCTTAAAGCTTGGGTGGGAATGGCTAAGCCAAAAAGATATGGGGGTTTGGGTTTTAAAAATTCAGCAAAGTTCAATGATGCACTCCTGGCTAAATTAGCTTGGAGAATGATGACTGGAAAAGAAGCTCTGTGGGTGAAGATTCTATCGTCTAATTACTTCTATGGCAAAGATCCGTTATGTGATAAGGTAAAATTGAATGGAACTTGGATTTGGAGAAGCATTTGTAGAGGTCTTCAAATAGTTAAGCAATATTATATATGGAGTATTGGCGATGGTTCAAAAATAAAAGTATGGAAGCATAATTGGATTAGAAGTCTGCCACCACAATCTTTCTCAAACTATGAAGCTCACAGAAACAGTGATGATAAAGTTAGTACTCTTATTTCCAAGAATGGTAATCTGAAGCAGTGGAATGTCAACAGTATGCAAAATGTACGTTTAATCAACAAGAAAAGGACAGGATCAGTGAAATATGGCTCTCAACCACAGGTTCTGATAAACTGCACTGGAGCCTCACCAAAAATGGTAAATTTACAGTGCAATCCACCTACAAGTTTCTAACTCAGCCTTCTTCTCAACACATACCAAGTGCAGCAGAACAAAAACTTTGGCTAAAGATTTGGCATTTGAAGCTTCCTTATAAAGTGAATATGTTCTTCTAGAAATGTATGCAAGGTATATTACAGACTAGAACAAGACTTGGCAGACATATGAGGATATCAGATTACTCTTTTCCTTGTTGTAATAGAATGGAGGAAACGGATTTCCACATTTTAATCGATTGTACTCTTGCTAGGGCAATATGGTTTGCTTTACTGCCTGGTGCTCTTTCTTCTCAACAGCAAGTTCATTCTCTGCAAGATTGGATAAGAAGTTGGCAAGATGAGAATAACAATGTCTCCTTAAAAAATCAAAATGCAGTATTACTTGCCGCAGTTATAATGTAGATGTTATGGAAGCATAGATGCCAGAATTTTTTTGAAAATGCACACACTAACCCAAATATTTTAATTGCTAGCATCAAAGCTTTTTGTCAAAAATATAGTTTATCTAAAATTTACCAGTTTTACCTAATATTTGCCAGTTTCCCATTGTGGAGAAACGAATTTGTCATGCCATGTGGCATGGCAAAACAACTTTTATGCCCTACCCCATAGGAACCGGCCTTAGTAATGAATTTCTTTTCGATCAAAAAAGAAAAATCAATAGTATATACAATAGACCCCAGCCTGCCCATGGTTTTGGTTTGTCGTGCAACAAGCTTAAAGAAATGAACAGTATACTGAGTCGACACCTACGTGTTTAACGCTTCAGTGACCACATACGAAGACAACTCTTTTAATTTTATTGTCTTGCCATAGAAATAAACAAAACCAGCCAACCAGCAAATAAAACTACGGTATAAGCAAAACTCTCTCTCTCTTCTGTACGACTCCCTTTCTCTCTTCTCCGTCAATTTTTCTTTTTCGCTTCCTCTGATTTCCTTCTCTCTCCATCTTGAAATAGTCGTTATGTTTGTCCTTACCTGAGCTAACGGCTAGTTTCCACTGGAATTGTTCGCCGGTCTTTCTTCAGTTCTTTCTTTCCTCAATGAATATCATCCCACTTACCTAATCAATGATTTTTTCTATGTTTCTGGCATCTCAATTCACCCTTTTAATGGAGATTTCTAAACAAAATCACCATTATCTCTGTAATTGCCTCAATCACAATATCTCCCAAGTCACTGGAAGCATGAATAACACACCAATCACAATAATCACAACGAACACAACAATCACAGCAATCACAATCACAGATAATACAGGAAGCATGAACCTCACAACAATCACAACTATCACAAAGTTCACGGATCAAATAGAAATCACCGAAATTACAAGAATCAAAGGCTCCACAAGTATTACAAGAAGCTCTGAAAACACAGGAATAATTACTGTCTCAGATAGTAAAGCTAGTACCTTTGAATATCTAAATCCCCCTTCAAAAGAAAGCTATAAAACCAACTTCAGTCTCCCCCTATCAAGATCAGTGTTTCCCATACCCTCCACCCTTTGTCTATGTTTTATCATGGCTTTATATTATATCTACTAAATCATGATGAGTCTCAACTTAGCCTAAACTATGCCCTGTATAATCAACCACATTTCCAATACATTCAAACCAATTTAATCCAACAACTATTTTCAAACCACAAAAGCACAAATTTAAGTGTTCTTACAAATTCAAAAGGCTCAGTTCAAATCAAACGAGTCCAAACAGAAAGCAATTGTTCATCCAGAAATTAAACCAAATTCTAAATCCTCACCCTCTCAACTCAAGCACATTCATAAAACCCAAAAAAGATAACCTTAGATTGCAGGTGCTAGAATTGGAAGACCACAAATGCTACTTACTGCTGCTGCTGCCCAATCTTGCTCTGAGTACCTTGCGAACAGAAAACTCAGCAACTCGCCGCTTCGGCTTGGATCTTTGGGAAGAACCAGCAGCTTCACTTGGACCAGCATCAACTTCATCATCATCATCAAAAGGCTCGGGCGCAGGGTTTTTTGGCTCACTCTCAGTAGGAATAGTGGTGGGATAATTTGGATCGGGGACTGAGATCGGTGGCGGGTTGCACACCACCAGTAAAGATGGATCGGCCGATCAATCTAGTTGCAGGACAAAGAGCATCCATTACAGGGAAATGCATGGGTTTATCATAATGCCAGGGCCTAGCAGCCAACTGATGAACCATATACCTCTCATCAGCAGCAAGAGATATGGATTGAAACCCAACCCTACTCAAACCATACACAAGGAATCAATCGGCAACAACCGCCACACACCCGTGCACTTGGAAAGGACCATATTTGGGATGATACAGATACAACACCCAACTATCATCATCAGAACCAGATCTTAGAGGCTTAGCAGTAGAGGATTGAGACCCAATCTCACCAATATCATTCATCTCATCTTGATTTCCTTGATGCTCCTCTGGAGGATGACTAGGGCCGCTCTTAACATTCTTTTCTTGGGGGATGCTCTTGTTTGGAACAACACATTCACCCTGATCCTCAAATGGATTGCTGGTATCCTGATTAATTGGTGTAGGCTTTGGCTGCTTGAAAAACTGCTTCAACCTCTCGACAGGAGAATCAATCAAGAATTCATGAACTACACCAGGAGGCCCATCTTGATCCAAACATTCCTCCACCTTCACATTAACATTATGCTGCAAATCATCCAAGTACCATGCAAAGCTCTCTTCAAAGCCCGGAGATTCACATTTTTGAGGGAAAGCAATCCCATAAGGCAAACAATCAACGCAATACTCGTGGGGATACCAGTGAATGCGAGGCTCTATATCCACCTCCTTCATCTTGCGCTTACCCTTTCGATCCGCTGCATCTTTAGTATTTATGTCAGTCATGATGAAGATAATTTGGATTTGGTTTTCTTTTCTCTGAGAATTAGAGGAGATGAACAAGAGTTTTGGATTTGGAAAACCGCTCTGATGATTAAGTGGATGCTTTTAAAGGGTTTTGTGGATTGGCTGTGGAACGATTTACAATTAATGGGCAGCGGTTCCCGAAGAAAAACCTCTTCCATCACTCAACCTTTCTCAACTTTCCCTGTCATTTCAATTACCTCGCTAATTGCTGCTAATTGCCTAACCAGGCTAGCTAGCCTTGTCCCTAACCCTTTCTTAACCGCTATCTTTTTATCTCCTTTGACAGATGGCATTTGGACCTTCAGTCTAATTACACCTGGCAAAAGAACCAGTTCGGTGCTCAACACGCGTACCTCCAACATGTTTGCATACCAGATTTCAGCAAATCTAACTGAAAGCCTAAAGAATGCTGATTGGGAATCTGACTGGAAATCTGATTGGAAAAAGAACCACTACAAACTCTTAGATGGATTTTGGATAATGGATCATTACCTCAACCCGACACCCGGACCCGGCAAAAGCTATGCTTCGCAGTACTATCTATGAAATCCTGACAAGCACAATTTTAACTACAAATTGGTAATATCAACCTCACTTATCTAAAACTACAAAATGACTAAAAATACAGCATATAGTTTGGTCTTGCTTGACATGTATTTATCCAAGGTGTCATTAGCCAACAAAGCTCATGATCTCTGCAACACAGCTAATCCCAGTGGCAAATGGTTACATCATCAGTACTTGCGTCAAAGTACCTACTATTTTTTGTCCATAAAATACAAACAACTAGTGACCTATCCCAAGTACATCGATCTTCAAAATACACCCGTGACTTTTTTTCTTCAAATTAAAGCCTGTACTAGCTCCCTCTCTCTTAAGAATTTTACCATTACCTATTTCCTTCACAGTGAACAATACTCACATCCCTTATACTTCATCACTCTTATTGCCTTCATTCTAATGGCTTCTACCTCTAACTCCAACTCTGATAATATAGATAATCTAGTTCACAAAATGAACTCAGCCATCAATATCCTTGAGGATTTATTTCCAAAAGTCTTCATTAATGCTGAGAATGTCAAAACCAAACAAACTCAAGATTGGAAATGCTGTTTTATTGGAAAGCTTTGCAGCAATATCTATTTCCAAACTTCTAGAGTGAGTAGCTTTATTAATGCTAACTGGGAAATGCAAAGCAGAATTGAAGTTGATATTTGGAACAGAAGGAGGAATTTCTATATAATCAGGACTACTCATGAAGAAGACTATCATACTTTGAGGAAAGGAGGCACCAGAGGAGTCTTTGACAAACTAATGGTGCTAGTTGGTGTCCCTGCTGGTGGACCTGAATTGATTGATGAAGAAATCTTCTCAAAGGTCATGATATGGCTTCGCATCAAGAGAATCCCATCACACATCATTCCTGATATCATAAACATTGTTAGGCCAATCGATGTCTATCAAGATGCTAATAAACCTTATGGAAGAGATAGATTTGAGAAAATATGGAAGTTAATCTCATCATCAATGTTACCAAATCTCTCTAATTTGGAATTGAAGCCTTTGAAACACCTAATCTTTCCCACTGGATTGAATGTGCTTATGCTCTAAATGACATCAAATTCTGCAAGGTGTGTAAAATCCTTGATCACCCTGGTCCCCTTTGTAACACTCCACAAAACCAAAACCATCCCCTGCATCAAAACCTCCCAACTCCTCAACCAGCTCCTCCACCAAGAACCCAACAACAAAAAATTGTCCAAGCAGGAAAAGATGTCATCTACAGACCTTATACTGATGATGATGATGCAGCTGAATTTGAAGACAAAATGAAGAAGGCTAAACAACAAGAACTTGAAAAAGCAATAGCAAACATTGCCTCATCCTCTAGCAGTCCTCTCACTTTTGGAGCCCAACAAAACTCTGCTGATGATCCTACATCTCCTCATCCTGATGTTATTGCTTGTCAAATCAGAAACAAAAGACTAGATTTGACAAAGAAAATCTTAGGAGCCTACAAGAAAAAGCTACCAAGAATGAAAGATGCTGCAAGAGCCAACAATACCAACAATACTGATAATCCTTAACAAAATATTGCTGCCAATGCTTATTTTCTAGCTTCCCCTCCAATAAAGCTTTCTCTTTCAACACCCTACCCACCCTGGCCCAAATCAAAGCTAGAATGGAAGCTGAAATAGCTTTGAAAAAGAAGGAGGCTTGGAAAGCTAAGAAAAATGATCATATTTTTTAGGATCCCAGTCCAAACAATTTATTGCTCACTCTTCCAGAAGGAAAGAGAAAGAACCCTTCCTGCAATGTTGACAACAAGAACCCCAACTGCAGTGACACTGAACAACTCAAGAGATTCAAGGATCTGGATGAGGATTTCAACAAAAACAATGGGAGTATCTCTCTCGCTAATGGTATCTTGGACATTTCCACATCTGCTAACATGGTACACTCTTATTTTCTCCTTCTTATCTTATCCTGCTCTTCTTTATACTTTATTTTTACCACTCCTCTATGTTTTTTCTATGATCAAATCACTAAAAGACCAACATCCAAGTATCCTCATGTGTCATATTTTTGGCAATTCTTTACTAGTCTGGCTTGGAATTGCCAAGGGTTGGGCACAAGGGATGCCAAAAAGTACCTAAATGACATGCTTAATAAATTAAACCCTGATATCATATTTATTTCTGAAACTAAGAAAAAACATGAAAACTTAAAGAAAATTATGCATGAGATTAATGTAAACAACTACTGGTATGTCAATCCAAGAGGGGTAAGTGGCAATGCTGGTGGATTAGCATTGATATGGAAAAGTAATTTCACTATTGATATCATTGATTTCTCTCTAAACCATATCAATGCTATAGTCATCCCTGTCAATAGCCCCCCTTGGCTTTTCACTGGTTATTATGGCAGCCCTTATGATACTGCTAGTAAAACTGTTTCTTGGAAAATGTTGGATAAAAAAGCAACAACCAACCATCTTCCTTGGTTGATTATTGGTGATTTTAACTTTATCCTTCATGACACTGAAAAATTCAGTTCTCAACCCATTGATTCTTCTGAAGATGCTTTGTTCAACAATAAAATTCTTGATCTTGATTTGGTGGATCTTGGATTTACTGGTTGCCCCTTTACTTGGTCAAACAAGAGAAAAGGCTTTGCTCTCACTGAACAAATACTTGATAGAGGATTAGCAACTGAAAGTTGGCTTCTGCTCTATCCAAACACTACCATCTCTAATATGCTGGCAATTGGGTCAGATCATCATCCTATCATGCTCAATTCCAATCCAAACTTGAAAAATGGAAGTATTCCCTTCAAGTTCTTTGGTCCTTGGATGGATCAGGAGGACTGCAGGAAAATAATAGCTGATTGTTGGAGCAAATCTCTCTCTGGGTCAAGTGCTTATATCATTGCTAGAAGATTAAAAGATATCAAACTTCAAATAAGGGTGTGGAACAAGAAGGTTTATGGAAACATCAAAACAAACATAGAAGAATGCAAACAACACCTTCACTGGCTGCATAACAATTACTTCAGGATGGACAGAGGTCAAGCCCTAGCTGATGCAAGACAAACTCTTAAAAATTGGCAGGATATTGAAGAAATTTTTTGGAAGACTAAGAGAAGAGATAAAATCATCAAGATGGGAGATCAAAACACTAGTTACTTCCACAGAGCCATAAAGAGTATAACCAGGAGAAACAAGATTGATACAATTCAAGATGAAAAAGGGGAATGGATAACAGATTATCAAGAAGTAAGAAAGTGTTTCACCTGTCACTTCTCAAAAATGGCCACTGCTGAAACCACAAACATGAACCCAGAAATCATCAACCTTATACCCACTTCCATTACCTCCACTGACAACAACATGCTGAATAGGACTCCTGACCATAATAAGGTTAAATCAATTCTATTTAGCATGGCTGGTGACAAAGCCCCAGGCCCTGATGGCTTTCCTCCAAACTTCTTTCAAGCAAATTGGGAGATCCTGGGGAATGACATTGTTGCAATGGTGCAGCATTTCTTCACTTCTGGTCATATGCTCAAACAGATGAACTCTACCTTCATCTCCCTCATCCCTAAAACTGAAAACCCCTCTTCACCAAGTCATTTCAGACCTATAAGCCTCTGTAACACAACCTACAAAATCATCTCCAAGCTTTTAGCTCAAAGAATGAAACCATACCTAAACAAAATTATATCCCCATATCAATCTGCTTTCATACCTGGAAGACAAATCTCTGACAACATAGCCATTGCTCATGAAATAATACATACCATGAGATCCAAGAGAGGTAAAAAAAAGTGAAAAGGGAAGTATGGGAATCAAAATTGATATAGCTAAAGCATTTGACAGAGTGGACTAGAAATTTCTCATCACTATAATGAAGAAGATGGGTTTCCATGAACATTTTTGATAAATGGCTCTTCAGATAAATTCTTCCAACCCTCTAGAGGACTCAGTCAAGGTGATCCCTTATCCCATTACAATGTGATCCCTTATCCCCTTATCTCTTTCTTTTCTGCATGGAGTCACTTTCTAGAACACTTATTCATGCTGAAGATTTGGGTCTCATCACTGGAATCAAGATTTGCAAAAATGCTCCCTCCATCAACCATCTTCTCTTTACTTATGATTACATGGTCTTCTGCAAAGCCAACAAGACTGAAGCCCAAAATATCTTGGATATTCTAAATATCTTTGGGCAAAACTCTAGACATCTCATCAACTTCAACAAATCTGGAGTCTTCTTTATTAAAGACACAAATCCTGAACTCATACCTACAATAAGTAATATTATGGGTGTACAAGTTCTACAGCTGGATGACAAATATCTAGGATCCCCTCTCTTCACTCACAGAAGCAAAGTTAACTCATTCAAGCCTGGAGTTAACAAGTTAAAAATCAGGCTCTCAAGCTGGAAAAATCTTCCACTAAATCCAGCATGAAGAGAAGTTCTCATCAAGTTAGTTACATCAACAGCTAGTATATATCAAATGAACTGCTTTAGAATTCCAAAGCAAACCTGCCAAGATCTAAACAAACTTCAAAGAGACTTCTTCTGGGGCAAAACCTTAGAGAATCCAAAAGGTTACTATCCAAAAGCCTGGACATCAGTTTGCAAGCCTAAGAAACTGGAAGGATTAGGCTTCATGAATATGGAACTTTTCAACAGTTCAATGATCACCAAAATTGGCTGGAGACTAGAGCAAGACAAAGATTCTCTTTGGTTTCAACTAATGGATGCTAAGTACCTACTTGGCAGAAATGTGCTCAATATGGAACTTAAACCAAAAGATGGCGACTCCTGGATATGGAAAGGGGTTCTAGAAGGTATTAAAAATATTCAACAACATAGTACCTGGAGAATTGGCAATGGGAGAAAGATCAAAATTTGGGATGATATCTGGATCCCAAGTATCTCAGCTAGAGTTACAAAACCTTTAAACTGCCCACACTTCATTGAAACTGTTGCTGATATTCTCCTTCCAAGTGGTCAATGGGATAACACCCTGATCCAAAATATCTTCAATCCTATCATTTCACAAGACATTCTAACTCTTGTCACTCACCCTGGGGAAGAAGATAAGATTCGGTGGAATCTCGATGACACAGGAAAGTTCTCTGTCAAAAGCCTTTATAAGGCCAAGATAGATAATCTCTACAGAAATGACACTACATCTAGAAACTGGGGGGCAATATGGAACATGGATATTGCTCCAGTTATCAAAACTTTTGTTTGGAAGTGTGCTCATGAAATTCTCCCCACCAATGCTAAATATGCTAGTATACTGCCTTACATTGATCTCATCTGCCAAATCTGCAACAGTGGGGAGGAAACAATGACACACATGTTTCTCAACTGTCCAGCAACCACTTCTGTTTGGCAGGAAATCCTTGGTCACTATCACACTATCTTTGATAATGCAACAAAATTCATTGATTGGCTGAATTCTCGGTTTCTACCAGGTGATGCAAACAAGAATTGCAGCCTATATGCTACTACTTGTTGGTTTATCTGGAAGGCTAGATGTGATCTGATTTTCAGAAACATCCAACCAAATGCCAGACAAACTTCAAGATGCATTAGGCAATATCTATGCAATCATCACAGAATACACAAGCTTCCTAATCATATCATGAATATCTTCTCTCTAATTTCTGAAGAGAATGTTCCCTCTGGGGACAATAATATTACTCCTTATGACAAAAGCCATTATACTAGAGGGGTCTTTGGCATATCATCAAGATATGCACATTACAAGACCCTGATAGTCAAATATTTTTCACTGCACTAACTATGACAGATCTTGTAGGTAACCCCATTGGGACGAGAGGACATCCAGGACACTCAGGTGTTGGAGGGGCAACAGGAGGAGCAGATCTAGCTTTCAGATGGGCCAAAGAAATGCAGCACACCAATGTAGAAATACAAGCTGAATCTATGGAGATCCTGGTCCGCTTCAAATTGCTATACCACAATGATGTTAAAGGAAGATTTAATCTCGACTTTCATGACTCTATGCATGCTACAGAGGATGACAACATTTCCAGAATTATGCCTGTTAATTTCATTTTGATTAATATGAAAACTATTCATAGAACCCAGAACCTGGAAACTTTTGATATTGCTCTTGCTTGTAAGAACAATGTTGGCAGGATTTGTGTCAACAGTCCTCCAACTAATCTGTCCTTGCCTTTGGCCACTTTGGTCTTAAGTTTTTCTATAAAAAAAACAAATAAAACTACTGGCAGTATCCCGTGGGTTTGCTTTAGCCTTTAGTGGTTGCATAATTCATGAACGGGACTCGTTGTCTTTAGGGGCCATCTATATAAGAAACTTGTACTCCATGTCTAGCTCTTCATCCAAGACTGAAAATTAACTTTCTGATAAATCACTTTGCAACCTTACTTATTACTACAACTCCTCCTACTTAGAATTAATCAGTGAATATGAGTTCTACAAGTAAAGCCTGGATGGTTGCTGTTAGTGTTGGTGTCGTTGAAGCATTGAAAGATCAAGATGGAATATGTAGATGGAATTATGCTCTACGATCCATTCATCAATACACTAAGAACAGAGTCAAATCATCAATTTCTCAAGCAACTTCTTCTTCTTCTATTCCAGCTTCATCCGTTATTGCAGAGCAGATTACGATGATAAAGAAGCAAAGAGACCATGAAATGAGGCAATCCGAAGAATCACTTAGAAAACTTATATATTTGAGTTTCTGGGGACCTAATTGAGCTAAAGATCAAGTGCATCTTACCTCATGAGTTATGTGTATCCAATTAGTGCTTGTATTTGTATATAAATGGAATTTTTGTCACACATTTTCTCCAACTTCCTATTTTAGTTCTGCTTTCTTCTTTTTACTTTGGTTCTGGCGATTCTTAAACATCATCCAAAATAGAGCTACGGAACTTTTAGTTACGCTATTATTAAAACTAGTTGTTGCGCCCGTGCGTTGCACGGGCCTAGAATTTTGTAGAGAAAAGTATGGTCTGCGGCTAGTGGATTCTTAGGATCAAAATTTAAAGCATAACACATATTCAATAGGCAATACAAATATTCCATTACTAAAAATGATAAAGTTAAAAGTAGTCAATTAATAAAGTTAAATTATGCTCATTCAAATTCAACATTGCCGTTCGATTATTTATCGTTTCAATATCCAGCTCTTCACATTTTTCTGTGTTACTGACCGCTCTATTCCCATTTTCATTTTCAACTCCCCCGATTCATTTTCAACTGCATTCACCATGGGTGCAGCATTTGTAGTATCCTTTTCCACTACATCCCCATTTGTGCACATATCAACTGTACCCTGCAAGCATCAAATATGAATCTTCTAATTAACCTAAGCTTTCGCTATTTATCACGTGTCAGGACTTACCTTTTAAGAATATTTGAGAGTGCATATTAGGACATTTTGAACAAATCCCCAACTAAATTTATACAATTGCAAAATTAGGTCTTTTGTGCACTGATTTAGCATACAAGTAACCCTATTTTAGCACCAAGAGTAGAATTTCATCAAACAAAAAAAAGAAAGATAAGAAAACGAATCTCACCTTTTACAATTGAATCATAAAACAACAATATATGCTTGCTGCTGCAGGGATATCAACGAAAGAATTAGATCCCACATGTATTCCATGAAATGATGGGAAATTGTTGAGGTCTCATACCTTCCATTCTTTTCTGAAATTATCACTCTAAACAGCAGCATGAGCAGTCCTGAAAGGTATCTGCAAATTCCTTGCTCCTTTCGGATAAAACATAAAAACGGTAGTACCCAGCATCGTAAACATAATAAAAAAAATTAACAATTCCTAACTATAGAAAGTAAAAGACGTAATAGAAACTCCAATAGTTCAAGAATTGTATACCGACCTCTAAGATTTTCAATCACAGCCTTGACATTTTTTTGTTCTGATTGGGCGTTCGAACTTGTTGGTAATCTACGAATTGAAGAAACTAAAATGTTAAAAGAAGAACGATAAATCTTCCATAAGCAAAAATATTTTACCTATGCAAAATTAAAAAAATAGATGTACACGTGGTTAACAGTCATCACTATTTGCTGGACCCACAAATTTAGATGTATCTATATATGGAGCTTCCAAAACCAGTTTATTGTTCACGAAAGACCCATCCAAGTAGATAGTATTGTATGCTCCAATAGTTTATGCATGTGGCGAAAGGCAAGTAAAGGATAGGAAATTTGGTAGTTTCTTTCATGTTGGATATAGCTTGTTCTAAATCTGTACCAAGTCATACATATGATACTATGACTCCTGTTAAACAAAATTATTCTGTAACATAAAGTGGGAAAGATTCCACGATAAAAGTTTGTATACCTGGATCACCATGCTCACCGCCTTGACGTACCCAGCCTCGTCCACATATATCATTCCTCTCATATCCAAAACGTGCAACAAAATTGGTTATAACATTAAAAATGGTCACCACATTCACCTAGTTTGGTGTGTTTTCCTTCCGCCTGGATGTTATCACTTGATTTCTAGAAAAACAATAATACCAAGTACCAACAACTTACACTTTAGTGTCTCTTACCAACTGACATCTCACTTAAGTAATGTTTCTTGTTGTTCGTTGACCGATGAATTTGAGATGGAGATCAGGTGACTGTCTAAGAAAGATAAGAAAATGTGTTCAAACGATTAAAATCTATCTTGAAGAAGGAAGTCTTGCAAGCTCATATAGCAATGGTCAAGAGAAACAACAATAATGAAAACACCTTACGTACCCTGAGAAGATTCATTAAGATCTTTAATCTAAACAAAAGAGCAAGTGCTTGTTATATAATTTAAACAAAAGGGGTATCTAATTCTTAGCATAGCAATGCAAATATCACATCACATATCACCAATAAAATTAATCAAAATGCATCCATACATCACCAATAAAATTAATCAAAATGCATCCATACAAATTATCAAAAAAAAATCCTTCACACTATCTTACCACAAATAACCCTTCTAAAAACGACAATTGATCTCGCGGACTCGTTGCGGAATGCAGCATCGAGTGATCTATTTCCAATGCTAACTTCAGCTAGAACCTATCGATCTCCTTGTAAGAACATTATGCCATCAACACGGATGAATCCGAGGAAAACACTAAGAAGACCTAAGAGACTGAACCTGCATTAGGAACCAACCACTGATTCTCAATCAAAGTTTGTCTGTAAATAAGTCGCAAGCTTATCCTATCAGAACTCCAAACATTGTAAACATCTCAGATATAACCCCTTGTTGTGTTATTTTTTGGTTTTGTTTGGGGTTTGTTCTTGTAAACTACCCGCTGCATATATTTCACACATATTACGAATGAGTTTTACTTGCATATTTCAGAAACCATGGACACATTTAATTAATTAGATACTTTGAGAACTTTAAGTATGAGTTTTCCAAATGAAAAAGAAGAAATTGTATACCTTGTATAAGACAGAGATGTGCACGAAGTTTCAGCTCTTCTAAGCTGACACAAACAGGTTTCTATTAACAAACAAAAAATTTAACGTTAATAAGGTGTTTGGTACTTAAAAACACTTCATAAATAAACCATAACAAACTTATTGCAACAAAAAAACACTTATTTACCTAAGGTTAGTACGGGCACAAAAGAGAATTTTGCACTTAGGAAGAAGAGAGGCTCGGGTATCCTATCTAACTCATAGGGACCCCATGATTTTTTAGAATCCTAAATTGAATCCTATGCAGTATTGAAATCCGCACATTTGCAAATGTTAAACAGCAGCGAAACATATAGTACATAAGAAAAAAGTATATCAAGTTTCCTACTACAATCTAGTTCCTCCTTTCTATGTCGATAATGTATGCTTATAACTGAAGACCTAAAAATCCAATTCTTCCTAATAGAATTGACGTTCTATTAACTTTGTAATTAAATATCTAAACGAATGTCAACAACAATTCACATGCCATAAGAAGAAGCCCATCCGAACACGGCAACATCCCCTAGATATAAAAACAATTGACGAACAAACTCAAAATTGAGCACAATCCACACAAACCCATAAATCTTATTCGATCCAAAAAAAAAAACCGAAAGTTAGGAAGGAGTATAAAAAGCTCACCTGGCGTAAAACCCTAGGAATTCAAGAATAGGTTCTGATTCGGATTCAATGATCTTCAACCTTCAATAATGATTCCATAGAAGCACGAATAGCTACATAATAATCTCCCTATTATAAGAAGTAGTACATTAATCAAACAATGTAAACAAATACTGTATACATAATCAAGAAAAAATACAAAACAAACACATGTAACCGATGATCCGGTATCACCCCGATTGTTATAGAAAACCCTCTGAGATTTGTGTTTTGTTTGTGTAAGTTAGGAAGAAGAAGGATTTCTTGGCTGTGTAGGGTTTCATTAGAGATAGCGAAGGAGAAAAATGGGAAAGCCGGGAGGGAAGAAATTATTAGGCTTTTGTATGACTTTGGGGAAGGAAAAAATCTCCCACACGATTCTTTAGCACAAAACAATTGCCAAAACATATGATTGGTCGAAAATATCTCCAGTGGGGCCAGAAGCTCTAGGAAGAGAGCTTTGTTCAGTTTTTAACCACAGCAGAGAAAATTCACCTGAATCATATTATTTATTTATTTATTTATTAATAACTAGATTTTGCGCCCGTGACTTGCACGGGCCTAGATTATTTCGTAGAGAAAATTACGTTTTGGTGCTAGTGAATTTTTTAGGATTCAAAATTTGAAGCATAATGAGAGTAAGACCGACCTTCACTTATATGTTTTCTCCATTCTTTTCCAAAGGCCACAAAGCCAACCTACAAACTGAAGGAGAAGTTTTAATTTTCCTAGCTTGAATTAGGTCAATTTTTCAAATTTCAATGTAGAAGATGTACAAATGCTAACCAAGCTCAGCTAGGAGCGGTATTCCCCCCTTGTAGCATGGAGAATTCACTACGAATGAAGGCAAAAGCTTCCACATGAAGCTGCAAAAACAAACATCTCTGCAGGAAACAAATTTCATTTGAGTTTTACAGTATAACTCATATTACAGACGGTTAGCCAGAAATTTAAATGACAAAAGTGTATTGCACAACCTAATTTCGCTTTAACTAAGAGCAAACACAGTGAGTGAATCCACATCATTTCCATTTCATATTTCAAATTGATTATTCTTTTTGGAAAGCGAATAGTAACGATAATCTGCAAGGGCTAGTGCAGGCTCACAAAATAAAAACAGTGTATGGCTTTACAAAGAAGGCTATAATAGTTTTGCTTACCCTACAAAGTGTCACGGATTTTCTAGCATAACGATGCAGCACCACCTTTAACGGAGGTTATAAGATAAAGAAACCCAATCCATCGAACCGTCTCTTTTTGCCGAGCTATATCATGTAGGAGCATATAGGAGCAGTACTTATCCTGCTTAAGCAGGTTATAAGATAAAGAAACTCAACCCGTCAACTGTCTCCTTTTGCTCAACTGTGCACAGATCATGTAGGAGCATATCGGAGTGGTACTCATCCTAATTTAGCAGGTATCTCAGTCAAGTTGAGTTATTTTTTACCAACATCACAGCCATCTTGTCCTTGCACGGACATGGGTTTTTGCTCTGCTAAATTACAACTGGATCATTGCAACATATACTTAGCATTTTAGGAAAATATATAGTTGTACTGACTTACTTCTAGCATCTTGTCTTGCTTCATCTCTCCATATATAATCGATGTTCACAAAGGAAACACCATATGGACCCACTATGAGTCATTAGGATTCTCTGCAACATCTAGGTGAAACTGCAAGATATGCCTCTTCTTCAAACCAACAAAACAGGAAACGTTCAAACTATATCTCAATTTGCTACATTATCCAGAGAGAGATTACTTAAAGAAATGAAAACAATATTACAGCTCCAAGAGTACTACCTATTTAGGTAATAGGTAAGTCCCCTTTGCCAAGTCCCCTTTGCCAAAGATCTTATAACATAGTAACATACACAAACTGCAAAAGCCAACATTACCCAGTGTATGAATCGACAAATTTTGAAACAGTTGTACAGAGAAATCAGTTGACCTTAATGTCTTCTGGCGAGGA
This sequence comes from Papaver atlanticum, assembly GCA_023531105.1. NCBI lineage: Eukaryota > Viridiplantae > Streptophyta > Magnoliopsida > Ranunculales > Papaveraceae > Papaver > Papaver atlanticum. The sequence goes on from JAJJMB010005117.1 coordinate 1,970,608, forward strand.
TAAAACTAAATGGCTCTATCAAACTCGGATAAGCATCCCAAAAACAAAAGTTTATAGTACTCCAGCATTGTTACGGAAGCTATTTTATATTGGTATTTAATAAACTAATCACTTTAGATAATTGAACAAAAATACTGGTTGATACTTTATCATTATAAGTCTAACTTACTTTACACATTCTAGCAAATTAAGGTGAGCATGTCACAAAAATTCCATTGCTTTTGCCCACAAAACACTACGGTAGTAACCAAAACATCAGTCTAAAATTTTAAATTAATGCGCATAGATCTGCCTGAGCCAGCAAAGTCGTACAATAGCTTAAATGAGTAAAGATTTGCCCGAGTTCCTTGGTTCCATCCCGTTGGAAGTTTGTATTGCGTGGTAACTTTTTAATCAACTATCGAACTTAATATTACCGATTAAAGACCCTAATCATGTCCAATGCATAATTTATGTTAATTGAACCAAAAAAAAAAAACGAAAGCAAATTCATACCTCTCATTTGGCACCTGTTAACTAATCATCACAATATACGAAACAGAAAATATATCAGAACGGAAAAGTGGAGTTGCAAGATATATAAACCGAAATCTGTAATGTTAGTATTTGGTGTTTCACTTGTTAGTATTTAGTGTTTACTTGCAATTTGATCAATAGTAACCATGTCGTTGAGAAAACTTCTGATAGGGATTTCTGTAATACAGAAAGAACAATTAAAAAAAAAAACCACGAGAAGGAAAAACAATCAAGATCAACAGAAAAATATTATGCTTAAACCATTAGGGTAGACTTCAAACCCACGATTCCTATTTCGTATTCTGCCGATGCTTTTTTTGATTTAGGGTTGCTGAATAGCAGTAGCAGTTGTTTTAGTTTTCGTATCCTGAAATTGATATTTAGGGTTCAATAGAAAATTTAGAAGGTAAAAAAGGAGAAGAGGGCCGGAAATATCAAAAATTGGCGGTGTAAAAAAACAGAAGGTTCTTATTGGTTTAAGTATTTTTGGTGGGGCCAGAAACTCTAAGAAAATAGTTTTATTCAATTTGTAACCTCAACAAAAGATCATCTGAAATCATATTATTATTATTATATATTAAATTAATTAATAATTAATTAATGGCATTACGGCTTGGCTACGTTTCGGTATTCCTAGTGCATCAAAACTACAACAATGTCTGCAAAGGGTATTACTTCCATGGTAAAATTTGTGGAAGTCTATTTTCCTTCACTTTTATGGACTCTTACAATTATTTTAATCAAGCAATCGATATTCAGGTTAAGTATTTCAGAGAAGACTTTGGAGTATACAAAAAAAAAAATGACAAAGGAAGATATTATGATTAAACAAAAGTAAAGGATACAACAAAAGCCAGATTTAAGACTTACAAGATGGTTGGCTGGAGGCTCAGGTCACCACTACGAAACAGTAAATGACCTACGGATAGATTTGGCTACACAATCTGCAGTTTTATCGAAAATCCAATAAAAGGTTAGAAATTTGGGCTCCAAACCCTTGGTCACAATTAAGTATATACATGTGTCTCTCTATTCCTCTTTCCTCTCTAGTTTCTTCTTAAAACCAAAAAAGTTTTCTCCTCCATTAAAGCTTGCTGCTCAGATCTAGTCCATTTTTGGCTAGATCTCAGCAGATTTCTTTACTTTTTCTAGTTTTCATAAATAGTTAGTAGTCTAGGATAAGTTTATTTAAGTTTTTGTTTCAATCTCCATTGCTTTTAGAAGATTTTTATGGTGTTTTTGGGGGTGTATTACCCTCTTTGTTTATGTCTTCTCCTTTATGGAGATTCTTTATGTTCTCTCATGGAGTTTCTTTGTGATCTCAATGGAGATTTTAAGTGGAAGTTCAAGTGTGGAAATCAAGATTCAAGACTTTGAGCATATTACTCTCATATTTTTATGAGAGGATCTCCTTTTCTAGAAGAAAAAAACCATTTCAAAATGATTGGATTATAATCCCAAAACCATTCTCTCAATCTTACGATTGATTTGTACTCTTGTTGGTAGTTGGTTAATTCTCTTCACAAATTACTCTTATTTAGTACCTTTGAATTGTAATTTGATCTTTGATCTTGATGTACTTGAAATCCATATAATCTCTATTTTATCATGAACGAAATTTATAAGATTTATCCATAAAAATAAATAAATTTGGGCTCGAGAAGTTCTCTGTCAAAAATTTACACCCCAGGCAAACTGTACCATTAGCATTAGCAGGATCGTAATTCTTGAGTGCCCCATTAGAGTTAAATATATATTAATTAATCAGGAACCAATACTTTGTGTTGCCCGGGAAATTAAACTAAGATTTCATCCTCCCAGTATTATGGCACATTAGATGGGAGGATACCAGAAAGTGGCATTATTAAACAAATTTAAGGAAGCTTCACCTCAATAATGGAAGAATACAAGAAAAGGATTTAATTAGAGAAAACCACGTGTCCACCTACAAAGACAAAACACTTTCTATCTTCTTCCCTAACGGACATCAATTTAAATGTAAGAGTATCTCCGATTTGACAATGTGAGTGTATCTGTGAGATTTTTATCATTTTCACCCAGGCCGTAAACAAACGGAAGTGATACACAACCTTCAGGCTTAATCCCACAGGTTGTACCATAAGAGAGAAAAAGGGCACTTCCCTTATGGTTCGATGGATTTGTAGTGGGGTGAATTTAATATATGTCCAGTTTCCTTATTTCTTGCGGTACATCCCGTGGGATTGAGCCCACGTGATGTAAATCATTTTCGGTAAAAGAGTAGCAATGGTGCTAATGGAGAATAGCTGGCTCAACATTCAACAGATAGACTCTTCCTGCACATGGCATCCTAGTACCATGCCACATTAGATGCGACCTCCTGGGGCACCAGGATTGATGGAAACTTTCGCCTGTTGATTAAAAAAATTCTCGTCCATGCCATGGCTTTGGAGTTTGTGCAAAAAAAAAAAAAAAACAGTTAAAAAAACAAACACCAACGTGTCTAACCGACAGACATTGTACCGTATACACGTACTACAGAGACAACTTCTTATCTTATCTTCGTCCCCCACAAGAATAAACAAAACAAAACCAGCCAACCGGATACACAAAACTACTAGCAGTATCCCATGGATTTGCTTTAGCCTTTAGTGGTTACATGATTCATGAATGAGACTCATAGTCTTAAGGGGGAGGGGCCATCTATATAAGAAGCGTGTGCTCCCTCTCTAAATTTTCATCCAAAACTCAACTATCATTAATCAACTTTCTGATAAATCACTTGCAATAAGCTATATATTACTACTACTATTACTTGGAATTAATCAGTGAATATGAGTTCGACAAGCAAAGCGTGGATGGTTGCTGTTAGTGTCGGTGTTGTTGAAGCATTAAAAGATCAAGCTGGAATGTGCAGGTGGAATTATGCTCTGAGATCAATCCATCAATATACCAAGAATAGAGTCAAATCATCTATTTCTCAAGCAACTTCTTCTTCAGTTCCAGCTTCTTCTGTTATTCCTGAGCAGATTATGATGATGAAGCAGCAAACAGATCATGAAATGAAGCAATCCGAAGAATCGTTAAGAAAAGTTTTGTACTTTAGCTGTTGGGGTCCAAATTAAAAAGGATCTTAAAATCCCAAATTCTAGCTAAGATCAAATGGATCTTATCTGAGTTAAATGGTGATTGTATTTTGTATATATATGAAATTTTTGTCTCAAAGTTTCTAAACTTCTTATTTTAATTCTCGTTATTTCTTTGTGTCTGGATAATCGAGTGATACCAAAAATATACATCCAAAACAAAGACACCCTCTGTTGCATTCCGGATAAATTTTGGTATTCCAAGTGTAGTGCATCAAAACAACGGAAAAATATACAATCACCGTCACCTTCTGTTAGTCTCAATCTGTCGATCACAAATCACAATCTCCAAAGCCCTCTCACTATTATCAGGAGTTAATCAGTGAATATTTGATCAAATGCCTGAAAATAAACTTAAGAGTTGCATGGAATTGGACTTAAAACCTCGTCATTTCACTACCGGTAGACCGTGGCGTAGACTGGTGATATTTTGAGATGTTGTGGATTATCTAAAGAATTCAATCTAGGCCAACAATGCTATACATTTGTAATCTAATCTTGTTGGTTGTATTTCTTTAGGCCATAACGCCTGATGCACAACCCTCGCCGGAGACGATACTGCACAATTGTCGGCTCTCAACCGAACAAACGACAACTAGTTATTAAAATAGTTTCACCAAACTAGCTGAACAATCGAGTGCACGTACTAGACACTGACAATTAAAATTAAAGGAAGCTTCTCTTTTATTGATTGTAGATTAAAAAGCTGGATCAAATTGTGGATTAAAAAAAAGCTTTGCATCAATAATTGTAGATTAATAAAAGCTTTCCTCCGTTCCTAATGTTTCGCGCTGTAGTGCAGTAAAAGTTTAAGATAGGAGCAAAATATACCAACGTGTCACTCCACGTACAAAGATAAATCTCTAATCTATCCGTGTTCCCACACAATATTTGAAGCAGCATCCCCAATGGGACATCCTTAACTCCCTATTAACTAGGCCACGTAGGATTTATACTGGTTTTAATAAAAATCTTTCTCCAACAGTAATGTAAGGACTAAATGTGAAGATGATGTGGAAGGTAGTTAAACTAACATCCTCAAACTCATCCTCTAATTTTAGAGGTTCTTTTAGAGGATGTTTACATCCTAGTGTGGTTAACATATGGATCAAATATTTACTTTTAAAATCAAGGGTTTAAGAAGTTCTAATCAATGTAGAAATATTTATGGTTGGAGACTATCTTTCTAAGATTCCTAAAATTATGGAAATATTAGACTTTAAGTGTTCAAAGGATGTCTTTATACATGAACCACGTAGGAAGCACAGCAACCCGTTGGAGATGCTCTAATATTTACCACACCTGAGTTTATTGATATTTATCAAATTTCGCACTTTTGGTAGGTTATAAGGGTTTAGGCTAAGTATTATGGGCTAGATTGAGCTGTTAGATTAGCAGAAATATTTACCACACCTGAGTTTATTGTCATTTACCAAAAAATGTTGTCTATTTGTTAACACTAGTTCTCTCTCCTAACAGTTGCTCGCATGTGAACTAACAGCTAGATAGTTACGCTGAATCATTCAGCGCTGGGAAAAACACATTTTCGCTGAATGGTTCAGCGCTGGATGATTTATTTTTTGATCTGACGGCTCAGATTTAAAGCGCTGAATCGTTCATCACTGGGCGATGAACCGTTCATCGCTGGGCGGTGGTCCCAGCTGACGTGGACCGCTAATCTTGCTGCTAGATTAGCACTCCCATAAGACTTAGGTGGTTGTCCTAGCTGACATGGAGTGCTAATCTAGTAGCCGTAAGACTTAGCCTTACTGAGGAATATATCTCACACATATTAGCTTCAAATTGGCAATGAGATAGTGTGAGAATAAAAATGTAAAGTGATCTTTCCTCGTAGTTAACCGGATTGTTTACCAAATTGTTCTCCGAAAATTTTACTTTACCTAACCAGAATTGCTCATTGTTACCTGCCCAAACTATTCCGGGTCGCCAAATGGCTAATTAAGGCCTTAGGATGTTGACCATTTTGACATTTAAGACCAATCGTGTTTAGATAAGAAGAATGTTTCACCAAGTAGTGTGACAAAAACAGCCGAGTATGGGACTGTTATGACAGCCCGTGTGTAATTTTCTTTGGATCTTAAACCGTGAGAAAGAAAAGTTGTATGGACGACCCATGCCCTTCAAACTTTGGTGCATGCGCGAAACTTAAATTTAGACTGATTGATTTTTTAGTGGCTTCACCCAAAACGATTCATCTACACCTTCGGTATATTTATTTCCATCCAAACGAGACAAAATAATTTCACCAAACAACCCGACTACATATATCCTATTACCATGCCACAGTGGATGGGCCTTGCGAGCGCAGGGCACACCAGGATTGGAAGAAGCTTCGCCTGTTGATTTAAAAAAGAATGATTTTTTAGGACCATGGTTTTTTTGGGTAAGACATTTAGAAATAAATTTAGACACCCCTTATCCAAATATTTTTATTAATACCAAAATTACCCTTTGATTAATGTATTATTCCTCGAACTCAATTTCAAGATAAAAATGGTGGATTTTACCAACCACAAGAGGAAGACTAATTGGGTACTCAGCCATACCTCAAACTTAGTTAATTTTGCTTACAATGGTCAAAACTTTCCTAAACATGTAAATTTTTAAGTAGATTTCGGCTAGGTCAAGAGAGTTTGGTTACCTGATGCGAAGAACAGGTAGCCGAACATATCTGGAAGTGTAGTTTCGGTTACCATCTTGAAAGTTGCAGGTAACCGAACCCACTTTTAATGGAGGTTTTGCGTAGTTTGGTTAACAAATTTCAAACATGTAGCCGATTTTTTTTTATAGAATATACAGAGTAATGTTCGGTTGATTCGCAGAATTCCAACAAACAAATTTCCTAACCAAACCTTCTGTACAAAAATAATTTATCCAAGTGTTAAAGTTCGGTTCCATCAAATAAAGTTCCCAACCGAACTCAACATATGTGTTTACTGAGTAGAGTTCGGTTATCAATTTTTTTTTTTGCGAACCAACCGAAATCAGGATTTGTCGTTCTATACAAGAGTTCGGTTAGGGGAAAAAATTTTCCAACTAACCTTACCAACCGAACACAATATGTTGGTTTTTAGAGAGGAGTTCGGTTAGTTTTTTTTTTGTGTGCGAACCAACCGAACTTAGCATTTATGGTTTTATACAGGAGTTCGGTTACGAGAATTTTTTTTCGTAATAGCCGAAGTGTTCTTTGTGTTCTTGGTTTCAGAATGTTCGGTTAGCAAACTAGGTATTTTTAAACTACTGCTAACCGAACAAGCTACCGTAACTTCCATTTAAACCCTATTTTGATCATTTTTACTCAAATTTTTCGATCAAAATGAATTAAAAGTGATATGTTTTTCAATTGAACGAGTAGCGTCACGGAAAAAGGGAAGAAAATGAGAATAATTATTTTTTTCAACACTAAAATTTTTCGTTGCCTCTCATCTCCTTTATGTTTTTGTTTATAATCATGGTTAATGATTTATTTAGATTAGATATAAATGTCTAGGTTTAGGTGGCTATTAGGTTAGTTTAAATTTAAATTAGGAGAAAGGGTAAATTAGTGTTTTCCTAACATTAGGACACCCCTTATAAGTATAAGGAGAAAGGGTAAATTAGTGTCCCAAAAAATGCATGGTCCCATAAAATCGTTCTTAAAAAAATCCTCGTCCGTGCCTATGATTTTTGGTTCTTGTGCGATAACTTTTTTTTAAAAATGAACAATGTACTGAATAGACACCATCGTGTCTAACAGATTTTATCTCTTTTCTTGTCCCACATAAATTTAAGAAAACCAGCAAAATGAAAACCACTAACAATATCCCATGGGATTGCTTTAGTGGTTAACTTTACTCCATATCTATGTAGTCAATTTCGGCCATCTCGGCCGAAATTTCGCCGATTTTTTCGGTTTCGGCTAATAGAAAACGAAACAATGAATTTCGGAGAAACGGAAATAGACCGGAAATATCGGTTGTATCGGGCGAAATTTCACCGAAATTCCGCCGATTTTATTAATAGTTAAAGGGTATTTTAGTAAATTTAAGTAAAAAAACCAATTAACCTAATTCGAACCCTCTCTTCTTCAGTTCGTTTTCTTCTTCAGTTCGTTTTCTTCTTCACTGTGATATGTAAATCGAAGCAAGGTATGTAAATCGAAGCAAAATTAGGGTTTGTGGTGTCAATCAAAGCTAGATTTGTGGTTTTTGAGAACTTTTCTATGCTTTTCTATGCTGAACTTTTCTATGCTTTTCTCTGCTGAACTTTTCTATGCTTTTCTAGATTTGTAATTTCAATTGAAGTCTTCTTTGTTTAATTACTGAATATGTTTTTCATGGGTTCTTGTTGATTTGTCATGGGTTCTTGTTGATTTGATGGTGAGGTCATTAAAGTGTCTGATGCATGTTAGGGTTATAGTAATTGAAGGTTTAGCTATTATTGATCTCTTTAGTAATGAAGAATTGGGTGTTTGATTTCCTCAGGTGATAGTATTAAATGATGGTTAAGCTCAAGAAGTGTTCAATTTTGCTTTGGGTGGCTCAAGTAATAGTCTTCTTTCAGCTGGATGCAAATCCGAGGTAGGCATCCATCCTATGCTGCTCTCAAGTAGGAATGTTGTTGAGGTGATGTTTGTGTCATTATCTGATATCAATTTATAGACCATGTTCATAAGTAAAGTTTTATTAGCCAGTGGTAATAATTTTGTGCTAATAATTGGTTGTATTAGCTAGTGGTGTATAAATAAGAAGGCTCCCAATTGTAAGTTTGTAACCAAGTTCAGTTCCTCTTAAGTTCATTTTTATTTTAGCCAAGTTCACTTGCTCTTAAGTTTAATTATAAATTTATAACCAAGTTCAGTTTGCTCCCAATTGTAACCAGGTTCAGTTGCTCTTAAGTTCAATTATAACCAAGTTCAGTTTGCTCCCAATTGTAACCAAGTTCAATTAGGTAATACAATTTTCTTATTGTTGTCTTTGAGTTTTTTCTAATCTTTCATTGATGGAAGAACTGTTTTCATAATTTCAATTTGACATTAATTTCAGGTTGTGATTATGGATTCTTCTAATGCATCCAATTCGAACAACACAAATACTACAAGTGGGTCAATACTTCCTCAATCTTCTAGTCAGACTAGAGATCCAGCATGGAAATGGGCTACATGCAAAGATCCTAACTTTCCAAAGAAACTAAGTTGTGCGCTTTGTAACAAAGAAATGCGTGGTGGTGGAATTACTAGGCTTAAGCAGCATATCACACAAGTCAAAGGGAATGTTTCATCATGTATGAAAGCAACAGTTGAAACTATAAATGAAATTAGACAAAATGACAGTATAAAGAAGTTAAAGAAAGCTCACAGGGTTAATGTTGATGCTATGTATCGGCGCACACAATCTGATGAGAAGTCTGATGCTGATACTGATGATGAGGACCATGAGGTACAAGAAGTTGAAAAGGATTCTATTGTGGGCAGTGGTAGTGGTAGTGGTAGTCAAGTAGTTGTTCAGAGTCAGAGAAAGAGAAAATTCCAGAGCCAAAGTAATTCCAGGGGTCCAATGGATTTACTCATGCAGACAGACCACCAGAAAACTCAGCAAGCCACTCTTGACAGAAACTGCTCGGCGAAAGAGAAGTTAAAAAAAGATGCATGGAAAAGCATTTCAGCTTGGATGACTGAGAACTCAGTATCTTTTAATACTGTTCGCTGTCCAAGTTTCCAACAAATGATTTATGCAATTGGTGAATATGGGAAAGGTATGTAATTTCTAGATAGATAACATTTTAGCTAACCGTACTTCTTGACTATATTGTGGTCTTTGAGCTTGGTTTTAGGTTATAGTGTAAGAACTTCTATTAAGTTTTGAGAACATCCATTGATCCTTTTTGCTGTCTTATAGTGTTTGTTGAGCTAAATTCTTATTGTATCAACTTTGTGTGTTTCTTTTTTTGATGTTAGCTATGCCCGCGCCATCTTACCATCAGATTCGTACAAATCTTTTTAAGGAACAGTTGGCAGAAAAAAAGAAGTTTGTTGATACATTTAGGGTATATTGGAAGAAGTATGGATGTTCTATTATGTCTGATGGTTGGAAAGATGGGAAAAAACGACATCTTATCAACTTTGTGGTGAATTGTCCGAAAGGGTCAGTTTTCTTGAAGTCTGTAGATGCGTCAAACAGAACCAATGATGCTAATTTCATATGTGACCTTGTAAAGGAGGTAATTGAAGATGTTGGGAAAGAAAATGTAGTTCAGTTCATTACTGACAATGGTTCAAACTTTAAAAAGGCTGGGCAAGATTTGATGCTTGAATACCCAAATCTATTTTGGACTCCATGTGGTGCTCATTGTGTCCAGTTGATGCTAGAAGAACTTGGTGACAAGCTTATACGAATCAAGACAGTCGTCATTCTAGGTAAAAGACTTGTTACATACATTTATGCTCATTTTCAAGTATTGTGCTTGATGAGGGAGTTGACACGTGGAGACTTACATAGGTCTACAAAGACTAGATTTGCAACTCAATATTACACACTAAAAAGTCTTCAAAAGTATAAAACTCCTTTACAAATGGTGTTTGTGAATGATAGGTGGGCAAAAAGTAGATTTTGAAAAGAAATTCTTGGAATTAATGCACTTAAAATTGTTACAAGTAATACATTTTGGGAAGATGTTGATTATGCTTGTAGTGTGCTGAAGCCTTTAGTTAAGGTTGTAAGGTTAGTGGACATCGAGCGCAAACCTACAATGCCTTTTTTTTATGATGCAATGAGAATAGCAAGGGATCAACTAGAGGAGAAATTCAGTGAAGATGATCATACTTGGGGTGTAATTAAGGCTTGCTTTGAGAAAAGATGGAAGAATAAATTTAATCATGCTCTACATTGTGCGGCATACTATTTGAATCCTTCCATATTCTACAATATTGAAGCTTATGAAATGGATAGTGATCCAAAGTACATAGAAATCAAAAGGGGACTTCATACAACAATGCAAAGGCTTATACCCAATGAAGATGAACTTGATGCTGCTACAGGTGAATTGAGAAAGTATACTGATGCTGTTGGGATCTTGGGAACTCCTCCTTGCAAAAGAAGAAGAAACAAGGATCAACCTCGTAAGCTTTGTTTGTTCTGTAAATTTAAAGTTTGATTACATTTGTGTTAGATAGATTTTTATAACTACTTTGTTTATATTTATAACAGATGAATGGTGGATTACATTTGGAGGAATCGATGCGCCAAACCTACAAAAATTTGCAATCAGAGTATTGAGTCTTACTTGTTCTGCTTCCCCATGTGAGCGAAACTGGAGCACATTTCAAAATGTATGTATTCTAATCTTTTACACTGATTAGTAATATTCTGAATATACACGAACACGAACCATGCAATTCCAGTACCTATATTTTGAAAATTATCCCGTGCTTACTATTAAGTGTTTTAGTTGAATTACTTACTTATCTTATGTATTTCAGTTGCACTCGAAAAAACGAAATCGCATAACACAACAGAAATTGAATGATAGTGTCTTTATCCAATATAATAAGAAATTACAGCGTCGTTTCATAGAAATCCAGCAATATAACGATAATGATAAAGCTAATGATCCTATTTTCCTGGAGGAGCGTGATGAAAATGATGAATGGTTGGAGTTACGAAATTTGAATGACTTGGAGATGCATGGTGATGATGTAACTTTTGATGATTTGCAAGAGACAGTTACTGAAGAACGTGAGACTGTTGGTAGTAGAGGTGCCAGTAGTTCTCGAAGTAAGTCTATGTATCCAACTAACTCGGAGTATGATGGATATGATACTGATGAATTGATGTTGGACACCCAAAACGGGCTACTTGGTGGTGTTGGGAATGATGGAATTACTCCAGATGATGATATCTATGATGATTCAAATTATCTTGATTAGAATTGTAATATCCTTGTTGTACTTCTCTCTTTTGTTTTCTCTTTGTTCAAAAAAGACTTCCAGTTCCAGTAAAGTGTTCGCACTTTTGTGTTTTCTTAATGAATATTTGTTTCTTTTGGATATTATTTCATTATATGTTAACATATCTGGAAATTATATATATAAAAGTTGGAACCGAAATTACACCGATATTTGAAAACGGAATCTCCCCGAGACAACGTTGTACCAGTGTCTCGCTCGGGACCGAGATGAACCGAAATCCGCAATTAACTACCTTGCTCCATATCTAGTTCTTCATCCAAAAACTGAAATTACTTTTAGAATCAATCATTGAATATGAGTTCGACAAGCAAAGCCTGGATGGTTGCTGTTAGTGTTGGTGTTGTTGAAGCACTGAAAGATCAAGCTGGAATGTGCCGTTGGAATTATGCTCTTAGATCTATCCATCAATACACAAAGAATAGAGTCAAATCATCTATTTCTCAAGCAACTTCTTCTTCAGTTCCAGCTTCTTCTGTAATTCCAGACCAGATCACGATGATGAATCGGCAAAGAGATCATGAAATGAAGCAATCGGAAGAATCACTTAGAAAAGTTATGTATTTGAGCTGTTGGGGTCCCAATTAAAATGATCTCTTAAACCACAAATTCTAGCTAAGAAGATCTAATGGATCTTATCTGAGTTATTTGTGTTAATTAGTGCTTGTATATAAATGAAATTCTTATCACAAATTTTCTAAACTTCTTATTCTATTTCTCGTTTATTCTTAATTTGTGTCCGGATAACCGAGTGATTCCTAAAATGTACATCCAAAACAAAGACACCCTCTGTGTTACGGCATGAGAATGGCATTACGGCTAAATTTTGGTATTCCTAGCGTAGTGCATCAAACCAACGCCAAAATCTACAACCACCATCACCTTCTGTTAGTCTCCATCTATTGATCAAAATGACAATCACCACCACCCTCTATTACCTTGAATTAATCAGTGAATGTGATAATTTTGAGTTGGCCCCTAAAAATAAATGTCTGAAAATAAAACTTAAGAGGTGGAATGCAATGATTTCTGGTCTTACCCAGTAAAAGTAAATTAAATGAGTAGGCCATGACTCATGAGTTTGTTTACTGTAGGTGTATGTAATTGGACTGAAACCTGGTCATTTCACTGCCGGTAGACCGCAGAATAGTAGTGTTCTGAGATGTTGTGCACTATCTAAAAAATTCAAACAAACTCATACGTTGTAATGAAAAATGGTTGTGTTGCTAGTTTCTTTTAAGTAATGCACAATACTTGCCGGAGACTATACTGCACATCTGTCGGTCCCCAACCGAGCAAGCTGCGACTAGTATTCATACTAAAATAGTTTCACCAAACCAGCTGAACAACCGACTCAATCTGTCAATGAAATAAAATGGGATCCGAGTACCATGCCACATTAGTTGGGAAGGCACGTACACTGACAATTAAAATTAAAGGAAGCTTTGCCTGATGTTTTGGGATTTACAAAGACAAAACTATTTCTAATTTCCCCCACAGAAATTACAAAAAACCAGCCAACCAACAATAGAAAACTACTTGCGATATCCCATGGTTTTGCTTTTAGTGGTTAGTGGTTACACAAGTCTAACCATATCTATATAAGAAACTTGCAGTTCCTATCAACTTTTTCATCCAAAACTGAAATATTTTCTCATTTTCTCATAAATCATTTCTGCAAGCTATTACTCCTACTAGTCTACTTCAACTTAGAATTAAATCAGTGAATATGAGTTCAACAAGGAAAGCGTGGATGGTTGCTGTCACTGTTGGTGTTGTTGAAGCACTGAAAGATCAAGCTGGAATGTGTAGATGGAATTATGCTCTCAGATCAATCCATCAGTACACAAAGAACAGAGTCAAATCATCTATTTCTCAAGCAACTTCTTCTTCTTCTGTTATTCCAGATCAGATCATGATGATGAAGCAGCAAAAAGACCATGAAATGAAGCAATCTGATGAATCACTTAGAAAAGTTATGTATTTGAGCTGTTGGGGTCCCAATTAAAAGGATCTTAGATTCTTACACCCCAAATTCTAGCTAAGAAGATCAAATAGATCTTATCTGAGCTATGTGTTAATTAGTGTTTGTATATAAATGAAATTCTTATCACAAATTTTCTAAACTTCTTATTCTAATTCTTGTTTATGTTTCTTATCCGGATAATTGAGTGATTCCTAAATATACATCCAAAACAGAGAGACCCTTACGGCTAAATTTTGGTATTCCTTGTGCATCAAAACAACGGCAAAATCTACAATCACCATCACCATCTGTTAGTCTCCATCTGTTGTCGATCACAAATCACAATACCACCACCCTCTATTATTAAGAGTTAATCAGTGAATTTGATAATTTTGAGTTGGCCTTAATTGAAATGTTTGGTCAAATGTAGGGCTGAACACTAACCGCACCGAAACCGCACCGAAATCGATAATCCAATGGTCGGTGACGGTCTTAATTATGATAACCGTTAGATCTTCGGTTCGGCCAACGGTTCTACCATTAACCGCTCCATAACCGAACCGAGTAACCGATCAATGTGGACCCTTGATTTATTCTATTATGATCAATCCTAGCCGTCTATTTTACGAGTAAACCTAACTATATAAACGAAAACCCTAACACATTAAGTGTTTCTTCGTTTCTCTTCTCCTCTACCTCTACGAGACTTCGTCTCGCTCTCCAGTCCAGTCGCCTGACTCGCCTTCACCACCAGAGGCAGAGATTTTCAGTCGCCTCCTCCACCTCCATGAAGAGATTCAAGACTCAAGAGCACCACCACCTCTAGTAAGTGTTTTATCCTCTTCTGTTTCTCCTTCTCCTTGATTGATTTTTTTTTAAGTCAATTTCTAGGGTTTTTTTATTTTTAGGGTTTTTTTTTATTCACTACTTTGAGTCTCGAGATGGTTTGATTTCTGTTTATCAATCGATTTATGTATTGTTGTAAATCGATTTATGTTAGGGTTATAATTTTTTTTTTCTTTTTTTATGTTCTCAGAACTTGAGGAGCAGGAGCAGGAGCAGCTGGAGTTCTTCATTAAGTGAAGTTGTGGATTATTTCAAACAGGTAACTACTAAATAGTGTTTCTTCTTTTTGTTCAGAGAATTTTATTTGTTTTTTATAGAGATTTATAGATCCGAGCTTGTTTCATATAGTATGAGTTTATTTCATAGTATGGGTTCTTACTTATTTGAGTTTTAGTTTGATGATAATGGTGATTTGATAAGACCCTCTGTTTGATTTTATGAATCATATGATTAGTTCATTTCATAACTATGTAATGTTATATTTGCAGTGTATTTAGAAGGTTTTTTGTTTTGTTTGTGGTATATATAACATTTCTAAGCTGCTCTTTGTTTAGAACAGAGCTTGAGATATCTATAGTCTGCTGATGTTTCTATAAACACATCCACCATTTCTTAACTTTGTTTTATTACATATCTGAAATCATCTTTTATTACTTTTGTGTGTTGCTTCTGTAATGGATATGTGTACTTGTATTAAGAACTTGCTAGCCATTTCCAACTCAACTAACTTGTTCACATTTCGCAGGGGCTATAACTGGTAATGGTAGGATCAAGTTCAGTTTCGTTATCAAGCTGCAAGATGTCAGGTGCATCTCCATCCTCCCAATCCCTTGCAGCTGGGTCTACTGAAGTGACAACTTCTGTAACACCTCAAGTTGATGCTATACAAGAAACACAGCAGGCTACACAGGACCCTGCACCTGAAAGTGAACCAAAGAAGAAGGGAAAAGTTCGATCCAAAGTATGGAATGATTTTGTAAGGCTCAGTGAACAACAAGCACAATGTAAGCATTGCAAGAAGAAGTTGCAAGCCAATACTCGAGGAAATGGCACCTCCAGCATGAAGACAATTTAGGCACATGTCCTGAGAATCCCAACAAGAAGCTGAAGGGACAACAGAGTTTAATGTTTCCACCACCAAATCCAGGACAGGCATCGCAACTGGTAGCTGTTGGTTATGACAAGGATATGTGTAGAAGGAGATTGACTGAGTTTGTCATAATAGATGAACTGCCATTTAGAATTGTAGAAGGAGAAGGGTTTAGAAGATACAGTGAACAGTTGGAACCAAGATTCAAGGTGCCAAGCAGGATGACCATTTACAGAGATCTTTTGACCATCTACAAAGACGAGAAAGAAAAGTTGAAGAAATATTTCAAGGAAAGTACACAAAGAGTCTCTCTCACAACCGATACATGGACCTCTCCAAACAACTTCAACTATATGTGTGTGACAGTGCACTTTGTTGATATTCATTGGAAGCTTCAAAAGAGAATCATCCTGTTTTGCCAGATCAAGGGTAATACTAGAATGGAAATTGGGAAAATGCTTGAGAAATGTTTGCTGGATTGGGGGCTAGAAGATCTTTTTGGAGTGACTTTGGACAATGTCAGTGCAAATACTGTGGCAATTGAGTATCTTCAAACCAGTGTCATCAATTGGACATGAGCAACAGTTAGATCTTAATACATGCAGGTTAGATTGCTTTTCTTAGCTCTATTGCTATGTTTCTTTTATACTTCTAGTAGTCTGTCAATTGATTCATAATGTTATTTTATGTTTGTTAATGAGCTTGCCAAAAAAATGATTCATTGGGCTATGTTCATGATCAATTTGCTTATAGTTATGTATTATTCTGAACTTAGTATTCTTTTTCACTTATAGTTCTGTATTATTTCTTGAATCACTACCATTTGTTCATCACTATATTTCATATGCTACATCTTTTTATTTTCATTTTCATATGTTCCAAGAGATGCGCAGTTTTACTGATTCTTTCATGAACTAGCTAGGCAACATATCAACTTTGTGTCATTACTCAGTTTAGACAACATATCAACTCTATGTCATTCCTTATAAATATCTATTTGCTCTCTTCATCTTCAGTTGATATGTTGGTTGGATTTAGCATACTCTGTGTCATTACTCAGTTTAGAACAAGTACTAATTAGAACTTGATACTCAGTTTAGATTATCTTTTTCCAGTGTTGCTTAAGATTATCTTTTTAAAATTGTATAGTGGTCTCAACTTATGAATTCAGTAACTTATGATATTTCCTTGTTTCATTCTTATCAGGTAAGGTGTGCTGCGCATGTTCTTGCGCTTGTTGTTAAAGATGCGGTGCTGTTGTATCACAAGTCAATTAGCAGGATCAGTTCAGTTATCAAGTTTGTTACCAGTTCTCCCTCTAGGTTAGCCAAATTTAAAGAATGTGCTGCTCTTGAGAAGATTGATTGTAAGAAGATGGTTTTCTTAGATGTGAAGACCAGATGGAATGCTACATATCTAATGCTTGAAGCTTCCATTCGATATGAAAAGGTCTTTAAGAGGTTAGAAAGAGAAGATAAGAGCTTTCGAGATAAGTATATTTTCAAAGAATCTGAATGTGATGCTTTACCTATTACTGATGATGACACTGTTGTAATTGATAATGAAGATTATTTTCTTAGTTCTAGTGAATCTGAATGTGAAGGAGATGTAACTAAAAAGAGGAATACGAAGAAAAATAGCAAGCCCCGTCATCATGCTCCATATGCTGCAGACTGGTCATATGCTAGGAGTCTTGTGAAATGTTTAAAAATCTTCTTTGATGCTACTGTTAAGTTCTCATCTTCAATACAGGTTACTACACATGAGTTTTTATGGCAGCTGGCTTTGATTCATGAACAGTTGGTTCGTCTTAGAGTTATAGGAAACCGAGATTATCATATTTCTAGGATGGCAGAAATAATGTTTAAAAAGTACAACACATATTGGGGGGATTATGAAGATATGAACTCTGTTCTGTTTTTTGCTAAGTTGCTTGATCCCCGAGAGAAAGAGTCTGGTTTGAAGTTTGATCTTGAATGTTTGTATGAGCAAGATGATTTCAGGGTTGGAAGTGTTTTGAAAGCTATGAAACAAGATATGGAAAAACTTTATGAAGAGTACAACACCATGTATTCAAATGCCAATGCAGATGAAGGTGACATCAGCTTTTGAACTTTAGTTATCTGTTTTTGTTCTACTGTTAGAGATTATAAATATTGTTATCATCATCATTTACTAATATTGATTGTGCTGATGTCTTAGGTACTGGGTCAACAACTGCTGCAGGTGTAGATGACATGGTAGTTTGTGTGCAAGAAGAGAACATTGAGGATATGCTTGAGTCGAGGAAGAAAAGGAGAAGAATGAATGTTCACTCTACTCATCCAAAGTCAGAACTTGAAAGGTATTTGCTTGATGACTGTGAATTATCTACCAGGGATTTTGATATTCTGGCTTGGTGGCAGGCTAATAGTACCAAGTATAAGGTACTATCACTTATGGCGAAGGATATTTTGGCAATACCAGTGTCCTCAGTTGCTTCAGAGTCTGCATTCAGTAATGGAAAGCGCATTCTTACTCCATGGAGAAGCTCGCTATCTGCCAGGACAGTTGAAGCACTTCTCTGTACGCAAAGCTGGTTGCAAAAACCTATCTCTCTTGATTTCATATGTGACTATGTACCAGATGACAATGCCAGCATTGAAGATGGTAATGGAATCTCTTCTCTTCTTTTTTGACTTAAAATTTCTATTGCATGGGAATGAGAAAGTAGATGCAGGCATAATATGTGAATATCTGACTTTTGAGTAATTCTCTTTACAGACATTTTGGGCAAGGATGAGGATTAAGGGGATGATTGGCTTGAGAATTGGATGGACTGGAGTCTTTTACTTGTCTTCAACTCTTCGTGCTACTTTCTTTTCTTATGTTAAACAGTTTAAGACTTGTGTTTGATCTTTAAACTCCTTGCTTTTGGACTTCAAGTCTGTTTGATCTTTAGACTCTTGTATGGAATGGATTAAGAATCTAGTTGTTATTTGTTAAGTATGGAATGGATGTACAGGTGCAGGTGCAGGTACAAAATCTGTCAGAATTTTCTGATATGGTTAAAACCGAATCGAACCGTAAAATAACCGAATAGTGTCGGTTCGGTTTTTAACCGAACCGAATTCTAAACAATTCGGTTACGGTTTTTAATTTGCTAACCGCACTACACACGGTTAGATAAACGGTTTTACCAATAACCGAACCGAACCGAACCGTGTGCAGGCCCAGTCAAATGCCTTAAAATCAAATGGGATCCCAGTACCATGCCACATTGGTTGGGAGCGCACGTACAAGAAATGACAATTAAATAAGAAATCTAAGGAAGCTTCGTCTCAATAATTGTAGATTAAGAAAAGCTTTAGCAACCAAAAAATGATTAACAAAAGCTTTCGCCCATGCCTGATGTTTTGGGCTCTAGTACAATAAAGTTAAAAAAGGAGGAAAAATATTGAATCCAGTCAACTTATCCATTGTATAGTCCACAATCCACATACAAAGCCAAAACTATTTGTATTTTCACCCACAGAAATAAACAAGGAAAACCAGCCAACCAGTAATATAAAACTAGTAGCAATATCCCATGGTTTTGCTTTAGTGGTTATAGAAATCTGACCATATATATATAAGAAACTTGTACCCCCATATCTCATCCAAAACTGAAACATTTCTCATTCTATCATCAATCACTTTACGAGCTACATATTACTTCCACTACTACTTAGAAATAATGAATATGATGAGTTCGACGAGCAAAGCGTGGATGGTTGCTGTCAGTGTTGGTGTTGTTGAAGCACTGAAAGATCAAGCTGGAATGTGCAGGTGGAACTATACTCTGAGATCTATCCATCAATACACGAAGAATAAAGTTAAATCATCTATTTCTCAGGCAACTTCTTCCTCTATTCCAGCTTCATCCGTTATCCCAGAGCAGATTATGATGATGAAGCAGCAGAGAAGACATGAAATGAAGCAATCTGATGAATCACTTAGAAAAGTTATGTATTTGAGTTGTTGGGGACCAAATTGAAATGAAATCCTCATGTACGTTCCCCAAACTCTAGCTAAGATCAACTGGATCTTATTGGGCCGACCGGCCGGAGGGCCCGAAAGGAGTGCGTCCTTTTTATGACCCTTTTTTTTGTAAAATGAAACCTCACATAAATTTATAATTTTATAAAAAGATTTTGGTAGTGTGCACTTGATAATACCAAAATATTCCTCCCTTTTAGTGCAATTATTATAACTCCTTATGTATCATATTCTTTTAGGGTATAATTGGCAACCAAACTTTAATATAACATATCTAAAAATCCGTGCCTTGGAATTTTATAAATTTTATAACGTTGGAAAGGTTTTAAAAAAGTCTACGCAATGAGTACAAACAACCATATCAAATTTAAAGTTTTTACGGTGTTTATCATTTTAGGCACAATTTTGGAAAATTAAATGTATATCCATTATGCAAACCACCACAAAGGATACATAATTCTTTATGTACCCATATTTTGGTTTATGCATCAACTAATTTTCCGATGCAATTAATAAAACGATGTACTCACTCCGTTTCAAGAAAAGTGATACTTTCAGTTTAGGCACAATTCTCGAAAATTGAATGCATAGCTATTATGCAAACCACCACAAAGGATGCATAACACATTACGCAGCCATATTTTGGTTTGTGCATCGACCAATTTTTTGTTTCAGGAAAAGTGATACTTTCACATGCCGTTTCAGAAAAAGTGATACTTTCATTCCGTTTCAGGAAAAGTGATACTTTCACTTTTTCAATTTGGCCTATTTTTAGGCAAAAATAAAATTGTGAAAATATCTCTTTTTCTGAAACGGAGGTAGTATATGCTTAAAAATATCGTTCCAAAAAAAAAGAAGATGCATAATGAATTATGGAGCTACCACAAATAATTTGGTTCATGCATCCGCTAATTTGGTTATGCAACCACTAAAACGATGTATATGCCTCAAAAATAACATTCCGACAGGAAAAAAAAAGGGATATATAACGCACTATACAATCAGGGGTGTTTCATTTTTCTTCGGTCGGCCCTCCCCACCGTGGCAGCGGTTTTCTAGTCTAAGTGAATGCGTAATCCCCTTTGTTAATTGGGGCTTGTATGCATATAAAAATGAAATTTTTGTCACAAATTTTTCCCATTTTAATTCTGGTTTCTTCTGTGTATTTGTATGTGGACAATTGAGTTATCCTTAAATCAAGAATATAAAGCACAGTTTGGACAAGTTAGGCAAGATAAAGAGAGGTCCAGATTTGTCTAGGGAGGAGATAAATCAAAGGCCGTAGTTTGTTCAACTTAAAAACATTATGAATGTTTTATTAATTAGTGTCTTATTAATTGATCATAATAAATAATTCATTAAATTTTCATTATAAATGTCCTCTTAATTAATCTAATAAATATGTATTCCAATAAATAAATAAATAGTTTTAATAAATATTATATTAATAGAAATTAGTGGCGGTAGTAAGAAGTAATGGCTGATAGAAGCGGTGGCGGGTGTTAGTGAGTGGTGGTGGTGTAAGAAATAGTAGCGATGGGTGGTTTATGGTGGTGTGTGTTGGTTAATAGTCGTGGACAATATTAGTTCCGTATATTTAAAATACGAGTAACATTGTATTGTAAAAGAAGTAGTTGGTTGTTTTTAACAAGATTGATATAAACAGATACCATATTTTGAGGATGATACCATGCTATTTAGGAAAAAATAATCATAACTGCCAGATCACCTAAACGGTACCCCTGCTACCTTTAGTACCCAATTGTATAAATCATGGTTCTAAATGTTAAAAGAAAATTTATCGCAATACAAAAAAGAATATAACAATAAAAAAATATAATGAAATAAATTAATTAACGACCTAGGTTTGTTCAATTAAAACTTTATACATGGTGTTTGTAATTCAAAATTAGAAGTACGAACAACGACTAACGGGAGGTGGGCGGCGGTTATGGTGGAGAAAGAAATAGTATCATATGGTTTTGTGGTGGCGGCGGCGGCGGTTGGTGAGTAGTAATAGACTATGTTAATTTTGTGTCACCACAAAATGGGTAACATTATAAACTAAAAAATGTGGTTGATCGTCCTTAATGATATAATAGTCTCGGTTAAAGTACATGAAAGATTTAAAAAAAAAAAAAAAAAAAAAAAAAAAGACTGTCACGTCATATAATTACTAAAGACAAATGGCACAAGTCAAAATCCATACACAAAAATTACTTATTGTCGAGATTTGTCGTTACGGTAAGGGTTGTACCCTAGTTAGGTATACTTTTCTGTCTATTTGTTTGTACTGTATTATAAAACGAAGCTTCGCTAAGTTAAGAAAGATAAAGACCGGTCCTGCTTTTTCCTCCCAATTGATAAATTCATGACTGCGGTCGATCCTACGAATACACACTTTAATTGAGAGAAATTCATTACATATTCTTTTCATCCCATCTCAAAAGTCAAAATCAAAACAGAGAAATTTGATCAACTGAAAATAACAAACCTATCTTCCCATAAAAAGAACAATTCATTCTCTCACTCACATCCATTAGGATGAGTGGATTTTGAAAACTTTAGTTCCTCACTTTGGAGCAAACAAAAATCAGAAATAAAACTAGGAAGGGGAGATGGATTGCAGAAAGAAAAAAAGAAGACTTAAATCCAAAAATATACTTCTGGTCAATCTTCTTTCCCTATTCTCTCAATCTTCTTCCACAAAAAGGTACATCTTTGACCAATCAAATTACTTCGAGGTAATAATATTTAAGAAAACCATTTGTTTTGACATCGCTTCATGTATGAATTTTTGGGATTTCTATCATTTTCTTAAATTTCATTTATTGTATATTTAACTGAAGTATACATTCTCAACGATAGCCTACTTAATTACAATAATGTCACGGTTGAATTTTGGTGTCTGTATTTTGTTACTAGCCAGATTATGAAAATGTCATCATAGGTCGCCAAGGTTTTAATCTATTCACAAATTTTTGGTCCAGAAAGGTGAGATTTTCTGAAGTGCCAATTTTTTATTTCTTTTATTTAGACTTTAGTGGAAGTAGCATTTTGGAGTCATCTTGATAGATACACTTAGCGGGAAACTACTAAAATTACTCAGATTACATATTATAATTTGACTATCGACTGACATTTACAATATATGTATATAGAATGCCCCGTTTTTTGGGCTTCTGTTCAAAAGTACAGAAGAATTTGATTAGAAACAATTTTCACTAAATAATCTAATATAATTATACGTAATTTATATTATGGCACGCGTTAATAAATGATCTATTAATTATTGTTTCACTAATTGTTCATAATAAATGATTTATTATTATTTTTTTCACTATAAATGTTCCCTTAATTAATTTAATAAATATGTATTTCCATTAATAAATAATTTTGGGAAAAATAAACATGATATCAATAGACACTTGTGGCGGAAATAGGTGGTGGAAGCAGTGGCGTTCTTAAAAAGTGCTGGAAGCGGAAACATTAGTGGTGGTCAGGGGAGTAGCCAAGCCCAATTTTAATTGTTTTTGATCTTCTTTTTTTTTATCATAAAATGGGTTATTAAGTGTATGTTGCACCCATATCCAATTTCAAGAATTTTTTGTCCCCCTTCCTAAAATTTCTGGCTCTGCCCCTAGTGGTGGTGGTGCTGGAAGAAGTAGTGGCGGTGGGTGCTGGTGAGTGGTGGTGGACAATATTAGTATTGTGTCATTACAACACGGATAGTCGGATAACATTGTATTGTGAAATATGCGGTTGGTTGTTTTAGCAAGATTGAAAAAGGCATGTACCATATATTTCGGGATGATATCAAATCATATATGACAAGTTGTTCATGACAGCTGGATCAACCAAGTGGCACCCATGCTATCTTTGGTACCATATCGTATAAATCATGGTTTTTAATGTTAAAATAAAATTGACTGCAATACAAAAGAGGACGGAAAAAAAATAAAGGGACAAATTAATTAACGACTTAATTTTGTTTTATCTAAACCTCATATATGGTGTTTGTGATTGAAACTTAGAATTACTCCCAACAACCTACAGGGGGTAGGCGGCAGTGGTGGTAGCAGCAGCGAAGTCAGAAATTGACACTGAGAGGACTTTTTTTTTTCTTCTAAAGAAACATGTAAACTTTGGTGGACTAAAAAATATAGATGTGATAAGTACTATTTATAAAATGGAATTAAAGATTTACTGGGTAGTTTTGTGGTGAAAGAAATGGTATCATGTGGTTTTGTGGTGGTGGCGCGTATTGGTGAGTAATAATAGACTATGTTAATTCAGTGATGCCACAAGACGTGTAACATTATAAAGTTTAAAACTTGGTTGACCGTTTTAATTTTAACGTAAACTCAGATAAAACACATGACAATTAAAAAAAAAAACTTGAATCAATTGTCACGTTATTTAATAACTGCAGACAAACGACATGAATCAAAATCAGAACATATGAAATTACTAATTATCGAGTCGTGGACTGCAGAGTAGAAATATCTATTGGGGTTTCCTTTACTTTTGTAATGATAAGGAGGGTAAACTAGATAATTAATAAATATTAAATTTAATATGAGGAGGATCCCCCCACACTTTTATTTTTACAGTATCTCACACTTTGGGCACTATCTTTTCTACAAAAAACAAACGGTAGCGTATTTGAAACTAATATTTGGGGATATGTTCGTCTTACCAAGCTATACATACCCACGAAGAATGAGTAAATTCTGGAATGTATAACTCCGTAATCTACTACTTTGAAAATCAACCATCGAAAACCAACGAATTTTCAACGGTTAAAATTAAGATCGGTAGATGGCGGGGTTTAGTATTTCGGAATATGCTCATTTTTTGTGGATATGTAGAGCTTTGCGAGACGGCATATTCCCAGAATATTAACTTCAAATACTCTCCCATTTAAGTTTTATTAAGAAAAATATGTTCCAAAGTGTGAGATAGTGTGAATCTAAGAGTGTGAAGGGATCCTCCCTCATTTAATATCCAGATAAAAATTATCCCCATGCCGTTTCGACATGGGTTAAGAGCTATATCATATTTAAAAGACAAAAACCGCTACAACAGGAGTTGATAAGTTTTCGGGACACAATTAGTACGATATTAAAAATTAACCAACGTCAAGGCCCGTGCCGTTAAGGGACGGGTCACGGCCTAGTTTACATTCAAAACAGAGACCTCTGTTATGGCATGAGTCGGCATGACTATATATGGCATTATAGTTTAGCTACATTTTGGTATTCCGGGTGCATGGAAACTATAACAATGTCCACAAATATCGATCATGAGATTACAATCAGTATTTGTACAAGAGATTAAGACAAAGATAAGCAATTTTGGACATTTCAAAAAAGAATACGAAAGAATAAGCAATTTGGGTAGATTTTTGTTTGTTTAAATGTTGACTCTTTGCATATGTCATTGATGATATCATGAGAAATGATGGGGTGGAAACATTATAATTCTTCAAGGGGTTAAGCTATCGGATATCGGAATTTTATCCGATAAAATCCGAAAAGAAAGGGTCACCTGCAAATCTCAATCTGGGAAGAGCTTTCTAGCAACAACATCCCAGCCATATGTTTATCACACTTCTGCTGATGCCCTAGTGTGTGTTCAAAATCCATTTTTTCAATTCCTTATCCAAATCAATCAAATCCAGAAAACCATCCACAAATTCTCAAGTGAAAAATCCAAATAAAACTATTCAAGAACGCACACAAATAACATTCATAAGTATAATCAATAACCATTCTTCATAATCCCATGAATTTCTTCATGTTCCTCTTTGAGAGTCGAATACTGATAGACGCATTTATGTGTCTATTTTCATCTCTTTTGTGTATACTGTTAGTACCCATTTCTTTACTAATTTTGGTATTTTATCCCTTTGTAGGTGTTTTTGGAGGAATAGGCTTTTGCGGCAAAATTGGCTCGAAAAGTTGTTAAAGGTACCTGGGAGGACATTTGCTATTCGGACTCTCATTTTGGTTAAGGGGTAACCCATTTCCAAGCAGCTGCTAAGCACAGACCGGGACTGGATAGGGGGAGGTCACATTTCTTCTCAAAATTTCAAAACATAAAAAGGCGGGAAAATTTGTTTTCAAAGAACAGATTTTAGGGTTGGAATTGTGGACGACTTTTAAGGAGATTCAAGGGCTGATTTTCGTTGGGTTAACCCTGTTAAGGATAGACAGGCTTGGTATGAGCTGTAGAATCGATAAAACAGGGATAAAGATCAAGTTTTTACGAAACAGAGAGTTGCATATATTCTCGGATATTTTGGTTGATAACTGGGAGTACTGGAGGATTTTACGTGATGTATTGAGTCCTTATTCAGTCTACTGGAGAGTTTGAAAACCAAGTTGACGCGTAGAGAAGATTAAACAGGGAAGAAAAATCCCGTAACTTGAGGAGAAAAGAAAACCGAGAATATTTGTGGATTAACTCGAGAGATTTTGGGTCTGGTGGCTATATATAGGTTAATTCGAGTCATAAAAGGGGTACGAACAATTTGGGGAGAGTTTTGAGAAGTTTAGAGCACTAGAGAGGCGAAGAAAATCGAGTACAGAAACTCTGCTGCTGCTGAAGAAGAAGAAGAAGACGAAGAACATAAGACGCACATGCAACAGTCGCAGAGGTAGACTTATTTTCAGTGACAACGAGCTTCTATCGTTCCTGTCTGTAGTGACTGAAACCCTTCAGCAACGATTCAGACGTCTATTTTAGACCTTCAGCAACTACAGAATCCGCTGTTTTAACACTTTTCTCCCCTTTTAATCAACTTTTGATCCATAAACATGTATTTTGAGACTATGATTAATATGAGGAGCTAAACCCCATTGCTGAGGCGATAGAAGAAGCTATTTTTCCAACAAAAAGTGGTATATTCTATTTTATTTATTTTATTTCAATTATTTTTATGATTATTTGCCTTGATTTATAATTGTTTGAATGATTTTTGTTAAGCAATTGTTATTTCTTTTGATAGAGCATGCTTAGCCATAGGTTTTGGATGCTTTATACTTTGGATTTACACTTGTTATTTTGAAAATCTGCATGTTGCAATAGTTTAGAATCAAATTAAACACAAAAATTGAATAAATATAAATATTGGATTTAATCACTTTGGACTTGGAAAATAGTGGAATCTTAGCCTCAATATTCTTTTAATATTGATATAAATTTTGTCAGTGTTTGTTTTAAATATCAGTGATTTTTTTATATTTTAGTTTTAAAATTTAAGTCTAAAGTTATCCTTCACAAGTTCGAGAATCGAATCCTATTACCACTATTTTTACTACAACTAAAATTTACATCAAATACACAAACCCTTACTTCAATATTTCAGATCCCCTTTCAATTCCATCTCCAATTCAAACTGTCACCAAGATCAAATTCATATCAAACCCTTTAAACCAAGGAAATTGAACACAACCAGCGCCAACATCAGTTCCCAATTAATGCTCTTCATTTGATTTTCCCTTCTCAGATTTGCAATCTCTTATATCTTCCATCATCTTCATTACCCACTGAGCATCAAAACCCCTAAATTTATCTCAATTTTTCCATTATTTGCTTGTTGAGTTCAAAAATATTAGAGATTAGAGAAGTGAAAAGAAGATTGTAGTTGCAGGGAATTGACGAAGTGAGAAGAAAATGAAGAGAGGTGAGATTCGTGAGAAGAAAAAAAAACGTAAGTGAAGATCCATCCCTACGCTACTCTCCACATCTGACCCTAGGGGTATTACAAGTACATCCCTAGGTTATCGGATGTCGGATATTAACCTAACAGAAGCAGCCTATTCCGATTCCGATAGGGTTAAGAGGTAAAATCCGATAGAATATCCGATATCCGATATCCGATATGTCGGATTAAATCCTATAGGATGCCGTATTTTCAGAAATGGATATCGGACTTCGGCTATCCGTTGCCAGCCTTATTTCAAGATAAAAAAAATTGTAAAAAAGATAAAAATGAACAGTTAAAATGTGTCCACTATTTTTGGATGCATCTACTTAGTTTAGTGGATGCATAAACAGTTAAAAACCATGCAGCTATTTACCAATGGTCATTCATTTTTTCCACTGATGTGTTCTGGAAATTATAGCTCGACCCAACTGGAATACACGCTGGAAATCATTTTATCTTTTCACCGGAGCTTGATTTCCCAAGCTTGAAAAATGGTTTTCACTGCCTATAATGGTGGCCATGGTATGTGACCATTTCAACACAGTAAAATGATAGTATTCGAGGCTTAGGAAAAAAGTAATTTAATTTAGAAGTAGTATCCAGTCCACGGTACTGACTACTGAGATCCTGGTAAGATGGGAGTGCACGAGAGGAAACGGCAATTAAATAACTTAAAAGGAAGCTTCATCATCATCAACGTGTATAACAGGTGATTGTCCACATACAGAGGGAGAAAAAACTTTCTTTTTTCGTCCCCCACAGAAATAAACAAAACCAGCCAACCGGCAAAGTAAAACTACTGTAATATCCCCATGGTTTTGGTTTAGTAGTTTCTTGACCCATCCCATCTATATAAGAAACTTGCACTCCATATCCAGTTATTCATTCAAACACTGAGTATTAACTTTCTCACAAATCACTTTTACAATCTATTACTACTACTTCAAACTTGGAATTAATCATGAGTGCAACAAGGAAAGCCTGGATGGTTGCTGTTAGTGTCGGTGTTGTCGAAGCATTAAAAGATCAAGCTGGAATGTGTAGATGGAATTATGCTCTTAGATCCGTTCATCAATACACAAAGAACAGAGTTAAGTCATCTATTTCTCAAGCAACTTCTTCTTCCGTTCCAGCATCTTCTGTTATTCCAGATCAGATTATGATGAAGCAACAAAGAGATCATGAGATGAAGCAATCTGATGAATCACTTAGAACAGTTATGTATTTGAGCTGTTGGGGACCCAATTAGTTTCTTATTTTCCACCAATTGTAACCAAGATCAAATGGATCTTATTGAGTTAGTTGGTGCTTGTATTTGTATGTAAATGAAAAAAAGTTGTCCCAAGTTTTCTCAGCTTCCCTCTGTTATGTCATTAAAGCTTAGCTACAATTGGTATTTCTAGTGCACCGAAACAACAACAAAATCTACAAATATCACTCTTGAGATTATAGTGAGTGTTAGTACAAGATATTGAAATGACAGCAACTTGCATCTGTCATTGATGATATCAGCAGAAAACGGTGGGTGGAAACAGTAAATTCATGGATGTGCTTTTCGTTCTTCTTTTGTATGGGTAAAAGTTTTCTTCTCAAATTTTGCACAATGTCATCAAACATGTGGATGAATAAATTTAAGAGAGTACAAATTCTGGCGAAAAAAGGTTTAAAGAGGTTTTGTCATTTTAATTATGTGATATTCCAGACCAGTTGCAATGGCTTGATTTTATCCCATGCTTAAAAATGGTTTTCACCATCTATAATGGCCATGGTATATTATGACCTTTTAATCAAATGAGTTCACCAACAGCACCAAATGAAGAAAATCACAAGGAGTTATTTTGGGGAATTGACTGAAATCAGCTTCAAGATCAATTTTGAATTCTCTCTCATGTGTACGACTCCTTCTCTCTCCCCCTCACACGACTTCCCCCTCTTCCGGCAATTTCTAGTCGTTATTTCTGTCTCTTAGTGTTATAACGGCTATTTTCTTCACCTGAATGCACCGGTTCTCTCTGTCGGAATCAATTCTAGCTCTTCACCCTTTCTCTCCATGATCATATCCTTTGATCTTTTCTCCTGGGTTTGATCTCTCTTTGGTTTCTTTGCAATCCCTCATTCCATTCCTGTTTTTTCTCGGTTCCTTTCTATGGATGATACTACTTTAAATCACCATTGCTCATGTAACTTCATCAATGCCTCCGGGAAAGACATCACAGAATTCACACCTAATACAGGCATCACCGGGATTAAAGGAATCACAGAAATCTCTGAGAACACAATCACCATCAATGGCACCCACAGTAACATCCTAGAGTGCCCTGGCTACGGGGAAACTAAACTTACCAATTCCAATTCCATCATCAGTAGACCTAAGTTTCACCCCAAATCAACTTCTCCCTGCAATCACCCAAATCCTATTACCCCATCTGTCCATCTAAACAACAACAACAACATCAACCCCTTTTCTGATCCTATCCTTCGGGATATTACAGACACTTATTCTGTCAGCTCTAATCATTTAGATTCTCAAATTCAACACACACATCATTCATGAGCAATTTAAACAAACAACATTCAGAATAGCCAAACCCAAAAACTACAAATATCCTTGCAAACAGCATCAACAAAAAATAACACCAAATTGTTTTAGCACAAAGCAACTCATAATATCTAATTGTTTAAACAAAAAACAAACCACAACCCTTCTTCAAACCCACCTTAACATCATAATCAAAATAAAAGCTTATCCCATAAGAGTGAAGGATCCGAAGACTAAGAAGAACCAACTTTACTTACTTCTGATGCTGACGAGTCTTGTTACGAGCTATGATGCACCGATACTGACACGGTGACACTGATACGGAGATTCGTCAATTTTCATAAAATGAGGATACGGGATACAGTGGGATACGTGTATTTATTATAAAAAAAATTTAATATAATAATAATTCATTCTACTAAAAAATCATAAGATAAAAAATCCAATAGATACTATTTTGAATATTAAAGTGAGTAAACATTAAATTTTCAGTATTTTGGGTTCAGTCTTACTTATTGAATGGATAAAATCATATGTACTCCGATTTCTCTCTAAATAACATGACTGCCCAATAAGCCTTAAAACTAGATTTATTTATTTATTTATTTTTAATTTTTTTTAAGCACCATAAAGAAAAATACCAAGTCTTTTTTCTTTATAGTCAACAAGTTATTAGGTTTAGATATAATTATTTCATATGTTCATGAGTACAAATATCAATAAATATTTAGATTTTATGGATAAATTTATAAATATATAGATTTTGTATAAAAAAATAAATGTTAGATTATAGGAAGTATCCCCTTATAGAGTATCTGAGAGGTATCCCCTACCCTTTTTGTAATTAAAAAAAGGTGACACTTTAAATGGAGTATCTGATACGTATCCCCAGGTATCCCCAAGTATCCGATACTGATACGGCACCGATAAGGATACGTCACCAATTTTGAAGTATACGTGCTTCATAGGTTACGAGTCCCCTGGCTAACACTGCGAGTCCGGCTCCAAGTCATGTGAATGGTTGGCACATTCAAGCGCACCACTGGATCTGGAGACTGCGCACTTCAAAAGGATTGACGTGGACTGGCTCTGTCTCTTCGGCCTGGTTCGCTTTCTCTGGTTTGGCAGTAGCTGGTGCCCCATCATCAAAACCGGTCTCTTGCTAAGATGGCACGGTGGCTGGATCGGTGGCTGGTGGTGCCCCCCTGCAAATATAGCTCGACCAATCTGACCAGTTACTGGACAAAGAGCATCCAACACCAGAAAGTGCATTGGCTCATCGTTTTTCCAGGGCAGTGCAGCCAATTGACGAACCTTAAATATTTCCTCTGCAGGGAGAGTTATGGATTGAAATCCAATCCTACTCAAACCGAAAACAATGAACTGATCAGCAACAATTGCAACACCTTCATGCACCTGAAATGGACCAAACTTGGGATGATAAGCGTACAAAATCCAGTCATCATCGTCAGAACCGGATCGACGACGCCTAGCATCAGGAGATGGAGTCTCAGTAGCATCATTCATATCTTCATCTTTGTCTCCCCCTGGCGGTTTGTTAGAACCATCATTCTCAACATCGGCATGTTGACTACTGCACCCTTTTTCTCTCTTATCCACTTGATCCACAAATGGATTGCTAGTATCCTGATTAATCGGCTCGAGCTTTGGCTGATTGAAGAACTGAATCAACCTTTCAACTGGCGAATCAATCAAAAACTCATGCACAACTCCTGGTGGACCTCCTTTTTGCAAACACTTCTCAACTTTCACATTCACATTATGTTGCAAATCATCCAAATACCACAAAAAGATTTCTTTGAATTCAGGAGACTCACAACCTTTAGGGAAAGCGATTCTGTATGGCAACTGATCTACAGTATACTCATGAGGATACCAGTGAATTCGAGGCTCGACATCAACCTCATACAATTTCTTCTTGCCTTTCCGATCTTCTTTCTCACTGTTAGCCATGCGGAAGGTTTGTCTGTTGCAATGCCAAACTGAGAATGCTGGAATTAGGCAAATGGGAAAAGAAGCTGAACCAATTTTCGCTTACTGAAAGGGTTTTTATATTAGAATTCATTATTAGGTTTTTGGTCGTTTCACCATAATAATTGGCCGTGATTCCCAAAGAGAAACCTTTCTCTTCACTAAACCTTTATACCTATTTCCTGTCGTTTCAAATACCTCAACTAGCCCATTATCACCTATACCCTAAGAGGGAAATTTTTCTCCAACTCATTTATTTGATACTCTTTTTTACCTTTCGACAGATCGGGGGAGTGTCCTTCATTTTCATCCACTTGGCAACAGGAAAAGTTCGGTGGAAACTGCTGACTGGATCAACACACATACCTTTGGCACATACGCATTTCAGATATTTGACTGGCTGATTGAATAGTTCTTCGTGCTGACTCGAGCCTCTAACTCGATAGCTGACTGGAAAGATGATTGGAACAACGTGTTGGACCATAATGACTGGAACTCAACAAATTTCACTGGCACATTCATCACCAATCTTCACCTTTGGCTAATCAAGGTCACCAAAACCACTGACTGGCAAGCTGGCTCTCTTAAAGGGTTTGATATTCCCAATCTCATCCCTTGCATGCGGAATTTTTTATCCTATTCGAAATTAATGCATCATACTGACACTACCATGTTACTTAGAAGTAATTTGACATACATCTTAACTTACCATTTCCTTAAAATTAGGATAAATTCTACTATTTCAGATACTATTAATCTGAATTATGATAACAAAACCCCTGATAAGGACATAATGAGTAGAACTGACATATTAAGGCTGGAAAATCAATCTACCTTAATTTTGTATCACGACCCCCTTAGAACTAAGATTACTTTACATATTTCTGTTCTCTTGTTTTTAGGCTCATAGACAATTCGCTCTCCCAAGCTTTGCTGGTAGTCAAGCAACACCAACAACATGGAAGAATTCAGACAACCTTCTACTGGAATTTTTTAGATCACACATGGAGCTTGTACTTTATTTTTGTTTGGTTTTGGAGCATTGAGCTTAGTCCCCATCATCTACTAAACAAAAAAAACAAAGTACCCTATAGACTTCATCTTGAAATTTCAAATTAAAGTCACCCACTCTCCCACCCTAAATAACACAACACTCACCACTACCACCACCACCACTATTCTCCTAAATCTATCTCCCAAAGAATCCATGGCTTCTACCTCTGGTACCAAACTGGATGATTCAGTTGACAACCTTGTTGAGAAAATGAATTCCACACTAAATATCCCTGAAGATCTATATCCAAAAGTCTTCATCAATTCTGAAAACATATTACCAAAAAAACAAGTGAACTGGAAATGGGTCTTTATTTGAAAGCTTTGCAGTAAAATCTCTCATGAAACCAGAACCATCTCTAGATTCATCAACTCCAACTGGGAACTTAGAAGAGATGCTGAGGTTGCTTTGTGAAAAAAGATGAGAAATTATTATTCCATTAGGCTTGGCAGCATTGAATATTACAGAGTTTCCACTCCTAGCTACTGACTATATTGATGAAGCTAACTTCCATTATGTTAAGATTTGGGTCCCAATCAAAATAATCTCTAGACACATCATTCCAGACATTAGTAACATTCTCAGACCTGTTGGAACTTTTCAAGAAGCCAAAAGAGCTTATGGCAGGGATGAAGATAAAAATAATCTTGAAGTTCTCTTAACCATTGATATCATCAGAGCTCTGAAGTTTGGTATAGATTCCTATGAAACACCAACTATCTATCAATGGTTAGAGTTTGCTTATGTTCTGAATGGTATTGCTTTCTGCAAAGTATGTAGAATCCTTGACCACCCGGGCCCTCTCTGTGAGGAAAAGGAAGAATCATCATCTCATAGTAACGACAACTCTCAACCAAACAACCCACCAAATATCAACACCCCTCCCAAAATCAATACCACAATAATTAAGAAGAGATCCTACTCCGACAAAGATGTTGCTGAGGAATTTTCCATCAAAATGAGATTATCCCAAAGACAAATTGTTATCAAAAACAGCACTGAAGAACTTGATGGACCCGAAGATTATATCATATTCAAAGCTGGCCTTCAAGACCCTATTACTAAGAAGATCCCAACTCAAAATCCTGAGGCCCTTGCCTGTCAAAAGAAGCACAAAAGAATTTTAGAGAGCTACAAATCTAAGGATAAAAACCAGAAGAAAAAGGGTACTAATATCAAAGTTGCATCCAGAATGCAAAACCAGCCCAATGACCATGGAAATGACAACATCATCAACCCTGCCAATATTTTTCCAAAAATCACTTCCAACCAAAGTAATCGAAAACGTTCCTCGGTCCTACTCGGTGGGGTACCTTGTTGCGAGGAGCAATGAGCTCGGACTTGGAAATCGCCAATACTCGGCCTCATACTCGGAACCTATTTATTAAATATTTTTATATAATACTCATGAGTCATGACTTATACCTAATACTCGGTCTCCTTGGTCGATTACTCGGTCTCCTCGGTCGGTTACTCGGTCTCCTCGGTCGATTACTCGTCTATTCATCGGAATGACCTTGGACTCGGAAATTGTCTCGCTCATTTACCTTGTAGCGAGTACTCACCGAGGAGACCGATTTCGACTACTTTGCTCCCAACATACCCAACCCCTATCAATCAATACCCTCTTTATCTGATATTCAAGAACAAATCAATGAAGAATTCAACACCCAAAAGAAACTTCTTTGGGAAAGAAGAAATAAGGAAACCAAACTCAAACTTGCTTTTGATCATATAACTCCTTCACCCCTTGATCCTAAGAGGAAAAACTAAATGATCTCCGGCTCTTCTGAACAAATGCTAAACATTTGGTACCAATTGCCGCCATCCAAGAAGTGCAGCCTACAAGACAAGACCATGGAGATAGAACATTTGACCAACATGACTACTAGCAATCTTGTGGGAGCAAATCTATTCCAAATTGCCGAGGTACTCATTCAAACTCTTCTCATAGCTTTATATTCCTTTAACATTCTTTATATTCAGATTCTGGATAATTTCATTATGGTCTCCTATTGGCTTAGTCATAACATGATCCACCTAACCATATACTTAATGATCACCATCCATATACAGAACTATGTTAACTACATCATTCTCACCTTTGCTTATCCTAGAGTCTCTTATTTTTGGCAATTTTATTCCATCATGACTTGGAACTGCCAAGGCATAGGGAAACACAATACTAGTACACATTTAAACAATATGCTAAATAAACATAACCCTGGCATCTTCTTCTTATCTGAAACTAAACAACAATCTAAAAATCTTAAGTCCTTAGTAACATAGGAGTCACTAACTTTTGGTTTGTAGAACCAAGAGGTAAAATTAAAACTACTGGAGGTCTGGCCTTAGCTTGGAAAACAAATTTAAATATTGTTATTCAGGATTTCTCTAACAATCATATTAGTTCCACTATTCATCCTAGCAATGGCAGCCCTTGGCTTTTCACAGGGTACTATGGCAGCACATACACTACTTTAGACAAAATTCATCCTTGGAAAATGATTGAAAACACTGACAAGAACAACACTCTACCCTGGCTTATAATGGTAGACCTAAATTTTGTTCTTCATGATTATGAAAAATTTAGTCAACATCCTATTGATTCTTCTGAAGCTGATATCTTTCTACAAAAACTGGAGGAGGCTAATCTGACAGACTTAGGTTACACTAAATGTCCTTTTACTTGGACAAACTGAAGACTGGGCAACCTTCTCACTGAACAGAGACTAGCTATCAGAAAATATGCTATCAGCGACAAACGTCATTGTCGGAAAATGTACTGTTTTCGTCGCCAAATCTTTTTGCCGACGAGTTTTTCTTATCGTGTAAATTGTCGGTAATAGTGCGTCGCTGAATGTTAACAGCGACGTAAATTTTGATTTTTTCGCCAAATATTCATCAGCGACAGTATCATTTCTGGTAGCTGAAAATGTATATTTACCAACCAAAGAAACATGGCCGCTAATAATTTATTATTAGCGACAACATATATTTATAGTTGAATTTATTTTGCTTGCGCCAACGTTAGTTTTGTCGGTAAAAAATCCAACTGCAACAAAATATTTTGTAGCCATTATTTACAGATGAATTCAACTTTAATTGCGAAAATAATATAAACTTAAGTGCAAACAATAATGAAACTGAATATAAATTTAATTGCATTTAAAAGATGAATTCAACTTTACATTAATAGCCCAAAAGAACATTCAAAACATCAATTTTTTTGAATTTTTGACTACACAATTTGGATCATTTATAAACAGCTCAGATACTGGAGCCGTGAAATGAAATTATAAAAATGAAGTTATTTACGTACAAAAAAGAAAAGAAACTAGAAGGTAAAAAACATCAAAGGCATTTACTTCTTGTATTCTCTGTCTGATGGATTCTGCAGCCAATAACTCAACTAAGATGCATCCAACCATCCAAAGATCTGCACAAAAACTGCTTATAGTACTACCATACCCTACGCGAAACTCCAGAGCCAAAAAGGGGCAGCTTGAGTTATTGGTAATTAGAAGATTAAACCCAATTAAGCTGGCAAGCCTGGCATTGACAATTTCAAAGAACATCTCAGACAACCTATTAACAATGTGATGACTGGGAGTCCTACCACTAGCATATTTATTAATATTGTAAAATTTCTTGAAGGTAATTATCTTGTATGAGTTTTAAAATACTAAGAAGATAATCTCCTACACAGAGAACAGCTTTTACAAAATTCGAAAGTGTATGCAACGAGTGAACTCTCCAAGCTACATCTTGATTCTATAAACATAAGAGGGTGTTCTATCACAACACACTGTACGAAAAAGCCTAAGCCAGAAGAAAAAAGAAACAGTGGGAACTTGCAAGTGCCAGGTTGATCAACAAAACATATAAAGAATGAACAAATGGCACATTATTGCCCTGTATGTAGTTAACAAAAAATGGAAAGGTAATCTTTAAGGACGATAACAATACAAACATAGGGTAAACTTTAAAAGGAACAAGATCCTAACCAGATGACATGTCCTTATCCTAATCCTTTTCTCTCAAGCATTAAAGAAAAAATGTTCATATCAGCATATACATTATATAATGGATTTCGTAAATAAGCACATAAATCGGTACCTAAATGAATGAAATACCGAAATGAGAATCAATATGCCTATGCGCTATGTTTCTCCAAGGTGTCTATCCGTATATGACCTTTCCTATCACCATGATTAGTGCGGAGTATGTAGCTCCCACTTTGCTTTTTCAAGAAAATCTTCTGCAGCAGATCGGACAGACGGATTCTCAGATTGTGAATATTTCATTTTCCTTAAGATGCTGTCACCCTCAACAGATGCTTTTCTTTTACTAATCTGCCCCATACATTGCCTCTGATCTGGAATTTAATAAAGGTTTATATATAAGATGAAATGCAAAAAACTAAGGTACTTATGTTTTTATGAATAAACAATTATGAGATGGATCATATCACTATACCAAAACAGCCTTTTTGTGGTGTTTATAAACGTTGCGCATAATTTGTGCAACGGTAATAAGTGTTGCCAAAATGGCGTTGCAACTGCATAAATTCCGTTGCACAAATTAATTTGAGCAACGCTTATAAACGTTGCACACTTGTTTGTGCAACGGTTTATTTTTCTTATTTGTGCAACACATATCTTAATTAGTGCAACTATTATTAATAGAATAACACTTTTGTGGGTCCCATTCTGGTTTTCTTTGAACGGTTTCTTTGTTTGGTTGCAGTTATCCGTTGCTCCTATCAGATGATTTGTGCAACGGATGTTTTTCTACTTTTATATCCGTTGCAAAATTATTTTCAGGTAAAAAACCGCCGCCGGCAGTAATTCCGCTAGATTTCTGTACCTGAATATAAATTGATTCTGCACTTGCATGCATGTACATTCTAGAAGAACTAGAAGACCCAATTCAGGACGGAATCTCAATATCATTAAAATCGATCAAGAACGATTATTGATCATCACAATCCATCAAGAATGATTCATACATCAGCAAAGTAGATAGATGAACCATAAACGCATACAATATTAAACAACTTATGCAAAACCCTAACCTTCTGTTGTTACATTCTGAGAAGTCTTTAGCATTCCAAACACTACCACAGGTGGAAGAACATTAACTCAATCCTGCCGAGAGTACAAGACATAATTAGAATCCAATTCTAAACTCAAAGAAGCTACCATATATGTGAGGTATGTATATGGTCAATTTTTGGGAAAGAACAGGTGAAAGAATTTTGTGTAGAATTTGCTATACGTACCTGTAGAGTCAATGTGATAGAATAAAATTCCCAGGTAGAATGTTATACTGCAAGAGCAAATTTTTGCCTAAAATTGAGAAAAGGAATCAACTTAGGTCTACTTTATATGTCTAACGACAACGTTTACTATCGAACTGATATTAAAGGATTGTTTACCTAAAGACCAAATATCTGACTTTGAACTATAAGGAATATCAGCAAGAAGCTCAGGGCACATTTAGCTGGGAGTTCCCACGACCTGCATTGTGAGCCAAATCGCCCTCATTGTTAACAAGCAAGCAAAAGACCGAACTTAAACTAATCAAGAAAACTTTTTGTAGTGCTGTGTTACTCACAGAAGAGGCTAGGCCATCAGAAGTCAACATTTTGGCCAATCCAAAATCACATGTAGTCCAATGGATTAATTAAGTCGGACATTTAGAAGGAAAATCATTGCAGTAGGTGGATACAATTTATTTATAGTCATCCACGAAGACTTAAACAGTTAGAAAGTAGGATCGCCTACCTAGACGTATGTCCTGATCCTTCGTCAAGAATATATTCGAGCACTGAGACCTTTTTGCAAAGCAGTATCAGTACATACAATTTAAGAGTATCCCAAGCCAATATATAACAACTTAATATATCAATCACTATGCACAGTATGAGAGCTGCCACTGACCTTGACATCACGATGAAGAACATGATTTCTTTGCAAGTAATCCAGAGCCAATAGGAGTTGCACAAGCCACTTACACAGTTTCTGTACACAATATGAACCAACAAACAGTAAGGACTGAGAACCTTGCAATTGCAGATATTTCATAGTACAACTCATGTAGAGGAAAAGTAATGCACCTCTTCAGAAAAGTGGACACCATTAGCTCTTTTTATAGCTTCACCCCTGCATAGTCAAAGGAAGTAGTACCAATGTTTAACGGGAATAGATGAATCATGGAGAAATCATGCTGAGGCCTACTGATTCACACATTATATTACAATTTTTATTAAGAAGAAGAGCAACTTACATGTCTCCACCCTCGCAATAACAAATAATGATACACACGTAGCAACCCTGCTAATAATGTGTTAAAATTTCCAAGTAAGAAATCCAACCATTAGATCAATGAACGTAAAAGGATAATCAAGTGCGCAGAGTCCTGTTGGGATTCAAGGGCGTAAGGAACGCGACGGTACCTTAATCAGTGTGAAATTGGTTAGGGCTCAACTACATTCCATTTCGAAGTTAACTTGTAGTAGGCTAGTGTCTGCAGCGGCTTAATACAGTATGGTGTTCAAATCTGGACTAGGTCTCGGGGGTTTTCTGCATTTGCGGTTTCCTCGTTAACAAAATTTATGGTGTTTGTGTTATTTCTTTTCCGCATTATATTTGTTTATATAATTGAAATATCACAGTAGTTCAATCAATTAGATAATCCAACCTTTGGTTGTTGATATAAATTGATTGACACTTGAACATTGGTCTTTGGTACCGTTCAAGTTGTTTCTTATACTTAAGTAGCCGGTCTTGGACTGTGTCCGACAGTATGCGAACGGGTACGCATACTATCACACATCCAAAACAACAGTTGAATTAGTACACGTACGGGTACGCATAAAAAAGTTTCCAGAATTCAATTGAGTTCGCCAGTACGCGTACGGGTACGCATACCAAGGCTCCCGTACTTTACCTGACCTTCCCAGTACGCATACGGGTATGCATACTATACCAATCTTAGATCAACATATATGCAAGTACGCATACTATGTCTATAATCCAATTATGTTTAAGTGTTCTAAACTCTATTTCAATCATGGAAACATTCTTAGAGGATGAAAATAATAGTTTTCAATAACTATTAGCATCAAAGGGATTTTCAAGTTATTGAAATAATCAATACGAAACATTCCGAGTCTACATCAAATGACTGTATCACACAATTCATGTAAGATGTTACTTGGCGATTTTCACATGATCATCTTTTGACTTGCGTCAAGAATATAAGATGAACTTGGTTGAAGCAAAAGCTTACCCACACATATTTCGAGAAATATGTAAGCGAGTTAAACTCAGCTCGAAATATCAAATGTGTATAATCGAATACTATATAGTAATATGACTTTTATCTCAATAAGGAGATAGAGTAGAAATAGACTTTCTGAGTGATAGATGAGTTTCAGTCTCCACATACCTTTTGTCGATGAAGTTCCACAAGCTCTCCTTAGTAGTTCTTCGTCTTCAATTGATGAACGCCGTGAAGTCTAAAGCTTAACTACACGATCTATCCTAGTCTGAGGCATTACTATAAGTAGACTAGAAATCAAGACTTATAGTTTTGATCAGTAAACTTGACAAACAAGCTTGAGATAGCAACGCTTGCGTGTTCGACCGAGCAGTGCTCTAACAATCTCCCCCTTTGTCAATTTTAGTGACAAAACTATCTATACATATGGATTACAAAATAAATAAACTATGTAGCTTCTCATCCAGATGCTTGATCTCCTTGGTTCTTCAACATTACTCTAAATCTTCGTCACTTCCAAGTACTTCAGTGATTCTGTACGTGTTCAACTCAGCATCATAGTTGTTGAAGATCCGTAGCTATAATAATGAGAAAACAGTTGCTCTCAATCATTGTTATACAGTGTCATAGTATTATTACACAACATCAAAGTTCAATTGTATCACAACTTTGACAACAATACTATGGTGATATGTATCACTCCCCCTTAGTCAATACTTCATCTCACATGAAAACCACTCCCCCTTACATAATGATCCATAAACCATATGTATTTGTAGTGTGAACTACACATTAATTCTCCCCCTTTTTGTCAATATAAATTGGCAAAGGTACGAAAACTAGTGGAATCCTAATGAAATTTTCATAGAGATACTTCATGACCAAAAGAGAACATATCAACTTTGTTTCGATGATTTCACATAGCCGAAACTAGTGTATTCATCAAGGAGTTTATAAACATACAAGAAAACTCCTACAATATTCCACAGCCGCACTCCCCACAAAGATTTGGCAATTAAGCACAAGTTCCCCATAAAATGTCATTCCCGAAAGAACAACAAAAGCGACCTTACTTTCACAAGAAAAGAAGGATTTATTTGGACATTAACAAATCACGTGAAACATGAATTCGTAATCCAAAATACTCAATTAAATTAACCACAAGAGAACCCATGATTAATTTAATCGGAAATGCTCAATATAAGAGAACTTACGGAGCCACACAGTATATTCACAACAAATGGATCAGGGAAAGATCAATATTGCGGAATATTCAAAGATTCATTCTATTTTTCATCAATATTTGCATAGAGACGTATAATAGACTTAATCTTTGTAGAAAAAAGTTAATCCTATCTTCCATCAATATTTGCATAATGACATAATAGGCTTAACTTTTGTCGTCAAAAGTTCATTCTATCTTTTATCAATAAAGACATATGATAGACTTAATTTTTGAGCAAGTATGGGACAATCATAGTTCACAGACGCAAACACACATATCCCATAACAAGTTGCGATATATAAAATCATAAAGATTAATACTGCAAAATCATCTTCCAAATAAACTTTAGAATTTAAATAAATAAATCTAAAACATTGCAAGATGAAAATCATTGGAAATAGCTATGTGTACTCACAATAATGGCTATTCCAAACCCTAGTTATCCTTCTTAAAACACAAGAATAAACTCTAATAAGAAGTTTCCTAGACAAAAATTAAAGACAACAAGAAAAAATCAAAAGACCCCTAAATCAACAAAATCGA
The DNA here is from genome assembly GCA_023531105.1 of Papaver atlanticum. Taxonomy (NCBI): domain Eukaryota; kingdom Viridiplantae; phylum Streptophyta; class Magnoliopsida; order Ranunculales; family Papaveraceae; genus Papaver; species Papaver atlanticum. The sequence goes on from JAJJMB010005117.1 coordinate 2,012,485, forward strand.
TCATGAACGGAAATAAAAGATCACTTCCGGAACCCTCATGAGTGTTAATACCTTCAAGCTTGTGATTGACCGCATCCACTGCTTCTTCAGAGAAGATATCCTCATTGAGAAGATCTTTAACATGTGTCTTCAGGAGAACAAGGTCTGAATTAACCTTTTTCAACTAAGTTCTTAACACATCAAGACCCTTCATAGTATCAACGAGTTGCAGTTTTGCTTCCTCAAAGTATTTATGAAAGTCATGGACCACTTCAGCAGAAACCATATCCTCATTCTCAACATCCTGATGAGTATAGGCATAGTAGCATGAGGCATTAGGACTCGAAACCAATACCTTTATCAAGAAAACCTCTTGCAAAACCTCCAGTGCGTGAAGGTGAACCCATTCTTGACAACAAAAAAAAACCTAGAGTACGCGTACGTAACTCAATAGGTTTGGCATATAAATGGTTTATTAGGGACGGTAACTTTTAGGGTTTCCATATATGGTTCGTGACAAGTAACATGGGTACTCGTACGCACACAAGCTTGACCCATAAGAAAAACAAACCAACACATAAAAAACTTTAAGACTCAACCGTATAATATTTCTACGTGAATATTTTCTTTCACAAATTTTGGCTCAATAAATTTTATATCTCCACAGAGAAACAATTTAAAGCACAAGAGTAGCAGGCAACTTAGTTGCAACAAAATCTTTTTCAAAAAACATAATCGACGAGATTCTTGAGACACAACCAACGCTTAGGCAAAGCTGTCTATGGACAATAGTTTAGCTATGGACGATAAGAAAACAGATCAACTAAAAAAAAACACTTTTTTTTTGCCGAAAGTATACCTGATTATTAGCAAATCTTAATCAACAGGATTTTTATGAGTAAGCATTCAACCCTTGTGATTAATTAGCACAAGTATGATCCCTAAGCTCATTAAATGAATGGTGTTCACAGTTGAGTCTCCTTTTCCTTCTAATCCTAGGAAAGAATCCTTTATGATGTGAAAGATTATTATACATAAAACTTGCTGTCATCAAAATATGAGACAAAGTTCGAGTCCTTACCAGAAGAAGTTCGTTCGGAGGATTTTGACAGCCTGTTGATAAGATCCTTGTATCCTTCAATTATCATATTAAGGTTGTCCTTCATATCTCCACCGCTGTTTTCCTATACAGGAACCTTTTTCACATCTTGAAAATCATTCATCACTTTAGGTTGAGAGGGACCTTTCTGAATTTTTATTGAACGATTTGTTTTAATGCTACAATTGGTTCGAACGTTCGATGAGAAATTTGAACTGACATTCCTAGGAGAATTCACATGGAGAGTACTAAAACCAATAGGTTTAGACATCCGAATGTCAGTAACACCTTTGAGAATTAAATCCAAGGTATTCTGAAGTCGACAAAAATAATTGTCATTCGGCTTCAGTTTGCTCTTCCGTTGAACATGTCCTTTTGAATTTAAAAAAAAGACATCCTTTCTGATCAACAGAGTGATTAGAGTGTGTAGCATTAGAAACATCGTTAGAAGATTTCTTCCTTCCATGGGACGAGGTAAATCCATGATTAGTGGAAGAACCAGGCACTTCTTTATCAATAGGAAGGGATTTCAAATTTGCTTCTGGAACTAAATTTCTTATAGTAGAGTCGGCAGCAGTTGGTATAGTGGACTCTTTAGAACATCCTTGAATAGAGAGTTTACTCAAAAGTTGTTCAATCTCCAAGGAATCCTTTTTGAGTTTCGCCTCGAGTAAGGTTCGTGAAGAGCAAACTTCGGCGTTTTCCTCGCTAATAGCCTTTAATTTCTAGTCACGAACATTTACTATACCGATAAGAGTATTGACATTGTTTTTCAACCGATTGATTCTATCAGCCTGGATTCTAACAAGATTTAGAATCAGTTTACTATCTTCGGCCGCATCACTTTCTTCAACAGAGTCAGACTCATTTGAAAGGTAATCGGGATAACACTTGTCAATGCAAGTCCGTTTTGTTGGAACACTAGGTTCATCTATATTTGAGATTGATAAATCTTTCTCTTTAATAGATTTCATAGAAACGGAACTTTTGTTTCTGGTGATACGTTTATCAGAGATAACACTATTGTCCATAGAGCTAGATCGCTACAAACACAGACTTATGAGGTCTTAAACATGTTTTCCTGCTCTGAGACCAATTGAAAAAACGGGGGTCTAACAACCACACCCAATATTTCTCTTGGCATTCTGTATGGACTAACTCCAATATACTTTCAAGAGAATCAACTAGACAGTCAGACTCAATCTTAAGAAAAGTATATCAAAGAGTTATATCTCAATTTCTCAATTCAATCCGCAATCAAACAAATAGGAATTTGCGAGCCTGATTGAATATAAGAAATAACTTGAACGGTACCAAAGACCAATGTTCAAGTGTCAATCAATTTATATCAACAACCAAAGGTTGGATTATCTAATTAATTGAACTACGCACAACCTGTGATATTTCAATTATATAAATATAATGTGGAAAAGAAATAACACACACACCAGAAATTTTGTTAACGAGGAAACAACAAATACAGAAAAACCCCGGGACCTAGTCCAGATTTGAACACCACACTGTATTAAGCCGCTACAGACACTAGACCACTACAAGTTAACTTCGGACTGGAATGTAGTTGAACCCTAACCAATCTCACACTGATGAAGGTACAGTTGCGTTCCTTACGCCTCTAGAAGTACACCGGATTCTGTGCACTTGATTCCCTTAGCTGATCTCACCCACAACTAAGAGTTGCTACGAACAAAAGTTGAAGACTTGATAAACCAATCTGTCTCACACAGAAAAGTATATTGTATAGATAAATCTGTCTCCCACAGATAAACCTATGAGTTTTGTTCCGTCTTTTGATAAATCAAGGTGAACAGGAACCAATTGATATACCGGACTTATATTCCCGAAGAACAGCCTAGAAATATCAACCACCTCACAATAATCTTAATCGTATGGTAGCGAAACAAGATATTATGGAATCACAAACGATGAGAGGAAGATGTTTATGACTACTTTTTATCTTTCCTATCGGAGATTAAATCTCGAGCAAATCTTAGAGAAGATAGTACACAATCACGATAGAAAACTGCAAGATCAGAAAACGCAACTACAGAGAAAATAGTTGGGTCTGGCTTCACAATCCTAATGAAGTCTTCAAGTCGTTAACCTACAGGGTTTCGTAAAAAACCTAAGGTTAAAGGAGAATCGGCTCTAGTCGCAACTAGTTTCACACAGAAGGTGTGAGGATTAGGTTTCCCAGTTGCTAAAGTTCTCCTTTATATAGTTTTCAAATCAGGGTTCGATAGCTTTGAAACAAAGCAATCAATATTCACCGTTAGATGAAACCTGATTTAAGAGCCAAACTAAATTTTCTTAAAACCAAAGAAATATCTCTCCATCGTTAGATGGTTTTAGCTTGTTACACACAAATGAAATGTACTTTTATTTAGATATGAGTAACCGTACCTAAACGTGTACATCTTGTTGGCTCAAAAATAGTTAACCGAAATTAGCCATATGAACACTTTCTTATCAACCTTATTCATCTTATCAACAACTAGTTCAAATGACTCAAATGAAACTAGTTATAGAGTTGTTCAATTGTTTATATTCTCATAGAAGTATACAAGACACAATTGAAGCAAAATCGATTTTGATTCACTCGAATCAAGTCATGAACATTATAGCCACGGTTTGCAAAAGATTGCAATCCTTATTATATAAATGTATTAGTTCATGAACAAACCGATTTTAGAACTTAATCCACTCAAGTATGTAAACGGGTACGCATACTTAGGTAGCCGGACTTGGATTGTGTCCTACAGTATGCGAACGGGTATGCATACTATCACACATCCAAAACAACAGTTGAATTATTACGCGTATGGGTACGCATACAAAAGTTCCTGGACTTCAACTGAGTTCCCCAGTACGCGTACAGGTACGCATACCAAGTCTCTCAGACTTTACCTGACCTTCCCAGTACGTATACGGGTATGCATACTATACCGGTCTTGGATCAACATATATGCAAGTACGCATACTATGTCTATAATCCAATTATAGTTAAGTGTTCTAAACTCTATTTCAATCATTCAAACATTCTTAGAGGATGACAATAGTTTTTTTAACTAACTATTAGCATTAAAGCGATTTTCAAGTTATTGAAATAATCAATACGAAACATTCCGAGTCTACATCAAATGATTGTATCACACAATTCATGTAAGATATTACTTGGTGATTTTCACATGATCATCTTTTGACTTGCGTCAAGAATATAAGATGAACTTGGTTGAAGCAAAAGATTACCAACACATATTTTGAGAAATATGTAAGCGAGTTAAACTCAGCTCGAAATATCAAATGTGTATAATCGAATACTATATAGTAATACGACTTTTGTCTAAAGAAGGAGATAGAGTAGAAATAGACTTTCTGAGTGATAGATGAGTTTCAGTCTCCACATACCTTTTATCGATGAAGTTCCACAAGCTCTCCTTAGTAGTTCTTCATCTTCAATTGATGAACGCCGTGAAGTCTGAAGCTCAACTACACAATCTATCCTAGTCCAAGACATTACTATAAGTAGACTAGAAATCAATGACTTATAGTTTTGATTACTAAACTGGACAAACAAGCTTGAGATAGCAACGCTTGTGAGTTCGACCGGGCAGTGCTCTAACAGTTGGTGCTCTCATAATTATATTGGAGTTTGTCCATTCAGATTGCCTAAATGAAATATTGGGTGTGGTTGTTAGACCCCCGCTTTTTCAATTGGTATCAGAGCAGTAAAACACGTTTAAGACCTCATAAGTCTGTGTTTGTAGCAATCTAACTCTATGGATAGTAATGTATCTATAAACGCTTCACCAGGATTTAACTCTGATCTTAGAGAACGTTCTGAAGAGCTAGTTAATCTCCAGAAGAAGTTGGATGAACAAACCTGGATCAATTCTGATCTAGTTGCAGAAATCGCGAAGTATAAGGATTTGAAGTCTATCAAAGTATCTTCAATGGATTTGAATAACTTATCTAATTCTTCCCTGAGGAATTGTCGCATATCAGGGGATAAGCGAGGTTTAGGCTTTTTGAAACCTGATGTGACTCTGAACTACTCAGATGAGTCTAAAGATGTTGGTCCATGTATGTTTTGTGATTCTCATAATAATTTTCAACATACATGTACATCTTTCAAGAAAAGTTTAAAGGTTGCGAGCAATCTTCATAAGAAGGCTGAACAACTTTTTACTTCTCTAAAAAGGTGTGCAAATCTAGCAAGAAATTCCAAATAGGATAGTAGTGTTAGTATGGGAGCTTTTGATCTAAGATCAACATCACCCTTTCAATGGTTTCTTGATAGTGGATGTAGCCGAAATATGACTGGAGATCTTTCGTGGTTTGTGAATTCAAGCGACTTTGAAGGAGGTCCGGTAACATTCGAAGATGGGAGTTGTTGCTACATAAGCAAGAAGGGGACGATCAAACTTCCTGGCGTTCCTGAAATCCATGATGTAGTATACATTAAAGGTATGACTGTAAACCTTCTTTCTGTTAGTCAAATTTGCGACAAATGCCATAAGGTTGTCTTCAATGCGAATGGATGTGACATTGTAGACAAAACTGGAAAAGTAATTTTCCAGGGAACTCGTGGTAAAAATAACTGTTATCTTCTTGATACTCAATTTAGTAATCGTTGCAATTTGACTAAGATGGAATCTACACATCTTTGGCATGAGCGTTTTGGTCACATCAATTATTGCCTTCTAACTAAGATTATTAACAAAGAACTTGTTAGAGGCGTTCCCAAAATCAATGCAAAGATTGATGGTGTCTGTGGTGCCTGTCAAAGGGGTAAACAAACGAAAATTCCACATAAATCATCTCGAGATATTCTCACTAAAGCTCCACTTGATTTAATTCATATGGATCTCTTCGGCTATATTCAACAACCTACGGTTGTTGGGAAGAAGTATGTTTGATTTCGCTTTAACCAAGTTCATCTTATATTCTTAACGAAAGTCAAAAGATGATCATGTGAAAATCACCAGGTAACATCTTACATGATTTGTGTGAGACACTCATTTGATGTAGACTCGGAATGTTTCGTATTGATCATTCGATCACTTGAAAATTGCTTTGAAGCTAATAGTTTGTATGAGAAAGCTATTTTTGTCATCCGAGAATGTTTCAATGATTTAAATGAGAGTATAGAATAAATAACCATGATTGGATATAACACAGTATGCGTACTTGTATCCTAACTGTTGCAAGATATTCCAAGTCCGGAAACCATGGTATGCATACCCGTATGCGTACTGATTGGTTTAATGGAAGTCCGAGAACTTAGTATGCATACCGGTATGCGTATTGGCGTGATTTTCAAGTTCCGGGATTTAATTGAGTTTGGAAAGTATGCGTACCCATTCATATACTGGCGAACCCAAACTTAGTCCGGACACTTAGGTATGCGTACCTGTTTGCATACTTGAGTGGGTTATGTTCTAAACGAACTAATACATTTATATATTAAGGAATGCAATCTTTTGCAAACTGTCGCTATAATGTTCATGAATTGATTCGAGTGAATCAAAATCGATTTTGCTTCAATTGTGTCTTGTATTCTATGAGAATATAAAAAATTGAACAACTCTAGAACTAGTTTCATTTGAGTCATTTGAACTACTTATGGTTAAGATGAATAAGGTTGATATGAAAGTGTTCATATGGCTAACTTCGGTTAACTATTGTTGAGCCAACAAGGTGTACACGTTTAGGTACGGTTACTCATATCTAAATGAAGTCACTTTTAATTTGTGTTTAACAAGCTAAGTTCGATCTAACGGTTGAAAGATATTAGCTTGAGTCTAATCAGGTTTTCATCTAACGGTGAATATTGAATGCTTTGTTACCAAGGTAACATTGATTGCAAACCCTGATTTGAAGACTATATAAGGGAGAACTCTAGCAACTGGGAAACCTAATCCCCCCACCTCCTATTTTATACTAGTTGCGACTAGAGTCGATTCTCCTTTAACCTTAGGTTTTTTGAGTACTATCTTCTCTAAGATTTGCTCAAGATTTATTCTCCGATAGGAAAGATAAAAAGTAGTCACAAACATCTTCGTCTTATAATTTGTGATTCTACAATATCTTGTTTCGCTACCATACGATTAAGATTATTGTGAGGTTATTGATAATACTAGGCTGTTTTTCGGGAATATAAGTCCGGTGTATCAATTGGTTCATGTTCACCTTGATTTATCATAAGACGGAATAAAACTTCTAGGTATTTCTGTGGGAGACAGATTTATCTATTCAATAGACTTTTATGTGTGAGACAGATTGGTTTATCAAGTCTTCGACTTTGGGTCGAAGCAACTCTTAGTTGTAGGTGAGATCAACGAAGGGAATCAAGTGCACAAAGTTCTACTGGGATTCAAAGGCGTAAGGAACGCGGTTGTACCTTAATCAGTGTGAGATTTGTTAGGGCTCAACTACATTCCAGTCCGAAGTTAACAATGTGGTGTTCAAATCTGGACTAGGTCCCGGGGTTTTTCTGCATTTGCGGTTTCCTCATTAACAAAATTTCTTGTGTATGTGTTATTTCTTTTCCACATTATATTTGTTTATATAATTGAAATATCACAAGTTGTGCGTAGTTCAATCAATTAGATAATACAACCTTTGGTTGTTGATATAAATTGATTGACACTTGAACATTGGTCTTTGGTACCGTTCAAGTTGTTTCTTACAATAATCAGGCTCACGGATTTCTATCTGTTTGATTTGCTGATTACATTAAGAAACAGAGATCTAACTCTTGGATATATTTCTTTATTGAGCTCACTTTATTAGTTGGTGCTCTCAGAATTATATTGAAGTTTGTCCATACAGATTGCCTAAACGAAATATTGGGTGTGGTTGTTAGACCCCCGCTTTTTCACAAAGATTACTATGTGCAGTCACATTTTACCAATGCAAAGAAATTCATGTTAAAAATAACGCGGGAACAGACAATTGCATCATATCCTAATCACATAAAAAAAAAAATTGGTTGCTAAAGCTTACTATTTCCAAACTGAAGGAAGCTTCTTGGTCCTATTTAAGAACGTGCAAGAAGATGAGCCCTGCTCTCAACCAAAATCAACCTAAACTTAAAGAGTCTTTATCCTTCTTTTTCCTCTCCAAATGCTTCCTATAACAATTGCCTTCTTGATCAAATGCTGCAATCCCTATAAAAGAATCAAACAAGTAACACCGTCGCCTTTAAAAACAAACCTCCAACTCTAAAGAAAATCAAATCCATAAAACCTAAAAAAGAAAAGTCATAATCATACTAGTTTGAAAACTCTAAGTCTAAATCTAAATCTATTATAAAGTACAGTTTTTATAACCTTAAGCAAAATCCCCAAACGTTGTTCCAACCCTACAATCAGTATTTGAAATCTTAAAAGGCAAAATCAATATAGTATACCTGAAGTTGATGCTCCAAATTGATACGTGAATCATGAAAAAAAGAAGAAAACGGTTAAAACTATAGGCTAGAGGTAGGTCGTTGAATCTTTGAAATTGGTAAAAAAAACGAATTAAGATTTGTTCGTGAACACCAGTTAGGATGAGATAGATGTAGAACGAAACCCTAACTCTGTGTTGGATGAGAGAAGAAGATGGAGACTGCCATGGGGTGGAGACTATTTTTCCCCCTAGGGTTTCGATGGAGTTAAAAGAGATAGTTTTTTTTTTTTTTCTAAAGATGGTGGGAAGTTTGTGGGCTGCTGGGGGCGATTTTCATGGATTACTGGATGACCATTTAGCGATCTAATTGCAGTACGTCACTAAAATTCTTTTCTAACGACCATTAATATTATCGCCAAAATTCAGGATTGGCGATAATATAGATTTAAGTCGTTGTTCATATGATTTAGCTACACATGTCAAATTTGGTCGTCGTTTAAATAATTTAGCGACCCGTTTCACGACAAGTTTTCAATCTGCCGCTGAAATTGTTATTTTGCTACAATAATTTCTATGGTCATTGTATATTCTTTTTAGCGATGAAATTCCCTATGTCGCTAGGAATCTCATCGCTGATGGCATGTTTTCTTGTAGGGTGGCATCCTTCCAGAATCGATCTACAACAACTAGAATAGACCCTCCCGGCTAGCCAGAGACCCAATACCAGGATTAGAGAGACTCTTCCAGAGTCGCAAGTGAAGAGCGTTCTAACTTAGTTCATATGGAAAAGCCCCTAGGTGCAAGTAAAGCTCGTGCTAACTTAGTGGCTGCTTACTTATTTGGTTCTCCCTCCCAATTCGAAGTTTTTTCCTGGAAGTTTCAACCTTGTTGACTATGGAAGGTACCTGAAGCCAGGCCGAGTCAGAAAGGTTTTGATGACGTATTGTTTTCATTGCTTAGAAGGTAAGGCTCCTTAGTGGGATGAGCCCCTTACATGTAGAACATATGAGTCTCTTCGCCCCTATCTTGCTGCCCGGCGAATATATCGAAGTTCCAAGGATCTAATTTTAGAATGAATCTCTTCCAACTGGAGCCCTTTTCGTTCCTATTCCTTTTCCTTTTCCGGTTCCCACTCCAAAGTCTTTAATGGGCTATTTTCAAGGTTGGGTGAAGTGGGGGGACATGGATAGGACTCATCACAGGTCAGTTTCAAGATCCCAGGATTCGAAAGAAATAAGGGTGACCGGTCATGAATAAAAGGAGGAATCAAAATGAATCATTTGACACTTAGGGATATTTCCATCCATTAGATCGAAACCAGTCTGCGCTTTCATAAATCCGGTAACGTTACGTCTGTCGCTTAGGTGCTACCATGGCGCGGGTAACTGAATAAGGATTAACAAGCGGTCAGTCGTCTTTACATGGGCCTCATCTCATGCGGGGGAATCATTCTTTCAGAACCTCTCCCGGAATAACGAATTAGGACGGTCTGATGCTTTGGAATCCGACTCGGGGCTTCCCTTTCATTACTTCTTTCACGATGAGGGAACCACGTCCGCATCAGTCGAAGGAAGGCCCTCCCTGAGTCATTTTCGCCCCGTAACTCCCATGCCTTTCTTGGTCGGACCAACCCAACCGGAGATTTCCTACAAGTCTTTCTGCATTTGGAGAGCGGAACTACAAGAAAGCTTTTTATTGGTAACCAATCCATTTTCCAATATAGTTGGGAGACTTTACCCAAGAAATGGGTACATCAAATGGAAAGATCGAAACATGGGATCCTATACCGTAATTCGTTAATCTCGATGAAAGAGCAGGTAACTACATAAGGCAGTTTTCCCCACTCTGTCTTCTCTACAATTTATGGGTACTTACTCGTGCACGGAATCAAACAAGATGAGGTTGCCTGATGGGACGTCGGCCTTTTCTAAGGACTTTGCCATAGGGAAATTCCTTTGAGATGGAGCAGTCGGGAAATTCGTAAGTTATTTGACTTATAGCTTTATGTGTTAGGGTCCCCTACAACTGTAGCTAGTTGCTCCTTTAGGAAGCCGCGTAGGAGGTATGATGTACATGCATTCATATCAAGGGGGTGCAAGACTTCTCAGTTTAGGTCTCATCTTGATCCTCTATACCATGTTCGTATGGTGGCGCAATGTTCTACGCGAATCCACCTTGGAAGGTCATCATACCAAAGTCGACTAAAGTGAAATGGACTTGCTTTCCGCTGACGGCAAAGAGAGCATCTCTACTTCCATTCCATTAGACATTGAAGCTGACTGGCATTTCCACGACTAAACAATATCTCTTTCTGGTTGCTGCTACCAAGTCTCTTGCTTATATTAAGCTCAGCCTTAGTCAAAGTAGGTAGTGGTACTGGGTGGACGGTCTATCCTCCCTTAAGTGGTATTACCAGTCATTCTGGAGGAGCAGTTGATTCAGCAATTTCTAGTATTCATCTATCTGGTTACAGGGAGTATTGAACCACGCCTACCTTACTTCGGGAGTAAACCCGATGAACAGAGCTATAATCGAAGAAACAAAAACAAGGATTCGATAATACTAAAAGAGAGAAGGTCTACCCTCCATCTAAGCTTAGTCGCAGCTATCGACTGGCATATCTCTTAAGAGTCAAAAGAAATCCCCTATTCGATTTCCTTTCTTGGTCACCAAGCATTCGTTCAAAGTCGACAACAGCAAGAAGTTAAATGGCATTTGGTTCAATGTATGTTATCTTGTCTAGTTTAATCAATGACAAGATTAAAAATGCACTTGATCGACCAATCCCCCTCTTGTCGTCAACCGGATTTCCCTTCCATAATGAATCTTGAAAATGACATCGGTTTTCAAATCCCCTTTCCTTTGACCAACTTGTTCTTCCTTTCTCTCTCCGATTCAGCAATTCGTTGTAAAATATCAGCACTTAGCCCGGTGGAGCTTTCATTATCCTTCTTTTATAAAAGACAGTTCCTTCGGACCTGACTCTAGTAAGTAAGCAATTAAACTACCTTTTTTCGACGCTCAATTTAACTTCTGTCCTCACTTTATTTTTCTGTCGAAAGCTTTCCACAAAGGTCTGAAATAACCATTTGTCAAGACGACTTCTCTTACAATGTTTCTGAGCATCCGAGCTAGCTGGTTTTCCATCATCCATTGATAGCTGCATAAATGACTAGAATTTGTTTTTCTATTGGATAGTGCACCTATATGACTGGTCGTTAGATCTGGAATTTGACTCTAAAGTGTTTTCGGGATCGAACTCGCTATAAATCCCCTAGATATACGTGCTTTATGAACCCCCTCAACTAAGCCGGTCAGATTTCTTATTATTTGCCTCAATAGCTAGACTCCTTCTTTCTGTGTGTGTGATAGAATAATTTTTTTTAGGGTTAAACGCGAACTGAAAGGAATGAGAGTTCAACCTGTGGAGACATAATATGTTATAGTAACAACAGCGACTGCTTCCCCTAAGTCTAGATTCCCTACTCCCTTGTATTCCAGTGGCTCGCATACATGAAATGAATCCTCGGCAAGAAGATATACATCTCAGTCTTTAGGGAACCATTTTCAAGGAAACTCTCAAGGTAAAGGAAGGAATCATAGTTAAAAGCAAAGCTTGATCCTGGTTTAGAAAAGAGACAAAGCGATATGCTTAACACATGTGTGTCGAACGTTGTTTTCGGACCTATTGCATTAGAACCCCTTCCCCAGCTTCTCTTGAATGCCTACGATTCAAGTACCTCAAGCTATGCTAATGACTCTTGCTTACTCCCCTCACTGCTAAGTAAAGTAGTAACTCTCTATTGATCAACATTCAATTTTTATGGTATCCAGTGAAGCAGGGTGGTCGCTTCACCATTGTTTTTCCAAGCTCCCATCTTACTTAACGGGGCCCTTAGTTGAATACCGATCCAAATTGTGTTAATTTTTTTTAACTTTTTTATATCCTTATTGTTCATTCGCTCTCTTTAGAGGATGGTCTCTAATTGGTAGTTCAAAGAGTTCCACGAGGACCTGCCCATTCTTCCCTTTAAGGACCACGAACTTCTCCACCAAGCAAACCAGGCCTAGGACATTTTTTTCCCTTGGACCAGGACTATTTCCACTTGCACTTCCGATAACGCTATCAGCAAATCCTGCATCAACCGATCCATCTGACCTAGAAAGCCAATTTTACCAAGATTGAAAGGTGGGTGGCGTGTTTTGACTCAAGGCGACATTCTCTCTATCCAGGATTCGCAGGAGTCTCTTTTCAAAGTCCTTCTCTTTTTCTATAGGTGGAAACATGGCATCGTCTTCCGTCTGCGGATCGTGGAATGCCGGTATCAACAACGAGAAAAAAAAAAGCAAATGGAAAAAGCAACTCATGAAGAATCGAAGGAAATCCGACTCGCATCTACAATAGGTTTCGTGCTTGCCAGCCTCGCAGGTGAAATAAAAATAGTAGATAATAAAATATAACGAAATGCGGGTTCATCACCCCTAGAACTGCCTTCTTTTTAAAGGTAGAAGCCTTAGAACTGCTGGTCACAAGTATTGAGGGCTCAGTATAGGCGTCCGCTAATGAGAGAAACCACGCAAAAGGAGCGAAGGGAAGTTCTTGAACCGAAGGAACAAAGCCAGTAGAGGAGTCCTACCAACAGCTTATCTTGAGAGCCTTGCCATAAGATCTTCCTACTTAGGAAGAGCGGAGCAGACTTTGTGGAAAAGATCCCTTGTAACATCTTTTTTTGTAAACCCATCATCTGAAGCCACCGCCTCACCTTGTAATCTGGAAGTCACCTTTTCTTTCCTTGGGCAGTCTCTCCCAATAAGATCTACTCCCTAGTGAACGCGCTTCCCTTCATCCGGAAAACAAGATGGGTCCTGAAAGCAGGGTTGCGAGGGTGAGGCGAGGGGAGTTCGAATATAGCGAGTGGGGCGTCCAGAAGGCTTGGTCAATTAAAAACTATTTCAGAAGTGACTCCTATAGAAAGCTTCTGAACTAGGCGAGAACAAGCCTACTTAGATATTGTAAGGGCGAGGTTTTATCCGCCAACGCTTTGTTCCCAGCCCAGGCGCCTACTTCCTTGACGGTCCATATCCGACGCCAAACACCTGAAAATTCTCTCTGCAAGCTTCGTGGCATCGATCCCCGCAAACATTTTTCATCTCTTGATTTCCAGTGAATCCTCTGAAGAAGGAAGAAATGGCAACTCCGTCTTTTGTAACTCCTCTATCGGAGTCTAACCTTGAATTCTATTAGTGAATTCCATGAAAGAAGATACTTATTCTACGATATTAGTTGTGACATCTACTTATTATATGCAATTAGTAGTAGATAGAGGTCTAGCTACCGACAACTGTCTAGATATATTCCCCAATTCTACCATTTCCAACCTCCCAGCTATAGGATCTGACGTCCATAACCCAATCCTTCTCAATACTAATCCAAACTGGAAACAAGGCCATATACACTTTAAATTCTTTGGGCCTTGGCTTAATTAACCACCAAGATTGTAAAGACATCATAGCTGAATGCTGGAAAACTAATCATAAAGGATCTTCTGCTATTAAAATAGCCAGGAAACTAAGAGATGTCAAAATTAAGGTAAAACTGTGGAACAAGAAAACTTATGGTAATATTAAAACTAACCTGGAAGAAAGTCTCCAACATCTTGATGGGATTACCAAGAATCAATTTAATATAAATAGAGGGAGAGACATCAAGGAGGCTAAGAAGAAGGTGGAATACTGGCAGAATATACAAGAGAGTTTCTGGAAGACAAAAAGCAGAGACCAGTTCATAAAGCTGGGGGATAGAAAAACCAAGTTCTTCCATGACTCTGCTAAGAAAAGATATAGATGAAACAAGATTACTTCTATTCAAAGGGAAGATGGTATTTGGCTACATGATAGTGAGGATATTACCAACTGCTTCACCAACCATTTTGCTACTATGGCTACTGCTGAAACCATTACTATCAATCAATCCATTATTAATCTTATTCCTTCAACCATAACCAACACTGAGAACAATAACCTCCTCAGAATGCCAGATATTTTTGAAATCAAGTCTATTCTATGTAGTATGGCTGGAGACAAAGCACCTGGGCCTAATGGGTTCCCTCCTAAAAAAAATCAAGCTAACTGGGATACTGTGGGGGAAGACATTACTACTATGGTGTAGAACTTCTTCACCTCTGGTTATCTCCTAAAACAAATGAACTCAACCTTCATATCCCTCATTCCTAAAACTGATAACCCATCATCCCCCTCTCACTTCAGATCCATCTCTCTATGCAACACTACCTATAAAATAATATCAAAGCTGATTGCTCAAAGACTCAAACCTATCCTACCTAAACTCATATCTCCTTTCAATCTGCTTTCATCCATGGAAGGAAAACTTCTGATAACATTGTCATTTCTCATGAACTTATCTATCATATGAATACTAGGAAAGGAAAAAAAAAAGGGGGGATAAAAGGCACTACGGGTATCAAAATTGACATGGATAAAGCCTTTGATAGAGTCAGTTGGGACTTTCTTATATAAATTATGGTCCAAATGGGCTTCAGTCCCCAGTGGTGTAACCTTATTTTTCAATGCATCTCTACTACAAACCTTGTTTTCCTTGTCAATGGCTCTCCTGGCAAGTTCTTCAAGCGTACGCATCAGACAGGGGGACCCCCTCTTTCCTTATCTATTCCTCTTCTTTATTGAGGCCTTGTCTAGATACCTTATTCATGCTGAATCTCAAAACCTCATTCATGGAATTCAGCTCATCCTTGATGCCTCTACCATCAGCCACCTCCTTTTTGCTGATGACTGCTTGGTCTTCTGTAAAGCCAATATGGAGGAATGCAACCATCTTATCAAAGTCTTCCAAGACTTCAGTCAATCTTCTAGGCAAATGATCAACTTTGCTAAGTCGGGCATCTTCTTCAGTAAAAACACAGATCCACATATTGCTAACAGAATAAGCAACACCATGAAAGTTTAAAAAATTTACAGCAAGGATAAATATTTGGGCTTTCCTAAGAAAAGTGCAAGCTTTCAAACCTTGCATTTATAAATTGAAACACGGGCTAGATGGGTGGAAAGCTACTTTGTCTACTGCTGGAAAAGTCACTATGATTCAAACTGTCACCTCTACTTCAAGTATATACCAGATGAACTTCTTCAAGCTTCCGAAGGCTATATGTAAGGAGATTAATGTTATCCATAAAGACTTCTTTTGGAACAAAGATCAAGATAAACCCAAAGGCCTCTACTATATAGCTTGGGATGTTGTTAACAAGCCTAAAAAAGTGGGAGGTCTAGGCTTCAAGAAAAATAGCCTGAAGACTAATCACTGAACCTCAATCCCTCTGCAGCTGCTCTATGGAGGCCTTTCACTTCCTTAACCAAGAAGTTATAAGAATGGATACCAAACCAAAACCTTCAGACTCTTGGATATGGAAAGGTATTCTTGAAGGCATTATTAATATTCATAAGTATTACATATGGAGATTTGGGAAAGGTAACAAAATCCACATTTGGGAGGACAGATGGTTTGAGGGCCAATCTGACATTATTCCAAAACCTCCTAAATGCCCTCCTAACCTTATCTATATCAGCCATCTTTTCAATTTTACTGGTGATTGGGATATAGGAATTTTGGACCTTTGGTTTACTCAGGATGTTCAACAGCATATCCTTCTTACCCACCACAATACCAATACTGAAGACACTATAATATGGAGACTAACAAACAGAGGGGTATTCTCTGTTAAATCCCTATATGGCAAACAGATTGCTGATAAGTATACTAATGATGTTCTCACTTCCCCTTGGGAAAAAATCTGGAATCTTGATTCTTCTCCAGCCATCCAATTATTCATATGGAAATGTGCTCATGGCATACTTCCAACTAATGCTAAGAATGCCAGCATCTTATCCTATATTGATCCAATCTGCAATATTTGTAAGAGTGCCAAGGAGGATATATATCACTCATGTTCTCCTCACCTGTCCTGCTGCTTCTGAAGTTTGAGAAAGATTATTTGGGAATTCTCATCAACTATTCAGCAACTTGTGCTCTTTCCATGATTGGTTCAATAGCTGGTTTACCTCTCAAAATCTTAATACCAGCTGGAATGCTACCTATGCTACTATTTGTTGGTTTATTTGGAAAGCCAGATGTGATCTGGTGTTCAGAAATATCTCCCCTTCTGCTGATAGTACTTCCTTGAAAATAAATCAGCATCTATGCTCCTTCAACAGAGTCTTACATAATCCATGGCACATCCTAAACAACGTGTATTATCAGGATAACAACTATGAAGAGCATTCTAGGAATGCTAGACTCATAAGACATCATAAAGAACCATTAACATTAGTATTTTGAAAATAAATACTCAAAATGCTACTGGTGATTTAATCCCCTATACTAACTTTGCACTTCTTGTTATGTCTTTTTCAGGCAAATGTGTGGGAGCCATAAACTATAAGGACACAACAATTGGACTCAGCAGAAATGCCAGAACAGACAGAGGAGCTTATCTAGCATTGGAATGGGGAAAGGAGCTGCAAAAATCCAATATAGACTTTACCGCTGAAGATGATGCAAACTACAAGCCATTCAGAAAGGATACCATATGGAAGTTCAAGAAAGATTTCAAGGAAGTTTTACTCAGTCCCAAGGAAGACTTTTTGAAGTTATTGATTTTGTTTTAGGTAACCTAATTAAACTAGCTCCACATAAAAATCTCTCTACTACTAGACTATCTATCATTTCCATTCAGTCTAATCTTCTTCAAAACTTAAATTGGAAAGGTCCTAACCTCCAACAGTTTTTTGATATTCTTCAATCAGTTCAAGTTCCAACTGCTGAGGAAATATGGAATTATTATTTTTGACGGAAAAGGGCAGATTTTATAAGAAAACTCTCAGTCAGCGGAAAAGTGACAAAGAGCAGAATTATATAGATGCGTGAATCACAACATCCCAATTACATATCAAAGAAGATAAACTGAAACCCCTAAAGATATCAGTGTTAATTGTCCAACTGAATAACAAACATTTAACCTCCACAATCAACTGCTTAGGCTAAGTCTTATGGGCTAGATTGAGCTGCTAGATTAGCAGAAATGTGTTGTCTATTTGTTAACACTAGTTCTCTCTCCTAACAGTTGCTAGCAGGTGAACTAGAAACTAGATAGTTTCGCTGAATCATTCAGCGCTGGGAAAACCACCTTTTCGCGTAATGGTTCAGCGTTGGCCGATTATTTTTTGATCTGACGGCTGAGATTTAAAGCGCTGAATGGTTCAGTGCTGGGCGGTGGTCCCAGCTGTTAGATTAACACTCCCATAAAACTTAGGTTGTTTTCCTAGCTGACGTGGATTGCCAATCTAACTGCTAGATTAGCACACCATAAGACTTAGCCTTAGTGTTTCTGACCAAATTCTTGTAGAGCCTGTTGTTCCTCTCATTCCATATGCACCACCAAATAGCAAAAGGAAAATGACTCCATAGTTTCTTCACCAATTTCTTGCTTTTCCTATTTCCCCACTCCCAAATTGTTCTTTTAACATAACCTGCGTGGACCCAACTGATTCCAAAGCTTCCTAAGAAATAGTCACACACAACATTTGTAGTTTTACAATGCAGGAAAAGATGAGAATTTGTTTCCTCATAAAGGCCACAAAAAAGACAGGCTAAGTCTTGAACCAAACCTGCACTGTATAATTTATCTAATATAGCAGCTCCATTATAACACAAGTCCAGACTAGGAAAGCCACCTTCAAAGGGATTTTCGGATTCCAAAGTTGTTTGTCTGGAAAAGAAAGAAAACCTTCCATTTCCAAGGCAGCATAAGCATTAGCAACTGTGAAACCTTTACCTTTACCAAAAGTCCAAAGCCTACTATCTTCATCTCCACCCAAAGAATTCAACACATTAGCTAGATCACCAATCACCTGTAACAAATTAACAATCTCTTGCATCTCCTGCAAGTTCAGACTTCTTTTAATTAAAATCCCAAGCTCCTTCAGAAGAAATCATATCCTTCAAAACCACACTCTTCTTTTTAGAAAGATTAAACAATGTAGGAAATAGTGTACTTAAAGACTGCTAACCCACCCAGACATCATCCCAGAAGTATATACTGCTGCCATTTCCAATAATCAAAGAAGAACCTGATTTAACAAAATAAATAGATTTTAGTATGCCAGACCATAAGCTAAAACACACAGATTTGTTAGATTGATTTGGGAAAAAAGCATCAGTGGAACCTCCAAGTTTCTGGTTTATTAACCTCCTCCACAAGGAAAATTTTTCACTACCATATCTCCAAATCCATTTGGCATGAAGACTTTTATTTACCAATTTCAATTTCTTAATCCCAATACCACCTCTACATTTTGGTAAAGCAGCTTTAGACCAACCAACCCAACTACTCTTCTTTGAAGTATTACTTGAACCCCATAAAAAAATTCCTCATAATTCTCTCCATCTGGTTTTTGTTAAGGTACTGACAGAACTTATGTAATATTACTGGTCCAACTTTGGTGGTTCAAAATAGCGCTAGAGTTAACCCATTTGAACACCTTTTGTAATCTGGAGTTGTTGCTCTCCCCGAGTACATACTCTTTTTCTTATATAAAAATAATAATAATAATAAAAAAATATAATAATTGAAGTAGTGTATGGGAGTGCACGAGCCGAGACGAGAATTAAATAACTTAAAGGAAGCTTCATCGTCAACGTCTCATGTAACCGCCCTTTAATTAATTTATAAATTTCATGCTTCAACAAAAAAAAAAAAAAACATCCTCAACGTCTCTAACAGTTCTTTATCCACATACACAGAGAAAACTTTGTTTACTTTCGCCCCCCACAGAAATGAACAAAACCAGCCGACCACCAAAATAAAACTAATAGCAATTATCTCCCATGGTTTTGGTTACATCATCAGTTACTTCATAATTCAATAAATTATTGATAGTCTAACCTCATCCATCTATATAAGAATTACTTGTAGTCCACATCAAGTTCTTCATTCGAAACTGAACTAGTATATTAACTACTTTCTCGAAAATCACTTTTACAACTTACTACTACTACTTAGAATTAATCAATGAGTTCGACAAGGAAAGCATGGATGGTTGCTGTTAGTGTTGGTGTTGTTGAAGCATTGAAAGATCAAGCTGGGTTGTGTAGATGGAATTATACTCTCAGATCTATCCATCAATACACGAAGAATAGAGTCAAATCATCTCTTTCTCAAGTTACTTCTGCTTCTTCTGTTATTCCAGACCAAATTATGATGAAGCAGCAGAGAGATCATGACATACTTCTGGACGTTATGTATTTGAGCTGCTGGGGACCAAATTGAATTCTTATTTTCTGTGTTAATTGGTGCTTGTATGTATATAAATGAAAAGTTTTGTAACAAATTTTTCCATTTAAATTCTGGTTTCTGCTTAGTATTTGTATCTGGACATCCATAACAGGAGACCCTCTGTTATGGCATTACGGTTCAGCCATATGTTGGTTTCCTAGTGCACAATGCAATTTATCGATCATTAGACCAAATAATTGGATCTAAATTTACAATTATATAAAATATCATTTCATTTTCTATGTACAATTCACCAACAAACTTTATATATTGCTTCGCCAGATTATACAAGGCTCTTTTGTCCATGGATAACTGGAAAGTAGCTAGTAGTAATTACAATTTACAAATATCTAATAATTGTGTAAAGCTCCTTTTGGTTTTTAGTTTTTGTTACACAACTTTAGGCTGTTCTTATTCACCTGACGATACACAAACACTCCATATACGTTCATACAAGCGCCGGATCGGTCATTGACACGAAGAAGATACAAGTCTACGAGAAACTAGAGGCGATTGAGCTGCGGAAGTGGCAGTAACAACCTCGGAATTCGACGAGAATAGTTCAACTTGATTAGTATCTTGAAAACGCCCAGACTCACCACCACCTGTAGGAAGCCTCATGTAAGATGTTGATATTGGTGATTCACTGTACCATGATGAGACCATATTTGAAGCTTGTCGACCACCATTCCTATATTGTACCACTGCCTTGTATACAAATGGAATCAAACCTTCCATATTTAATCTTCTTCTTTAAGATAATAAGTTTCTGAGACTTAAAGTTTCGGAGAGAGAGATATAGAAGAGTGGTAAGAGAGAGAGAGAGAGAGATGCGTTGAAAAGAAGAAATGAGGAGATATATAATGATAGGAAGCCACTTGGAACTTAGAAGGCAAGGATGAGACTTCTTCCAAGTAATCCACAGATAAAACCTTCAAGAGACGATAGAGATGGTGGTGAAAGCAATATTGAGCCAACAAACAAAGAGACGTAAAAATTGAAAAACTAAAGGCATAGGACTCCGAGAAAACGAAAGGAAACCAAATCTGTGAAAACCCCATTTAAACAAAACAATACCACCTAATGCTGATTTCATTCGATTAAACAATGAAATAATAATTTAAGAAAGGAAGACAGTATTTTGAGTTTCGATTGGAATTGGGAAAATCTCACTTGGAAAATCTCACTGTTTTCCTTCCTTTCAACAAACAAAGGTTAGGTTCATAATAGTAAACAAGAATTTTCCATGTCCATATACCAAACCAGTCAACCATGAAGAATGAACATATTCTATAGAGATGAAAGGATTAAAACATAAATTAGTTGGTGGATTTATCATTAGGGCGTGTTTCCATCACTTGATGTTCACGCATTAAAAAAGTTGAATTAGTGGGAAATTAAAGCTTTCAGATTATCAATCGACTAATCAACAACCTAATGTCTACATACTATACTAACTAATAAAATTCAACCTGCCAATGTGCTCATTTACGTGGCCATGAGGCAGTGCCAACGCTAGTAGCGTTATGCTACCCTTCTAGCTAAGTTGGTGACAGTAAACATAATCCTAAGTACAAGTTTCACATGGTGCCCCGAACATTGTTTAAATACCAGTCTAAATGCGCTCATTTACGTCTACCCTTCTGCCCAAAATACTCACAAAATCTGAACCGGGATTTTACGCAAGCCGTCCATCCCAATGCAAAAGCCTCCCATATATATGCAGTATTAAGTAAAGCATTCTGTGTAACTCATAAGCCTCAATTACTGAGATTTTACAATTTGGACAAAAGCAGGTTTCTTCCATATTAGCTCCTTCAAAAGGTATTGCTATCTTTGTCAGTCATCAGCTTCAAGCTCGGCACCGTACTGAGCTAACCGAGCTTCGTCATACTCAAGATCACGGACCGCAGCATGATTAACGGAACCATCGTCTATGCTGGCATGTACTTGCCTACCACCAAACCTGAAATGGGAAACAAAAATTAGAGAAATAGAAGGGGTGCATCCATGTAAGTGATTAATCGCTGAAAAGAATTCGGAAACCGGCTCTTTTCTGTTCTGCTTGTAAATATATATGCAGGTCTGAACTAAGCGACTTCTTAGGCAATTTTAATGCCATACAGACTACAAAGTAGAAAGCCAAAGCCAAAGTAGGACGCGGAACTATGGGTATGAGAGAAATGCAGATATCAATTTTTAATTCCATACAGACTACAAAGTAGAAAGACAAAGCCAAAGTAGGACGGGGGGAACTATGGGTATGGTTAGTTGTCAAAACTTCAATCCCACTGATGGACTTTATTCATTATTTTCATATCCAGTAACATATTTCAATGCAGATCTGGAAACTGTTTTCATCAAGTACAGATTGTGTACTTCCTCTCAGCATTGACATGAGTACCACTTCCTCAACAGATGGGTGTGGTGCCATGTTTTCAGTTTCTCAAGGGATGTGTGTACGTACATCCAGTTGCAGTTTGATGGTTAAACATGATGATAAAAAGAAATTTGGACGCAAAAGTGTGGCAGTACTTACCATCTTCCATTCATTAGCTCTATACACTTGTGAGCATCCCTTGTGTCTTTGAATCTCACCAGAACAACTCCCTGAGGATGATTCTCGCATACCTGCAAGCAAAAAAGTAACATGTAAATATTTTAGCTCAACAATCAACATTGGAAACATTGTCTTCAAGCAAGAGAAATATGCTCACATGACTCGAACAATAATTTTGGGCTTTTAGTCATGACTACCAGTAGTAGCACAGTCAACAGATGAATCATATTGGGAACCAAGAAAGGTAAATTAATTTACTACTCTCATATAGAGAATGAAGGAAACATGAAAAGTGAATAAACAAAACCGTCGAGAAATTCACATCACCCACAAGTGGTATATGCCTTTCAATGGTATTGGAACAATCTGTGTCCATATCATAACAGTTCTTGTATTCTTTGTCAATCATTTCCAAGACTCCATAAATATATTTCAGACGGGAAAATTAGGAAAAAGTTATTGAGGGTTCTCTGTGTACCTTAACTAGCTCCACTGGACCAAGTTTCACACATTCCTCCTCAACATCTGACTTCAGCTCGGCCTTCAAATTAACATCAGACTGCAAAGATGGATATATATAGTTAAGCAACTCACATATTCAAAGACTGCCCAACAGAAATTCAGAACTTGTACTAGATGCTAACATCCATCTAGCTCAATTAATGCTTTCCAGATATTACATTTTCCCTTCAGATGTCTACTTACCCTCATTTCAGCAGGTGTGAACATAAACCGAAGAATAACAGTAGCTGGAATCAACACCTTGCTATCATCACGTCCCCCTGCACAATGAAAGAAAGTTAAGCTATGGACTTCTGAGCCGTATGAAATACATTTGGTGCTAGACCAACACTCATGTATCTGAACTTTTGCTATAGCATACAGAAAAGACACCACTAAAAGATGAGACTTACCCCATCCAAGTATCTTGTCCTCATTTTTCTTTAATTTCTTTTTCTTTTTTTTATCTACTTGCTTTGTTATAAATTTATCACCTGCAAAACAAGTTAGAGCTTGTTGTTAAGATAGTCCCAAGAATATTAGTGAAACAAGATAACAAGAATTATAATCATGAACCTGGCATACATGAACTGAAGTTGGAAACTTACGCTACCATTACTTTACCTTTTTGCTCAAATTTTGCTGGGCTGACGGTCATAAGAGGAGTTCCACCAGGTCGGAAAGGTGCCCCATCCAAAATTTTAATTGCTAGCTCAACAGAAGGTTCCTAATGGAAAAGAAAAAAAAAACATATCCAAAAAAATGAACGTCTAGTACATTTATAAAATTCCCTGTACCAACTATCAGTTAACAGGTGAAAATATTACCTTCATGTAAGACACGAGTGCATCTCCTTTCTTCCTTCCTGTCTCTCTGTCAACGTAGATCTTAACACGAGGCTTTTTCGTTTCAGGGTCCTGCAACACGACAAAATTTAAGTACATATTCCAAAATGTCTAATATAATATTTGTTCTTAATCTTAGCAAGGTTGGAACGTAGTTTGAAGTGTTATTGAGAAGTGGGAGCAAACTATGGCCATAGAAAGACACCTCAGAACTAAGATAACGAAATTTGGGAATTTGGATTGGAGTCAAGTCAACAAATCCCACTCCAAGAGGAAAGAAATTGTCTCTGACTAGAACAATGAGGATTATAATTGGTCTTTGTCGAGAAATTAATTTAATCAATTACGATGTCCAGTATTCATAGTGATAAAAGAAGTCCAATCTCACCTCTTTAATAACACCACACCTGGAGAACACTTCCACCACCTGAAGAAAAATAAAGTCGAAAGAACAACCAATTTCCTTAGAGATACAAGAACAACTACCATGTACAGAACCACTACAATTCACTGTATCATGGAACCAAGACAAATAAAACAGAAAGAAGAAGATTAACAGCGCTTACCTCCTCAGCAGTAACATCATCTGGCAATCCTGTAACGTAAACATGTGTATTAACTTTCAAGTCAAACCAACTATCAGGAGGTTTGTTTGCTTCCTGCATAAGTAAGGACTCAAAGAGGTTAGTACAAGAGAAATAATGAAACTGACCCACAAATTGTTAATACATTGTATGACACGAAAAATAATACAGCTTTGAAACAGACTACCGCTGTCCGCGGAGAATGAAAGAACCATGAAATGATATAATAAAAGTAAAACATTATGAACACACAGAAAAGAGAGCTAAACCTAGAGGCTAGAGGTAAGACATAACATGACGACTGCTAGCATAAGCAACCCTAACCAACACTATCAGAACACAGGATCAAAAGATTACCTTCTTTTCTTCCTTCTCAGGTGCTTTACGCTTCGCGTCAGGTTTTGCTTCTTTTGTTTTGGTGTTATTGTCAACCTCTCCTTTTAAAGAGATGTCAGCACCCAGTACTGATGGGAACAGTTCCTCTTCTTTTGGATAAGTCATTTCGTCCAATTCATATGTTTCCTCGCTTTTCGAAACCAAGTTTTCCTGAAGGAAATTATTCAGATACATGTTAATAATCAGAAGGTGACGGATGAAAAATAAAGAATATAGTAGGATAAAGTAACATAACAATAAGGCTACATCAATTTCACACCAACCAAAGATGGAATCAGTGCCGAAATAAATAGGTATTGGCTATTAAGTGGAAACATTCTCAATTATAGAATGAATAAGGGTAAAACCACTTATAAAGGTTAACCGTGAACTACATAAGAAAGAGTCAACCACAGAATTTGGCATATAATCAGGTATGTCATTCAAGTTCGGAAATGGACACCATTGGAGTCCTATACAACATGTTGATGGGTAACACCAGCAAGGAAGATAGGCTGAACTCCAATCACTAATGACTTTTCTTATGCTATGAAGTCCTTAATGGACCGAAAGAGTAACTGCAGCAGCACTCAGCAACTTACCAGTTGGATAAAAATATACTACTAGACATCGGCCTCAACCAAAATAGAGAGATATACGAGACAGACCAAGACAAGACAATACTGCAGCGAAAAAGAGAAGGCAGTACGACTCTCTTCACAAGCCTCAAACATAATAACACAGTAAGAAATACACAAGTGAAAAAAGACTAACCTTTTAATTACGCAGGCTGTATCCAGTGATAAAAAATATCCTATTTATCTAGTATTAGTTTAGAACCAAGGAAGATAGATGCAGCCAAAAACTTACTTGGGGAACCCATGCTCTAAGACCTCGGTCCCACTTGTACACAGTTCCATCATCATCAGTGAATTCTTCCTCGCCATCAGGTGGTGTGGAAGGCCTCTCGTCAACATCACCCTCCAAGTCTTTCAACTGATCTGATCCACCAACATCATTTAATCTTGAGCCATGCTTCAAAGACCCAGCTTCGAGTTCAGCTTTTCTAACCTCCTCTTGCCATTTGGCGAACTCATCATCATTGTCAGAAGTCGCTGCTGTAACAATAACAGAGACATATTCAGATACCTATCATATGCAACCGTCATATATTAGACAAAAGTTGGTACATAAGCTCACCTGTAACAGCAGGCTCAGATCTTTGTATAGATATTCCTGTGAACAGTTCAGGAATCGATGACAACGGCAGCCATTCAGTTCTTCCTTCAGCCCATAATAGCGTACTTTCGGAGATGTATCCATTCTTGAAATGCTCTGCTCAGGCGAAGTAAACACAACTAAGTAGATGGTTCAATAGCTCATAAGACCATTATGAACATGATACAGATGTAACAATTGTCCTGAAACCTTGATAGGTTACTGATGTAACTGAAAATTCAAGAACAAAACGGATCCAGTAAATTTACTGCATTCTCTTTTACAAAAGACACTACATTTTGGCATTAATAATGTATTCCATAATAATGCCAAAACAAAAGCATGGGAATTCCTTCAAAGTTCCTTCCAGTGAGCACCAGAGAATGCACAGAATACAGTTCATCTCACAGATACCCACTTATTGGATTTTCAGAACAAAGCCAAAATCCTGCTCAACATGATATGATAAGCACATAAGGTCCAAATACATGGGTTTCAAATAACATTCCTACCCTGAAAAAAGAGAGAATGCGGTAAATTTACTAACATTAAACTCACCTTGTAATTCTGAGAATGCATATGGACCAACATGCTCTTGATTCTCCCCAAGTATGTACCACCCTACTTCAGAAATCGCTTTACCACTCCCTCCTCCACTACTATTCTCCACACCTACAAAATCAAGGCTAACCAAAGAATTAAACTAGTATTTTTTTTCCATTGTGATTTGAACACTGATGAAATCATTGCCCTATGAGCTGTTAAACCCTAAATCATTCAAGACACAACACAACCCTAAAATTTTCTTCGATTCATACCACAAAATCACATTCATATAGAACAATGAACCAAACAGAACCTAACCATTTTCACGATGCAAGATATAAAGATCTAAGAAACTCAAATTTAAGGGTTTTTGTTACTCTGATAATATTATCAGGTTTAGAAATTTAGGGATTAGTTTTACATACCTGAATCCATCCAAACAACAACCAACCTTGATGATGATTTAGTTATCTCGAAACCAGTTGTTTGACATTCAAGAAGAAAATTAGGTTTTTTGGGGGGTTTGAAAGATGAAGAACGAACGCTGTGTTTTTTTCACATATGATTTTTTTCCCCCAGGTTTTAGCCCCCTTTTGAGAGAAGGGTGAGTCTGAGAGTGATTGTGGATTTGTAGTCTGGAGGACACGTTGAAAGAGTCATCCTGCGAAGGGGTTAACTAGATTGACACGTCAACACTGCCAAGTGTACGTTTATTGGATGTGCTGGCGTGTTTGTCAATGTGTTGTGAATGAGGTGGCTGCCATATGTTAGGAGCATGTTTGGATACCAGAAGAAGTCAATACATAAAGTAAAAAAGCCAGAAAAATTAGCTACGCAATTTCAAAATGACTTCCAGAAATAAAAAGTTAACCTCTTATTATGAAGCAAAATATTTTTACTTTTAACTTCTGGTATCCATAACCCTTAAAATTACTTCCAAAGAAGCATAAGCACTTCTACTGTTTTTATAAGTCATTTTAACACGTTAAAATTACTTTTTGACTTCTAAAGTCACTTCTCAAGATTTATCCAAACAACTTCTAATAACGGTCTACTTTCTGACATTTTTTTTTCTTCTCTAAATTGAAGAACAACTTCTAAGAGCTTATCCAAACAACCTAGCCCAGTTAGCAGGGGATGCCGACCCCTCCATCCTTGAGATCAGCGGATGGGATCTCGGCTCTAGATTACAAGCAAGAGAACACAGAGTTAAACGAAAGCTACAAATTAACTGGGATTGGCATTGCTAAGACATGGGAGACACAAGAAGGTGGGGGTGAGTTTCGCCTACAAGGTGGGAGCAAGCAAAACTTTCTAAGTGATAGGAGCACTTATTCGCTTCCTTGATAGTGTGTGTCTGAGAGACTGAAGTAGGTTACAGAATCCATAATATCCATCTCCCACCTTGTGATGATGTTTATCAGCCGGAGACAGTCAGCTTTTACAATGCATTCCCACTTGTGGTAATTGAGGTCAAGAGCCAATTTTATGCCAAGTAAACTACCTTGAAGTTCAACTACCAAAGGATTAGTACGGTTACTGATAGATATAGGTCTTTCACATGCCAGAAAAATGCCATGGTTATAATGAATAGCAGCTGCACTTGTATCATCAAACTGTTGGGACAATTGGATCGCTCTGATACCAGTTGTTGCGCCAAAGTCTGCAGAAGCATTAAGTTTGCACTGCTACAACGGTACTCCAATATTGCCATGAACACAATCACACACACACAAGAAGAACAAGTATTTAACGAGGTTGAATCCTCGGGAAGGAATAAGCAATTTTATATATCACCGTATAGGTTGGAATATACAAAGCCTAAGAAGAGAAGAAGAAAAATTATGGTGTGCATCTACTAGGTTCTCTCTATGTCTATTTATACATATCAATAGGACTAGACACATTCCTTAATAAGGATTACTTTCCTACAAGTGGGTTTCCTAACTTAACTCTAAGAGACAAACCTCTTAAGTTGCTATACTTAGGACACTAGCAATTGGTTTCCTAACCCAATAGATTTTCCTAATCTATCCTTGACCGACCTACCAACAATTCTCCAACTAGGATCATGCATTCATGCATGAGACGATTAATAGATAAAATCACCTCCATCTTCCAACGTTGATTGAACCATTACTGGCTGCCTATGTATCCTCAATAGGAATCAAACCTGACCGTAGTTCTCTGAAATGGCCTAGCTAGAAGGCCTCCACCAGGTTCTTAAGAACATCTACCCCAATAGGGACTCTTACCAAACAGGAAGGATGTGGATCAATTTTAAACAATGTTGAAACTTAATCCTATATACTACTTTAGTCAACATATCAGCTGGATTGTCTTTGGTATCGATCTTCACAAGTAGAATGTCTTCTTCTTCAAGAATTTCTCTCACAAAGTGAAACCGCACATGTATATGTTTGGTTCTAGCATGATGTACTTGATTCTTAGCCAAATAAATTACACTTAGACTATCATAATGCACAGGAAGTTGGTCTTGCACAACTCCTAAGTCATCTAGCAAACCCTGTAACCATATAGCCTCTTTGAATGCCTTTGTCACTGCCATATATTCCTCCTCCGTAGTTGAAAGCGCCACAGTAGACTGCAATATTGATCTCCAGCTAACTGGTGCCCCTGCTACGGTAAATACATACACTGTAGTTGAACGTCTCTTGTCCAAATCACCAGCATAGTTAGAATCCACATACCCAACACATAACTGATTGTTACTTCCATCCTTCACAAACTCCAAGCCAACATCAACTGTACCATAAAGATACCTCAAAATACATTTCACATCTTGTCAATGTCCCTTACAAAGACAATGCATATAACAGCTGACCTGACTAACTGCATGTGAAATTTCCGGCCTTGTACATACCATTGCATACATCAAGCTACCAACAGCCTCATCATATATATGAGACTTGGGTCATATACCTTCGTTGTTCTTCAGTAGTAGGAGACATGAGAGCATTCAATTTAAAATGAGCAGCAAGGGGAGTACTTACGGATTTAGTTACTTCACAGACACCAAATTTCTGTAACACTTTCTTCAAATATGCCTTTTGAGACAAACAAACTTTACCCTTCTCTTTGTCACGTTGAATCTTCATACTAAGAATCTTCTTAGCCTCTCCCAAATCTTTCATCACAAACTCAAATGACAACTTGTGCTTCAAATTATCGATCTCTTTCTTGTTACTCGATGCAATCAGCACATCATCGACATACAAGAGCAAATATATGAAAGACCCATCACGTAGCTTCTTAAAGTATACACAATGGTCATAGTGACTTATTGTTATGTTCGGCCTATCATAAACTGGTCAAATCGCTTGTACCATTGTCTTGGAGACTGCTTCTTCCCATATAACGATCTCTTCAGTTTACATACACAATCTTCTTTTCCAGTAACCTTGAACCCACTCGGCTGAGTCATATAGATCTCTTCTTCTAGATCACCATGTAAGAACGCCATCTTTACATCTAACTGAACTAGGTCTAAATCATATTGTGCTACCAAGGCCAACAAAATACATATTGATGAGTGTTTTACCACCGGAGAGAACACCTCATTGTAGTCAATCCCTTCTCTTTGGGCATAACCTTTTGCAACTAAACTTGCCTTGTAGCATACTTGATTCACCGAAGATCCTTCTTTCTTAGCATATACCCACTTGCAACCTATGGCCTTTTTACCATTCGGAAGCTTCATAAGAATCCATGTGCCATTCTTGTCAAGAGACTCCATCTCGTCCTGCATTGCACCTTCCCGTTCTTTACACTCTGCACTACGTACAACTTCTAAATAGGAAGTAGGAGTACCATCTTCAAAAACTGGTAATGCATAAGTAACAAAATCATCCATCCAACCAGGTTTCCTGATTGATCTTCTCGGTTTGCTGGTTGCTATGGTCTCCTCGACCGTAGCTTCTGTATCTTCTACTGACTTGTGCTCCTCTTCTACAATAACGTCACTATCATTTGGAACTTCAGTAGCTGCTTCTCTTGCAGACCCAATGCCTTCAGAAGTATTCTGAACATATACAGACTTAACAGGAATTAGTGGAGTTGCATCAATCTTCACCTTCTGCAAAGGCTCACTGGTATTGGTGTTTCTGTTCTCCAGCTGCTGAGAACCCCAAGACTTTACCACAGACATCTCATCAAATGTAACATCTCTTCTCATGACTATCTTCTTCTCAACTGTATTCTAAATCTTGAACCCTTTCACTCCACTCTTCATACCCACAAAGATTCCTTTCACGGCACGGCTATCAATCTTATTTTCACTAACATGATACCACGCAGGACAACCAAAGATATGAATTGAGTCATAGTCATAAGTTGGTTTACCAAACCATTTCTCCTTAGGAGTTTTACCTTCTAATGCAGCTGATGGCAACCTATTAATGAGGAAGCACGCATACGTAACTGCCTCAGCCCAAAACTCCTTACCAAATCCAGCATTAGATAACATATATCGTACCTTCTCCAGCAAAGTACGATTCATGCGTTCAGCTACCCCATTCTGTTGCGGTGTCTTCTTAATTTTTAAATGCCTCTTTATCCCCCTATCCTGGCATACTTACAAGAATGGATCACTTTGGTACTCTCCACCATTATCCGACCGTAGTACTTTGATCTTTCTGCCAGTTTGATTCTCAGTTGCCTTTGAAAAAGCGGGGGTACAACAACCACACCCAATATTTCGTTTGGCAATCTGAATATACAAACACCAATATACTTTCAAGAGAATCAACAAGACAGTCAGACTCAATCTAGAGAAAAGTATATCAAATAGTTTTATATCTCTATCTCTTAATTCAATCCGCAATCAGCAAATAAGAATTTGCGAGCCCGATTGAATATAAGAGAAATAACTTGAATGGTACCAAAGACCAATGTTCAAGGATCAATCAACAACCAAAGGTTGGATTTCCCAATTGATCGATTCAACGCATAACCTGTGATATTTCAATTATATAACAAAATATAATGCAGAAAAGAAATAACACAGACACCAAAAGTTTTGTTAACGAGGAAACCGCAAATGCAGAAAAACCCCGGGACTTAGTCCAGTTATGAACACCACACTGTATTAAGCCGCTACAGACATTATCTTACTACCAATGAACTTCGGACCGGACTGTAGTTGAACCCTAATCAATCCAACACTGATTCAAGGTACAGTTGCGCTCCTTACATCTTTGATCCCAGCAGGATACTACGCACTTGATTCCCTTAGCTGATCTCACCCACTACTAAGTGTTGCGACGACCCAAAGTCGAAGACTTGATAAACAAATCTGTCTCACACAGAAAAGTCTATTGGAATAGATAAATCTGTCTCCCACAGAATTACCTACGAGTTTTGTTCCTTCTTTTGATAAATCAAGGTGCACAAGAACCAATTGATAAACCAGACTTATATTCTTGAAGAACAGCCTAGTATTATCAATCACCTCACAATAATCTTAATCGTATGGTAGCGAAACAAGATATTGTGGAATCACAAACAATGAGACGAAGATGTTTGAGACTACTTTTATCTTGCCTATCGGAGAATCAATCTCGAGCAAATCTTAAAGAAGATAGTACTCAATACGATAGAACATGGCAAGATCAGAACACGCAACTACAGAGAAAATAGTTGGGTCTGGCTCCACAATCCCAATGAAGTCTTTAAGTCGTTAACCTACAGGGTTTTGTGAAAAACCTAAGGTTAAAGGAGAATCGACTCTAGTCACAACTAGTAACACATAGGAGGTGTAGGGATTAGATTTCCCAGTTGCTAGAGTTCTCCTTTATATAGTTTTCAAATCAGGGTTTGCAATCTAAATTACCTTGGTAACAAAGCATTTAATATTCACCTTTAGATGAAAACATGATTCAACTCAAGATAATATCTTTCAACCATTAGATCGAACTTAGCTTATTATACACAAATGAAATGTACCCTCATTTAGGTTTATGTAACCGTACCTAAACGTGTACACTATGTTGGCTCAACAATAGCTAACCAAAGTTAGCTATATGAACACCTTCATATCAACCTTATTCATCTTAACTACAACTAGTTCAAATGACTCAGATGAAACTAGTTAAAGAGTTTTTCAATTGCTATATTCTCATAGAAGTATACAAGAACACAATTGAAGCAAAATCGGTTTGATTCACTCGAATCAATTCATGAACATTATAGCCACGGTTTGCAAATATTGCATTCCTTATTATATAAATGTATTAGTTCATGAGCCAACCGATTTTAGAACATGATTCACTTAGGTATGCAAATGGGTACGCATACCTTAGTGACCGGACTGGGTTTGGGTTCGCCAGTATGCGAACGGGTACGCATACCTTAATCTTTCCAAACTTCAGCAGAAATTCCCGGACCTATACCTTACGCAAGTACGCGTACCGGTATGTGTACTTAGGTACTAGGACTTTCACAAACCAACAGGTACGCGTACGGGTATTCATAGTATGGTTCCCGGACATAGATTACATATATGCAAGTACGCATACTATGTGCAAATCCAATTGTTCTAAACTCTATTTCAATCATTTAAACTTTCTTAGAGGATGGAAATAGCCGTTTTCACACACTATTAGCATCAAAGCAATTTTCAAGTTATTGAAATAATCATAACGAAACATTCCAAGTCTACACCAAATGATTGTATCACACAAACCATGTAAGATGTTACTCACATGATCATCTTTTGACATTCGTCAAGAATATAAGATGAACTTAGTTGAAGCGAAAGCTTACCAACACATATTTCGAGAAATATGTAAGTGTGTTAAACTCATCTCGAAATCTCAAATGTGCATAGTCGAAAACTATCGTAATATGACTTTTGTCTCAATATAAGAGATAGAGTAGAAATAGACTTTCCAAGTGATAGATGAGTTTCAGTCTCCACATACCTTTTATTGATGAAGTTCCACAAGCTCTCCTTAGTAGTTCTTTGTCTTCAATGATGAATGTCGTGAAGTCTAAAGCTCAACTACACAATCTATCCTAGTCTGAGACATTACTTTAAGTAGACTAGCAAGCTTGAGATAGCAACGCGTGCGAGTTCGACCGAGCAGTGCTCTAACAATCTCCCCCTTTGTTAATTTTAGTGACAAAACTATCACTACATATGGATTACAAAATAAATAAGACTTTGTAGCTTCTCATCCAAATGCCATATCTCCTTGGTTCTTCAACTTTACTTGAAATCTTCGTCACTTCCAAGTACTCCCATGATTCCATAGATGTTCAATTCAGCATCATAGTTGTTGAAGATCCGTAGCAATAACAATGAGAAAATAGTTGCTCTCAATCATTGTTATATATATACAGTGTCATAGTATCATTATACAGTATCAAAGTCCAATTGTATCACAACTTTGACAACAATACTATGGTGATATGTATCACTCCCCCCTTAGTCAATACTTCATCTCAATATGAAAACCACTCCCCCTTACATAATGATCCGTAAACCATATGTATTTGTAGTGTGAACTACACATTAATTCTCCCCCTTTTTGTCAATCAAAATTAGCAAAGGAACGAAAACTAGTGGGATCGTAATGAATTTTCCATAGAGATACTTCATGACCAAAAGAGAATAACATACCAACTCCACAGCCGCACTCCCCACAAAGATTTGGCAATTAAACACAAGTTCAAAAAGAACTCTCCCTCATAAAATGTCATTCCCGAAAGAACAACAAGAGCGACCTTACTTTTACAAGAAAAGAAGGATTTCTTTGGACATTAACAAATCACATGAAACATGAATTTGTATCCAAAACACACAATTGAATTAACCACAAGGAAAATGATCAATTCAATTAGCCATGTTCAACATAAGAGAACTTACGGAGCAACACATTACATACACAAAGATGAGGATCAGGGAAAGATCAATATTGCGGAATAATCAAAGATTCATTCTATTTTTCATCACTATTTGCACAATGACATATAATAGATTTAATCTTTAAGAACAAAAGTTCATCCTTTCTTCCATCAATATTTGCATAATGACATAAAAGGCTTAACTTTTGTAGTCGAAAGTTCATACTATCTTTTATCAATACTTTCATACCGACATATAATAGTGTTAACTTTTGAAAAAATATGGGACAGTCAAGGTTCAAGGACGTAAACAACATATCCCATAACAATTTGCAATATATAAAATCATAAAGATTAATACTGCAAACATCATCTTCCAAATAAACTTTAGAATTTAAATAAATAAATCTAAAAACATTGCAAGATGAAAACGTTGGCAATAGCTATGTGTACTCACAATAATGGCTATTCCAAACCCTAGTTATCCTTCTTAAAAACACAAGAATAAATTCTCATAAGAAGTTTCCTAGATATTAAGACCTCTAAAAAATTCTTTATCGTCCCCGAACTCCTTGTCGTCAACAGCCATAGGAACATAAGGTTCATGAAGAAAGGAGTTAATTCCAACAAACCTTTTAGACTGATGTCGAACCAGGGCCTTCTGAACTTTGAGAGTCTTAAAAACAATAGCCTTTATTTCCTTAATCTCCTTCCTTGTTTCCTTCAACTCTTTAATAACATCAGAAAACTTCTGAGAATTTGAAGGAACAGCTCTTGGCTTCCTCACATTCCTTCTTTTTCTTTTCAAAGTTGGAGGTACAGGAGATTTACCTTTTTCCTTCATGATTGATGGCTTAACAATCATATTAACATCTTTTCTATCAGAAGATATAATGCTTGGATTCTCCATACACGTATGAGATTGTGAAAGGAATTCACAAATCAGACTCAACAAGCAATCTTGTGATAAAAAGAGTTTTTCAGAGAAGGAAAAGGAATGTAAGGTTACGAAACCTTTTAAACACACAAGTTCACGCACGCACAACTCTCAGCCCTAAAGAGGGTAGAATTGACGAGAATAACCCCTTTTATTGACTAAACAGGGAAGTTCCTTCCAATATCAATTTAGATATGAAAGCTGGAAGAATTCCAAACTTGCAAAGCACAGCAAGACTAAAAAGAGAAAGACAAAACAATCTAAAACAAATCTCTTTTCCTAAAGCCTAAGGTGTGCACAATCTTGTCTCTTTTTATCAGGCACATGAGACAAGATGCACCAACCGACACAATCAAGTTATGCTGGGGTGAACAATAATCTTTCCACCATAACCCTTTCGAAAGGAATCCATATAACCCTGTTTCTCAGAATGTTTAGACCATAATTTTTTATCCAATGGTCTAGTCTTTTCTTTGGAAACTAACTTATTCAAAGATGAAATGAGTTTACACACCTCAGGTGATTTTTGAACAAGTTTGAGCTTGTTTGCTAATCGATTTGCTCTTCGTTGAAGTTTGTTGACGTATCTTATTTTGTATTTGTACTTGAAACACTTTGATAGTTCATGACCCTTGAGTGAACAATAAGAACATGTCAACATGAAAGATGGTTCAGATGTCATAGATATGCAAGCTGCTAGACACATGGTGGAACCTGAAAAATCAGACAGAGAGTTTCCAGCAGAAACAGTTAAATCAATTTTTTATTCCAGAACGGTTGAGGTTTCTTCCGAAAGAATATCAAGATTGATGTATGTATTGCTACAATTATCAAAATCAATATTTTCGCAAAGAAGTGCAACACTTGACTTTTCGTCTTCATTAGAGTCATAGTTGTCAGACATTTCATCAAGAGTTGTAGCTAGACCTTTATTCCCATTGTATTTTTTACGATTTGGACACTCATTTGAATATGACCAAAACCTTTAAACTTAAAGCACTGTGACATATCCTCGTCATCAGTCTCATAAATATCCCTGTTTTTAGGAGGAACACGATTATGAGGTTTAACTGATGACCTAGGATTATCTCTGGTGAACCGTTTACTTATCTTCAAAAGAAGATCGCTAAACTTTCTTGTGATCAAGGAGACTGACTTGTCAAGATCTTCATCTGATGAATCGTCCTCAGAAAGATCATCTTCAGAGATGCAATCACTTTTACTTTTGTCAAGTAACTTAGTGTTCTTCTGTGCTTTGAAAGCAACATCCTTTTCGGATTTGGATGTGTGCTCATGATCAAAGATCTTTAACTTCCCAACAAGAGTGTTTCTGGAAAGAGTTGCAAGGTTATTTCCTTCAACTATGTCATGCTTCTTAGAATCGTATCTAGACGGCAGTGATCTGAGAATTTTCATCACAATGTCCTTTTCAGGAATAGTCTTACCCAATGCAAAAGATGCATTAACAATTTCAGACACTTTGTGATTAAACTCATCAAATGACTCTTCATCTACCATTCAAAGGTTTTCCCAATCGGAATATAGGTTTTGAAGCCTAGCTTCCTTTTCATAGGTATTCCCTTCAAATATAGTTTCTAAGATATCCCAGGCTTCTTTAGACTTTGTGCAAGTAGTCACATGATGCTGAAGATCTGGGGTAATGGCATGTATGATAGCATTTAAGCCGTCAGAATTTTGCTTCGCAGCAAGGATTTCTTCTGGACTATATCTACCAATATCCTTGGGTACAGATACATCGCCTTCTGTATTAATCGGAGGATCATATCCATTAACAACACGTACCCACGTTTGAAAATCACGAGCTTGAAGAAAAGCATGCATAACAATTTTCCACTATGAGTAGTTCGAGCCATCAAAGACTGGTGGAACGTTTATGGATATAGAATTTCGGTCCATATTCAAATCGCTACAAACACAGACTTATAAGGTCTTAAACGTGTTTGCCTGCTCTGATACCAACTGAAAAAGCGGGAGTACAACAACCACACCCAATATTTCGTTTGGAAATATGAATAGACAAACTCCAATATATTTTCAAGAGAATCAACTAGACAGTCAGACTCAATCTAGAGAAAGTATATCAAAGAGTTTTATACCTCTATCTCTTAATTCAATCCGCAATCAGCAAATAAGAATTTGCGACCCCGATTGAATATAAGAGAAATAACTTGAACGGTACCAAATACCAATGTTCAAGGATCAATCAATTTCAATTAACAACCAAAGGCTGGATTTCCCAATTGATCGATTCAACGCACAACCTGTGATATTTCAATTATATAACAAAATATAATGCGGAAAAGAAATAACACAGACACCAGAAGTTTTGTTAACGAGGAAACCACAAATGTAGAAAAACCCCGGGACCTAGTCCAGTTTTGAACACCACACTATATTAAACCGCTACAGATACTAACCTACAACCAATGAACTTCGGACTTGACTGTAGTTGAACCCTAATAAATCTCACACTGATTCAAGGTACAGTTGCGCTCCTTAAGTCTTTAATCCCAGCAGGATACTACGCACTTTATTCCCTTAGCTGATCTCACCCACAACTAAGAGTTGCTACGACCCAAAGTCGAAGACTTGATAAACAAATCTGTCTCACACAGAAAAGTCTATTGGAATAGATAAATCTGTCTCCCACAGAATTACCTACGAGTTTTGTTCTTTCTTTTGATAAATCAAGGTGCACAGGAACAAATTGATAAACCAGACTTATATTCCCAAAGAACAGCCTAGTATTATCAATCACCTCATAATAATCTTAATTGTATGGTAGGGAAACATGATATTGTGGAATCATAAACGATGAGACGAAAATGTTTTTGACTACTTTTATCTTTCCTATCGGAGAATCAATCTCGAGCAAATCTTAGAGAAGATAGTACTCAATACGATAGAACAAGGCAAGATCAGAACACGCAACTACATTGAAAATAGTTGGGTCTGGCTTCACAATCCCAATGAAGTCTTTAAGTCGTTAACCTACAGGGTTTCGTGAATAACCTAAGGTTAAAGGAGAATCGACTCTAGTTGCAA
This sequence comes from Papaver atlanticum, assembly GCA_023531105.1. Lineage (NCBI taxonomy): Eukaryota > Viridiplantae > Streptophyta > Magnoliopsida > Ranunculales > Papaveraceae > Papaver > Papaver atlanticum. The sequence continues at coordinate 2,050,840 of JAJJMB010005117.1, forward strand.
CTAGTAACACACAGGAGGTGTGGGGATTAGATTTCCTAGTTGCTAGAGTTCTCCTTTATATAGTTTTCAAATCAGGGTTTGCAATCTAAGTTACCTTGGTAACAAAGCATTCAATATTCACCGTTAGATGAAAACCTGATTCAACTCAAGATAATATCTTTCAACCGTTAGATCGAACTTAGCTTGTTATACACAAATGAAATGTACCGTCATTTGGGTTTATGTAACCGTACCTAAACGTGTACACTATGTTGGCTAAACAGTAGTTAACCAAAGTTAGCTATATGAACACCTTCATATCAACCTTATTCATCTTAACCACAACTAGTTCAAATGACTTAAATGAAACTAGTTAAAGAATTGTTCAATTGTTATATTTTCATAGAAGTATACAAGAACACGATTGAAGCAAAATAGGTTTGATTCACTCGAATCAATTCATGAACATTATAGCCACGGTTTGCAAATATTGCATTCCTTATTATATAAATGTATTAGTTCATGAGCCAACCGATTTTAGAACATGATTCACTTAGGTATGCAAACGGGTACGCATACCTTAGTGACCGGACTGGGTTTGGGTTCGCCAGTATGCAAACGGGTACGTATACCTTAACTTTTCCAAACTTCAGCAGAAATTTCCGGACCTATACCTTACGCAAGTACGCGTACCAGTATGTGTACTTAGGTACCCGGACTTTCACAAACCAACAGGTACGCATATGGGTATGCATACTATGGTTCCCGGACATGGATTACATATATGCAAGTACGCATCTTATGTGCAAATCCAATTGTTCTAAACTCTATTTCAATCATTTAAACTTTCTTAGAGGATGACAATAGCCGTTTTCACACACTATTAACATCAAAGCAATTTTCAAGTTATTGAAATTATCATAACGAAACATTCCAAGTCTACACCAAATGATTGTATCACACAAACCATGTAAGATGTTACTCGGCAATTTTCACATGATCATATTTTGACTTTTTACAAGAATATAAGATTAACTTGGTTGAAGCGAAAGATTACCAACACATATTTCGAGAAATATATAAGCAATTTAAACTCAGCTTGAAATCTCAAATGTGCCTTCCCTGAAAACTATCATAATACGACTTTTGTCTCAATATAGGAGATAGAGTAGAAATAGACTTTCCAAGTGATAGATGAGTTTCAGTCTCCACATACCTTTTTTTTGATGAAGTTCCACAAGCTCTCCTTAGTAGTTCTTCGTCTTCAATGATGAACTCCGTGAAGTCTAAAGCTCAACTACACAATCTATCCTAGTCTGAGATATTACTTTAAGTAGACTAGAATTCAAGACTTATAGTTTTGATCACTAACATTGACAAACAAGCTTGAGATAGCAACGCTTGCGAGTTCGACCGAGCAGTGCTCTAACATCCTTCTTTCACCTTACAATGACTTCTAGGACTTCATCCTTATGCCTCATGGTGTACACCCATACTTGCCTAGAATAGTCTTCAATGAACGACACAAACCAATGTTTCCCTCCCAATGATGCATTCTTGGAAGGACCCCAAACATCTGAATGAACATAGTCAAGAACTCCACTAGTATTGTGGATTGTTGTGCCAAAGCTTGTTCTTGTTTTATTTCCCTTAACACAATGTTCACAAAATACTAACTTGCAGGCAATAACACCTTCAAAAAGTTTTGTTGAATCAAACTATGCAACGACTTCTCACCAGGATGTGCAAGTCTCATGTGCCATAGCTTCATTTTCTCGGTAGCTGCACTCTCGATGTATTCAGAAATAGACACATCCCTTGTTGTTGTACTCCCAATTAAGTAGTACAAGTTATGATGACGTGTGCCCTTCATGATTACCATAGATCTAGGGATTACCTTTAGAAAACCATTTTCTGCGACTATCTTGTAGCCCTTAGCTTCTAAAGTTCCTAGTGAAATCAGATTCTTCTTTATGGTGGGTACAAATCTTACCTCCTTCAGCTCTCTAACCATACCATCATTCATCTTGATACGAACACTACCAATCCCAATCACCCCACAGGTATGATTGTTTCCCATACGTACTTTTCCATCAAGCTCTTCAAAGCTTGAGAACCAGTCCCGATACGGACATATATGATACGTTACTCCAGTATTTAATACCCATGTACCATCTGTAATAGCACAAGCTGATGGTGTCACATTCAGTGAGAAATCAGAAGCATCATCTGATTCTTCATTACCTTTTGCAATGTTCACCTCGGTCTTGCTGTTATCTCATTCTCTTCCCTTACGCTTGGGACAATCCTTATCCCAGTGACCGAAGTCATGGCACCGAGCACACTCATCCTTTTGCAGTCGCATTCTACTCATAGAACGCCCTCTACCTTTACTATAACCACCAGTGTTCTTTCTCCTGTTTGTTGAACGGCCTCTTGCAAGAAGCACATCATTATTAGCTTCACTTGCAAGGTCTTCACGGTCCATCTTCCTGAACTCCTCACTACGCAATGCTGTAGTGACCTCTGCGTATGTCATCTTATCCTTGTCATGCATTAATGCTTTAATCACGAGTTCATATTTTTCAGGAAGAGAGTTTATCAGACACAAAACTTGTTCCTCGTCCTCGATTATCTCATCGTAGTTAACCAACTCAACAAGAAGTTTATTATATGAATCTAGGTGCTCAGTTAGAGTTGCACCCTTCTTCATGTTATATAGCAATACAAATTCCTCTTAAGATGTATCCTATTGGCCACGTTCTTCACTAGGTATTCCTTCTCTAGCTTTTCCAAGAGATACTTAGCTAAAGTCTTGTGCTGATAATTAACTCGTACTGACGTTGCTAAACACCCTCGAATCGAACCAAGACATAATTTATTCATCTTGTTCCACTGCTTATCGAACATCTCCGCTGGACGATCTTCTAGAGCTTCCTCTAGGTCAAGATGAACAAGAGCATCCATTACGTCCGTTCTCCATAAACCAAAATTATTGGTTCCCGTAAACTTTTCTACCTTGAGTTGTGACCTATGTGAATGAAGTATTTCTTCTTTTGTTTCTTTATCTTTACTTGTGGACTCGGAATGTTCTATCGTTTCCTCTGGTTTTTCCGGATTAACCATTGTTCATAAACAACCAAATATAGATAAAAAAAACAGAACCTTTGAGATCATACTTACCTCAAGCAATCTTCAGAAAAATAACTTCACTTCTACTGCAATATGAATACTCGTATCCAAGAGCGTCTCCTTGCTTTGATACAATTGTTGGACAATTGGATCGCTCTGATACCAATTGTTGTGCCAAAGCCTGCGGAAGCGTTAGGTTTGCACTGCTACAACGATACTCCAATATTGCCAAGAACACAATCACACACACACACACAAGAAGAACAAGTATTTAACGAGGTTGAATCCTCGGGAAGGAATAAGCAATTTTATATATCACCGTATAAGAGGGAGCAATATACAAAGCCTTAGAATAAAAGAAGAGAACTTATGGTTTAGTTCTGGTATGCTTTTACTAGGTTCTCTCTATGGCTATTTATACATATCAATAGGACTAGACACATTCCTTAACAAGGATTACTTTCCTACGAGTATAGGGTTTCCTAACTTAACTCTAAGAAACAAACCTCTTAAGTTGCTATACTTAGGACACTAGTATTTGGTTTCCTAAACCAACTAGATTTTCTAATCTAATCCTTGATCAACCTACCAACAATAGTGTCACTTGTGTCCATGGTACTTGGATCCTGCTAAGATGGGAATGCAGTAGCGCACTGCACGACAGGAAACGATACTAAATTAAGAACTCGAAACGATACTAAATTAACAACGATACTCCAAAATTGACAAGAACACAATCACACACACACAAGAAGAACAAGTATTTAACGAGGTTGAATCCTCGGGAAGGAATAAACGATTTTATATATCACCGTATAGGTTGGAATATATAAAGCCTAAGAAGAGAAGAAGAGAACTTCTGATGTGCATATACTAGGTTGTCTCTATGGATATTTATACATATCAATAGGACTAGACACATTCCTTAACAAGGATATTACTTTCCTACAAGTATAGGGTTTCCTAACTTAACTCTAAGAGACAAACCTCTTAAGTTGCTATACTTAGGACACTAGCAATTGATTGCCTAAACCAATAGATTTTCCTAATCTATCCTTGACCGATCTACCAACACAAACTACTATAAGTTTGTACTCTATATTGAATATATAAATGTATGGTGAAAAAGGTGCAGAGCAGCAGTGATTTAGGTGTATCCGTACTCCTTTAGGTAACTTAGTTAACCTCAAGCTAAGTTGAGGGAGGAATCCTATTCTAGGCAGAATTCCTAGTTAGGGAAGAGTTTTGTTTTAGGCAATACTCTTAGTTTAGGAAATAGATTCCTAATAGAAGTCCTTGGTCGACTGAGTACGATGAAGGTTATAAATAGAGGGCTTTGGCTAATAGCTAAGAACAGATACTAGACATGAAAATCCTAGAGAAAGCTTGGAACAATACTTGTGCAAGCTTAGCAAACAGTTTAAGGTTAATCCACTGTTTAGAGAAAGATTGTGAGCGTAACAAAGAGAGAATTGTAATCATTTTCTTGTTCATAATCTAGAGTTGATATTTTCTTCAAATTACTACTTGTGTTATGTTTTTTTCTAAGTTTCTCGTCTATTATTATTTTGAATTCCGCCTCTATAATAATAATCACCAAGGTACAGAGATCAATATGTATCAAGCAGAAGTCTAAACTCTACAGATTTTTTGAAATCTCAAAGTTCAACACTGTTTGCTTCTCTACTGGAGTCCAAAGTGTAGGTTGTACTGACAGTTTAATACAACTTCCTACCAAATGCGCCTGTCTGTTTTTCTTAATTCTACATCATGCATATTCTCGTTGAGAACAATGCTGATCTGCCTGTCAATTTGAGGCAACATATTGTCTTGGGACCTTGCATAAATGGAATGCCACTCCGCACCTTCCTTCTACTACATTTGTTATAGGAAACATTTGTTTTTATCAATTTGCAGGAGTGAGCTTACCTTTCAACAGAGGCTCAATTAAAGCCTTTATAACAAAAGAACAGTCACAAATCATGAATGTTAACTTCATAACAAAAACATAGAGTAATTGCTGTAGTTTAACCAATATAGGAACACTCGTAATCATTAACATACAATTTTGTTGATTTGTAACTCATTACTCAGACGCTCCCTCAATTTTCTTTCCTCTCTCTCTTAATTTTGCCACGGCTTCTTTCATGGCTTCTTTCCTTTTCATACTGGCAAGAACCTTAGCAGTAACACCGCTCACATTTGGGTCCTTCTTCTCAACCGGAGGCTTTGGTGGCGGTCTTCTCTGAGCCGCATTTGAAGTTTGGTTACCAACGTTCAAGCTCAATATCGCCCCGGTGAATCCCCCAACAAGAATCCTGCATTTTATTTAGATTAATCCAGTTTCTGCCGTTGAGTACATAACGCAACCAGATACAATTACAGGACTTACCTCCGACTGATAGCGGATTGGGTTTCTGATTTACCGTCTAATGTTTGATAGTTCGGAGTCTGGAGGTCACATCTGATTCTCTGAAACTCTACACACTGGTAGTTCCTTTGTTTAGAGGTTCTTGTTGAGAAAGCAGCTACAGAAAGCTGCAATGAAGAGGCTAACGAATGAGCCATTACACTGACCTCACAAAAGAGTTTCTTTAGAAATTTGATTTGCTCGTAGGCAGCAACAGGTCCAAGTGTTAATGATAGAAAAGAGAGAAGGATTGTGCTAGGACTTGAGAGGCACAGGTACATTATGATGGTAGTTATCATTGGTTGGTTTTGGATAAGACTTCATCCATTGTGGACCATAGTGGTCTTCTAAATCAACAGAAGAACCTTCTGAGGGATAATCCTCAGAATCTTAAAAGAGCCCAATCAGGGTGTGAGAATGAAAGATGGTTCAACCATGGGATTGAGGCATAGTTTCTTTCACAGGGGATATCTCGAGAAAGGGCAGAGTCGGCAGACATAGGTGAATGTCCTGTCTGCAGAGTTTCTTGGTTAAGGGATTCTAGAGATGTTATACTTGATGGGGATGTTACTATCATCATCTCAGACAGAGAACATCGACCCGAGGTCATTAGTGAAACACTACAACAACAAAATGGCAGAAAAGATAAAAAAAATTGACCAGAAAAGTTACTACTACAAAAACGAGTTGCATTTGATTCATCCAAAAAGCCTAAGAAGGTCTATAACCATTAAGATCCAAGACAAACAAAGCTAAATAATTTGTAAATGGATAAGAGTATAATGAAAACGAGGCTAAGATGAACATCCAAAATTTCTTTGTTTTAATTCTACTTAGGGTGAGACACAGTTCACTCCTCATCATCCTCATCATCATCATCATCTGCTCCTGCCGCTGAGTTGAGGGCATTCAATCTCTCAATCAACTTGTTCTTCCTCTCATCGTATGTCAGCTTCTTCAAGTTGTACCTGCAGTTGATGGAGAACAAATAAAACCATGAATACAGAGTTCGACTATTTTGATGAAACGAGTGCTAAAATATGAAAAAACAGAAGTAGGCACAACAAAACAATAAAAAGAAAATAAAACTGAAAGTGTTGAAATGGAATGACTGTAGTTCTATACCTCTTGTGGGCCTTGGGAGCTGCCTTCTCAGTTTTCTTTGCAGTAGGATCGGCACGGATAGCTGCATGCACTTTCTTGTAAAGAGCTTCAAGACCATCAGCGTCGATGTTTCTCTTGGCATACTCGGAGAAATGAGTTTGGAACTTTTCAGGCTCATCCTCCATCAGGGTCTGGACATTGTTATAAACACAAATTCAGAAAACAATACCAAAGAGCATTTCAATCAAGACTATTGAGTATTCATTGACAAAAAACAAATATGCAAGTGTCCGAGACACACCCTCATGTATGTACCAACATGCCCACCAAAGATGTACTTTCTGTGGATCTCAGGGTCCAATGCAGCATCTTTCTTTCCTTCACCCTTTTTGAAACCAGCAAACCTTTTGTCACTGTGAGGAATGTCAAGACCACCATCCAAAGCTCCCTAAAATTGTGTAGAGTAATGATAAGATGTTATGAGCCACAGTAAATCCAACATTTGACCATTAGTTTCAGTAACTAAGAGAAGATAAGCATCCACAGGGAAAAAAGTGTATACACCAAATATGAAGAAATGATTTATCCAGACACACAAGGAAAATGATATGATAAATATGGCAAAAAAGGGACAGCTTTAAAAAACACCATTGCATTACAGCTGCAGGAAATGATGTTACCTTAAGAGCACCAAAGATACGGTTTCCGGTAGTTGTTCGCAGAAGACCGACATCAAGAAGAGCACGGAAGGGCCTTCGGCTTTCACCGGGTTCAACAGAGTAGTCTTCACCGGTTGCCTACAAGTGATAACTGTCAGTGTGACATGTCCCTTCTGCCTACAATTTATCTACACTATCACAAAACAAGGAAACAACCAAAAGAACAATATATTTACCTCAACATTGCCCTCATACTCTGCATCCATCTCCAGCTTTTTCAACACACGACGAGCCAATAGAAGGCCAGTACAGTAAGCTGTTGTTTATGAAAACAGATATTAGAATCTTTCCAATAACTAAAAATAGAACAGCATACCATGAATAAGGTCATAAATTTTTTACCTGCAGCATAGTTGGTGAGACCAACTTCAAGACCATATCGGGGCAACTCGTGGGCATAAGCTGCACACATTACCAAATCACCAGAAATGGTAGCAGAAATGATCTGGGCAATAATGTCTTTGTTGGTGAAACGAACAACAAAACGGTACTTAGGGGTGTTGTACTTGTTCTTGTCCTGGTTAATAAGACGGATTCTGGCTCTGTAATCGGTCTTTCCCTCTACATTCATTACAAAGAATACAAATACAATCAGATTACATCCACGCAAAGATATAAAAAAAAAAATCAAAAATTAAATGAGCATATACCTCTCCTTCGCTTGAATTTAACTTGAAACCTCTTGAAGTAAGCCCTGGGTTTCTGTGCTTTGATGAAAACCTACACACACCAATTTAACTTATATTAACTGCAAATTCTCATGAACACACACAAAATAAAATAAAATGATAAACACCAAAAGAAGATCTCAGTTACAACCAACCAGACAACAATGATATTATGCTTTACAACCCTTTCCCAGCTAAGAAATCAATGAATACATGCTTAGCCACATAAACAATCATAGAATCCAAACATCTTCATAACACAGATGAATACCCATTTAACCCAATCCAGAAAAAATCTAGGGTTTATGTTAAAAAATTAGCAAACATCAAAATCCAACAAACAAAATACACAAATCAATGCTTTCACAATCCTGAAATATAAAAACACCACTAGATCTACAGATATTCAGCTCTTAACCATACACTTACAGGCATTTACACATCTACAACAGAGAACACAATCATACAAAGAACCGCATAAGCTTCATCTATCTGTATAAATCTTTACCTAAATGAGCTCAAAACTAACAATAAGATAAACCAAAAATCCATTTCATGTGAAAGCAAACAGATGAAATCAAACTTCGCATATGGAAGTAGAAAACGAAATAGATGATTCACACAGAGACGATTAGTAAACGATGTAGAGAATGAAAGAAGATTTAGGGTTCGTACCATTGCTGAAGATCGAGTAGTTTCTCCGCCTCCTAAGTCCTAAGACTACTCTCCCCGCTTTGTTCAGCGATAAAAGAGAAGAGAGGCGACAGAGAAGATGCCTAAATATATAAAACCCTAGGTATTAATTGACGGCCTGGATTTGTTAATTTGTAACTCAGATGCGTTCCCTCACTTGCTTTTTAGGCCGGTTCTTATGGGCTTTTCCACTCATTTGGAGCAAGTCCAATGGGACTCATCATGTTTGATGGTGTGGAAAAGAAAGAACGATGTTTTGGGGACGACCCCAAAACAGTGGGGGACTACTTTTCCAATTTGGGGGTGGATATTTGCAGTAATTTTGGGTCACCCCTTATCTATTTTTTTTAAATACCAAATTTACCCTTGGTAATTAAATTAGTTAGTGTTAGTGTAATGATTAATTACTGATTAGTTAGTGATTAATGAGTTATTAATAGGATAGTTTTGTTAGAATCAGAATTATTGAGAGAGAAGAAGAAGAAGAAGAAAAAAAGATGAAGAAAAAGAGGGAATAACCCAAATGATGAATTTTATCAGCCACAACCAGAAGATGAAGTTATGGGTACTCATGTATGCCTCAAATTTAGTTAATGTAGCTTGAATTGTGCAAAAAATTGGCCAAATCGAAAATTTCAGGAAGAAATTTCGGCTAGGTCAAAGTAGTTCGGTTAGCAATTCTGCAAAACAGGTTGCCGAACTCTCCTGTATGTGCAGTTCGGTTACTCATTTCAGCATACGCAGGTAACCGAACTCTGTTTTAATGGAGGTTTTTGAGAGTTCGGTTATTTTTTTTCCAGAAAACGTTGCCGAACTAATTTTATAGAGTATACAGTTAATAGTTCGGCTTAGTCGAGTTTAGTCCCTTTGTTACCGAACTTTTTGTTCGGCAAGATCGCAAATCACGATCATTGAATAGCTAACCGAACTTTGTAGTTCGGTTTAGTCGAGTGTAGTAATTATGTTGCCGAACTATACCATAGAAAATTCCAAAGAACAAGTTCGGCAAGATCGCAATATCTGGTATAAGTTGCGAAGTCACCGAACTACAAGTTTGGTGTTGACAGATCAAAGTTCGGTTACCCCATAGAAATTGCGAAGTAACCGAACTATATTTTATCAAAGTTCGGTTACCTATATAAATTTATCGACTAAACCGAACTCAAATTTCGCATATAAAGAAAGAGTTCGGTTACGATTTTTTTTTTTTTTTTGCGAGCTTACCGAACTACATAGTTCGGTTACCTAAAAATTCCTACTTGGCCGAACTGTTCTTCATATTGAAAGTTCGGTTACCAAAATCTAGGGTTTTCAAAATTTCTCCTAGCCGAAATCTATACTGTAACTACCATTTTCTATGGTTTTTGATGATTTCTAATCGATTTCTTCAACAAAAAACGATTAAAAGGAATGGGTATGAAGGAAATTACCTGCGGATTTTCATTTTACTCGAATCGGACTTCTTGGTTGATGTTGGAGAAGAAGAAGAAGAAGAAGAAGAAGAATAAAGAAAAGAAAAGGTTTTGAAACTGATTTTTGGTTTTAATTTAGGGGGTTAGATTAGTGGTAGTGGTTAAATTAGTGGGTTATTAGGATTAGTTATAACCTAAATTAAGATAAGGGCAGATTAGTCTTCCCTAATCTTTTAGGACACCCCTTAAAATTTAGGGTGGACATTTGAATAACTAAGTAGTCCCCCACTGTTTTGGGATAGTCCCCAAAACATCGTTCAAAAGAAAATACTGATGAGATCGAGACGAGTGGCCTTAGTCGGGACAATCATTCCCTATTAAGCTGAGACTTGGCCCAACATTAACCTAGCCTCGGTTCAACTGCCATCTTTGACGACAGCGGCTATATTTCTAACTGTTAATTCAATGTTTATATGTTGATCTACTCTTATAATTTTTATCTATTTTCTTATGGAAAGCCATCAATGAATTACCAACCTTCTCTTTCCTACACCGCATCTATTTGACCAACAGACATATGCCCAAGATGCAACACAAATCCAGAATTGGCAAGCCACATTCTAATTCATTGTCCAACGTCAACTAATTTCTGGAACACCTTATTCAATCAATCTACAAATTCACCAAACTCGAATCCCCTCCAAACTTTCACCATAACACATCATACGACCATTTCCCAAATCCTTCAAAAACATACGTCAACATCTGTAATCTCCTCTTTTTGTTTTCTATTCTGGACTTTATGGCTAGCTAGGAATGATCTAATATATCAACAAAAACAAACAACTTTGGAAAAAATCCTATCATGGGCACAAAAACTGCAACAAGAATACTTTCAGGCTATACAGTCCTCACTACCAATTATTCCAGGAGATACACCAATATTTAACCACCCAATAAGAGATAAGAGATTATCCACAATATCAGTAGGATGGACCATGCCAAACATCAACTGGATCAATATTAACACATATGGAGCAGCCAGAGGTCATCCAGGATTTGCGGGGGTGGGATTCATCTGCAGAGATTCAGACGCAAGAACTCTACTAGCTCTAGCTCAACCATTGGAATTACGACTGCTTTAACTGCGGAAACCTAGGCTATGCTTTTGGCTTCAAGAACAGCAACCGACTCAGAAAACCTACTGCGCTTCATCACTTCATCAACCCCTCCACCTTGGCACATAGCAGGAATGATTGAGGAAATAAAATTTAAATTTCAACAGATTCCGCATGCGGCTATTCAGCACAACTACAGAGAAGGAAATCAGGCAGCCGACGGGTTAGCAAATTATGCGACGGATGGAAGTCAAACAGGAAGCTCATCAACCAAAATATGGGACCAGGCAATCCCATCTTTTATTAATCAAATTTTATTTCATGACTCAGTGGGTACCACACACTAGTGGAAAAAGGGCTATCTGAGACACAAGGAAACCACACAGAAAAGATATAGAAAAACAATGGCGATCTGAACATGTATCTGACTAAAGTCAAAGTGTTGTTGTAGTATGACTTTTGTTGATTTCTAGAACGAGACGTTCAACATATAGTTGACTTAAGTCAAACATGTCGTTTTAGTATGACTTCGATTAACTTCTACAATGACGTGTGAATTGTAACATTTCGTTGGTAGATATTTTCGAGGAGATAGTTAACAATACTTCTTTATACCTCCTCTTTCATTATCGGTTTTATCTTATCTTTCCCTTTTCCTCTCCACACCGGAACATTTTCTTCTCTCATTTTCCTCTTCAGAATCTTTTCTTATCTTACCTAAGTTTTATACAGATCGTTCTTGGCTGCAACCAAGATTGTGAGAAGAACTTCGTTTTTGTTATCGTTGAATTGTTCTGAAGAACGGAAATCACTAGAGTCACTGCGTTTTATTCTTTTTGAAAACCCCAAATCTTGATTCTAAAGCCTCAAAACTATTTGCTTACCTTCTTTGATGTTAGGGTTATAATCAATTCTTCTTCTGATAATTCGTTGTTTTCAGTTTCTTTAACTTCTGAAGGTAAAGTTAGGTCAGAAAATCTATTTTTTTCTTCCAATTTCTGTCTTTGCTATTTGTCCGTCTATTTTTTTTTAGGGTTTCATAGCTCTTTTGATTTTGTTGTAGGAGTCATTGGAAGACCGATCAGCATCAGTGATGGTTCACAAGGTACACTAGTAGAAAAGTGACATTTAGTAACACTTCAAGCTTTTATAAGGTAACAGTTCGTAAATTGCCTATTACTAAATGTTAGGTTGTTAATTAATGGTAACAGTTTTCGTAAGAACTATTACCTAATGTTATCTAAGTTGTATACTGTAACAGTTTTATAATAAATGTTATTGTAACAGATTTAATATGTTACCATAGTTAACATTATCGTGACATTTATTTAGACAAACTGTTACTATATACCCATGTTACCATAACAGATTTAATATGTCACCATAGTTGAGGTTACCGTGACATTTTTTAGACCAACTGTTACTATATACCCATGTTACTGTAACAGATTTAATATGTCACCGTAGTTAGCATTATCATGACATTTCTATAAAACACCTTTTACTATTTATCTTCATAACTAGTTATCTGAAAATCCAGTTCAAAAAATTACGTAGCTCTAGACCAACATGTCAAAATTTACTTGTTCATTTAATTTCATGCAATAGATCTAGCTATGGCTCGCATGAATGGTTATCTAAGGTTTAACAGAAATTCAAATATAATAAGAATAATAAACAAGTGGTACGATATGTATAAATATTACAATATAAATGTGTTGTAGTTGGGCGATAACGACGAAGGTGCTGAAAACAAAGGTTGTGGTAGAGGTCGATAGTTTATTTTCTAATTAGAATAAGATTCTATACGGATAATATTAACCAAAAATAAAGCATGGAATAGTGGTTCAAGAGTTATAGTTAGGTGCGATAGGTCTCAAAGTCGAATCCCAGGAAGAGTAATTTTATAGAATTTATATTTCAAGCTCAACAAGCCCAAATCATGGTTCTGGAAGTAGTAGCGGGCATGGTGGTGATGGTTGCGAAGGCGCTAGTGGCGGAGGTGGTGGTAGTTTCACTACAATCTAATACCTTTATACCGTTTTTTATGACAGTTTTAATAAAAACTGTTACGATTACTCAAACAATAGCAACAGTTTTATGAAAAACAGTTACCATAGCAATTATTCAGTAACATATATTGTATAAACTGTTACCAAAAACTATTAACAGTGACAGTTTTATAATTTATGAGTCATTTTTCAATAGCCGTTCCGTAACAGGTTTTATAAACTTTCCGTAACAGGGGCTTTAGTAACACCGCAGAAAAAACTAAAACTGTTACATAAATAATACAGTAACAGTTTTTAACTGTCACCGAACATCATTTTTTTGCTAGTGTATATACATCCTTTCCTTTATGCAATTTCTGTAGCTAGTTTGAATCATGCCTATGTGGAAACTGCTGTTTTTCATCCTTGTTGAATATGATTCGCTTTGATTAATTAGTTATGCAATTGTTCATTACTGGTAATCTTAGTGGTTCAAACTAGCTACAAAATTTTGCTGGAGCTTCATAGCTTGCACAATTAAGCAATTGACTTGACATGTCTCAATATGTAGGGTGCTGGTTTTGACAACAGGGTGGATTATATTTCCTTGACATGAAGCTCAAAGATGATTTGGAGATCTTGAAGAACATCAAGTATTTTATTATGCATTTAGGTAGTATGTATGTTAGTGTCAGTCCTGTTGAGTTTGGAAAATTAGTTATACAAATTCATGTTGTACTGAAATTACTCAAATACTGAACATGAATTGTTTTCTTTATCTGATTTCTTATCTCTGTTGACTGTTTTATAGGAACCATCGTTGTTTGAGGCATTACTGGGGTCTCAGATTCAGAGAACCACATGTTGTAGTTTATTACTTGCATTGATAGAAATCTTTTGAAATGAATAATTAGTTGTTGTTTACTTAGATCTATGCATGTATGATTTGATAAGTTACTTTCTCAATTTACATATTGTAACTGAATTTTTCTAGTTAGAGGTCGGAATGTTTTCCCGGTACAATCTCTGATGTTGCTGTGCTCCTCGATAACGAAGCTATCTATGATATCTGCAGGCACTCACTTGACATTGTCGAGAGAGAGACTGAGATGGATTGTCTCTGTCTCAAGTGATCCCCTATCCTGTTTTATTTAGTCAGGTTTTTCTATAGATGTTTCTCTTTCCCATTGAAGCAATCAGGTGATAATTATTACTTTTTCTTCTTTCCCTTATATCAGACCTTTTCTTAAAGTAAACACTTGTGTATAGAAACCTATTACGACATTATTTTAGTTTTTGATAACATCAGAATTTACTCATGATTGTTTGTGTTTCTTGGCATAGGTGGTCTGCCGAATTCAGAGGTTTCAAGCATGAATCTCCAGCCTTATATTACATGTTAGCTGAATTGCATAAGTTCTGAATCTTCTGAACTGGTAAATTCATAAGGGAAACGTAAGATCTACAAGTTTTTGGGTCATTGCCACCTCATGATGAATAAAATTTGTAACTTTATTGTAGAAAAATCATCATCTGCTCTATCATATTGTTTGGGATTAGAAGAATAAAAGCACATTGAAAGTCTAAGATCTTTGAGTGTATTTAAGGCACATATGAATTGCATTACTAATCTTATGTTGCTATGCAGGACAGGTCCAGCATATTCAACACCCTAATTAAGAATCTACTTGATACTTACTCTTTTCTGACAGGTCCAGGAAGTGATGGATGAGATGGGCCAACTGACAACTCCATTGAGTGTAATCTCAAAGGTTGCAGAACTGCAACTCCATCATGCTGTAGACAAAGTAATGTTGGGAAACATGTGGCTAAGGAAAGCTACTGGTATTCAACCAAAATTCTCTTATACTTTCAAGAGAGGTACTACTACACTATTTTACCCTATTTTAATGATTACATGACTGTACATAGGATGCTATTATCCATTAAAACACAGTTGATAAAAGAAAGTTAGCATTAGTAAGATGCATTTTATTAAATTAAACAAAAACACAATTTTATAGAAGGGACCAAATGGTTACCATGATATTGATTGAACAAGTTGTAGTGTATTACCATGTTTTTGAACACCAAAATATGCTCAACTTTGATCCCAAATTGTAGAGACAAACTTGCAGTTATAAGAAGTTTATTTTGTTAAATTTCAGTCATCTTATATATGTCTAAGGCTGCGTCTCTGTATCATTTTTTTGCCAACTTATCAATCCAACCACCCATATCATCGTTAAATAGGTCTTGATATTGTAGTGCCCTTCAGAACTAGAATGCTAATGCTTGAAGTATTGACGACTAGACATTATAATAGTGATTCCAGACAATGGAATAACAGAGCAAGATTATCTTTAATATGCAATGTATATATCATTTTGAACTTGGTTGCAGGAATTCTGTTCATATTGTAAGGTGACTGGAAATTGAAGAAACCTTAGTTCATTCCTTGTTTTTACTTGAGGAAATTCAGTAGTGATTGACAGTTTGGAAGATCTAATTGCCATGTGTATTAACATTGTGGCTACATATACATCTGATTATCTCTTCACACTTTTCTTAGTTAACTCTAATATCTAGTTATATTTCCATTGTAAGTTGGAAGAAGGTCAAAGATAATGCAACATCAGTTTGACCGTGTACTAGGAATTCTGACCATCAAATATATTAGCAAAACACCACCATAATTCAAGAGCACTTGTTGTGTCAAATTCTATATGTATAATGTTCTTTGGGGTTAATTGGCGCGAGTGTATAATGTTTTCTTATATAATGATCCAGAAACTGTAGTTGAATGTACCTAATATGTAGCTTCACCAGATGGACACTTGTGATTAAATGTTACATTTTCTATGTTCATTAGTGAATAGATGTAATTTTACTTGTGAGGTTGTGTTATTTTTGTATTAAGGGACTGATCTAATTATCTTATGAATTGCAGGTTGTTATGGTAGTGGTGGTGGTCATGGTGGTAAAGGGGTGATGGATATTCTGATGGCACTTTTGCTACTGTGGTGTTGCATATGGAAATACTGATTTGCTTTGTGAACTTGGTAGTACAATTTGGAATGCTATCTTATGGACATGGTTTAAAGTGAGGTTGTTTCAGCACTTTAGTGTATACATGTAGGATTATTATATCATGGTATGCTTACTTTCTCCATTTTCCTATCATCTAAGGTGTCTGATATTGTGGTTGAAGGATATATGTACATGAGACTTGCAATGGTGAGTTGAGCGAACTAACCTAAGTTCAACAATTGTCTAGGTTTATTCCAGGATTTAACAATCACTTCTGTATGCTCCAGTTAATTTTTAATTTTTTTTGTCATAGTTACACTGATAGACAAACCCTTCTTCAGCAGACGACAGATAAGCTTGAATCTGACTTGATTTCTCTTTTAGTGTCTCAGGTTCAAACTTCAAACCCTTCTTCAGTGGATGGTAAGTTTGCACACAACATACTTGGAGATCCTTTCCAGTACAAATTCAGCAGATGGTAAGTTATCTTGCACACAACGTACTTGGAGGTCCCTTCCAGTACAAACCCTGGAATAAATTTGAGCATCCGCTCTGCTAATTGTGAGGCAGCTCCATCAAAGAAAGTTGATTCAACATCCAAGAGAGCTCTAATCCTTGTCATTTATAGGTTGGAGAAGGTGCAAATTCCCTTTGTAAAGGCTGAGGTTTTTCGTTTCTTTTTTACAATATGCATCTAGATCTAGAGGATGGAAAAGAAATTAAGGTTAAGTACTGATTTTAGTGTTAAAGTTTCCAAAATTGGAATTTGAATATTTTTGATCAAAATTGTACACTGAATCCAGTTTTTAATACAATGTTATTTTGTTTTGAAATAATTTATTTTAGTTTCAGTCAGATAAAATACTGCACAGTCAGCCAGATCTGAATCAATTTTGGAATTCAGCTGAATCATCTTTGGAATTCAGCTGAATCAGCTCTGGAATTCAACTAAATTTCCAAAAAAAAATTATAATATAAATTGTATGTCAACGACATCTTCTGGTTGTCCTACCTAGCGACAACCCGAAAGTATCGTAATTCAAACTTATTATTAGTCAACTCTAAAGTGTCATTCCAGAAAAAGACACTAAACCAACGGCACTTTCAGTTGCATTCTGAAAGTGTCGTATAACTGGCTAATACGACACTTACCAACTATCTTAAAATGGCTTTTTTCCACTAGTGACATACCCACAACAAATTGTAAACTAATTCTCGTTTAATAAATTGCATGCTTCAAAAAAAAAAAAAAACTTTTATCTATTTTCTATTTTCATAACATTTCTATCATATATTTTTTCTCCTGTGGATCCTGATTTGGAAAAGAGGAAGCACTGAAAGGTGTGATACTCCTTCTCAACCAATAACAACAACAAACACAGTGGATGCATCAGTTGGATCAAACGGATGAAGATTCAGAGGATGAGAAAATGATAACGAAACGATATTTATACACGAGGCAAGTACCGCGAGCAAGATAACCAAAAGCAGTATTGATAAGAATATATCTGCGAAGATTACGAGAGAAAATACATCAATAAATGATGTGCGATCATTTCATCAACAAATGTGTGTACTCTGATGAATATTTTCAACATTGCTTCAGCCGCAGCACTTGGTTATTAAGCTTATCGGAAAGCTTTGTCCAGTAAAACCTAAGATCAACTATCAATTTGATGCACGAAATGTACGAGGATATAATCGTGAACAAAAGGTCACAATAGACCTGAAAATTCTAGGTTATGATATCTGATGTGAGTTTTAATTGTAGTGAAAGTGGTGGTAATAGGATTCGATTCTCGAACTTGTGAAGGATTCTTTTAGACTCAAATTAACTAAAATAAAATTGTATCAAATTATAAAAAAGACACCGAGACTTTGGATTCCACCATTGACCAATTATTTGATAAATTCTAATCAATATTCATGCAATATTTTTCTTTAAGTTGACTCTAATATTTGCCTCTAATTTGGTTCTTGAAGTAATAATTGTAAGCACGAAGCATGAAACATCAAAAATATTAAAACCAAGCATGTCCCATCAAAACACTTCACAACTACTCAATAAAAACCAATTTTTCTTTTAAGTTCTATGCAAAAAAAATCATGTAAAATAATTGCAATAAATAATAAAAATAGAATTATACCACTTTTCATGGAACAATGGCTTCCTCCGTCGCCTCGGCTAAGGGGTTTAGCTCCTCATGGTAAAAACATGCTCAAAAGATAGAAACATGGCTCAAAAGGTGTTTTTATTGAAGAGAAATAATAATACAGCGAATCTGCAACGCTTTTATGGCGTTACAGAATCACCGATACAACTGAAGTGCTGTTAATAAACAAGAATATAAGACTGCTTCTGCGACGGTTTAGAGTGGGTCGATGTTCTTCGTGTTCTTCGCGACTGTTCAGTGTGCGTCTTATGTTCTTCGTGTTCTTCAGCTCCGCACCAGCAGAAAACAGCAGCAGGTAACTTTCTGTTCGTCTTGATTTCTCACTCCTCAGCCCTTCTCAGCCCCCAAAACTCTAGACACCCCTTATATATGACCCAACCAATCTATTTATATCAAAAAGAGCGATTAAATCTCTCCAAAATCTTCCGAAATCTCTTTCTTTCTCTTCACGGCAAAGTTGCGGCAATTTCTTGTTTTAGAATTTCCACGCGTATCTGGGCTTTCCTTTTGATTCTAAACTCTTCCTTAGATATATATTAAGCTTTTGGAAGAAACTCTTGCCTTTAATCTCTCTAAAATTTCCTAAAACAAGTCACACACGTGACTTTCCATATTTTGCTGTTGAGATCAAAACCCGTCGATTGAGCCCAGTTTAATCGATTTAAACACCCATGTTAGATTCATAGACCCATAAGTAGTCTACCCTATGAAAATCAGAAGTTTAATCGACCTCAAACTCTTCCAAATCACTACCACCAAAACAGCCACAAAAACATGCCGTACGTTTTTGGTTTCCCGCCAATTTTCAGAATTTGAATGTGAAGGGGAAAGGTTACCCCTTATCCGTTGCTGGAGTCCGCATAACACTCGTCCCTTGGGTTGCATTCATCAACTTTTCGAGCCAATTTCGCCACAAAAGCTTATTTCTCCAAAAACACCTACAAAGAGATAAAATACCAAAATAAGTACAAAAATGGGTACTAACATTATACACAATAGAGATGAAAATAGACACATAAATGCGTCTATCAATATCCCAGCGGATGCATGTGTTGAGTATATTCGTACGGAAAAAATTACAGCATCCGAAAATCTCGGTATGTTTTGCGAAATTGTAGTCAACCATTTTGATCCACGTTTTTTACGACAATCAACGTAAGATGATAATATTGAACGACTACTAGTTGGAAATATGAAGGTGGGTCTGAGTTGAAGAGGGAGAGACTCTGAGGATCGGCCGTTTAACTCAGTGCATTAAACACAAAATTTTTCTTTTCTTTGATCAATTTTTTCATTTTTTCGGTGCTAATCATTAGTGTTTCAGGTGTTTTTTAGGTAGATTTGTTTCATTATGTGTCTTAATTAGTATTTTTAGTGGTAATAATATAGATTTCAGTGACAATCATGAAGATTCAGATAAGGTTCCGTCTGTAGTGGATATTTCAAAAAATTCTGAAAAGCAACCTTCGATTACTTTAATAAATGATCTTGATGATGATAGATATGCTCCATGGAGATTTTCCTTAATAGGTCGTCTTGATTTTATTATAATCAAATTAATAGATGCAACAATTATCTTAGGGAATCATCGGAAACTAATTGGTTAATGTCAACTAATTCCTTTGGGAAAAGGTTTTTCATTATCAAATTATCTAATGAGAAAGACAAGCAGTATATGATATCAGGTAGATGGGAAGTTATTGATCATGTTTTATGAACTAGGAATTGGGTACCAAATTGCAGACCAAAAAACCAGAGAACTTCTTCTGTAATGATGTGGGTTAATTTTCCGTGGTTAAGTATAGAATATTGGGATGAAAAAACTTTATTCAAAATTAGTACAGCTATTGGTAATCCGATTAAATTTGATGAAGCCACACTTCAGTATGAAAGTAGGTATTCCGCAAAAGTCTTAATTGATATTGATTTAGCTAAGACAATTCCTAGTAAATTGTGGATCGTTACAAAGTATGAAGGCTTTACTCAAGGTATTATTCTTCCTAAATTGCCTAAATTTTATGGTAAATGTAAAATTGTTGGTCATCTACAATCTGAGTGCAGATTCAAACATTCTACTAAAAACACTTCTCTAAAATTATTGATAAGAATTTTATTGGTAATGAAAAGGTTATGGATAGTAATATTTCTCCTAAAACAGTTCTGAAACCTTTTGATATTTGCCAAACTTCAGTATCTCAAATACATGTCAAAAAAGAAATAATACATGGTAGTGCTAGTGGTACCAAAATAACTGAAGGAAGGTAGAGGAAGAAGTATCTGAAGGGAAGATAGAGGAAAATGAAATTAAGGAATTGATATCTGAAACTTTAGACTTTACAAAAGTTCTTCAAATTATAGATGAAAATTCTATTGAGAAAAGTGTGGTTAAATTTGTGGGTTCCAATTACTTCTTGGTCTAAAGTTGTTCAAAGACCTACATCTACAACACCACAAGTATCTGCAAGCAACACTAAGGTATCAAAAGTGAATGGTAACTTCCCAAAACCAAATTAAGTATTATTTTATGAAAAATCAAGGAAAATGAGGTACAAAAAACCTTCAATCCAAACAATGAAAGTCCTATTTTGGAATTTAAGGGGCATTAGAAGAGCTAGGGCTCAAAATAAATTGTGGTCTTTAGTCAATCAATTTAGTTTTTCCTTAGTCTTTACAGCTGAATTTAAAGTAGTACATAGTTCATCTTTTTGCAATAAATTAAATTTACCAGCAATGCAGAGCATGGTAATTCATAATTCAATCTCAAATAAGAAGGGAAATATCTGGTTATTTTGGAATAATCTTTACATGCTCAAACTGTGGTATCTATGTCAAGCCAAAATATTACTGTCAGCATTGGTGACACACTTATCTAAGGTTTCATTCTCATGTTGGTGTTATTTAAAGAAGGTTTTTATGGTCTGAAATGGAGATAATAAGTGAATTAAAGCAACCTTGGTTAGTTTTTGGTGATTTTAACGACATAACTTCTATAGATGAGAAAGTTGGAGGTAGAAGTCCAAGTAGAAGAACAATGTTGGATTTTACTACTTGTTTGGATAGTTGTTAATTGATTCAGACTCCCAAAACTGGTTTACAACATTCTTGGTCAAACTGTCAACAGGGTAACAACATAATCTTATGCAACTTAGACAGAGCAGCCTTTAACCAGTTACTTATGGTTACAAAAATATGGTGATTGCGATTATAAATTTGGCTTGAGAGTTACTTCCAACCATGCTCCACTTCTAGGTGGATGTGCTAATATTCCAAAAGCAGAAAATGTTCCTCAAAAATTTCAAAAAATGTCTCATCCAAACTTTATGGAAGTTGTTCAAGAATGCTGAAGTCATAAAGCGTGATCCTGCTTTTGCATTTTAAGTAAATTTAAGAAGCTAAAAAAGGTACTTAGGGACTGAAATTGAAATGTGTTCGGTAATGTTCATGTCCAGATAAATAAAGCTGAAGGAATAGTCAAGAAGCTATAATACATTTTGATAATAATCCTTTTGACATTGAGGCTTTGGAGAAGTTAGTTGAAGCTCAAAATATGTATAATTCAAAAGAGGTTCAATAAACACCTTGTTGAAACAAAAATCAAGAATCAAATAGGTTATGGAAGGTGCTGCAAATACAAATTTCTTTCATACAAGTCTACAAATTAGATAAGCAAGAAATTTCATAACTGAGTTGGAAGATAATACTGGTAACATTATTGTTGATCAAGGAAAGATTGCGGATAAATTGGTCAAATACTTTGAACATAAACTTAAGTTTCAAGCAGTTACAGTTGAAGACTCCTTATTAATATTCATTCCATAAGTAATTACACATGAAGATTAAGCAATGCTAGATGCAATTCCAGATGAAGATGGGATTAAAACAATTATTTTTAGTATGGATCCTAATAGTTCTCCAGGTCCAGATGGCTTCTCAGGAAGTTTTTACAGAGCTTGTTGGCATATAATTCATAGTGATATAGTGAAGGCTATTCAATTAAACTGGAGAAGGAAATTTATACCTAAAGGTTTGAACTCTAACTTCTTAGTTCTCCAAAAGTTGATGGTGCAAAGTCTCCTGGTCAGTTCAGGACAATTGGGCTGAGCAATGTGAGCTTTAAGATTTTCACAAAAATTATGACTACAAGAATGAGTAGTTTGATGGAAAAACTAATTTCTCCTTAACAAGTTTCTTATGTTAAAGGCAGGTGTATTCAAGAACAAATTTTGTTAGCTTCTGAAATGGTTAATGAGATGAAATCGAAGAGGAGATATGGCAATATTGGTCTTAAACTAGATATCTACCAAGCTTATGATTCCTTAAGTTGGGATTTTCCTTTTCAAGTGCTACGGAATTTTGGTTTTTTCAGTTCTTGGTGTGAGTAGTTGTATATTTTGTTCAAATCATCTAAAATATCATTTATGGTCAATGGAGGTCCTTGTGGTTTTTTCTCAGTTGGAAGTGGATTAAGACAGGAAAATCATATATCTCCAATTTTATTTATCATTATGGAAGAAGTGCTAAGAAAAAGTTTATCAGAATTGGTTAGTAATGGCTCTATAACTCCAATGGTTATAAGAAAGGGTATCCATCCAACTCACCTATTTTTTGCAGATTATGTTTTCATCTTTTTGAATGGTGCAAAGAAAAGCATATAAAATCTTTTGAAGCTGATGGATGAGTATCAAAAAAGTTCATGTCAAATTATAAACAAAATGAAGATTAAATGCTTTATTCATGGTACCTTAGTTTCAAGGAAAAATCAAATCAATGACATGATACAAATGGAAGTAAGTGAGTTTCAAGATAAATATCCAGGTGTAATATTAGTAGCAGGTAGAGCGAAAGCATCTACTGTATAGCCAATGGTGGAAATGATGCATATGAAACTTGCATCTATAATTTCAAGAAAGGTTATTTCTTATTAAATATGTTAAGTGTAGCATTCCCATATATAATATGGCAGTATACAAATGGTGTGCTTCTGTAATCAAAAACTATGAGGGGATTATAAGAAATTATCTTTGATTTGGAGATAGGAAAGTTAGGAAACACATTGCTTTTTCCTGGAAAAAAAATGGGTACTCACTATAATGAGGGTGGTTTGGGTATTCACAAACTTGAAACTATCAATAAAGCTTTTCTAATGAAGATGATGAGGAAGATTGTTAATTCTGAAGAAGATTGGGCCTTATTTTTCAAAGATAAAAATGTCCAACAGAGTACAAATGACAATTATCTTCTGTTTGACCTGGACTGAAATGGGTGTGGTGGTCTTTACATGAATATTTGAGATAGTACATTGGTAATGGTCAAAAAACTTCACTATGGTTGATGTCTGGATTAGTGAATCTCTTCTAGTTGATACAATAAGTTTTTCCGAATATTAAAGATAATGTTCAAATGAAGGTAATTGATATTTTAAGTAATGGGAATTGGCCCATTCTATCTGAAATTCAAAATGCAATTTCTTCCATTATATTACCTAAAGTAAGTGGGGATATTGATGAACTGATATGGAAGAAAACTTTAACTGAGGATTTTACAGTTTCTATTGCTGTTAACAAACTCAGAATAACAGAAGCCAAAGTTTACTGGTAAAAAAACATATGGAATTCTTTTATGTACCTTAGTATTGCTAGCAATGTGTGGAAATTAGTTCAAGGTTTATATATGGAAGACTCTATAATGGTCCGTAAAGGATATGACATGGTATCTAGATGCTGCATTTGTGAGGAAACTGAAGAAAGTTGGAACTGTAGATTCAGCTTGAATATATGGAATTGGTTGTGTTTTATCTTCAACTTTGCTCTGCCAAAATCTTTTGAAGGTGTCTGGAGGAGTGCCTCTAATAAAAGTTCCTTAATTCAAGAAGTATGGATCACAACTTCTTGTATTACCTTGAAGGAGTTGTGGTTCCAGAAAAACAAAAGATTTTTTGAAGGGATACAACCTAATATCCCGTGCTTCAAAAGTAGAGTTATGAAGATGGTATCTAGAGGTGGACTAAGAATAAAAGAAAGCAAATGAAACAAAGATTATGATCTTTAAGTGATATATTTCTTTAATTTGGGTCCAAGAAGTTCAAAATTTCAATGCATTAAAGCTTGTTAATGTTCACCTCCAGATTGTGTCTTTACTCTGTTTAGATGTGATGGAGCATCATTTTGTAATCCTGGAGAAGCAGGCTTTGGATCTCTGTCAGGTAATTGGTACTCTAACTGGAGGTTTAGGCATTGCTTCGAATTGCATTGCAAAAGTATATGTTGTAATTTGTCCAGCTGAATTAGAGTTTGAATGGAAATTGCAGAGGATCATCATTAATTAAGTCAAATTCTAAAAAAAATTAGAATCAATTTGCCAGAAACCAAGTGTTATGGTTCCTTAAAGTCAGATGGATGAATGCAATAAAATAACTCATTGTTATCAAATTTTATCATTGTTTTAGAGAATTAAACTTCTCTGCAGATTGTACTTGTAATACCTGGTATTTTTAGTTACAGGTTCGGGTCGGATTTTACCCAAATTAGCTTAGGTTATTGTTTTCTTTGCCTTAGTCTAGATGGGGTTGCTTGAAACTAAAAACTTAGGGTGCAAATATAATAACCTAAATATGAGGAACATCAAAAGTATTTATATTTTAAACAGATTAAAAAAATATGAAAATGTGTATTGATTGTTATTTTTATTAGTAGTATTAATATAGGTTTTATAATAAACATTTTGAGAAACAATTTTAGAGATTAGGAAACTAAGAATGACAAGGAGAAAGATATGGAGCTAGATTTTTTAGATAAGAATGCTTTGGAGAATATAGAGGTTATCGTTTGCAAGGCCGTGGCCAAGCAATAATGGTAATGGTCTAGTCCATATAGGTCGTTCCGTCAAAATGCACAAAGGTTGCGCATTATCGAGTCCGCGACATGGCATAGTGATTCCTAAGCATAAAATGCCATATTTGCAAGGCTACGCATCTGTAAATGGGGCTTACGCATCATTTATTCTCTTTCGGCTAAGCTATGAAGCTTACTTGGTCCATGCTCCGCATATGCACCTTCAACCAACTACCCCCTCCCTATATATGTTTATTTGACATTCTACATCTTAGGAAAGGGGAGAGGATTGATATTCACCGAGTACCGTTTTTGAGGTGCTTGCTTCACTATTCATGGCCGTTGTCATGTATTTCTGAATAATCGGCAATGATTGGTGAGTTTCTTTTTTGTATTGCATAATGATTGCGCGTCACTTATTCTGGCTATTGCACAATGATTGCGCATCACTCGTTCTGGCTATTGCACAATGATTGCGCAACACTTGTTCTGGCTATTGCACAATGATTTTCTGTTTTGTATTGCACAATGATTGCGCATCATTCGTTCTGGCTATTGCACAATGATTGCGCATCACTCGTTCTGGCTTTTTTCAAAATGATTGTGCAACATTCATTCTACCAGCTCGCTCTAGCATATTGCACAATTGTTGTGCAATATTGGCACTAGGCCAATGTTCCCTTTACTAATTAAGCAACAGAAACTTTGAATGAAGCTTTATTCTAAGCCATGGCGCATCTTTGCGCATGCGCCATGATAAAAACACGGGTGTTACACTTCTTATCGTGACCGGCCATCCTTTTCGTCATGGCCGGCCACTTAGGCTTAGTGGCCGACCATCCTTCTCAATGTAGCTGACTATCCTTCTCAATGTGGCCGGCCACTTAGGCTTCATGGTTGGCAATCCTGGTCAATGTGGTCGTCCAATCCTTTCCAATGTGGCCGGCCACTTAGGCTTCATGATAGGCCATCCTTTTCAATATGGCCGGCAACTTAGGCTTCGTGGCCGCCCATCTTCTCAATGTGGCCGACCGCTTAGGCTTCATGGATGGCCATCCTTCTCAATGTAGCCGACCAATTAGGCTTCGTGGTTGGCCCATCCTTCAAAATGTGTCCGACAACTTATTCGTCGTGGCCAACCGCTTACGCTTCGTGGCTGGCCATCTTTTCAATGTGGCTGACCACTTAGGCTTCCTAGCTGGCCATCCTTCCCAATATGGCTGACCACTTTGGCTTTATGTACGTCCATCCTTCCAAATGTGTCCGTCCATTTAGTCTTCATTTCCGGCCATCCTTCGCAATATGGCCGACCTCTTAGGCTTCGTGGATGACCATTCTTCTCAATGTGGCCGCCCATTCTGGTCAATGAAGTCGGGCATCTTTCTCAATGTGGTCGGCCACTTAGGCTTCGTGGCTGGCCATCCTCCTTAATGTAGTGACCCATCCTTCTTAATGTGGCCAACCGCTTAGGCTTCATGGCTGGCCATTCTTCTTATTGTGGCCGCCACTTAGGTTTCGTGGCTTTCCATCCTCTTCTATATGGCCGGCCACTTAGGCTTCGTGGCTTACCATTCTTCTCAATGTGGCCAGCCATGAAGTCTTCTCAGTGATGTCAATGTAGTCGGCCATCCTTCTCAATGTGGCCGACCACTTAGGCTTCGTGGTTGGCTATCCTTCTCAAAGTGGTCGATCACTTAGGATTCGTGGTTGGCCATCCTTTTAAATGTGACAACTTAGTCATCGTGGACAACCGCTTAGACTTTGTGACCGACCATCCTTATCAATGTAGCCATCCACTTAGTGGTTGTTGTAAGCCATCTTTTTCAATGTGGCCGTAAACTTAGGCTTCATGGCCGGTCATCTTTTGCAATATGGCCGACCACTTAGGCTTTGTGGATGGCCATACTTCCTATGACGGACTGGAAAATTACGCCTAGCGCGCCAGGGAGCACAGGACATAACTTCCCTGATGCGCCATGATGATGCTACTTACCGGGCCTTAAAACTAGGCAAATGCACGTTCATCTGCCCTTGCAAGCATGTTCGGAGAGCACGATGCAACCAAATTAGCTTCTACACCGTTACAACTTACCCCTTTTCTGCGAAGTTTTTAAAGACTTGAAGGCTATGGCCGATGCACCTAACGTGCATCACTGGCTACCGAGTCTTATTTAGGCATAAGGCATGCCTTGAACGTACGCATAAGCCATTGCAGGCCTAATACCCCCTCTTCACATAGCTTAGAAAATTTTAGGTTATATAAACTAATGTGTACTCGCTAAAAACAACTACATGCCATAAACTGCGACCCAAACGAACTCCTAACGAAGAAGTTATTAAGAAAACAAAAACTTTCTTTAAACGGAAAAACGGCCTTTTGAGGCCCTAAACGACGGAATTTGGCTAAAATTCAAAGACCGTGATGCAAAGAATCACATCTTGATCGTTGGTTTGTTTTTAATCAATTTATCCCCCTCTTGAGCTAAATTACGACACTCGGGGTTTTAGCCTCCAGATAGGCTATAACTTGCTCATCTGCATCAACTTGTCTTTCTCGTGTCAAGGATGCATCTATCAGGCTCATGTCGTACTTGCCTTAGGCTTATGCAAACTCCGCTGTAACACCCCGTGTTTTTAGCATGGCGCATACTATAACACTCCAAAGCTTCCATTGGTTGGTAAGAGGTAGATTGGCTTAAGGAAAATACCGCGCCAAAATGGTGCATTATGTTTGGCATTTGGCCAAGAGCCAAATCTCGAATCAAATGATGCATTAGGCCAGTTGGGTAGGTGGCCTTTAGCTTGTAGCGTAATCATTGCGCATTATGAAAGCTATTGGCTTATAGCCAATATCACACAATCATTGTGTATCAGGCCAGAGAGGGATGACCAAACGAGTGTTGCACAATCATTACGCACAATCATCACACGCAATCATTATGCTAACGCACAATCATTACACTCAATCATTGTGCTAATGCGCAATCATTACACGCAATCATTGTGTGAATATGCAATCATTGCTCATGAACAGTGAAGCAGGCATGTCAATTTGGTCCCCTTTCCATACTTGTAGAAATTCCATTAAGACATATATAGGGAGGGGTAGTTGGTTGAAGGTGCATATGCGGACTATGCGCCAAGTAAGCTTCATAGCTTAGCCGGAAGAGTATAAATGATGCCTAAGGCTCATTTATAGTTGCGTAGCCTTTCAAATGGGGCATGTGATGTGAAGGCATTACTATGCCATGCCGCGGAGCCGATAATGCATAATCGTTGTGCATTTTGACGAAACGGCCGATACGGACCAGGCCATTATCATTATTGCTAGGCCATAGCCTTGCAATTGAGTTGGCTTAAGTTACTATCCCTTCGGGATGAACTGCGGTCTGTGCTTGATCCCTTTAGAGTAGGGAAGGGTACGTAGGCAGCCGCAATGAGTTGCAACATTGCCGGCCCAGCACTTTGTCACTCATATCATCTAATTGTGAGATGATTGCGACATTTTGGCCTCTCATATCATCTGGCTCGGTAGCTCGATGCAAGAGATGATTGTGGCCAAGCTTGATGAGGCAAGTTGCATTACATTCCTTTGATGCTCATACTTCCTATCAAGGCGTTTGACTTAGGCATGTTATAGCCTATCTGGAGGCTAAAAACCCGATTGTCGTAATTTAGCTCAAGACGGGTCTAAATTGATTGGAAACGACCTAACGATTAGGGCCTCAAGCCGTTTTAGGAAAGTTTTTGTGTTCTTAATAAACCCTTTGCAGAACAGGGGTAAGTTGGAACGGTGTGGAAGCTAAGTTAGCTGCATCATGCTCCACGAGCATGCTTGCAAGGGCAAATGGACGTGCATTTTCCTAGCTTAAAGGCCCGGATCGTAGCTTTCATCATGGCGCATCGGGGAAGTTATGGCCTGCGCGCCCAAGCCTGCCAGGCGTAATTTTTCGGTCCGTCACAGTTGGTATCAGAGAAAGTTCAAAGATAACTCTAGGGACTATGCGGAGTGGACTAGTCAACGAGTAATTTTACTTCAAAAAGGAAATAAAGTTGGAGAGTAGGCTGACTTTTATGCGGAAAGGAGTTTGTAACTGCTGTGCCAGTTAATATGCGAATCGAGTTGAGCTTGTTTGAGTGTTGTGAGTTTGCCTGGCTTAAGTGGAACCCCACTTACGAGTAGATATCCGGAAGACGTCTGGGACGGTGGGTAGACAATGGGACTGATCATCCCCACATGTTAGCAACTGGCCAATGGTGTGCGTTGTCATGCCCGGCTAGCATCCCACTTACGAGTGGCAACCTGGATGACCGTCAGGGACGGTGGGCAACTGGATTCTGTTCCACGCAGTACTGCGTTAGGATCTTGTCATTTCGATGACATCTTAAACCTTGTGAACTTTAGGGATTCCTGAGTAGTAGTATGGGACGCCCTTTGGGATTCCAACTATGACTGACCGGAAAATTACACCTGGCGTGCCTGGGCGTGCAGGCCATAATTCCCTTAATGCGCCCTGATGATGCTACGATCCGGACCTTAAAGCAAGGCAAATGCCCGTTTATTTGCGCTTGCAAGCATGCTCGTGGAGCATATGATGTGGTCAATTTAGCTTCCACACTGTTCCAACTCACCCTTGATTCGCAAAGGATTTATTAAAAAAAATAAAAACTTTTTTAAAACAGGAAAAACGGCCTTATGAGGCCCTAAACAATGGAATTTGGCTAAAATCCCAAGACCATGATCACGTCTTGATCATCGGTCCGTTTCCAATCAATTTAGACCCGTCTTGAGCTAAATTACGACACTCGGGTCTTTTTAGCCTCCAGATAGGCCATAGCTTGCTCATCTGCATCAACTTGTCCTTCTCGTGCCAAGGGTTCCGCTATCAGGCTCATGCCGTACTTTCCTTAGGCTTATGCAAGATCCGGTAACTTGCATATTTATGTAACTTACTTTCGAGGTCATGCCCAATACGCTATTGGTACACGCCTAAGTCGAACGCCTTGATAGGAAGTATGAGCATCCAAGGAATGGAATGCAACTTGCCTCATCAAGTTTGGCCATAATCATTTCTTGCATCGAGCTACCAAGCCCGACTATATGAGAGGCCGGTATGCCGCAATCATCTCACAATTAGATGATATGAGCGACAAAGTGTTGGACCGGTAATGCTGCAACTCATTGCGGCTGCCTACGTACCCTTCCCTACTCTAAAGGGATCAAGCATAAACCTTAGTTCACCCTCGAAGGGACAAGCAACTTAAACCAACTCGTTCGCAAAGCCGTGGCTAAGCAATAATGGTAATGGCCTGGTCCGTATAGGCCGTTCCGTTAAGATGCACAATGATTATGCATCATCGGGTCCACGGCGTGGCATTGTTATGCCTTCGCATCATATGCCCCATTGGCAATGTTATGGAGCGATAAATGAGACTTAAGCATCATTTATACTCTTCCGGCTAAGCTATGAAGCTTACTTGGTACATGGTCCGCATATGCACCTTCAACCAACTACCCCTGTTCTGCAACTGACAATTTGAGATTCTCGTTATCGTTGTGGACTCTTTTTTTATTTCTGAGTGTGCAGAATGGGACGTATGCTCATAAAGTCCTAATCGATGCTCCATGACAGATTGAAGAAACCTTATGTGATTTATGGGCATCTGGTATGGGACTTTTGCTCAGGAATCCAAACCGAAGAGATTGTCCACAATAGTTTTATTTTGAATTTCGGGGATGAAATTCTATAAAGCGGTGAATATTGTAACACCCCGTGTTTTTAGCATGGCGCATGCTAAAAGATGTGCCATGGACTGAGATGAAGCTTCATCCAAAGCTTCCGTTGGTTGGTAAGAGGTAGATTGGCTTAAGGCCAATACCACGCCAAAATGGCGCATTGTGTTTGGCATTTGGCCAAGAGCCAAATCTCGCATCAAATGATGCATTAGGCCAGTTGGGTATGTGGCCTTGAGCTTGCAGCGTAATCATTGCGCATTATGAGAGCTATTGGCTTATAACCAATATCGCACAATCATTGTACATCAGGCCAGATGGGGCTGGCCTAACTAATGTTGCACAATCATTATGCGCAATCATCACACGCAATCATTATGCTAACGCGCAATCATTGTGCTAACGCGCAATCATTGTGCTAATGCGCAATCATTACACGCAATCGTTGTGTGAATACACAATCATTACACGCAATCATTGTGCGAATACACAATCATTGCTCATGAACAGTGAAGCAAGCATGTCAATTTGGTCCACTTTCAATACTTGTAGAAATTCCATTAAGACATATATAGGGAGGGGTAGTTGGTTGAAGGTGCATATGCGGACTATGCTCCAAGTAAGCTTCATAGCTTAACCGGAAGAGTATAAATGATGCCTAAGGCTCATTTATAGTTGCGTAGCCTTTCGAATGGGGCATGTGATGTGAAGGCATTACTATGCCATGCCGCGGACCCGATAATGCATAATTGTTGTGCATTTTGACGAAACGGTCTATACGGACCAGGCCATTATCATTATTGCTAGGCCACAGCTTTGCAATTGAGTTGGCATAAGTTACTATCCCTTTGGGATGAACTACGGTCTGTGCTTGATCCCTTTAGAGTAGAGAAGGGTACGTAGGCAGCCGCAATGAGTTACAACATTGCCGGTCCATCACTTTGTCACTCATATCATCTAATTGTGAGATGATTGAGACATTTTGGCCTCTCATATCATCTGGCTCGGTAGCTCGATGCAAGAGATGATTGTGTCCAGACTTGAAGAGGCAAGTTGCATTCCATTCCTTGGATTCTCATACTTCCTATCAAGGCATTTAAATTAGGCATGTTATAGCCTATCTGGAGGCTAAAAACCCGATTGTCGTAATTTAGCTCAAGACGGGTCTAAATTGATTGGAAACGGCCCAACGATTAGGGCCTCAAGCCGTTTTAGGAAAGTTTTTGTGTTTTTAATAAACCCTTTGTAGAACAGGGGTAAGTTGGAACGGTGTGGAAGCTAAGTTAGTCGCATCATGCCCCACGAGCATGCTTGCAAGGGAAAATGGACGTGCATTTGTCTTGCTTAAAGGCCTGGATCGTAGCTTTCATCATGGCACATTGGGAAAGTTATGGCTTGCTCGCCCAAGCCTGCCAAGCGTAATTTTCCGTTCCGTCACATCCGCTAACTTGTATATTTATGTAGCTTTCTTTCTAGGCCATGCCCAATTCACAATTGGTGCATATGCCAACTCCGTGTAGTTTTATAGGTAGTATGAGCGTTTAGTGAACGGCATGAAAACAAGCCTCAACAAGTGTGGCCAAAATCATTCCTTGCATCGCAATAACGAGCAAGATGATATAAGGGGACAAGATGCCGCAATCATCTCACAATTAGATGATATGGGCGACAATGTGCTGAACCAGTAATGTTGCAATTCATTGGGTCTGCCTACGTACGCTTCCCTACTCAAAAGGGATCAAGCAAAGACTGTAGTTCATCCTCGAAGGGACAGCAACTTAAGCCAAACTCGTTTGCAAGGACGTGGCCAAGCAATAATGGTAATGGCCTAGTCCGTGTAGGACGTTTCCTTCAAAATGCATATAGTTTGCGTATTATCGAATCCGCGACATGGCATAGTGATGCCTAAGCATCAAATTCCCTATTTGCAACGTTACGCAGCTATAAATGGGGCTTAAGCATCATTTTTATTCTTTCGGCTAAGCTATGAAGCTTACTTGGTCCATGGTCCGCATATGCACCTTCAACCAACTACCCCTCCCTATATATGTTTACTTGACATTTCTACAACTTTCGAAAGAGGAAAGGATTGACATTCACCAAGTATCATATTTGAGGTGCTTGCTTCACTATTCATGGTCGTTGCAACGTATTTTTTAATAACCGGCAATGATTGCTGAGTTTCTGTTTTATATTGCACAATGATTGCGTGTCATTCGTTCTGGCTATTGCACAATGATTGCGCATCACTCGTTCTGGCTGTTTCCCAATGATTGCGCATCACTTGTTCTGACGTATCGCACAATGATTGTGCAACACTCGTTCTGGCTATTGCACAATAAATCCAGAACGAGTGATGCGCAATCATTGTACAATACAAAACAAAAAATCATTGTGCAATAGCCAGAATGAGTGTTGTGCATTCATTGTGCAATACGCCAGAACAAGTGTTAAACAATTATTGTGCAACAACTAAAACAAGTGACGCGCAATCATTGTGCTATACAAAACAGAAACTCAGTAATCATTGCCGGTTATTCAGAAATACATGGCAACGGCAATGAATAGTGAAGCAAGCACCTCAAAAATGGTACTTGGTGAATGTCAATCCTTTCCCCTTTCCTAAGTTGTAGAAATGTCAAGTAAACATAAATAGGGAGGGGTAGTTGGTTGAAGGTGCATATGCGGACCATGGACCAAGTAAGCTTCATAGCTTAGCCGAAAGAGTATAAATGATGCGTAAGCCCATTTATAGCTGTGTAGCCTTGAAAATAGGTCATTTGAAGCTTAGGCATCACTATGCCATGTCGCGGACTCGATAATGCGTAACCTTTGTGCATTTTAACGGAACGGCCTATACATACTAGGCCATTACCATTATTGCTTGGCCACGTCCTTGCAAAATAGTTTGGCTTAAGTTGATGTGCCTTTGATGATGAACTACAATCTATGCTTGATCCATTTAGAGTCGAGAAGGGTACGTAGGAAGTCACAATGATTTGCAACATTGCCGGCCCAGCACATTGTCGCTCATATAATCTAATTGCAAGATGATTGCGGCATACTAGCCCCTCATATTATCTGGCTCGTTATTGTGATGCAAGAGATGATTGTAGCCACACTTGATGCGGCTAGTTTACATGATATTCATTGGATGCTCATACTGCCTATTTGGCTACACGGAGTTGGCATATGCACCAATTGTGAATTGGGCATCGCCTAGAAAGTAAGCTACATCAATATGCAATTTAGCGGAGCTTGCATAAGCCTAAGGAAAGTACGACATGAGCCTGATAGATGCACCCTTGATACAAGAAAGACAAGTTGATGCAGATGAGCAAGCTATAGCCTATCTGGAGGCTAAAAACCCAATTGTCGTAATTTAGCTTAAGACGAGTGATGTGTTTTGTAGTTGTAGTGGTAAAAAGATTCGTTGCTCGAACTTGTGAAGGATAACTTTAGACTTAAATTCAAAACTAAAATAGAAAAATCACTAAAAATTATAGCAAACACTGACAAAGTTGATTTCAATATTAAAAGAACACTGAGGATAAGATTCCACTATTTTTCCAAGTTCAAAGTGATTTTATCTAGTATTTATATTTATTCAATTTTTGCGTTTAATTTGATTCTAAGCTATTGCAACATATAGATTTTCAAAATAACAAGTGTAAATCCAAAGTATAAAGCATCAAGAACCTATGGCTAAGCATGCTCTATCAAAAGAAATAACAATTGCTTAACAAAAATCATTCAAACAATTATAAATCAAGGCAAATAATCATAAAAATAATTGAAATAAAATAAATAAAATAAAATATACCACTTTTTGTTGGAAAAATAGCTTCCTCTATCGCCTCAGCAATGGGGTTTAGCTCCTCATATTAATCATAATCTCAAAATACATGTTTATGGCTCAAAAGTTGATTAAAAGGGAGAAAAGTGTTAAAACAGCGGATTCTGCAGTTGCTGAAAGTCTAAATCAGAAGTCGGAATTGTTGCTGAAAGGCTTCGGTGACTGCAGGAAGATGCGACCGTAACTCGTTGTCACTGAAAATAAGTCTGCTTCTGCAACTGTCTCTGAGGGTCTAATGTTCTTCGTGTTCTTCTTCTTTGCAGCAGCAGAAAAGTTTCTGTATCGACTCCAGTTGATTTTTTTACGCTTCTCTAAGGCTCTAAACTTCTCCAAACTCTTCCAAATTGTTCGTATCCCCAAATATGACTCGAACACTTATATATAGCCACTAAACACAAAATCTCTCGAGTTAATCCAAATCTTTTCGTTTTTTCTTCACCGCACATTACGGGATTTTAATCTTCTTTTTACGCGTTAACTTGGTTTCCAAACTCTCTTAAACTATCCCAGGATTGAATAAGGACTCCATACACTCCTATCTTGCCGTAAACTCTTCACAAACTCTTTTGTAAACCGAAAACAACTCAAAATATGAATTCTCCCTGTTTTGCTCCAACACGGATTTCTATCCCTGTTTAATCGATTCTACAGCTCATACCATACTTGTTTATCCTTAACAGGGTTAACCCAATGAAAATCAGCCCTTGAATCGCCTTAAAAATCATCCAAAATTCGAAACAGAAATTCTGTTTTCTGTAAAAGTTTTTCCCGCCATTTTTTTTGTTTTCAAATGATGAAGATGGGTGCTAAAGATGAATTTGGGCTACACATAGCCATGGGTGCCCCTTATCCGCTGCTGGAGTCCGTATAACACTTGTCCCTTGAGGTGCATTTAGACAACTTTTCGAGCCGATTTTCCCAAAAATGTTTATTCCCCAAAAATACCTACAAAGGGATAAAATACTAACATTAGCACAAAAAATGGGTACTAAAAATATATACAATAGAGATGAAAATAGACACATAAATGCGTCTATCAAATACCCCCAAACTTATTATTTGCTAGTCCCGAGCAAATTAAAACTACAAAATAAAATCCTAATTCACTGTCCCAGGCATCGTCGGTTGCACTTAGCATGTGCAACAAGCCTTTAAACCCCTAGGTGGCCCTAGCGGCCGAGTTATAGTCTCGGGAGGGTTTACCAGAGGTGTACCCACAAAACCTTTACTCCAGATCCTAGCTATCTACGCAGAACCTTGGAATGCACTAAAGAATCTCCTTGGTTGGCATACTTATTGATTACGGGAGGAAGTACCTTGATGCGAAATTCCAATTGCTGTATATGAGTTTGCACTCAATTATACTAAAATTCATATATAAGTGACAGAGCTCTACTCAGATAGTCGCACTATGGACATCAATATCTGGAATCATACAAATCACATGAATAGATTAAGAAGATGGATGTAGAAATAGATGGTTGCGAATGGACTTCAATGCCAAGATGAACCTATGACCTAGTGGATTGAGATACTGGCCTGGACTAATATCAACACAACTGGCATATACAAGGGGACCAGTGGTCGATAATCCTAATTCTAAATCAACTCGTCTGGCATATACAAGGGAACCAGCGGTCGATTTATTGAACACAATTTTTTTTTTTTTTTTATTTTAACGACATGATTAGATCTTTTGGATCCAAGCGCATGCTTCTTGTCAGCAGATTACATGGTAATTCCCGTGGATCCTGCATTCCACGCTTGTTTAGGCGACGGAGACAGGGAGAACACACACATATTGCTATCCAAGTGTTATTTATTCCGATTGGTCTAATTGGTCTGGTTTTTTTTTTTTTTTTTTTTTTAGTAACTCAATCACTCTATTTCAACCCAGCAGACATCAACATAAAAATTTGCAAAAACAAAAACAGAAGTAATAGGATGATTCCGAGATACGGTGAAACTATCATGTTATTTCTAACACCTGAGCTCCGTGCTTTTATGAATAGACTCTTATAGACGTTTCCATCTAATCAGATTGGTTCCTCAACTCCTAAACCATAATGCTTCCATCCACTTAGATTAGTTAGTGCACTCCTTAATAGGCATAAATTTCTAGGCTCTGGAGATTATTTATTACGACAAAAAGGGACAAAAAGTTTCTACCCCACCTCCAAACTTAAATCTAACATTGTCCTCAATGTTTCTAATTAAAGAACAATACCAAAAGTATAAATAACATGAGGAATCAGTAAAAAGAGAAGTTAGAAAGATAGTACCTAGGTGAAGTGGAATCAAAAACCTACAAAAATAATATACAACATACAAATCGCCTCGATGGTCAATCAAGGTAAACAGGGTCCTCCAGAGGGACCTCCTCAACATCACCTGTAGGAAAAGGCTCTAAAAAGGGCTTCAATCTCTGACCGTTAACCTTTGAAGAACTACTACCATCTGGTGTCTCAATCTCAATAGCACCATGAGGAAAAATAGTACGAACAAAAAAAGGACCGGTCCACCGAGAGCGCAACTTCCCGGGGAATAGATGCAAACGAGTGTCATACAGAAGAACTTTTTGACCTGGAGAAAATGACTTTCGTAAAATATTCTTATCATGCACAAGTTTCATTTTGTTCTTATACTCCTTAGCACTATCGTACGCATCTCTACGAATCTCGTCCAACTCATTGAGCTGGAGCTTTCTGTGAGCTCCTGCCTTGTCAAGTGAAAAGTTTAGCTGCTTAATAGCCCAGTAGGCTCTATGCTCTAACTCAACAGGTAGGTGACATGCCTTGCCAAAAACTAAACGATAGGGTGACATTCCAATGGGTGTCTTAAACGCAGTACGATAAGCCCATAAGGCATCAGTAAGCCTCGACGACCAGTCTTTCCTATTAGGACTAACTGTTTTCTCTAGAATACGCTTAATTTCCCTATTGGAGACCTCTACCTGACCACTAGTCTGTGGGTGATATGGGGTAGCTACTTTATGGGTAATACCATATTGTTTCATTAAAAGAGCAAACGGTCTATTACAAAAGTGTGCACCCCCATCACTAATGGTAGCTCGTGGCGTACCGAAACGTGTAAGTATATTCTCTTTCAAAAACTGGACTACGACCCTGTGGTCATTTGTTCTACACGGAACCGCCTCAACCCACTTAGACACATAGTCAACAGCGACAAGTATGTAAAGATAACCAAAAGAATTAGGAAATGGACCCATAAAATCAATGCCCCACACATCAAAGACCTTAATCACTAAAATAGGGTTCAAAGGCAGCATATTTCTACGGGAAATGGTTCCTAACCTATGGCAACGCTCACAAGAAACACAATGACTATGGGAGTCTTTAAACAACGAAGGCCAGTAAAATCCACACTGCAATATCTTAGCAACAGTCTTCTTAGCACTAAAATGACCCCCACATGCATGTTCATGACAAAAGGAAATAATACTGGACTGGTCACTCTCAGGTATACATCTCCTAATAATCTGGTCTGGACAATACTTAAACAGGTAAGGATCGTCCCAAAAGAAATGATTAACCTCGGCTAAAAACCTAGAACGATCTTGTTTACCCCACTGTTGAGGCATTCGACCAGTAACAAGATAGTTCACTATATGTGCGTACCAAGGTGATTGGGAAACAGAGAACAATTGTTCATCAGGAAAGCTATCCCTTATAGGAAGAGAATCATTAGAATGATCAACAACTAGCCTAGAAAAGTGATCTGCTACTACATTTTCTGCCCCCTTTTTGTCTCTAATGTCTAGAGAAAATTCTTGCAACAAGAGGATCCATCTAATCAATCTAGGTTTCGTATCCTTCTTAGACAAAAGGTATTTCAAAGCAGCATGATCGGTATAGATTACAACCTTAGAACCTAGTAGATAGGATCTAAACTTATCCAAGGAAAACACGATGGCTAACAGTTCCTTCTCGGTAGTTGTATAATTCAGTTGGGCATCATTCAGAGTTTTGCTAGCATAGTAAATCACATGAAGTAATTTGTTTTCTCGCTGTCCTAACACAACGCCTATAGCATAATCTGAAGCATCACACATAATCTCAAAGGGTAGGTTCCAGTTAGGTGCCTGGACTATGGGGGTAGTAGTGAGTAAACTCTTAAGCTTCTCAAAAGCCTCTAAACACGCATCATCAAAGACAAACTTAACATCTTTTGCAAGCAAATTGCAAAGAGGTCTAGAAATTAAGCTAAAATCCTTAATGAATCGACGATAAAATCCTGCATGCCCTAAGAATGACCTAATATCTTTTACGGTTTTTGGGACCTGTAAAGTCTTAATAAGATCAACTTTGGCTTTGTCTACCTCTATACCCTTAGAGGATACGATGTGCCCTAACACAATTCCTGATCTAACCATAAAATGGCATTTTTCCCAATTAAGCACTAAATTCTTTTCCTTACACCTAGTCAACACTAATGTCAAATGATGCAAGCACTCATCGAAAGATGAACCAAACACTGAAAAATCATCCATAAAGACCTCTAAAAACCGTTCTACCATATCAGAAAATATGCTCATCATGCAACGCTGAAAGGTCGCAGGGGCATTACATAGCCCGAAAGGCATGCGTCTATATGCAAAGGTACCAAAGGGACAGGTAAAAGTGGTTTTCTCTTGGTCTTCTGGGGCAATGACGATCTGATTATATCCGAAGTAGCCATCTAAGAAGCAATAATGACTATGTCCAGCTAATCTCTCTAGCATTTGGTCGATGAAAGGAAGGGGGAAGTGGTCCTTCCTTGTGACCTTGTTCAATTTCCTATAGTCAATACAGACACGCCATCCCGTGGTCATTCGGGTTGGGATTAACTCGTTATTATCATTCTGGACTACAGTGATACCTGATTTCTTGGGGACAAC
Source organism: Papaver atlanticum (assembly GCA_023531105.1). Classification (NCBI taxonomy): domain Eukaryota; kingdom Viridiplantae; phylum Streptophyta; class Magnoliopsida; order Ranunculales; family Papaveraceae; genus Papaver; species Papaver atlanticum. The sequence goes on from JAJJMB010005117.1 coordinate 2,090,587, forward strand.
CTGAACGGGGTTGACCCACTTACTGTCCGAAATTGGGTAAATAATACCCGCATCTAACAACTTAAGCACCTCTTTTCGAACTACCTCTTTTATGTTAGGGTTCAGTCGACGTTGCATCTCCCTAGAAGGTTTGGAATCTTCCTCTAAATGAATCTGATGCATACACACAGTAGGACTTATACCCTTAATGTCTGCTATAGTCCACCCTAAAGTTTCCTTATTATCTTGAAGTACATTCGCTAGCCTACTTTCCTGATCACTATCCAAATCGGAAGCTACAATCACAGGTAACGTCTCAGATGGGCCTAAAAACACATACTTTAGAGTGTCGGGTAGTGGTTTAAGGTCCAACTTAGGAGGCTCTTCTAAAGAAGGAATTAAGGTAGTCTCAGAAACTGGTAATTGTTCGAACCTAGCTTTCCATCTATTAGTGTCTAACATAGGGGTAGAATCTAATAGGGCATTTACTTCTTCAATAGTGCTATCGTTGTCAAAATCTAAACCAAAATGGGATAGACAACTTTCTAATGGGTCTTCAGACAAAATGTTTGGTAATGACTCCTGAATTAAGGCTTCTTTCATGTTCACCTCTTCAACACATATGTCATCTAGCTCATAAGGTAGCTTACTGACATTGAAAATATTCATCTCCATAGTCATATTACCAAAATACAAATTCATCACACCATTTCGACAGTTAATGATCGCATTAGACGTAGCTAAAAATGGGCGACCTAAAATCACAGGTATCTGGTTCTCTGGGTCGGGGACAGTTTGGGTATCTAGCACAACAAAATCCACTGGATAAATAAACTTGTCGACCTCAATGAGAACATCCTCGATAACACCTCGAGGAATTTTAACGGACCTATCAGCTAACTGTAGTGTCATCTGAGTAGGTTTCATTTCACCAAGTCCTAGCTGTAAATACACATGGTACGGCAATAAGTTCACACTGTCTCCTAAGTCAAGTAAAGCTTTTTCTACCCGGAATTTACCTATTGTACAAGCAATGGTAGGGGAACCTGGGTCTTTGTACTTTGGAGTTGTGGTATTCTGAATGATTGAATTTACGTGACTAGCTAAAAAGGCTTTCTTATGGACGCTAAGTTTTCGCTTTCGCGTACACATATCCTTAAGGAACTTGGCATAAGCAGGAATTTGCCTAATTGCATCTAATAAAGGAAGGTTTATGGTAACTTGCTTAAAAACCTCCAATATGTCATTAAAGTTCGATTCCTTTTTTGTTGGTACTAATAGCTGGGGAAATGGGGCTCTAGGCACAGAATCAGACTTCTCAGGGACCGAATTGACATCATCAGAAACTTTATCGGTCTCCTCAACTATGGGTGTTCCTGAGGGGTGAACTACAGTATGTCCACTATCAGGCATGGTTACTCCATTGTCTACAATTCTACCACTCCTAAGGGTTCTAATAGCATTCAATTGATTCGATGATTTTGTACCTACTTCATGAACTCCTCTAGGGTTGGGTTGTGTTTGACTAGGAAACCTACCTTTTTCTCTCAAAGACTCATTTATCAGACCTACCTGGGTTTTTAACTCGGAAATAGCCTGACAATTTTCTTGTCCTATCTTGTTACTAGCTTGTAGACTTTGTTCTACTGATTGCTGAAATTTTGCAGTTTGCTGAGTTAACAAAACGAGAGACTCCTCTAGGCTTAGGGTTTTCTTATCCGACTGACCCGAAGGATTCTTAGCATAACTAAAGCCTGGGGGAGCATTAGAATTACTAAACTGACCTTGATTCTGGCCTTTAGACCATGAAAGGTTCAGATGGTTTCTCCACCCCGGATTATAGGTTTCTGAATATGGGTCAAATTTCTGACGATTATCGAGTCTAGTGTTATTATAAAGAGCATTGGCTTGCTCTTCATTATTCTGGCCTTCCCAAAAAGGCTCCAATCTACCACTAGTGTGACCCACTTCTAGAGCTTCTAACCTTTTAGCTATCGCTGCAATCTTGGCATCTGATTCATAGCCTCTTTCTACCCTATTAACGTTTCCTCTGCTTAGAAGAATTGTTTTCTGGGGTTCCCTACTATTTTCCCATTGTTGGGTCTTTTCGGCGATTTCATTCAAAAATGTCATCGCCGCATCAACAGTTTGGTTCTCAAACCCACCTGGACACAGAGCTTCAACCGTGGATATTGTGGAATAATCTAAACCCTCATAAAGGATCTGAACTAGCCTAACCTTTTCTAAACCATGGTGAGGACATTGTGTTAACAAATCATTGAACCTTTCCAAATACCTATACAAAGATTCTCCCTCTTGTTGTGAAAATGTGCAGATTTGCGTCCTAATAGACGATGTTTTATGCCTAGGGAAAAACTTATTGAAAAAGGCAGATGTAAGTTGTTCATATGTTTCGATTGACTCAGAAGTCAAACTATACAGCCACGATTTGGCTTTATCTTTCAGGGAAAAGGGAAATAACCTAAGTTTCAAAGCATCATCATCTAAGCCTCTAATTCTTAGGGTACTACAAATTTCTTCAAAATCCCTAACATGGAAATAAGGGTTTTCATTTTCTTTCCCTAAAAAGATTGGGAGCATCTGTATGGTCCCAGGTCTAAGCTCATAATTGGCTTCTGTGTCAGCTAACTTAATACATGAGGGACGAGTAGTCCTAGTCGGATTCAACAAAGCTTTCAAAGTAGCCATTTCTGGTGCTATCGGAGTATTGGGGATTCTCTCTTCAGTAAAAGGAGTACGTTCAAAACAGGACTCTCCAAAAATCGGACCTTCTAGGTCAAGGTAATCGAGACGCTTTGAACTGCTAGGTTTTTCTTTAACAAATCTACCTAGGGCGTCTCTCTTACGTTCAGGCATACACACGAATTTCCTAAATTGGAAGGGTAAGCAATCGCAAAACAAGGACGACTCAACCAAATCAACCCTATTGATTTCTAGCAAACAAAAAGCATGATGGCTCCACTTAGATTGTTTCTAGACCAGCTTCTACTCTTCCAAGAGGCAACTGGGTATAATTTTAGCAAACCTCGTAGGACGATCTGAATAAAGTAAGTCGAAGAGAAGTAGGAGAAGCTCAGAGGAGCTTTGATACCCCCACCTCTTTGGCAACGTTTCCCTGGGTTACAAGGCGGCTCTAATCGACTTACAGTAATCTTCCTAAACTTTGAGTTAGGCTAACAAGATACCCAATACGATCCTTTTGAACGACTTTCCTATAAGCTCGTTACCCTATCGGTCTCGTTCTAGTCAATATTTTAAGCTTAGGTTCGCGTTCGGTATCGTTTTCCTAAGGCGGGCAAGAAGAGAACGGTGATGAAATCCGAACCCTTATCTTGTATGGCCAGGCCTTGCCCTTTACTAGGAAAATAAATGTCCGTATTCAATTCCTCAGCATATATGCACCTTAAAGAAGACAGTAAACCCGTTGACAGGGGATTCACGGGTGTTTAAAAGTTTACCTCCCGTACCAGACGGGCGAAGAACCGTTGTAGTCGACTCGGTCCACTGACTCCTGTGTCAATGTGCGAACCCGAGGGGCCGAGACGATATCGTAATCGTCGTCCTTCCCTGCAAATAGTTTATATATTTAAGGATACCCTTCCGTAGGGTATATAAAAATAATAATAATGTCCCAAAGTTCACAGTCCAAAGTTCAAAAATAAAGTGCAAAATAAAAATAAAATAAAAAATTACAAAAATAAATGATATCCTAATACAATTTCTAAAAAAAAAAATCTAAAGAAATAAAAATTAAAATTAAAATAAAATCTAAAAAATAAAATAAAATTTCTTTGTCTTTCTTTTGCTTTTCTTTTAGCTTTTATCCCTGGCTCAAATTCTTTTCGTTCCAAAACCTGTAGACAAAAGACAAATACCCAAAAACGTAAAATAAAAAAAAATAAAAAAAATAAAAAAAAATAACAAAAATAAATCTAAAACCCTAAAAACAAGTCCGCGTCGGCGGCGCCAAAAATTGATGTGTTTTGTAGTTGTAGTGGTAAAAAGATTCGTTGCTCGAACTTGTGAAGGATAACTTTAGACTTAAATTCAAAACTAAAATAGAAAAATCACTAAAAATTATAGCAAACACTGACAAAGTTGATTTCAATATTAAAAGAACACTGAGGATAAGATTCCACTATTTTTCCAAGTTCAAAGTGATTTTATCTAGTATTTATATTTATTCAATTTTTGCGTTTAATTTGATTCTAAGCTATTGCAACATATAGATTTTCAAAATAACAAGTGTAAATCCAAAGTATAAAGCATCAAGAACCTATGGCTAAGCATGCTCTATCAAAAGAAATAACAATTGCTTAACAAAAATCATTCAAACAATTATAAATCAAGGCAAATAATCATAAAAATAATTGAAATAAAATAAATAAAATAAAATATACCACTTTTTGTTGGAAAAATAGCTTCCTCTATCGCCTCAGCAATGGGGTTTAGCTCCTCATATTAATCATAATCTCAAAATACATGTTTATGGCTCAAAAGTTGATTAAAAGGGAGAAAAGTGTTAAAACAGCGGATTCTGCAGTTGCTGAAAGTCTAAATCAGAAGTCGGAATTGTTGCTGAAAGGCTTCGGTGACTGCAGGAAGATGCGACCGTAACTCGTTGTCACTGAAAATAAGTCTGCTTCTGCAACTGTCTCTGAGGGTCTAATGTTCTTCGTGTTCTTCTTCTTTGCAGCAGCAGAAAAGTTTCTGTATCGACTCCAGTTGATTTTTTTACGCTTCTCTAAGGCTCTAAACTTCTCCAAACTCTTCCAAATTGTTCGTATCCCCAAATATGACTCGAACACTTATATATAGCCACTAAACACAAAATCTCTCGAGTTAATCCAAATCTTTTCGTTTTTTCTTCACCGCACATTACGGGATTTTAATCTTCTTTTTACGCGTTAACTTGGTTTCCAAACTCTCTTAAACTATCCCAGGATTGAATAAGGACTCCATACACTCCTATCTTGCCGTAAACTCTTCACAAACTCTTTTGTAAACCGAAAATAACTCAAAATATGAATTCTCCCTGTTTTGCTCCAACACGGATTTCTATCCCTGTTTAATCGATTCTACAGCTCATACCATACTTGTTTATCCTTAACAGGGTTAACCCAACGAAAATCAGCCCTTGAATCGCCTTAAAAATCATCCAAAATTCGAAACAGAAATTCTGTTTTCTGTAAAAGTTTTTCCCGCCATTTTTTTTGTTTTCAAATGATGAAGATGGGTGCTAAAGATGAATTTGGGCTACACATAGCCATGGGTGCCCCTTATCCGCTGCTGGAGTCCGTATAACACTTGTCCCTTGAGGTGCATTTAGACAACTTTTCGAGCCGATTTTCCCAAAAATGTTTATTCCCCAAAAATACCTACAAAGGGATAAAATACTAACATTAGTACAAAAAATGGGTACTAAAAATATATACAATAGAGATGAAAATAGACACATAAATGCGTCTATCAACGAGTCTAAATTTATTGAAAATAGACAAACGATCAAAATGTGATTCTTTGCATCACGGTCTTCGAATTTTTACCAAATTCCATCATTTAGGGCCTCAAAAGGCCGTGTTTGCCGTTTTAAGAAAGTTTTTGTTTGCTTAATAACTTCTTCGTTAGGAGTCCGTTTGGGTCGCGGTTTGTGGCATATAGTTTTATTTAGCGAGTATTTTCATTATTTTTGATAACCTAAAATTTGCCAAGCTAAGTGAAGAGGGGGTATTAGGCCTGCAATGGCCTATGCGTAAGTACAAGGCATGCGTTATGCATGAACAAGACTCGGTAGCCAGTGATGCATGTAAGGTGCATCGGCCATAGCCTTCAACTATTTAATCACTTCGCAGAACAAGGGTAAGTTGGAACACTGTGCAATTAGATTATATGAGTGACAATGTGCTAGGATGTCAATGCTGCAAATTATTGCGACTGCCTACGTACCCTTCTCTGCTCTAAATGGATCAAGCACAGACCGTAGATCATCCTCGAAGGTACATCAACTCAAGCCAAACTATTTTGCAAGGACGTGGCCAACCAATAATTGTAATGGCCTAGTCTGTATTGGACGTTCCGTCCAAATGCACAAAGGTTGCGTATTAACGATCCGCGACATGGCATAGTGAAGCCTAAGCTTCAAATGCCCTATTTTCAAGGCTACACAACTATAAATGGGGCTTACACATCATTTATACTCTTTCTTCTAAGCTATGAAGCTTACTTGGTCCATGGTCCGCATATGCACCTTCAACCAACTACCCCTCCCTATTTATGTTTACTTGACATTTCTACAACTTAGGAAAGGGGAAAGGATTGACATTCACCAAGTACCATTTTTGAGGTGCTTGATTCACTATCCATGGCCGTTGCCATGTATTTCTGAATAATCAGCAATGATTGCTGAGTTTCTTTTTTGTATTGCACAATGATTGCGCGTCACTTGTTCTCGTTGTTGCACAATAATTGCGCAACACTTGTTCTGGCGTATTGCACAACACTCGTTCTGGCTATTGCACAATGATATTTTTTGTATTGCACAATGATTGCGCATCACTCGTTCTGGATATTGCACAATGATTCACTCGTTCATTGTGCAATAGCCAGAACAAGTGTTGCGTAATCATTGTGCAATATGTTAGAACAAGTGTTGCGTAATCATTGGGCAACAGCCAGAACGAGTGATGCGGAATCATTGTGCAATAGACAGAATGAGTGACGTATAATCATTGTGCAATACAAATTAGAAACTCAGCAATCAATGCCGGTTATTTAGAAATACATGGCAACGGCCATGAATAGTGAAGCAAGCACCTCAAAAATGGTACGTGGTGAATGCCAATCCTCTCCCCTTTCCTAAGTTGTAGAAATGTCAAGTAAACATATATAGGGAGGGGTAGTTGGTTGAAGGTGCATATACGAACTATGGACCAAGTAAGCTTCATAGCTTAGCCGAAAGAGTATAAATGATGCATAAGCCCCATTTATAGTTTCATAGCCTTGCAAAAAGGGAATTTGATGCTTAGGCATCACTATGCCATGTCGCGGACTCGATAATGCGCCATCTTTGTGCATTTTGACGGAACGACCTATACGGACTAGGCTATTGCCATTATTGCTTGACCACGGCCTTGCAACCGAGTTTGGCTTAAGTTGTTGTCCCTTCGAGGATGAACTACGGACTATGCTTGATATCTTTAGAGTAGGTAAGGGTACGTGAGCATCCGCAATGAGTTGCATCATTGCCGGTCCAGCACATTGTCGCTCATATCATCTAATTACGAGATGATTGCGGCATATTGGCCCCTCATATCATCTGGATCGTTATTGCGATGCAATAGATGATTGTGGCCACACTTGATGAGGCTAGATTGCATGCCATTCACTTGATGCCCATACTTCCTATCAAACTACACGGAGTTGGCATATGCACCAATTGTGAATTGGGCATCGCCTAGAAATTAAGCTACATCAATATGCAAGCTAGCGGATCTTTCATAAGCCTAAGGAAAGTACGGCATGAGCCTTATAGATGCACCCTTGGCATGAGAAAGATAAGTTGATACAGATGAGCGAGTTATAGCTCAAGACGGGTCTAAAATGATTAGAAACGGACAAACGATCAAGAAGTGATCTATATATCACGGTCTTGGAATTTTAGACAAATTCCATCGTTTAGGGCCTCAAAAGGCCATTATTGCTGTTTTGGGAAAGTTTTTGTTTACTTAATAACTTATTCGTTAGGAGTCCGTCTGGGTCGCAGTTTGGGGCATATAGTTTTATTTAGTGAGCACTTTCATTATTTTAGATAATCTAAAATTTTCAAAGCTAAGTGAAGAGGGGGGTATTAGGCCTGCAATGGCCTATACGAAATGTCAAGGCATGCCTTATTCCTTAACAAGACTCGGTAGCCAATGATGCATGTAAGGTGCATCGGCCATAGTGTGACGGACCGGAGAATTAGGCCTGGGCGTGCAGGCCATAACTTCCCCGATGCGCCATGATGAAGCTACAGTCCGGTCCTTTAATCTAGGCAAATGCACGTCCATTTGCCCTTGCAAGCATGCTCGTGGAACATGATGCAGCTAACTTATCTTCCACACCATTCTAATCTTACCCTTGTCCGCAAAAGGGTATAAATCCTTGAAGGCTATGGCCACTGCACCTTACATGCATCTCTGGCTTCCGATTACCTTGCCTCAACGTAGGTAATTCATCACTGAATTACCTATCTAGCTGAGCAACCGCCGCACTTCCTCTTCACTAAGCTTCACCATTGCTGAGAGCATGCACTTGTCTTGCCTGTGCCAAGGGTGCATTAATCAGGCTCATGCCGTACTCTCCTTAGGCTTATGCAAGCTCCGTTAACTTGCATATCGATGTAGCTTACTTCCGAGGCTATGCACAATGCGTTATTGGTACATGCCTAAGTCGAACGGATTGATAGAAAGTATGAGCATCCATTGGCTGGCATGCAACTTGCCTCATCAAGTCTGGCCGTAATCATCTCTCGTATCGAGCTACCGAGCTTAGATGATATGAGGGGCCAAAGTATGACAATCATCTCACAATTAAATGATATGAGCGCCAAAGTGCTGGACCGGAAATGCTGCAACTCATGGCGGCTACCTACGTACCCTTCCTTACTCTAAAGGGATCAAGCACAGACCGTAGTTCATCCTCGAAGGGACAGCAACTTAAACCAACTCGTTCGCAAAGCCGTGGCTAAGCAATAATGGTAATGGCCTGGTCCGTATAGGCCGCTCCGTCAAGATGGACAATGATTATGCATCATCGGGTTTGCGGCATGGCATTGTGATACCTTCGCATCATATGCCCCATTGGCAACGTTACGGATCTATAAATCAGACTTAGGCATCATTTATACTCTTCCGGCTAAGCTATGAAGCTTACTTGGTGCCTGGTCCGCTTATGCACCTTCAACCAAGTACCCCTCCCTATATATGTCTTAATGACATTTTACAAGTTAGAATAGGGGAGCAAATTGACATGCTTGCTTCACTATTCATCCGCAATGATTGCGTACTATGATTGCACACAATGATTGCGCGAAAATCGCTTCTGTCGTATTGCACAATGATTGTGCAATACTGGTTCCGTCTATCGCACAATGATTGCGCGACATTCTCTCTGGCGTATTGCACAATAATTGTGCAACGTTTACTTGGCCAGCCCACTCTGGCGTAATGCATCATGATGATACAATATTGGCTCTAGGCCAATCGTCCACATAATGCGTAATGTTTGCGCTGCAATGCCCAAGGCCATCTACCCAGCTGGCCTAATGCATCATTTGATGAGATATTTGGCCCTTAGCCAAATACAAAACATAATGCACCATTTTGGCGCGATATTGGCCTTAAGCCAATCCACCTTTACCAAGCAACGTAAGCTTTAGATGAAGCTTCATCTCAGGCCATGGCGCATCTTTTAGCATGCGCCATGCTAAAAACTCAGGGTGTTACATCATTCACCCCTTTATAGAATTTCGTCCCTGAAATTCAAAACCAAAACTATTTTGGACAAGCTCTTCGGTTTGGATTCCTGAGCAAAAGTCTCATACCAGATGCTCAAAATCACGGGTTTCTTCAAGTTGTCGTGAACATCAATTTAGACCTTCTGAGCAAACGTCCCATACCGCCTGCCCAGGGATCTTAAAGCGCCCACAACGTTACCGAGAATTACAATTGGCTAGTTGCCAAAAGGATATCTCAACAAGGTATCCTAAATGTGCATCCCATACTACATACACAGGAGTCCCTAAAGTTCACAAAGTTGGTGCCAACAATTTGTAGTACTGTGTGGAACATGATCCAGTTACCCACCGTCCCTGACATTCATCCAGGTTTCCCCTCGTAAGTGGGATGCTAGCCGGGCCTGACAACGCACACCATTGGCCAGTTTCTAACGTGTGGGGATGATCAGTCCCATTGTCTACCCATCGTCCCAGACGATCTTCCGGATATCCACTCGTAAGTGGGGTGCCACTTAGGCCAGGCAAACTCACAGCACTCAAACAAGCTCAACTCGATTTGCATAGTAACTGGCATAGCAGTTACAAACTCCTTTCCACGCAAAAGTTGGCCTACTCTCCAACTTTATTTACTTTTATAGGAAAATAACTCGTTGATGAGTCCACTCCGCACAGTCCCTAGAGTTATCTCGGAACTTTTTCTGATACCAACTGTGACGGACCGGAGAATTACGCCTGGGCGCGCATGACATAACTTCCCCGATGCGCCATGATGAACCTACAGTCCGGTCCTTTAAGCTAGGCAAATGAAAGTCCATTTTCCCTTGCAAGCATGCTCGTGGAGCATGATGCAACTAACTTTGCTTCCACACCGTTCCAATCTTACCCTTGTCCGCAAAAGGGTATAAAGCCTTGAAGGCTATGGCCACTACACCTTACATGCATCTCTGGCTTCTGAGTGCCTTGCTTCAACGTAGGGAATTCATTACTGAATTACCTATCTAGCTGAGCAACCGTCGCACTTCCTCTTCACTAAGCTTCGGCATTGCTGAGAGGATGCACTTGTCTTGCTCGTGCCAAGGGTGCATCAATCAGGCTCATGTCGTACTGTCCTTAGGCTTATGCAAGCTCCACTAACTTGCATATAGATGAAGCTTACTTCCGAGGCTATGCCCAATGCGCTATTGGTACATGACTAAGTCGAACGGCTTGATAGGAAGTATGAGCATCCATTGGATGGCAAGCAACTTGCCTCATCAAGTCTGGCCGCAATCATCTCTCGCATCGAGCTATCGAACTTAGATGATATGAGGGGCCAAAGTGTCGTAATCATCTCACAATTAGATGATATGAGAGACAAAGTGCTGGACCGGCAATGCTGCAACTCATTGCGGCTGCCTACGTAACCTTCCCTACTCTAAAGGGATCAAGCACAAACCGTAGTTCATCCTCGAAGGGACAGCAACTTAAACCAACTCGTTCGTAAAGCCGTGGCTAAGCAATAATTGTAATGGCCTGGTCCGTATAGGCCGTTCCGTCAAGATGCACAATGATTATGCATCATCGGGTCCACGGCGTGGCATTGTGATGCCTTCGCATCATATGCCACATTGGCAACGTTAAGGAGATATAAATGAGACTTAGGCATCATTTATACTCTTCCGGCTAAGCTATGAAGCTTACTTGGTGCCTGGTCCGCTTATGCACCTTCAACCAAGTACCCCTCCCTATATATGTCTTAATGACATTTTACAAGTTAGAATAGGGGAGCAAATTGACATGCTTGCTTCACTATTTATCCGCAATGATTGCGTATTATGATTGTGCATAATGATTGCGCGACACTCACTTCTGTCGTATCGCACAACGATTGTGCAATACTGGTACGGCTATCGCACAATGATTGCACGACATTCTCTTTGGTGTATTGCATAATGATTGTGCAACGTTCACTTGGCCATCCCTCTCTGGCCTAATGCATCATGATGATGCAATATTGGCTCTAGGCCAATCGTCCACATAATGCGTAATGATTGTGATGCAACGCCCAAGGCCATCTACCCAGCTGGCCTAATGCATCATTTGATTCAAGATTTTGCCCTTAGCCAAATGCAAAACATAAGGAACCATTTTGGCGCGATATTGGCCTTTAGCCAATCCACCTTTACCAAGCAACGTAAGCTTTGGATGAAGCTTCATCTCAGGCCATGGCGCATCTTTTAGCATGCGCCATGCTAAAAACTCGGTGTGTTACACATAGCCTTCAAGTCTTTAAATCCTTCGCATAACAAGGGTAAGTTAGAACGGTGTGGAAGCTAATTTAGTTGCATCGTGCTCCCCAAGCATCTTGCAAGGACAGATGAACGTACATTTGCCTAGTTTTAAGGCCAAGTAAGTAGCATCATCATGGCGCATCAAGGAATTTATGGACTGCGCACCCTGACGCGCTGGGCGTAATTTTCAGGTCCTTCACAAGAAGGATGGCCAGCCAAAAAGCTTAAGTGGCCGGCCACATTGAGAAAGATGGTCGGCCATCAAGCCTAAGTTTACGGTCACATTGAAAATGATGGACTACAACGACCACTAAGTGGATGGCTACATTGAGAAGGATGGTCGATCACGAAGTCTAAGCGGTTGGCCACGATGACTAAATTGTTGGACACATTTGGAAGGATGTCCATCAACGAATCCTAAGTGGTCGGCCACATTGAGAAGGATGGCCAGCCACGAAGCCTAAGTGGCCGGCTACATTGAGAAGGATGGCCGACTACATTGACCACATTGAGAAGGATTCATGGCCGTCCATATTAACAAGAATGGTCATCCATGAAGCTTAAGTGGCTGGCCATATTGAGGAGGATGGCCAGTCACGAAGCCTAAGTGGCGGCCACAATAAGAAGGATGGTCATCCACAAATCCTAAGTGGTCGCCCACATTAAGAAGGATGTGCGACTAAATTGAGAAGAATGGTTAGCCACAAAGCCTAAGTTGGCAGCCACATTGAGGAGGATGGCCAGCCATGAAGTCTAAGTGGCCGGCAACAATGAGAAAGATGGATAGCCATGAAGCCTAAGTGGCCGACCACATTGAGAAAGATGGCTGACTACATTAACCAGAATGTGTGGCCACATTGAGAAGAATGGTCATCCACGAAGCCTAAGTGGCCGGACACATTGTTAAGGATGGTCATTAATGAAGCCTAAATGGCCGGCCACGACGACAAGGATGTCCATCCACGAATCCTAAGTAGAAGGCCACATTGAGAAGGATGGCCAGCTAGGAAGCCTAAGTGGTCAGCCACATTGAGAAGGATGGCCAGACACGAAGCCTAAGCGGTTGGCCACGACGACTAAGTTGTCAGAAACATTTGGAAGGATGGCCAACCACAAAGCCTAACTGGTTGGCCACAGTGAGAAGGATGGCCGACCACAAAGCCTAAGTTTCTAGCAACATTGAAAAGGATGGCTTGCCATGAAGCCTAAGTGGCCGTCCATATTTGAAAAGATGGCTAACCATATTGACCAGGATGGCCAACCATGAAGCCTAAGTGGTGGATACATTGGGAAGGATGGCCGGTTACATTGAGAAGGATGGCCCGTCACGACAAGAAGTGTAATACCCCGTGTTTTTTTCATGGCGCATGCGCAAAGATGCGCCATGGCCTAGAATAAAGCTTCATTCAAAGCTTATATTGCTTATTAAAGGGAACATTGGCCTAGTGCCAATATTGTGCAATATGCAAGAGCGAGCTGTTAGAGTGAAAGTTACGCAATCATTATGCAGTAAGCTAGAACGAGTGATGCGCAATCATTTTGCAATATCCAGAACGAGTGATGCGCAATCATTGTTCAATACAAAACAGAAAATCATTGTGCAATAGCCAGAATGAGTATTGCGCAATCATTGTGGAATTAACCAGAATAAGTATTGTGCAACATCCAGAACGAGTGATGCGCTGTCATTGTGCAATAGCCAGAACGAGTGATGCGTAATCGTTATGCAATACAAAACAGAAGCTCAGGAATTATTGCCGGTTTTTAAGAAATGTATGGAAACAACCATGATTAGTGAAGCAAGCACCTCAATAATGGTACTTGGTGAATGTCAATCCTCTCTCATTTCCTAAGTTGTAGAAATGTCAAGTAAAAATATATAGGGAGGTGTAGTTGGTTGAAGGTGCATATGCTACCATGGACCAAGTAAGCTTCATATCTTAGCCGAAAGAGCATAAATGATGCGTAATCCCCATTTATAGATGCGTAGCCTTGAAAATAGGGAATTTGATGCTTAGGCATCACTATGCCATGTGGAAGACTCGATAATGCGCAGCCTTTGTGCATTTTGACGGAACGGCCTATACGGACTAGGCCATTAGCATTATTGCTTGGCCACGGCCTTGCAACCGAGTTTAGCTTAAGTTGATGTCCCTTCGAGGATGAACTACGGACTGTGCTTGATCTCTTTAGAGTAGGGAAGGGTACGTAGGCAACCGCAATGAGTTACAGCATTGCCGGTCCAGCACATTGTCGCTTATATCATCCGATTGCGAGATAATTGCGGCATATTGGCCCCTCATATCATCTTACTCATTATTGTGATGCAAGTGATGATTGTGGGCACCCTTTATGAGGCTAGTTTGCATGCCATTCACTAGATGCCCAGCCTATCAAGCTACACAAAGTTGGCATATGCACCAATTGTGAATTGGGTATAGCTTAGAAAGTAAGTGTGATGGATCGTAAAATTACGCCTGGCGCGCCTGGGCGCGAAGGCCATAACTCCCATGATGCGCCATGATGATGCTACAAACTGTGCCTTAACACTATGCAAATGCACATTCATTTGCCCTTGCAAGCATGCTCGTGGAGCATGATGTAGCTAACTTAGCTTCCACACCGTTCCAACTTACCATAGCTGAGTAACCGTCGTACTGCCTCTTCCCGTAGCTTAGGCATTGATGAGAGCATGCACTTGTCTTTCTTGTGCCAAGTGTGCATCAATCAGGGCCATGCCGTACTTTCCTTAGGCTTATGCAAGCTCCTCTACTTGCATACCGATGTCGCTTACTCTCTTGGACATGCCCAATTCGCAATTGATGCATGTGCCATCTCCGTGTAGCTTGATAGGCAATATGAGTATCCAAGGGATAGCATGCAACTAGCCTCATCAAGTGTGGCTACAATCATCTCTTGCATCGAGCTACCAAGCCAGATGATATGAGAGGCTAGAATGCTGCAATCATCTCCAAATTAGATGATATGAGCGACGATGTGCTGGACCAACAATGTTGCAACTCATTGCGGATGCCTACACATCCATTCCTACTCTAAAGGGATCAAGCACAGACTGAATTCATCCTCATAGGGACAGCAACATAAGACAAACTCAATTGCGAGGTCGTGGCCAAGCAATAATGGTAATGACCTTATCCGTATAGGCCGTTTCGTCAAAGTGCACAAAGGTTGCGCATTATCGAGTTCGCGACATGGCATAGTGATGCCTAAGCATCAAATGCCCTATTTGCAAGGTTACTCAGCTATAAATGAGGCTTACGCATCACTACACCATATCATGGTTTTTGCAACGCCAGAATATTTTCCTATCTTATATGGTCATTATTGTGTCAAACTGGATTTGAATTTACTAAACAAGTCACTTATTGAAACTAATAACATTGATTTGAACACCTGTGCAATGTGTGACAGGTCATTGATTATTTGCCAGATGAACCAGTAATCTCCTGATTGTTTAATCAAGCACATGAGTCCATTGATGAATAATTGGTTGCAGCAGTAAGAAATTCTAAAGCTAAGTTAGATAATGTGAAATTTAAGGGTTTTCCACAGGTTAATGTTTCATCTTTAAATCATACCAATTAACTGTATGGTTTATGCTAATAAGAAATGTTTGTAATGGTGATATGATATTGATCAATCAAATGTTCTTAATGGCGATGTGATGATCAATGAAATCTGTTGTTTGTTGTGATTCTTTCCTAAAAAAAGGCAAATGTGCATTATCTAGAATGGTATACAGGTGAAGAATTTTATATTGAGGTGCAGAAACCTGCCAGAACCAGAATATATATATTTTCTAAAACCTATTAAAATCAGCAACATATATAATTGTTGCAGAAGTAAAACACATGTCTGGCCATAAGAAACTTATACGTTGCTTAAATTTAGAAATCCGTTGCTTATATTCTGATAAGCAACGAAGAAGCAACGTATAAACCGTTGCTTTAATAAATTTAAGCAACGGATGTAAACGTTGCCAAATATTTGTGACGTCTTGTGGGCAACGTACATAAACGTTTCTTAAATTGTTAGCAACATTATAAACGTGGTAAATTCGTGATTTTGGTGTAGTGCATCATTTATACTCTTTCGGCTAAGCTATGAAGCTTACTTGGTACATAGTCCGCATATGCACCTTCAACCAAGCACCCCTCCCTATATATGTTTACTTGCAATTTCCACAACTTTGGGAACGTGAGCGGATTGACATGCCTGCTTCACTATTCATGGCCGTTGCCATGTATTCCTGATAAACCGGCAATGATTGCCGAGTTTACTTCAGTGTTGCACAATGATTGCGCAACATTCCTTCTGTCGGCTCGCTTTGTGATTGCGCAATAGTAACTCTAGCATACTGCACAATAAAATTGCACAATGATTGCGCAACATTTACTCTGGCATATTGCACAATGATTATTCACTTGGCCAGCCCTCTCTGGCCTAATGCAACATGTTGATGCAACAATGGCCTTAGCCAAATTCAAAACATAATGCACCATTTTGGCACGATATTGTCCTCTTATCAAGCGACATGAGCTTTGGATGGAGCTTCATCTTAGGCCATGGCGAATCTTTTAGCATGCGTCATGCTAAATACACAGGGTGTTACAGTAAGCTACATCAATATGCAAGTTATCGGAGCTTGCATAAGCCTAAGGAAAGTACAACATGAGCCTGATATATGCACCCTTGGCACGAGAATGACAAGTAGATGCAGATGAGCAAGCTATAGCCTATCTGGAGGCTAAAAACCCGAGTGTCGTAATGTAACGGACTGGAGAATTTCCTTCTAGCGGGTTAGATTTCAACCCGTCCAGCAAGGCAAAAAACCCCGCCCATCACTCGGAAGTCTTAAATGATTCGTATAAAACGGAAAGGATTCTATACAAAAAGAAAACAATTATAGAGCCCAAGTCTATACAGAGAAAGAAAATATGTATGTTCCTTCCATAAAAATCCAAGAGAACTTGTTTAAGTGGGTTTTCAAACATAAAAAAAAGAAATAAAGATATTAGACAACCAAGATCTGGATGAACTGAAATTATTACGTCAATGGTTTTGTTCATAAGATATTAATTTTTGTACAAAACTAACTTCCACTTACAAAAGTATTTAAGTAATTAAACATGGGAAATTCAATCAAGCTATTTACCAACATCCCAACACACTCCCATTAATACAGTGCCATGACATACATATATATATAAGGACAACAAAGTATATACCAGCTTTGCGTCCCCAGCTTTATTACTGCAAGCTTTCCGCAGATTACTACACCAAGCCATTTCCTATCTCTGTCGGGGGGAAAACAAAACAAAAACGGGGTGAGCAATGCCCAGTAGGGGTTACAAAAATGCCGTACTCGCGCGAAACATAAAGAAATGGACAAGAGCAGCAGCTAAAAATAATGTACAAAATAAAAATCTTTCCGCAATTAAAATTCATAACGAAATTAAAGAGTTGTCTATCGAGTTAAGTGACTCTACTATTCTTTTTGGCCAGTGCCGATGTCAGGGTAGTTCTGGTTACCAGCCACCGTTACAGCTAACGGTGACTCTACTATTCTTTTTGGCCAGTGCCGATGTCAGGGTAGTTAAGTGACTACTATTCTTTTTGGCCAGTGCCAATGTCAGGGTAGTTCTGGTTACCAGCCACCGTTACAGCTAACGGTCTTCCGGGTTGCCACTCGTAAGTGGGGGCCCCAATGGGCCTGACATTCCTAGAGTAGAGTTCACTAGTTTCCAAATCAAATCAGCATTGATCAAGGAAACATCCACAAAATCAAGTTATGAAAATATCGTAAATCCATAAATAAAAACTTACACAAAAGTAAGCATTGGCAGTATCCTCAAAACCTTTCCAAGAAACCGTAGTGTAACATTGGGTTCGAAACAATCGAGAAGTGTGTGAATCCATACTTAATTCAGAAACAGTCAAGTGCCGCAAATAATAAGAAATCAAGATTGCCACCGTGTATACACAAAGAGTAGGATTGAAAGTATAACAAAATTTTAAAAGGATAAGGACATCATAGCATGGTAGAAACTAAAATATGAGATGAATGTTCTTATAAATTCAGTTGGGGTGTCTTTAATCCAAAATTTGTAGCAGCTTCTTTGATGATGAAATTCAGCAAATTATAGCTCTTTAGAAACCAAAATAATCCGTCCATCACAAAAAAATTATGAGTAAAAATATAAGGTGGGTTGCTGATTTAAAACTTCACATATAAACTAAAACTTGAATACGTTTTCATAAAATTTCATATTTGACAGTCCTAACTCAAAAATTCATACAAAAATCATTAGACGATGGAATTTGGCAAATTTAGATTCGTTTCGAAGCTGGCAAAGTCCCCTTTAACATAAAATGATAATAAAAAGAAATGAGATACGTATCTATATGTAATAGTCTCGACAAAACAGGATAGGAATAACGTTTTCAGGAAAATTGCAGTTTCGATAGTGTTCAATCAAAGTTTCGTAGAAAATTCATTAGAGAATAGAATTCGGCGAATCTTGTCTTGTTGGAAAGCTAATAAACCCCTCTTTAATAAAAAAAATAATAGGAGAAAGAACATAGGTTTATAGCTGGGTCAAAAACTCTCTACAAAACAGGACAGCAACACAGGTTCAGAAATTTTCAGCTTCGAAGGTCTCAAATAGAAAATTCGTAGAAAATTCATTAGGTGATGGAATTCAGCAAATTTAGTCTCTTTAGAAAGCTGGGGAAACCCTATTTAACATAAAAATGATAAGCAACAATAACAAGTTTGATAGCTGTATCGAAAAGTCTATACCAAACAGGACATAAATTTCGGTTTTCAGAAATTTCAGGTTCTTTTCACAAACATGCAATGGGCAATCTTGAAACTCAAATGGGTACTTGACTTTAGGTAAAAATCAGAACTTAAATAAACTCATATCATTCCTTATCTTGATAAAACGTTTCTAAACGTTCAAAATTATACACAATCCAGTTTGCAAAGATTCAACAAAGAGCAAACTATAGCATTTTAAACAATGCTTCTGATTGTACAAAGTCAGCAAAGTGCATGCATAAATTGAATGAAAATTCATGAAAGAAGTTGGTTACCTTTAGGATTCACAAGCCTCTAAATACCCATTTAACAGATTTTACAAATCGTAAGTAACGATTCAAATCATCCATCAAAATCAGTTGATTACCACAAAGAAAACAGTAAATCAAAGGAAAGAAAACCCCCTACCTTATCACCTATAGCCACACCCATACAATTGAGATATCAAGCACCACGTTTCAAACGACAAGCAAAGATTTCTGAAATATGAAATCAGACACATTTAAAACTTAATCACTACTGAAATTTTTTGGTAAATTAGAATGGTAGAAAACCTTACCTTAACTCAAAACTTCAATGAAATGAACTTCACAGATGGGTGTACTAAAGTTTCCTCAAAAAGAAAAATCCTCCTTTTGGTTTCTAGTTTCTTTAAAGAGACGGAGAAGTGGAAGAAAACATGGTGAGAGTGACCAAGAGAAAATAGGGAGAACAAAATGAAATGGGGATTTAAAAATCTGATTTCCTTTCAAAATGACAGCATTACCCCTGAGCTCTTCTTCTGATGACACACATACACCAAGGTGTCAAGCAGTCAACTCTAGACTAGGTCAACTCCAAAGAAACACTAATTAAATACTCATGATGCTAAGGGATGACTATCTAAATGGGTTGGGTTAGGGCTCATAGCCCAAGCAAAAATATCCGTGTTATTACACGTAATTTAGCTCAAGATGGGTATAAATTGATTGAAAACGAACCAACAATCAAGACATGATCTATGTATGAGAGTCTTTGAATTTTAGCCAAATTCCTCTGTTTAGGGTCTCAAAAGGCCGTTTTTGCTGTTTTAGGAAAGTTTTTGTTTTCTTAATAACTTCTTCGTTAGGAGTCCGTTTAGGTCACTGTTTGTGGCATATAGTTTTATTTAGAGAGTACTTTCATCATTTTAGATAACCTAAAAATTTTCAAGCTAAGTGAAGAGGGGGGTATTAGGTCTGCAATGGCTTATGCGTAAGTTCAAGGCATGCCTTATGCCTGAACAAGACTTTGTAGCCAGTGATGCACGTAAGGTGCATCGGCCATAGCCTTCAAGTCTTTAAACCCTTCGCAGAACAAGGGTAAGTTGGAACGGTGTGGAAGCTAATTTAGTTGCATCGTGCTCCTCGAGCATGCTTGCAAGGGAAAATGAACGTGCATTTGCCTAGTTTTAAGGCCCGGTAAGTAGCATCATCATGGCGCATCAGGGAAGTTATGGCCTATGCGCCCTGACGCGCTAGGCGTAATTTTTCGGTCTGCCACAGAAGGGTGGCCAGCCACAAAGCCTAAGTGGCCGGCCACATTAAGAAAGATGGTCGGCCATGAAACCTAAGTTTACGACCACATTGAAAAGGATGGCCTACAACGACCACTAAGTGGCTGGCTATATTGAGAAGGATGGACGGTCACGAAGCCTAAGAGGTTGGCAGTGATGACTAAGTTGTCGGACACATTTGGAAGGATGGCCAACCACGAAGCCTAAGTGGTCGGCCACATTGAGAAGGATGGCCAGCCACGAAGCCTAAGTGGCCGGCCACATTGAGAAGGATGGCCGACTATGTTGACCACACTGAGAAGGCTTCATGGCCAACCACATTGAGAAGAATGGTCATCCACGAAGCCTAAGTGGCCCTCCACATTGAGGAAGATGGCAAGCCACGAAGCCTAAGTGGCGGCCACAATAAGAAGGATGGCCATCCACGAAGCCTAAGTGGTCGGCCACATTAATAAGGATGGGCGACTACATTGAGAAGAAAGGTTAGCCATGAAGCCTAAGTGGCCGGCCACATTGAGGAGGATGGCCATCCATGAAGCCTAAGTGGCCGTCCACAATAAGAAGGATGGATAGCCACGAAGTATCATGCCACATTGAGAAAGATGGCCGACTACATTGACACAAAATGGGCGACCACATTGAGAACAATAGTCATCCACGAAGCCTAAGTGGTCGGCCACATTTCGAAGGATGGCCGACAATGAATCTTAAATGGACGGCCACGACGACAAGGATGGCCATCCACAAATCCTAAGTGGACGGCCAGATTGGGAAGGATGGTCGTCCACAAAGCTTAATTGGTCAGCCACATTGAGAAGGATGGCCAGCCAGTAAGCCTAAGTGGTCAGCCACATTGAGAATGATGGTCAACCACGAAAATTAAGTGGTTGGACACGACGACTAAGTTGTCGATCACATTTGGAAGGATGGCCAACCACGAAAACTAAGTGATTGGCGACATTAAGAAGCATAGCCAGCCACAAAGCCTAAGCGGTCGGCCATATTAAGATGGATGGCCGACCACGAAGCCTAAGTTTCCGGCCACATTGAAAAGGATGGACTGCCATGAAGCCTAAGTGTCCGGCCATATTGGAAAGGATGGCCAACCACATTGACCAGGATGGCCGACCATGAAGCCTAAGTGGTAGGCCACATTGGGAAGGATGGCTGGCTACATTGAGAAGGATGGTCTGCCACTAAGCCTAAGTGGTCGGCCATGACGACAAGGATGTCCGATCATGAAAAGAAGTGTAACACACCGTGTTTTTAGCATGGAGCAAGCGCAAAGATGCACCATGGCCTAGAATAAAGCTTCATTCAAAGATGTCATTGCTTAGTAAAGGGAACATCGGCCTAGTGCTAATATTGTGCAATATGTCAGAGCGAGCTAGTAGAGTGAATGTGATTTTCTGTTTTGTATTGCACAATGCTTGCGCATCACTCGTTCTGGCTTATTGCATAATGATTGCGCAACATTCACTCTACCAGCTCGCTCTGGCATATTGCACAATATTGGCACTAGGCCAATGTTCCCTTTACTAAGCAATGAAAGGTTTGAATGAAGCTTTATTTTAGGCCATGGCGCATCTTTGCGCATGCGCCATGCTAAAAACACGGTGTGTTACACTTCTTGTCGTGACCGGACATCCTTGTCGTCATGGCCGGTGACTTAGGCTTAGTGGCCGACCATCCTTCTCAATGTAGCCGGCCATCCATACCAATGTGGCCGGCAACTTAGGCTTCATGGTTGGCCATCCTGGTCAATGTGGTCGGCCACTTAGGACTCATGGCTGGCCATCCTTTTCAATGTAGCCAGAAACTTAGGATCCTTGTCCGGCCATCCTTCTCAATGTAGTCGGTCACTTAGGCTTCGTGGTTGGCCATCCTTCTCAATATGGCCGACCCTTAGGATTCATAGTTGGCCATCCTTCCAAATGTGTCCGACAACTTAGTCGTCATAGCCAACCGCTTAGGCTTCGTGGTTGGCCATCCTTCTCAATGTGGCTGACCACTTAGGCTTCGTGGATGGCCATCCTTCTTAATGTGGATGACCACTGAGGCTTCATGGACATCCATCCTTCCCAATGTGGCCGTCCACTTAGGCTTCATGGATGGCCATCCTTGTCATCGTGGCCGGCCATTTAGGCTTCATTATCGGCCTTCCCTTGCAATGCGGTCGGCCACTTAGGCTTTGTGGATGACCATTATTCTCAATGTGGCCACCATTTCTAGTAAATATAGTCGGCCATCTTTCTCAATATGGCCGGCCACTTAGGCTTCGTGGCTAGCCATCCTTCTCATTGTGCTCGGACACTTAGGCTTCATGGCTGGCCATACTCCTCAATATGGTCGGCCACTTAGGCTTCGTATCTAACCATTCTTCTTAATGTAATCACCCATCCTTCTTAATGTGGCCGACCACTTAGGCTTCGTGGATGGCCATCCTTCTCATTGTGTCCACCACTTAGGCTTTATGGATGACCATCCTCCTCAATATGGCTGGAAACTTAGGCTTCGTGGCTGACCATTCTTCTCAATGTGGCTTTCCATGATGCCTTTCAGTGTGGTCTATTATTCGGCCATCCTTCTCAATGTGGCCGACCACTTAGGCTTCGTGGTTGTCCATCCTTCTCATTGTGGCCGCCACTTAGGCTTCATGGCTGGCCATCCTCCTCAATGTGGTCGGCCACTTAGGATTCGTGGCTGACCATTCTTCTCAATGTAGCCGGCCATGAAGCCTTTCAGTATGGTCAATGTAGTCAGCCATCCTTCTCAATATGACAGGCCATTTAGGCTTCGTGGCTGTCCATCCTTCTCAATGTGGCCGACCACTAAGACTTGGTGGTTGTCCAACCTTCCAAATGTGTCCTACAACTTAGTCATCGTGGCCAACCGCTTAGGCTTCATTTCCGGCCATCCTTGTCAATGTAGACAGACACTTAGTGGGTGTTGTAGGACATCCCTTTCAATATGGCCGTAAACTTAGGCTTCATGGTCGGCCATCTTTCTCAATATGGTCGACCACTTAGGCTTTGTGGATGGCTATCCTTCTTGTGACGGACCGGAAAATTATGCATATCGTTCAAGGGTGCGCAGGCCATAACTTCCCTGATGCAACATGATGATATTACTTACCGAGTCTTAATGTGAGGGAAAAAGATGAGCTCGCTACGTGCCGCAAGATTAAGAGCCGAAGTATCCTACTATAATACAACTTACTACA
This sequence comes from Papaver atlanticum, assembly GCA_023531105.1. Taxonomy (NCBI): domain Eukaryota; kingdom Viridiplantae; phylum Streptophyta; class Magnoliopsida; order Ranunculales; family Papaveraceae; genus Papaver; species Papaver atlanticum. Next base: position 2,113,954 of record JAJJMB010005117.1, read on the forward strand.
TAATGTATACCCAACCACTTAGTCTTATCCTATCTAGTCATCCCTAATGGCATAAATGTAATTCGATGTAACCACCTACCCTATAAAAGAGAAAAAGAAATAGGTTAGGGGGGGATCTTTTTGGATGGTCTCTAGCTAAGGCTAGCCTCCTTCTTCTTCCTTAGAGCTCCATGAGAGCCTCCTCCAATGGAGATCTTGTAAACACCTCATATTATAGTGAAATCCCGTGGATGTAGGTCTCAAGAGATCGAACCACGTAAAAAGATCTGTCTCCCCTTTACTTTTAACTTCTTTATCTTCTTTTATGTATGTTTGATGTTGTTTTGATGGTTAAGATCATCTTGGGTGTAGTAGCAGAAAATATGCAACTACATTTTGGCGCTAGAAACAGGGACTAGTGCCATGGCTAGTCCCTGTGAAGATCATTAGTTTACTACCAGCAAGTTCTGTATCAGATCCAGTAGAAATAAGTACTTCAAGGGTATTATCATCAAAGATCCAGGAGCATCGGACAAAGAAAATGTGTCTCGCCCAAACAAATCTTAAGAAAAAGAAAGAGAGAAAAAGAGGGAGAAAAGAAAGGAATCTCTACAGTGTAGATGACGAGAAAAACTTCATCAACAATGAAATCAGAAGATTCATCATCAAAAAGATTTGGAATCAAAAACTTTTTCTTCCTATTTCTTTGTCTTCCTCTTAATATTCCAGATCTATAAGAATACAACCAAAATTTTGGGAAAAAACATTTTACGGAAACTAGGGATTCTTCTTCGATAGTAGTCTGTTCTACTTCAAAATCTCGATCAAAATCGATTTTCAATTACGAATCTACAATCAGTAGATCTTAATCTTCAAAGTCATTGAAGATTTTTTCAAAAACCACTGATAATCAATATCTTAGCCTAATTTAGGGCTTTTTTCTTCGATATCTCTTCGTACTGCTTTACTGATTAAGTTGCTGTTTAGGAAAAATGATTATGGACGAAGTCGCATCGGAGAAGTTCTGGTTACAGACCACCATCAGTACCATCTCGGGTGACCAATTCGTGAAGAATTACAGAGTCAATCAGACTCAATCCATACCAGAAAGCTCAATTGGAGCAACCATCTCGTATTGGAAATACTGCTCAACTCGGGGCATCAACTTCACACGATTAGATCGGAAAGCTACCTCCTATCAACTTGTGAAGAATTAATCAACAAGAGGATGCTCAACACGAGCTCGGACTCATCAGCTTATTTCCGAGCACCAATCTCGGACAGACAATTAACAGGACAACCAAAGCATGAACTCGGATGCCTCAACATCTCACCCTGACTTGGGATTATTTTTTCAATATCTCTTCGTACTTTCTTATCGTGAATTTCCGAACTAGTCAATTCCATTACGTGATTACTAACTTCATTAACTTGCTGTTACAGAAAGATGATGATGGACGAAGTCACATCGGAGCAGCAATCTCGGACAGATACTGACGATTAGATCGGATAGGAAACTCTCATCAACTCGTGAATAAACAACCAGCACGATGGGAGCCAAACAGAGCAAGATTTAGGACTCACCAGTCATCGGACCACAAGTGAATCGGAAAGCCCAATTTTGAGAACCATAGAATCCAACCCATATCGTATCAGAGGCGATGTCGGACAGATAATCAATACGATTAAGATCGTGCAGTGAAGAAGCAATCAGCACGATGATGCTCTACCAGAGCTCGGACTCAACTCATGTCGTGACAGTAACATCGGACTGCTACTCGGACTCATCAGTCCGAGCAACAAATCGGATAACAAACTATCCTACCTCTGCTTATTGTTTACTTTTAATTATTGCATAATAACATGCTTCATCAAATAATACATTAGCTAGATGCTTTATTACTTAAATATATGCTTATATGCTTTGCATCAAAAAAATTAGATACATTTCATGACCAACAGGTGCGTGCTGAAATGTTCCACAGAGGGACTCAACTATGACGTCCATCTCAAATGGTCATCTCAAGACCAATATGCTGGCAGGAGCATTCTTCTTCCCTACTCTTCGAGCTCATCTCGGAGCAGCAACTTGGATTACTTATCCTGAATCTATTCATTGATTTCATTCATACTTGACATACCATATTGTGCAGGCTTTTGATTAATGGCTAAATGCTTAATATCTAAATACTTAAATTAGTATTTAAAAGCTTTGAATCAAATGAAATTTGATGCGTTTTTTAATCAACAGGTGCATGCTAATATGCTAAACAGAAGGTCTCTTCTATGTCCTCTATTCTAGATGGTCATTTCAAGACCAACAATCATGTGCTGTCAAGAGCATTCCCTCTTGGATCATCCACGGTGGTGCATCCATACTCGCAAAGCCTGCCATGATAGGAGAATCACCTCGAGAGCAGCAAACTATACAAGGACATTCTTATCTCCCTATCTCTGAAATTTATTATATTGCAGCCAAATGCAATTCATCAAGTTTGAATAGTATATCCAACTTACTATGAAATACATATGCTTAGTTAAAAGCTCACAAATTACAATGGATATTACTCTTTTTTAATTATGACATAATAACTTGTCTTCAACTTTTTATGAATGGTTATTAACCTTCAATTAAAGTTCGCATGGGCTGGAATAAGTCGTCAATACAAAGAAATGATGGACACGATCCACTAAACAACTATTTAGCTTAACAACAGGCTAAGTATCTCTAGTCTCAAAGACTTGACTTTATATATACTTATATAGTAATGAATAGTGTAGAATTGCATAATATTCTACTCTAAATGACACCTTATCACAGGGATTAGATATAAATCGCTCAGGCGAATTGAATGCTTTAGAAGTAAACTTTAGCATCGTTATACATATTAGAATTGCTTACCTTTGAATGAGCAACACCAACTCCTTAACGAAGAGTAATATGCCACTGATACATTTCATTTCATTTTGAACATATATACATATAAGCTCTGAGTAGCCAATTTCATAAGAATGTTTATAACAAACATTGAATTTCATTTACTCACATGATAATGTGGTAGTTAAAAGAATCATCTTGCTATATCCAGTGATGCTCAAAAATAAGAAACATGCTCATGTCATCTAACATGCCATTCATAATAAATTATCATGATATAATATGCTTAAATACTTTACATGCTCTAGGCATTCATCTCGGATCGGTCACGACAGTGCATCCGAGCTCGCCAAGCTCACGACTTAGCTTGCAAAATAACGTCCATAGCAGGGGACACTCTTATCTCTTTATATCAAAATTTATCATTTTATATAAATGAACTTCAACATGCCTAATCATTGATTTGAAGCATAATCATTTATAAATATACTTTCTTTACTGTTATTAATTAGTAATTAGAATTTCCAGGGGTTTCAAGGTGCAAAAAGAAACCTCATGATAAAGGCTATAAAGCTAAAGGACGATACGATCTCCTTCGTTTCCTGCCAGTCTAAGGGAAAATGGGGCAGTTTCCAACTCATCTATTTACATTTATGAATACCAATATGCTTAACCAAGGCTCAATTTTGCTTAAAAGCAAGCCAAGAATAATTAGTCTCAAAGACTTAAGTCGATATACGTATCGCCCTGGTACATCCAAAATCTTAAGCCGATATACGTATCGCACTGGTATATCCAGAATCGAGTGCCGCAATCTAGCGAGCCTGCTCCACAACGAGCGTCATGATAAATGACAATGCAACACCTTATCACATAAAATTGAACAAAAACTGTTTACATAAAATAAATGCTTCGATAAATTGAATGCTTTAATATTACAATGTATTAACATTTCATGTCATGTGCAGCAAACAAATCTCCATATGATGGATGAATTCAGTTAAGTCGAATTAATTATCCGCATAAAGTAAAGTCATATTAGACGTAATCCGCATAAAGGCATGCTTATCATGCACTAAAGTTAGAGTCGGATTAGTCGTAATCCGCAATAAAGTTGTTGTTAAATCTGTGTTTGCTTACAGGGTCACTTGATGTGTGTGCGATACATCCTCCTCTTCCTATATTTATCTGTGTTTGCTTGCAGGAACATTTGATGTATGTATGGTACATCCTCTTGATATATATATATGTTTTTTCCTGCAGGGTTACTTGATGTATCATACATACACCCTCTTCTTGCTCTATATGTATGTGTTTTTTTGCATGGATATTGAATGAATATGTTATAGATATCTCCCCCTTGTCATCGTTTGCAGGGATACTTAGTGTTTTTAATATGATATTTGTCCATCACAGATGGTGATTGGGGAATGATCCCCATCCGAGAAAACATCTTCTCAAAGCCATTACGAATGGTATCGGGGTAAACCAAACCCTCATGCGAGAAAATATCTTCTCAAGAGCATCACGATGGTAATCAGGCTATGAGCCCCATACAAGAAAACCTCTTCTCGATTCATAAAATTTGTTTTTCATGTGTTTGTTTTATTTCTTATTTTCATCTGATTGAATGTATGTATATTATATATGTTATCTGTTTGCAGGGTTAATTGCTTAATTTTATTCCATCACGAATGGTAACAGGGGCACGACCTCTATGCGAGGAAACATCTCATCAAGACCATCATGAATGGTAAGGTGCTAGCCACACCATTCCATCCTAAATGGGATGATGCGAGCAATGCTCAAGCTGCTTGATACAGAAAATGACCTAGGGCAATGCCATCTGACAATAGAAGTTGGATGATGCGGGATTCCCTAAGCTACCCGAGACGGAAACAATGACCTAGGGTAATGCCATCTCGATCGCGAATCAGATGATGTCCTGTACTTCAGGAGGTACCCTGTGGTTGACTCACTTTAGGCTGAAGTGTGAATCAACTATCAGAGGTATCGCCCTCATCATAGTATGTTCCACGAGCCGACTATGGGGCAGGTTCTTTCCGACCAAGAAGCACTGTATAGAATCTACGAGTATTTGTCTGATAGGGGTACATACTCGGCACCAGAAGGATCCTTGAAATCCTCTCGACTTGTATTGTAAGAGGTTATCTGGCCAAATGGGAAGCTGATCACTTCTCGGACTTATAGCCCATAACTTGTCCAAGGACGAAAGGAATACCACTATGGTGTGACCCTCGTGTAAAATCACACACAAGTGCAACAGTAAAACTGTATCAAGGTACAAGCTACAAGCAGTAATGCGCCATTGGTACATGCCTAAGTCAAACGGCTTGATAGGAAGTATGAGCATCTAGGGAATGTAATGCAACTTGCCTCATAAAGTTTGGCCACAATCATCTCTTGCATCGAGCTACCAATCTAGATGATATGAGAGGCCAGTATGTCGCAATCATCTCTCAATTAGATGATATGAGCGACAAAGTGTTGGACCGGTAATGCTGCAACTCATTGCGGCTGCCTACGTACCCTTCCCTACTCTAAAGGGATCAAGCACAGACCGTAGTTTATCCTCGAAGGGACAAGTAACTTAATCCAACTCGTTAGTAAGGCCGTGGCCAAACAATAATGGTAATGGCCTAGTCCGTATAGGTCCTTCCGTCAAAATGCATCCAAGTGATGGATATTTGGTTTGCGGCATGGCATAGTGATGCCCATGCTTAATATGCTCCATTGGCAAAGCTACGCAACTATAAATGAGGCTTAGGCATCATTTATACTCTTCCAGCTAAGCTATGAAGCTTACTTGGTGCATGGTCCACATATGCACCTTCAACCAACTACCCCTCCCTATATATGTTAACTTGACATTTTTACAACTTAAATTGGGGGACCAAAAATATTCATCAAATCCCACTTTTACTATTCATGGCAGTTGCCATATATTCCTGAATGACCGGCCAAGATGGTTGTACATTCAGTTGTGGCTCACAGGCCAATTTTAAATGTCCGGCCATGATGGCTGAACATTTCCTGAGCAAGGTACAGTGAAGGGCCGTGATGGCTGTATTTTCGGCTTTGGCCCATAGGCCACTCCAATGTCCAACCGTGATGGCTATATATTGTCAAGACCAGCCTGCTCTGGCATGTTGCTATATTGGCCATAGGACAATGACCTGCGTCATACGCTGTTGTGGCGCTGCTTTGTTCTAGGATAGCCACCCAACTGGCCTAATGCATCTTTTGATGCAAGATTGTCCTTTGGCCAATATAGCTTACAGCTTACACCCTCTTGGTGCCATATTGGCCTTGACCAATATGCCCAACATAATGTGCCATTTTGGCAGCGTATTGGCCTAGGCTAATGTTCCTTTTACTATGCAACGAAAGCTTTGGATGAAGCTTCATTCCAGGCCACGACGCATCTTTGCGCATGCGCCATGCTAAAAACACGGGGTGTTATACACACCGTTCCAACTTACCATAGAACAAGGGTATAAATCCTTGCCTCAACGTAGGACATTCATCACTGAATTTCCTATCTAGCTGAGTAACTGTCATACTACCTCTTACCGTAGCTTAGGCATTGTTGAGAGCATGCACTTGTCTTTCTCGTTCCAAGGGTGTATCAATCAGGGTCATGCCGTACTTTCCTTAAGTTTATGCAAGCTCCGGTAACTTGCATATTGATATAGCTTACTTTTCAGGACATGCCCAATTCACAATTATTACATATGCCAACTTCGTGTAGCTTGATAGGCAGTATGAGAATCCAGTGAAAGGCATGCAACTAGCCTTATAAAGTGTGGCCACAATCATCTCTTGCATCGCAATACCGATCCAGATGTTATGAGAGGCCGATATGTCGCAATCATCTCGCAATTAGATGATATGAGCGACAAAGTGCTAGACCGGCAATGCTGCAACTCATTGTGGTAGCTTACGTACCCTTCCCAACTCTAAAGGGATCAAGCATAAATCGTAGTTCATCCACGAAGGGACATCAACTTAAGCCAAACTCGTTTGCAAGGCCGTGGCCAAGCAATAATGGTAATGGCCTAGTCTGTATATGCCGTTTCGTCAAAATGCACAAAGGTTGCGCATTATCGAGTCCGCGACATGGCATAGTGATGCCTAAGCATCAAATGCCTTATTTCCAAGGCTACGCAACTATAAATGAGACTTACTTGGTACATAGTTCGCATATGCACCTTCAACCAACTACCCCTCCCTATATATGTTAATTTACCATTTTTACAACTTAGAAAAGGGGAGCGGATTGACATGCTTGCTTCACTATTCATGGCCGTTGCCATGTATTCCTGAATAACCGGCAATGATTGTTGGGTTTACTTCAGTGTTGCACAATAATTTTGCAACATTCCTTTGCCGGCTCGCTCTGGCATATTGTACAATGATTGCGTAACAGTTACTCTGGCATACTGCACAATGATTGCGCAACACTTATTCTGGCTATTGTACAATGATTGTGCAACATTTACTCCGGCATATTGCATAATGATTGTGCAACATTTACTTCGGTGTATTGCACAATGATTTCGCAAAGTTGCAAGTGTTAAACTCTCCAGAAAGTGTCTCATAACAGTTGCTCGTGCTGAAGTTTTCCATAATGGACATTTCATCTCCATTTTCCACAAGTTTAGGGACACTAACAATGTCACGCCTAAGCAAATCTCATCCAATTTGCTCGTTCTCGTTCAAATCTCTCTTGAAAACACAATGCCTCCCATTGTTACCAATCATATCAGCTATTGCGGCGTCTTTTTTACCACCTGAAAAAAATCTTGCAAGCACAACCCATTGAGCCATTTGTCTTTCCAAAATTTGATTCCTTTGCTATCGTTCACTGCAAAATGTGTTATGCTTTAATTCGTAGGTATCATGTCACGACATTCTTTCACAAATGCATTGGGGTTAAGTGTAAACATCCTGCATTAACAGGCCAACTGCATTAACATAAAAGCTATATACAAGTAACTTTCAGGCAGTTACAGATCTACTTTACACCAGGTAGTTGGCCAACCGTGCCAACTTGCCCAACTGCTCCCCTAAAGCCAAACATGCCCTTCTTATCCTTTAAGAAAGCATAAAGTAAAACAACTTCCATGTAACCAACTTGAAACCGTCAAGGCCATGTGCCCGACACATGTCATCCATCCTTGTTGCACAATTGCATTCGCCAGCCAAAGTCCTGCAATCATTGTTGAGCATCATTCTCCCGATGATGCAAGTGTGTTAATACAAGTCTTGTTTGTATGCCTGCACGCCACATGCATACAGTTTATATGCCAAACTCATTTGGCATCTTGATGCTAATCTCGCATCATTGGCCATGTCCAAACTCATTTGGCATCTTTTGATGCCTTGGCTTAGCTTCAACTCTGAATGCGCCACTGCATTTCTGGCATATGCCATGTTGCCAATAATGCACAACTGTTGCGCATTATTTCTAGGCCACTTGACCAGCCAGTCATAGACAATAACTAGAGAACCTGTCTTTTGCTTGTAAACCATCCCTACCTAAGTTTAATGCGAATGCAGGCTTTGAGAAATCGAGGGGAATATCTTTAGAGGGTATACAAGCACAAATGTTATGATCAGCACTCAAAACCAGATATGATAACAAAGATCTCCGCGACACTCAGACAACGTAATATGAATAAACATTTTAATCATCCTTCACTAGCATCCCTAAGAATCATCAGTGCTGATCCAAAGTGATACATTAAGTAAACAGCTACTCATGTCAATCCAAACTAGTAACACCCCAACTCAACATCACTCTGCACAACAAAGTCGAGGAATACAGTTGTTCACAATCGGTATTGAGATCCAAGTATATGATCACATTCAAAACAAAGTGCATCATAGAATGTACCTAAATCATATAAAAAATCAAGTTGCAATGATGATGGATTTTTGGTGACTCAATACACATAAAAAACTCCTCCACTAAATCCGTGACCTATTGAGTAATGAACAACTACAAATTTAAGTATGAAAACAAACATAAATTCAATTGGGGCAGCAGATTTGACTGATATGTTAATGGGAACGAAAACTCGGGTACACAAATGGATTACCTTGGATCTGACGCCATTCTTCACTTTCTAGAACACCGCCACTAAGCCGTTCTTTTAATTGCTATCAGAACACCATGACTTAGCCATACTTTCAATTACTATCAAAACATTGTCACTTAGCCTCATCCCTCCTTTCACTGTCTAGCTAAGTCCCCAACAACAACTAAATATTTGATTAAGATACAGCTGATGAAGAGTAAAGATATACTTTTCAATCTCTGGTCTAATATGTACTGGTATGTCAGCGATTTAGATCAAGGGCAAACGTCCTAGCTTGTTTGCGATCTCATTAACTTCCATATAAACAACTTTTAGGCGAGCATAGATGATGCTTATAATCAACTTTGACCCTTGATTGCTCGGATGGAATCTAAATGCTGAGAGGAGATAACGCTAGATCAATTCAAAAGGGTTCTTGTTCTTCCACCACATTCCCATACGAAATTAGTTGCTACTAATTTACATGTCATTTTGTGATCTAGACGCCGCGCCATTGTTGAGGGAGAGAGAGTCAGAGGAAGGGATAGAGGAGAAGGAAGAATAACAGATTTTAGGGTTCAGTTGATCTTAAATACTGTAGTAAGTTAGGTCAAAGCTAGGCTTGTCCATGGTGTGCCCAAATAAATCGTCTAGGGGTTAAATCCTGTACTTGAGGTCAGATGTTCAAAACGAGATGTCCCGACTAGGCCTTATATAAATAAAACATGTCATTTCCCTCTGACGATCCTGCTGATAAGAAAAATGAAAGATAATATTCCCATGTGATATTGATTTTAACAAAAAAACAGAAGACAATTGATTCATTTTTCAAGAAATCTTCATAAAATATTACAGTTTTGAATATATATAATTAAAGATGTTGTCCCCGACTCGGGACCGGCTAAAAATATTATTTAAGAGAATTTATTAAATAATCGAGTATTAATTAATGGAGTTTCTACTGTATGCAATCATGCAAGAAAAAAAGAATGCCAAGACTGAGGTTATAAGAATTTCATGAGTAGCAATGTTCTGGGCTACCAGCAGGTATGAACAAACCGCATTTGCATGTGGCCAACATCACAAAGACATAGCTTTCCAGAACATTTCGAATCGTCGTTCATTCTATGAGCACGCAGGAGGTAATTGTTTAGAGACATTAAAGATCAGTATGTAGTTACAGGAAATCCTACAACCACACCCAAGTAAGATCTATAAACTCTATTCAAGTCATTATGGGAAGAACTCTAATTCAGTTTACTAAAAGATAGATCAAATAAAAAATATATGAATAGAAACCCTAACTTGGGAAGCAAATAACTTTCTCTCTCCTAAATATCTTATCTCAACTCATCCAAAAAGTCTATCCCTTCTACAAAAGCCTTAAGTTCCTTTTATAGGGGTTTACATAGTGGAGGACAGCTAATAAAGCCCTTATTTTCGGATCTGGCGCGCGTCAATGTCGCTTGGACTTTAATATAGCCGCACGGATTCTTTACTGCCGCATGGTTCTTCACACTTCTGTTGTGACTTGGTGACGTCATCTGGTTCGTCATCTTGGACATATTGCACGCGTCCGTATTCGCTTGCTACTAAAAAGATTATTTCGCATACCTAATGAGTGTGCGGTATTTTGCACCCACATTTTGCCTCTTCTCGTATCGTTCTTTTGAGAGAAAGAGCGGTATGAGAAACCCTGATTTGTTATCTTGCCGCACCGACTCATCTTTTCACATTCCCTTTAGCTGACATCTTTCCGGAACCTCGGCATGGTAGCCTACACGTGTCCACTTTTTATCTGACACGTCCCTAAAAGGATCTGATAACCACTCCTTCATATACGTTTCTAATCAATGCATTTATGAGAGGAAGTATCTCCGGAAAAGGGGAGAGGATCCTTTATATACCCCAACACATTTTGTCTTCTCTTTCTTAACTTTCTCTCTTCTTTTCTTTCTTCTCTGCAACTTTCATCATCTGTGGTTGTTCTTCTGCTTCTGTCAAAACTTCGATTGATCATTATTTTCTACTTCGCATTTTCTTTTCTGTCCTTCTTATCATTCCTTTTCTTTCACTTTCTTCATATTCGAACTTTGTTTTCCATCATCAATATCTCGATCATCTTAATCTTGATTGGTTTGATCATCTTGATAAAATTTTCATCATCTTGTATTCCCATTCTTAAAATGGCTCCCCAACCCGTCTGGAAGAACGTTAAAGAGTTTAAAAGGTTGGAAGCAGAGCTTAAATCCAAGGGTATTGTCCTTAAAGCTCCTCAAGATTCCACCCCTACTACTGTAATTGGACCTGAATCGTTCGCTCTTGATCAATGGGATGATCAAAGAGTCATTGTTTCGCTTGGACAAATTATGGCTGGTCTTCCCATTCCTCTTTATAACCCCCAGATTCCCCTTTTTTATGAACTTCTCTCTCACGAAAATTTAGCATGCAGTATATTTCAGCTGAGCGGCGATTGTATCAGGATAATGATAGAATACGCTCATCGTGCGGCTGGATTGGGGTCTTCCTATCCAAAATATGTAACAAAGCCGATCATCCCAGAAGAGTATACAGTGGAGAATTTTTTCAAGCACTATACGGTCACCATTGTGAAGAACGAATTATACCGCTGGGGCGTTCGCTTGAAGAAGGCGGACAGTTTTGCAGAGAATGATAAGATCATGTTTATTTTCACAACACTTCCAATGATTATGCGCATCATTCAAAGGATGTTCATTGGGTGGAGTACCCTGTTATCCTGGAGGGTCCTTACATTACGGGTAAGGATGTTGATGGGTCAATTCTTCCTCTTCCTGAGAAGTTTGCCGCTTGCAAGCCTTGGGAATTTAAATGGTCAGAGGAAAAAGATGTGGTATGCTGCTTTTAACCTTTTCTTTCTGTTTACTTCCTTTCTTTTGCTTTTTTTTCTCTTATTATCTCCTTTGATCTCAGATTGTGCAGTAGAAAAAGAAGGTTAAGAAGAATGCATCTAAGGCGTCAGATTCGCGCACTAATGAAGTAAGAAACACTTTCTTTTAAATTCAACAATATTGTTGCCTCTGTTTCTTATCACTCATTGTGCATGTAAGTGGAGACTGGAGACGCTGAAGGTTCTAATAAGTGTGTTTATCCTCTTAAGAGCAAGGGTAAGAAGACCGCTTCTAAGTCTACTGCTTAGTATCCTTTCAAGAAGCAGAAAGTATCTACCAAGCTCCTTTAATCTATTGTACTTTTGGTGACGCTTTACCTCCTCCTGACAACTCCGCGTCCACGTCTTCAATGAGCGATTTATCTAGCATCTTCTCCGACTCACTATCAACTGTTGATAATGACGCGTTGGGTCGTGCATGCGATGCAGTAGTAAAGATATGTGATGCTCCTTCTTTAAGTCATGACTCTCTTCGTGGTGTTGCTTCTGCTTTAACCCCAAGTTTCCAATTTGCTCTTGGGTCATTGGTAAGAGTCCTTCTTCTCATGCATCCACTTCCATTATGATTTCGTTCCTTTGGTTATTTTGCCGCTTACTTTATATTGATGCAGAGTTCTAGTATGTCTTATGTTGTCACCACTGATCTTCAAAGAAAGATTCATTCTCTTGAGGGTGAAAATCTCAAGCTAATAGGAGATCTTTCTTCTAGTTCTAACCGTGTGGAAGAGCTTCGCAATAGGAACAATCAACTAATTGGTATGTATTCTGTTCTTCCTCTTAGTCTAATGCTTCTGCGTCATTTTCTCCCTCTTTTAATTACTTGTGTCTGCAGAGATCTACAACTTAATTGACGAGGAAATTAATTATCCCGTTGAGGATGAAATTCTTCTAGAGCATCTTAATGCTTCCTTGAATAACGCCTCAGATGACAGATTAAGGGATTTTAATATGGAGGAACTCAAATCGAAATATGAAATTCTTAAACGTGAACATAGGAACATGTTATCTGTGAATAATAGTTTTAAACGCCGCCTACATAATTACAAGGAGGAAATTAAGAATCTTGAGGCGAAAAAGAACGCTCTCATTACTGAAAAGGATAAGGCAGTTCTTAAGGGTGCCCAAGCTCTAAAGGAGTTTCATTAGGTCAAACTCCAAGTTCAAATAGAGAGAGATCAAGCTATAAGTGAAAAGAACGTCTTGGTTTCTCGTGAGAATATGATTCGCTCTCGTCTGCTCATTGAAAAGGATGATGAGTTTAAATGGGCTGCTAGAGTTATTGACAATGCTAGGACTGGTTTAGCTACAAATGTTAGTTTAGAATCTGATCACGCTGAAGTGGTTAGAGCTATTATTTCTGGAAAAGAAGGTTGCTTATGATTCTTCTTTAATTATTTCTTCTTTATATTATACCTTGGATTTTTCTCTTGCGCGTCATTAATACTCCTGTCCTTCTTTATGGATACCGAGAAGAATCATCTCAAGGAAATTGGGGAATTGAAATCGAAGCTTTCTGCCAGGGATTCTAAGTACCGCTGACTGAAAAAGAAGATGATAGTTTCTGTCTCCAATCTGAATAAGTATGACCTCCGCTTACGCGATTCATGCGTTAAGAAGAACGCAGAGGAGATTTGCACCTGATTATAACATTCCTCTACCAGATTTCATGCCTTCTGAAGTTTCTCCAAATGAGGAGGACATTGAGGTATCTGATAGTGAAGCTGAATATGAGGAATATGAAGAGACTGACGAAGAGGGCGGTGGCTCGAAGACTGAGGAAGAGTCAGGAGAGCATTCTTTTGAAGATGATGATGGTGATTTGGGTGGGAAATAGCCGCGCTTTCTGAAGATCCTCTTCGCTTTTCTTTCTTTTTCTTGCTTGTAAAGTCCTCATCTTCTCTTTGTATTATATTCTCCTTTTTCACCTTTTGTACACTTCGTTCCTAAGATTTTGGGATTTTTTATTCAATGTATATTCTTTACTCTTGAGTGTTTAATCCTACACTTTGTCATTAGTCGAAAGCAAAGCATCTATCAAATGATAATAATGTATAACATGTGCGTAAGTTTACCATATAGGGCCCATGATGATAATGTATAACATATGCGTAAGTCTATCATATAGGGGCGAGTAATATTTCTTTCTATGTTTGAATTCCCATTCTTGCCTCTGTTAACCGCCACAAGATGATTGGGTTATGCATTTGTGCGTTAACGATATTATGTATGCTAACAATATGTATATGCGTAAGTCTATCATTCGCAAATATTTTTCATGCGGCAATATTATTTAGTACCATACCTGAACATCCTCTCACTTATTTTACCTCATGATTATTTCTTTGTTTTCTGCCTCAGCTATTTCTTGCACTTTTATTTTCACGTCAATACATTTTTCTACTCCTTTACTTTATTTTATATATGTGCGTTAACTTAACTTTTTTGTTGCATACTTTTTTCTTTGATGTCGCACGTTCTACTCTTTGAACTTCTTTCCTGCAAAATAATGTTAGTTACATTTTTATAGGTTTGTTGCTGTTTCTCATGAGGTCTTATTGAGCCTCCCTAAGTAGAGGTCTTATTGTGCCTCTCTCTTATCTTCTCCCTAGGGTATTCTTTTTGTTTGTGCGGCAAAATCGCATGCGGTCATTAGCCTTTCAAGTAATAACCCATTGATTTTGCCTTATCATTTCTCGTATTTTTGCCTCTGCAGGATGTATTGGTGCGTCAATATGACAAGTCTTATTACTCCCGTGAGTAAAAGTCTCGTGATATTGACGTCTTTAACACAATTCAGCTCCCTAATGGAGGGTACCGTCCCTATATTCCCCCTGACTTCCCCTTCAAGGAAGCTTACCCCTACCGGGTTAGGGTGGGCTCTTCCCATCCAGTAATGCCAACAATCAGTTGTGTTCATGGCCTCTTATCCCTCTGCCGATGTGGCTTATGGTTACGAGACCACACCCTAAATGGGTTTTCTTAAGGACCGAGTGTATCATAGTCAGGACTTGCCAAGAATGGCCAAGTACGCCCCAGACACTCTTGACTCAACCGTGTACCTCAGCGCCCTGATCGAGTTTCTACACTCCTTATGAGAGAGCTTCGTACCTTAGTCTTTCGACTAAGGCGTCTCTGCTGGATAGGCTTTCGTTTCGCCCCAAATCTCTATGACTCAGGTTCCAGTGTCGGTGTAGCTTTCACCTGAGCCATGCTAACTACGTTTTCCCCAATTATGACGCGCGTTAGGTCTTATTGTTGCCTCTTGCTGTTATGCGAACTAGGGTGCATGCCACAATTGGATGCCTAGCCTCCCTAGTTAGAGGTTTTAACTTCTATTGCCTTCTATTAAGGTCTTATTGTAAGGTCTTATTTTTTCCTTTTTCTTCTACTTGCATCTTTTATGAAATGTTTAATATATATAAAGAAGAAGAATTTTTCATTTTCATTCATACGCTTGATTAGTACAATTCTGATGTCTTCTTTCTTCATTTATTCGCCTACATAATAACTACTTGTTGTAAAAACCCTATATCTGAGATGACTTGTTTGCTTCCTTTAACCTTTGTGCTTCATTAAGTTCGCATACGGATTATTTCTTCCATTGTATTATGATTGCCGGCATGGACCATACTTCTTAAAATATACTTGGTTCCACAGTTGGTTAATTTGTCCTCCCTCATTTTGTCCTTTATCATCCATCAACTCATACATTCCATCTCCAATAACTTTCTTAATGATGCATGGTCCATCTCATGCATCCTTTAATTTTCCATTTCCATTTTTCTGGTAGGGCGGTATTTGTCTCAATACTAGTTCTCCTATCTGTAATTCATCCCTTTTGACGCACTTGTTATTGTCATCTTCTGGTGTCGAAGTTGCCGCCTTAGTGGAAATCTTGTTCATTTCTCCGCTCTTGTTCACAACATCAACCATTAATCTTTCGCTTCTCTTGTCCTCTAGTATATTCTTCTTCCAATTTCTCCTCTTACTTGCGCGTTCTTCACTTTTGTCAAAATCAATTTCATTACATGTTTTGCCTCATTGGTGTCCCCCATAACCCTCTCCTTGAATATCAAGCCTTTGAATCTTGTTATTACCTGTATGGTTATTGTATTGTCTTTCTCTATATTCTCTTTCATACATCTCCTGATCCCTACTGCTCATGGCTACTTGTTTTTGCTTATCTTCCATTACCATCTTTTCTTGACTCCCTTGAGATGTGCTTACAACTGCATTTGTTGTCTTTGGAAGTAGGCTTGCATTTCCTTCTTTTGCATTTGTAACCGTAACTTGGTAAGATACCATTTCTCTTTGTTTTTCTTCAAGAGCGATGTACTCTTCCTGGTACTCGCGCAGTTCTGTCATTGTTATGGTATCTTTTATCCTGAATATCTGCGTATATAACAAATCTGTTGGAAATAGTGCGTTAATGAAAGCTAGGATGAGATTTCTTTCATCTACTCTTCCGTCCATCTCGCTACACATGGTCCTCCAACGTGTGGTTAAGTTGCGCAAGCTTTCATTGATTCTTCTCCTTAAGCTGAATACCTTCTTTATTCCTGGTCGTAACATATTGTTGCTGATGTATGCTCCTAAGAATATTCTTTGTAGGTGATTGAATGATCTGATTGTTCTCATTCGCAATCCCTCAAACCATTGTAAAGCTTCTCCTATTAAGCTGGCGGGAAAATATTTGCATAAGACTGCATCATTATCCTCCCATTGTGATAGAGATCTGCTATACGCCTTTATATGTTGTACTGCACATGTAGTTCCATCAAAGATATTAGTAAATACATGTAGTGTGCATTTTGTTGGTACTCCTGTGAGTTGTATTTTTCTTGCGAACGGTGTTTTTTCTGCTTCTTCTATAGCTTCATCTAACTGTCGCCTTCCTCCATCTCTCCGTGTTGTCATCATCGCTCTTACTTCTGCTAATTCTCTTAAAATTGTTTCATTCATGATTTGATCTGCATCTTGTTGCATAGGTCTTTTCAATCTTGCTTGCCTTACTCTGTTTTCGTTCCTATTTTGACGCATCGCCTCTTGGAGTTCTCGTTCTTCCGCATCTTCTCTTCTTCGCCTTCGTCTATCCCTTTCATTTCTTGCATGGATTTGTGCGTCAATATTCCTTTCATCTTCTTCTTCGCGGTCTCGTTGATTTCGCAACATTTTTCTACCTTGTAATATCATCCTCCCCTGCTCTTCATCAGTTTCATCTTCCTGATCATAATGTATGCGGTTATGTTCACCATGCTGCTCATGTCGATTTCCCCTCTGATTTCCTTGTATGAGATAATTTTCGCCCTGTTGTGCGTATCGATCATCGATTGGCTGTTGTTCTATGCGATTATGACCGAGCTCCTCCTGTATATTATCGCCTACATGAAAATTCTCAACAATGTTGTTATTTAAAGGTTGTTCTTGTCTAGTATCCCTGCGGTTAGATCAGCTACGCCTTGACGTGCTCCTACTTGTCCTTGACCTTGAGCTTGCACGTGTTTCCCTTGATGTGGTTCGTGACCTCCGCTCTTGTAACCTGATATTCTCTTCTCTTAGCTCATCGTTCTGACGCGTTAAGTTCGCGCGTGCTTCTTCTCCTCTCCTCCTTTCCTCGATTAATATTTGTCGGAGCTCCATTATTGTCATGTTCTCTTCGTTTTCTCCTACTGGTCCTTCCTCTCCAGTCCTTTGCTCGTTTTCCTCCACCGTATCTATATTTGAAGTATGAACACTTACCTCGTCATAGTTGCAGGTGTTATTCTCCTCCTGTACGTGTTGGATCTGAGATTGGACTTGCGTTCCTCGATTGTTCCTTTCTCCCATCCTTGATGATTCAACAATTTCACCTCTTCTTCTTCCTGCGATTCTTCTACTCCTCCTAGTTGCCATTGCTTGTTCTGTTATAGATGCTTGCCTCACCATTAGTTCCTGAAATAATATCTTCTCTTGACAAAGGAAAAAGTCCTTTTCAAAGAACCGAAAATTTTATTAATAAAAAGTTTTCTTCACCAACAGAGTATATCATCCAAGTTGTATTCTAGCGCCAAAATGTAGTTGCAGGAAATCCTACAACCACACCCAAGTAAGATCTATAAACTCTATTCAAGTTATTATGGGAAGAACTCTAATTCATTTTATTAAAAGATAGATCAAATACAAAATATATGAATAGAAACCCTAACTTGGGAAGCAAATAACTTTCTCTCTCCTAAATATCTTATCTCAACTCATCCAAAAAGTTTCTCCCTTCTACAAAAGCCTTAAGCTCCTTTTATAAGGGTTTACATAGTGGGGGACAACTAATAAAGCCCTTATTTTCGGATCTAGCACGCGTCAATGTCGCTTGGACTTTAATATAGCTGCACGGATTCTTTACTGCCGCATGGTTCTTCACACTTCTGCTGTGACTTGGGGACGTCATCTGGTTCATCATCTTGGACATATTGCACACGTCTACTAAAGAGATTATTTCGCATACCTAATGAGTGTGCGGTATTTTGCACCCATACAGTAATCGAATTAATTCCAAACGTAGTAAAAACACTACACCAACCACTAGCTAATATAAATCTTGTGAACATAAGTAACATTATTGCTCAAACTACTGAAAGTGTTGGTAGGTACTGCTCTTTTGAATACCACGAATGTAAGGAATGTCAGACTTAGATGGAAGTTCACACCTGACAACTCCCCTACATGCAATATTGTAGATACACCAAGATAGATTACAAGGCCGACTACTTAAATTCTGTGGTAATTCAAATCTGATGGATGACCTGATGCTTTACTTCTGTTAGGGATCATTATACTTCCGTTGTTAAGATTACGACCTCAAATATATAATCAAATAGCGGAGATCTTGGTGTACCTGTCACATAACATCAGTATCAGCATTTCCGTTTTAACCATCTAGATAAAAGCTCTGAAGTTAGCTTGCAACACATTATAAAGGTCGGCTCATATATTCATGGCTTCCAAATTTGGGCTTTGCATACATCTGAGCTGCATTATGATGGCATTGCTGTTTCGCAACACCAGCTCTAGGTAAATTCAAGATGGTTGGGATACAGCATTTTATGAGTGGCAAGCCTATTTTCTACATCAGGAATAATGCTAAGATGGAAAACATAAGAGCATTGGGGATAATGGAACCAACCTGGTTTACTAATTCCGCTGAAAATTGAAGTATGACAACTAGCCACGCATCACTGTGGACTGCAACTCTGCAACTTAAGCTAACCAATCTTTTTCTTACACAGCGTCCCTAGTTGAGTTAATGCAGGACAAAGGTTCCGAGAGCTCTAGGAAGATATCTCCAGAAGGTAATTGACCTCCATCTATTAACCAATAAACCCGTGCAAGTGCAAATTTTGTCATCACTCGAAACCAAATATGATGATACAGAGGTGCAGAGCTTACAAACACGTTGCAACGGCTGATCCCAAGCGATTTATTTGAGATAACATATGAGGCGAACAGTCCACCCATGTCGATCAAAAAATATTAACACCCCAACTCAGCAGCATCTCTGTGCAACAAAGTCAACAAATACAGTTGTTCACAGTCAATACCGAGAACTAAGTAAATTGTCACATTCAAAACAAAGTGCATCACTAAATAATGTACCGAAACCATATAAACTCAACTCAATGCTATGTTTTAGCATACCAAATTTCGCTGTCAGATGAATCCATGTTTTCCTTTTTGAGAAGAAAAATAATAACTGGAATCTTAGTGCCTCCATACATGTAGAAGAGTTCTACCACTTAATTCGTGACCTTAATGAGTAAAGAACCAACATAAGTTCAATTGGGGCAGCAGATTTGATTCAAATGTTAATGGCAATGAAAACAAGGATATACAAATGGAAAAATAAAATAAAATGATTACCTTCTTTCATAAGTTCCAATTACTATACAAATTAAAAACACCGTCACTTTGCCATTTGCTCCCAACAACAACTAATTCTCAGATTAAGAAACAGTTGATGAACATATAATTTCTGGATTACCTGCTGAAACCGTAATAGAATTGAAATTAGTTTCCAAGACATGTTTATACATCTTTCAGCTTCAGATTCCTTTACAAACACTTTCAATCTTTGAATTTCAATTTGATTAAATTTATGCTTTTGCAAATAATAACGATCCTGAACCAAATCCTCAATCTTCTAATACATTTAACAATCTCAGTCACAGTATTTGGTAGTTTCAACACCCATATGAAACCAGGTGACATTTGGGTTAGGGTTTAGGACGACGGCGCCGAGGGAGAGAGTCAGGGTAAGGGGATGAAGAAGAGTGAGCATCTAGGATTCTAGGGTTTTTATCGAGTTAAATAGTAAGTCCAGTCAAATCTGGTCAAAGAAACTCGAAGTCATAAGATAGTTGTGCCCTAATAAACTGGCTCGGGCTTGAATCGTGTATCTGAGGTCAGACGTTCCAATCTAGTAGAGGGCATGATTTCTTAGAGATTTCCTTCCAGAAAAATCTGTTCTGAAACTAGAAAATAAAGAAGGAGACACAAAGTAAAGGGAAGAAGAGAGAGATAAATTCTATTAATCAGTGTATGGAATACAAAGGTTTAGAACTCTATTTATAGAGTTTACATACTTGGTGCTCAAGTAATAGGGTTCCACTAAAGTGGGCATCTACATGATTAACTGTCGTTTATAACACTCCCCCTAGATGACCATTGTATCTAAGTTAATTGCCTCGTAAAAATCTTTGTCAGGAAAATCCAAAAGGGACAAAACCTAATCGAAGGGAAAATAGTACAATTATGAGAAAACTTATAACAGAGTTGGACATGCATATGTTGCCTCATTAAAGCCTTGACATGGAAAACCCAGTGGGACAAATCCTTGACGAAGGAAAAAGAGTACAACGTGATAGTCCAGTAAAATACCTTGCACTATGATGCTCCCCCTGATAAGTATTTCAGTTAAATCTTGCCTTGCAAATCTTCGAGTCGACACTTCCTAATTTCAATAAACGAATTTCTGGAATGTCGGAGATATCAATGCTTTCGTGAGAAATCTGCCAGTTGATGGAGACTTCTTTTGTGTTAGTTTTCTAATAGTAGTGTTCTCGAGTCTTCATGTTTCTTTCGATACATTAAGTACTTGTGTCTTGGATTGCTAATTTCATGGAAATGATTTGCAGAAATAGTTGATGTACAGTTTCTTCAACAAAGTGCCAAGATATGAATACCTTGTCATACGTGAACAAAAATCGTATTTGTGAGAAGGAAATCCAAATTCTTAGGATATGATTAAGTTGATTTGGTTTAATCAAATGTGGGCATCCATTAAACAACCAAAATTGATACAACTCCCCCTTAGATAACCATCATGTTGAATTAAATTGCCTCGCTAAAACCTTGCCAGTAAAACCCGATGGGAAAAAAAAATTGGACGAAGGAAAAAGAGCACAAATATCAACATTTTGAAAAAAAATCAACGTCAGCGAGATGTTGCCTCATTAAAACCTTGTTAGGAAAACCACATGGGACAAAAACTGAAGCGAAGGAAAAAGAGTACAAATTTTTGACGATTTCTGAATGCTAACTCAACTATATGAGTATAATAGAAAACAAGCATCATAACTCTAGTCTATATCAAATAGACAAGTTTTAAGCAAGCATAATATTTTAACTGCAGATTTAAGAAAAATAATATTTATGCTGCTAAAGCGTGGATTTATGTGTTTATAAGGACTCCCCAAGAGACCTATAATGTTGATATCATCAACTAATTAATCCGTATTTTTGGTTTTGTACCAAATTACTAAAAACACATAAAGGATTGTTAAAACCTAACACAACCGAGTCAGGTGGCTGTCTGAATATAATTTGAATCCTACAAGGATTACAAATTTGAATATGTTCCCAATCACATTTCTTGTCTAAATGCAATATGAGTTCTTTAAGGACTACCACGCCAAAAGCATTATACATAGAGAACAAAACTTATTGAATCAATCCTAGGGTTTAAGCAAAAATAAAACCCTTAAATCTTCTTAAAAAGGAACATATTTCTCGTATAACGCGTTATAAGTACACCTTCCTTTAAATAATAGGTTTGGCAATTTTAAGGTGTGAAGTCTTGGATCCAAATTGCGTTAATTGAGAAATTAATCCAATCTAATTTGGATTGTATGCCAACCAATCACATATGTCGATATTCCTCTGCAGAGGGGTTCACAACCACTATCATTTATTTCAGTAGCTACTGTAAATAAATATTCAACCATATCTAGCTTTCACAGTCCCACATAATTTTTCAGTGTATGCATATCTTGAAGAAAAAAAATCAATCAACCGGTACCTACGCCCGTGGGCATTATAATCTCATCATTATCAAGTGATAAGATATTAAATTTTGAGAAGGTGAATCATAATCTGGTAAACTCAATAAGAGCACTACCTGTAGCCTCTTATAGAATGTTATTTATCTTCTAAATGTGAATGGATTTCCTCTTAGGAGGCAAAAGCTTATATAAAAGCAAAATACGAAATTGCACGGCAATCATATAATGACAGCCTTAATCGATTTGATCGTAATGGGTGAGAAATAGATATAACTTTTAAGTTAGTGAACACCAACTTTTGCTGGTAGTGTATAGTCTCCCCCTGATTGTGGAGGAAATATTTATATCTCATAAAAATGAAAACACATTTCGTAAAGTATTATCCGATTAATTCGATGACATATACTTATAATAATTTCTGGATGTTTACAATACCAGGTTGGACAATAAATACTGACTTCAAGAGCAATAAAAAAAAATTTGTCCTAAATAATAAGATTGTAGTCTAGCTGACATACAAATTTAACATCAACCATAAATTTTATTGGTTCAACCAAAAGCATATAAAATATGCAAATAAAACTCTAAAAAGATAAAACTTGTGACCTACAGGGCCAACAATATAGTGATTCAAAACGAAATTTTGTACGCTTATTTTTCGAAAAGAAATTAAATTTAAGATCATTTTAGTCACTACTAGGACTAATGATATAGGCTAACAAGCCGGGTGCGCACCCATTTATCTTTTGTGTCCATACATGTTCCAACTACAAGTGGAACAGTCCGAATTTTGGAGATTATTACTGCAAGGAAAATTTAAAATTGCTCAATACCCGTAGGAAAGCAACAATTCCTCGTTTATTGGTTGGTATTTGCAATTGACATAATAATGATGTCTAAGTTTAAGATAAAAAAAAAAACTTTTTGAGAACATAAAGAATGCATTATCGTCATTCTTTTCAATGTTCTTTGTAAGAAACAGAACATTGACTTAAAAATAATTTAGAATGTCAATTTAATTACATCTCATCTCGAAGAATCGATAGAAAAAAATCAATCTCATCTCAAAGGATCGATAGAAAAAGATTTAAACGATATACCAAAATCGTATTTACGACAAAAAGATATATAAATACCCATTTTATGGTTGGTTGATAGATCATAGAGATTCTGGAGAACAATCAAATAAATGCTCAGACAGAGAAGAGATGGGAAATTGCAAAACTCAATAATAAGGCAATACAAGAATCATTTTACTACGTAACAAAAACGAGTTGCATTTGATTCTCAGCTTGTAACCATCCAAAAAGCCTAACAAGGTCTACAGCCATTAAGACGAACAAAACTAAAAAGATAAAATAATTTGTCCACTGATAATAAGTATATAATGAAAAAGACACGAAGATGGAACACCCAAAATTTCCTTGCTTTTTCTACATGGGGTGGTGAGACACAGTTCACTCGTCATCCTCATCCTCGTCATCATCATCATCAGCCCCTGCTGCTGAGTTGAGGGCATTCAATCTCTCAATCAACTTATTCTTCCTCTCATCGTATGTCAATTTCTTCAAATTGTACCTACAGTTGATGGAAAACAAAAAACCATGAACAAAGTTTTCAACTCAAAACCAACTTTTATCTTTAACTATATTGATGAAGCCACGCAAAGCAAGGGAAACAAAACACAAAATATGAAAAATTGTAGCAGTTCTATACCTCTTGTGGGCCTTGGGAGCTGCCTTCTCAGTTTTCTTTGCAGTAGGATCAGCTCTGATAGCTGCATGCACCTTCTTGTAAAGAGCTTCAAGACCATCAGCATCAATGTTTCTCTTGGCATACTCAGAGAAATGAGTTTGGAACTTTTCAGGCTCATCCTCCATCAGGGTCTGGACATTGTTATAAACACAAATTCAGAAAACAATACCAAAGAGCATTTCAATCAAGACTATGAGTATTCATTGACAAAAAACAAATATGCAAGTGTCCGAGACGCACCCTCATGTATGTACCAACATGCCCACCAAAGATGTATTTTCTGTGGATCTCAGGGTCCAATGCAGCATCTTTTTTTCCTTCACCCTTCTTGAAACCAGCAAACCTTTTGTCACTGTGAGGAATGTCAAGACCACCATCCAAAGCTCCCTAAAATTGTAGAGTAGTGATTATATTTCAACCACAGTAATTAAGATAAGGTAAGTATCTACCAGGAAAAAAACATGTATAAACCAAAATATACCAAAGCATTAGGTACCCAGACATTCAGCGAAAAGGGAATGACGAGTATGAAAAATATAAAGACAACCCAAGAAAACACTATTGCATGAAATCTGCAGGAGCTAAGGTTAAGGTTACCTTAAGTGCACCAAAGATACGGTTTCCAGTAGTTGTCCGTAGAAGACCAACATCAAGAAGAGCACGGAAAGGCCTTCGGCTTTCACCGGGTTCAACAGAGTAGTCTTCACCGGTTGCCTACAAGTGATAACTGTTAGTGAACAGTTTCTTCATCTTCTTCTTCTTCAAAGCCGTCTAGAAAGGAAACAGAGGACTTCCCAAGCGGTCACCCATCTTAGTACTGCTCTCGCCCTCTCCAAATAATGGCTGGTTTAAGAGAACAATAAAAAAAATTACCTACATAACAAACCAACAAAAAACTATAAACATAACAGATACCTCAACATTGCCTTCATACTCTGCATCCATCTCCAGTTTTTTCAACACACGACGAGCCAATAAAAGGCCAGTACAGTAAGCTGTTGTTTAAGAAAACATACATTAAAATCATTCCAATAACTAAAAATAGAACAGCATATGAATAAGGTGATAATATTTACCTGCAGCATAGTTGGTGAGACCAACTTCAAGACCATATCGGGGCAACTCATGTGCATAAGCTGCACACATTACCAAATCTCCAGTGATGGTAGCAGATATGATCTGGGCAATAATGTCTTTGTTGGTGAAACGAACAACAAAACGGTACTTAGGGGTGTTGTACTTGTTCTTGTCCTGGTTAATAAGACGGATTCTGGCTCTGTAATCAGTCTTTCCCTCTGCATTCATTACAATGAAACAATACAATCAGATTACATACAGCCAAAGATATAAGAAATTACATCAAAAATCAAATGAGGACATACCTCTCCTTCGCTTGAATTTGACTTGAAACCTCTTGAAGTAAGCCCTGGGTTTCTGTGCTTTGATGAAAACCTGCACAGAACCGATTCAAATTTAGTCTAGAAATTTTCATGAAACACAAAAAACAATGTCTAAACACCCTAAGACAATTTCAGTTACAAGTTTAAATAAAAGAGCTGAAACTTATATAACACTTCAACATTCAAAACAAAACCTATATAAACTTAGAATCTCATCATAAATAGATAAAATCTTCCATCAAACCATTTTCAGCAATCAAAATAGAAATATGAAAATCCATTAAGTCAATAATAGACAAGCCCCAATAACCAAAACCTAATATATATATCACACTCTATTCACAATCAGAAAAAGAATTTACTAATTGAAAGATGAACAGTTCCAGATCTAGACATGTTTATCGACTTACAGGCTTTAAAACATCAAATCACATATCATACTCCAGAAACAAACAGAAAGATAAACCCTGACATGATAACTACTGAGGAGATCGAAAAGATGCAACCAGAATATCACCAAAACTTCATCAATATGTACAAATCTTAACTTAAAGGAGCTCATAACTAACAAAAAATCCAGTTCATGTGAAACGAAACAGATCAAATTAAACTTCAAGAATGGAAGTAGACATCGATTTACATAAAGAAGATGAATAAACTGTTGAAAATGAATGATTTAGGGTTCGTACCATCGCTGTAGGTTATTTCTCCTCTTCCTAGACTACTCCCCGCTGCTTTGTTCAGTGATAAAAGAGAGACGACTAGAGAAGATGGAAACGGCTTATATTATAAACCCTAAGTGTTCATGAACGGCCGAGATTTAGTAGATTCTTTTTAGGTATTAGGGTTTTCTTTCTTTGGTCGAGCAATGAGAACTTGGGCCTAAAAAGGTCCACAAACACCGGACAGATCCGAATTGTAATTTGACCTTTTCTTTTAGTGGGGGACTACTCAAAAGTAGGTGGGGACTACTCTTTCATTTTTGGTAGGACATTTGAAGTAGTTTTGGGTCACCCCTTATTTAATTTTTTTTTTAATACCAAATTTAGAATTGGTAATTAAATTAGTTAGTTTATTGATTAGTTAGTGATTAGTGTAATAATTAATTACTGATTAGTTAGTGATTAGTGAGTTATTAATAAGATAGTTTTGTTAGAGAAGAAGAAAAAGAAGAAGAAGAAAAACAGATGAAGAAAAAGAGGGAAGAAACCCAAAAAATCTTATTTTGAGTTTAGTAAATATGATATGAGTGATTCATGTGATGATACCTCCTCCTCAGAATCAGAACCTCCTTCATCTCTTAATATATTTGTCAATATGTCTAATGATCCGGATATGAGTTATTTGTTAGATGATGAAAGCTATTTACCCCAAACTCAACCTAACGACCCAAATGATGAATTTTATCAGCCACAACCAGAAGATGAAGTTATGGGTACTCAGGTATGTCTCAAATTTAGTTAATGTAGCTTGAATTGTGCAAATAATTGGCCAAATCGAAAATTTCAGGAAGAAATTTCGGCTAGGTGAAAGTAGTTCGGTTAGCAATTCTAAAAAACAGGTAGCCGAACTCTCCTGTATGTGCAGTTCGGTTACTCATTTCAGCATACGTAGGTAACCGAACTCTGTTTTAATGGAGGTTTTTGAGAGTTCGGTTATCTTTTTCCAGAAAACGTTGCCGAACTAATTTTATAGAGTATACAGTTAATAGTTCGGTTTAGTCGAGTTTAGTCCCTTTGTTATCGAAGTTTATGTTCGGCAAGCTCGCAAAACACGTTCATTGAATAGCTAACCGAACTGCGAGTGTAGTAATTATGTTGCCGAACTATACCATAGAAAATTCCAAAGAACAAGTTCGGCAAGATCGCAATTTTTTTTTCATAACCGAACTTTTTGTTCGGCAGGATAGTTTATTATTTTTACATTGCCGAAAATTTAAGTATTTCTTATTTTTAGTTGGTATTGAAGTTGTGCTATTACTCGTAGGTTGCATCTGATCCAATAGAACCAATGGAAAATCAACCCACCCCTGTTGATATTTTGTACGATGACACGTCCCATCACTACATTGAATGACTTGGTATTCCTTTAGAGGCAAAGAGTTGGGCTAGACAACATGCACTAAAAGACATGTGTGTATTAGTATTGAATGGGAGAGAAAGCAAAAACCGCTTTGAAATGGTTTGTGAGAGAAGCGGTGATCCCGATAAAAGCTACAAGAGGAAGGGTTATGTTTATAAAGGAAAGACAAATAGGAAGAACAAAACTTTCTCAAAGAAGATTAAATGCCCATTCAAGCTTGCATTTAATTACAACGAAGAATTGGGTGGATGGGTTCTCTACAAGGTTATGGAAGGTTGTCATAACCACCCTCGTCCGGAGCATCTTGAAGGACATTTCATAGCGGCCAAGCTAACTCCTGAAGAGATGGACAAGGTAGCTAAAATGAGGAAAATGGGTCTTTCACCGATTCAAATGCTCCAAATACTAAAGGAGGATAACAAGGATAACCACTCATCTGTGTCCACCATTTGTAATGCAATTGTGACAATTAGAAAGAAGGAATGGAGAGATAGACAAGTGATGCAACAATTGTTTTTTTTGGCCAAAGAGAAAAACTATGCGGTTCAAAAGGATGTGGATTCGGACGGAGAGATAACACAACTCTTCATTGCGCATCCAACGAGTGTTCAATTGGCTCAATGCTTTCATGAAGTTCTCATAATGGATTGTACTTATAAGACGAACAAGTACGAGATGCCATTGTTGAATATTGTTGGGCGTACTTCGACGCAGTCACTGTTTACCATGGCGTTTTGTTTCTTAAGGGACGAGCAAGAACCTAGTTACATTTGGGCACTACAACAAGTTAAGGAAATCTTCCGAGGTGATGATATTCCCGGAGTTATAGTCACCGACAATGAAGTCGCATTGATGAATGCAATAGAGGTAGTGTTTCCATTAGCACGTAATATGCTTTGTACGTTCCATATATGGTGTAATTTGATAAATAGGTGCAAGCCAATAATTTGTCCACCCAAGAAAAAAGGATATGAAGAGATTAAGATGCTACCGGAACATGAACGAGCGGATGCAAAAGAGGAAGTTGAAAAACAATATGATCTAAATTATGCTAAGTGGGTTGCTTTCAACGTTTAATGGGAATCATTGTGTTGGTCTCTTACCGAGGAAGAGTATCATCTAAATCTTGCGGAGTTTATCGCCCATTGGGATACTCCCGATTCTCCCGGTGTTGTATCGTATGTTCTTCGCCAATGGTTGGAACCACACAAAGAGAGGTTTGTTAATGCCTATACCAACCAATATAAATACTTGGGAAATCAAGCGACAAGTTTAGTAGAGTCGGCTCACCATCGGTTGAAGAAGAATCTCTTTGGATGTGTTGATAATTTCGTAACCGTGTGGAATGCTATGGAAAATTACTTCAAGCGCGACATTGATAGAATTAAAGATAAGTTCCAAAAAAGTCGTATATTCAAAACGACCGGAAAATATGCCGACCACCCATTGTTCAAGGGAATCCATTACAACGTATCTCGGCAATGTATGAAGTTGTTGATTATAGAAGTCGAGTTGATTGATAAGTGGGAAACCAAGAGGGATGAGGTGTGTGTATGTAACATGAAGAAGTCTATGGGACTCCCTTGCCGCCATATGATAATCAACTACGAGCATGGCGTAATCCCTTTAAGCGACATTGATCCATATTGGAAGCATCTAAGTTTCATCCCTCCTCCAAAGGGAGAAGAAGCCGGAGAGGAGTTTGGTGATAACGAAATGGGTAGAACCGTACTAGAGATGTATCGTGGCATGAACAAGCTCCAAAAACAATTATTTTGGGATGACATGAGGAAAATCATATATCCACAAACTTCGGAGAATGTTTATGAACCGTCAAAAGGCAAACGCAAAGGTAGGCCAAGCAAAAAAGAAACTAAAAAACAACTAAGAGAATATGCAAAGGTGTTACGTAAGAAGAAAAGTGAGCAAACTCCATTTACTAGAGATCCTTTGGTCCATGAGTATACCGCGGCAATGTACTTGAAGCAAACCAAGAAACGGGGTATGAGTATTGAGGAGAAAGGCGAAACAAGTGAGCGAGATTTGAAGAAAAAAGGTACGATGTGTCCATCACAACCAAGCCAACCATCTTCCGGCGACGTGAAGATTAAGTCTCCAATTTGCCCTATCCAACCATCTTCCCTATACATGAAGCTTGAGGCTCCAAATAAAGACTATTTGAATGAGCTACCTCTATACATTAGAGAATACGTTATATCCACCGACGACGTTCCTCCGGATGGTAATTGTGGTTTTCATGTTGTCAATCAACAACTTGGGCCTTTCATCGAAGGTGTCAAGCTAAATAATGGGTGTGAAATCACTCATATAAGGCAAAGGTTGTTGTCCAAACTAAAGGAGAATCTGACATATTACAAGACAATGTTGTGCGATGGGGTGGGAAGTCTCAATGAGCAATTTGTTAAGTATCAACGTCGTCTTCATGGGGGCCATCCGATCACAACGGATTATTGGATGAGCATACTGATATGTGGACACTTAATCGCCGAGGCATTTAATTGTGTGGTTCATTATTTCTCAAAGTATGCTAGTTTCACCTTTACCCCGAAAACAACCGTATGTGTCGAGCAACTCAAACGAATGAGATGTGTGATGGCATTGACTAACAACAACCACTTTATAGGCCTTGGTTTAAAACCCGATTGTCTACTACCTCCAATATCCGGAAACTCTTATTGGCCTGCATTTAACTCCGATATAATGTTGGGTTGGTGTATTATGTATGAGCATAACATGGAGATGTGGAAAACTTTGAAGAAATCGGACGAAATTGTACATGAAGGTCAAATTTCACTTGAGGATGATTAAATGACACATGTAATGGAACTAAGTATGCTTATCAATCTAATACTATGCTTTTTGAAGTGTGGTATTCATTATCGAGTTAATGTTAGTATTTTATTGAGTTGACAGATAATAGTTCGGTAAGCACATATGATTATTGAGATTGCCGAACTTAACCTGCGCAAATATTTCAGGTTGCCGAACACCTGTTTTGTGTCAGATATAGAACATTGTAATTTTAAAATTCAAAGTTCGGTTAGAAATTAAATATTTGCGAGCCAACCGAACTACAAAATTCGGTTACATGGTAAATAATGAGGTAACCGAACTTTTATTTGAAGGCTCAGTCACAAACTGAACATATATATGATACACAAACCACTATAAAACAAACCTAAGAGTGTAGTTCTGTGATTTCTGCATCAAGAGAATGACTTTTCCAACTTGTGCAAAAGCAAAATTTTGAGTCTCCAGAGACAGGTTCGGCAACCAGTGATATTATACTTTTATAACCGAACTAGAACAAGGTAAAAATTGAGGTAACCGAACTTTTTACCTGAAATCTCAGTCACAAACTGGCAGGATTTAGCTGTTTTATTTGAGTCTTCACAGAAGAGTTCGGCAACCAGTGAAAATGTTGCGAGGTAACCGAACTCTGTCTTCGGCAACCTGGTAGGATTTAGCTGTTCGCCGAAAAAACAGTTCGGTGACCATTAGTTAGTCACAGGTTACCGAACTTTAAGTTCGGTTAGCTGTGTTAAAATTTCAGGTTGCCGAAAAACATCCTGTATTTTCATCCATATAAAATTGAAAACACAAACCCAATTAAAATTAAAAACACAAACAAGGTTCTAAAACAAATATAAAAGTTGTTATACATACCAAACTACGAAATCCTTAACTAATTGTTTAAAACACACAAACATACGAAATTAAACCATACGAAATCCATAACTAAGATGTTTTATGAAACTAAAACCATACGAAATCACTAATGACCACCACGACGAACCTTTTTACCACTTCCTTGTTTACCACGAGTTTTAGGTTGAACTTCCTCATCACTTGGGGTTTCATCTACTCGACCGGTTTCCTCCAAGGCGCGACTTGAACATTCTCCTTGTTGTCGACCCCTCTTCAATTGCTTAGACCTACTTGGCTCCATCATTCTTCTAGTTATAAGACCCTCCCACTCGCCGTAGTAGTAGGTTTGTTCCTTAGTCGACATCGGCTCTCCACTATGGATTTTAGCCATCCATTTCTTCAACAATTTCGTACCCTTCTTCACCTGATTCCAATTTAAAGCATAAGTAAATATATTTTCAATACTTTCAAACAACAAGGAAGTATAAGAGAAGACATTTTCTTACCACATTATCCCATAACATTTTTGCTTATTCTCCACAAATAGGCATCTCCTTCTGAGCTCTCTTATCCTCCCTCTCCTTTGCCTTCGCCTTCGCCTTATCAGTCTTAGCTTGTTGTTCTCTATTTATCACAAAAGGATGACTAATTTCTTGATAAAACTCCATATAATCTTCATCACATGCATTTACATCTCCACCACAAGGTACACAATCACCTAAAGGTAAGTAGTAGTTACGAAGTGCATTCCAATGTCCTACCGTAGGAGTTGGTTCATGTTTTGGAACAAAATATTTCTCGGTGTTCTTTGTTCCTTGAACCACCAAATTGAAATTTTCATTCTCCACGTCGGGATCCATTTGGACACAAAAAAGTTGTCTTAGTATTCTCCTTGGATTATATATTGCGTAGCCATTAGGATACCAAATTGGTCCATAGTAAGGCGAGACGGTAGAGAAACCATTCAGATCTTCTTCATCTACAGGGTACGACGTATGGGTGAAATACCACATCGTTCACCGTAAGTTTATCCAATTTCTCCCTCAACGAAGTCAACTGCTCTACTTTAGACTTCTTTTGTGCGTCCAAAAACAACCATTTTCCTGCTGTAGGTTCGTCATAGGGATAAGGTGTCTTTTCCCTAGCCAATCCCAATGAAGGGAAGTGGTCATAAATCCAAACCTATGCGAAAATACGAAAATATTAGCCACATACATGAAAATTGATTTGGAAGTAGAAAATTTAGGAAAAAAATTTGCTAACTAACAATGTAAAAGGTCACCTGAATAAGAGTTAAGTAACCTCCAATTTGAGTTGTCTTAATCCTCGACCCTTTGCTCATATCTCCTAGAACAAAAGCAAGCACCCAGTGGACCAAGAGTATTTGTTAATCTCATCGATATTCTCCAAAAGCTGTAGATAATGTGCATCCAACCTATTTCCATAAGTGTCGGGGAAAATGACGGTTCCTAGCTGATATAACCAATAAGCGGTGACATGATGCCTAAGGGTCTCCTGGTCCATCACCAACTTTCCTTTCTCCACCTTCTTTCTTGTCCCTCCAAATGCTTCCTTCAACTTTACCAACTTGTATTTCTTCACCATCTTCTTCAATGCTCCATTTACCTCTCTTGGATTATACTCATCGCCACGTTTAGGGGACCTCACAGAACGTCTAAACTCACACTGAGCCTTTCTTGCATCCCATCCTAGACATTTTAGAGCCAATTCTTCAAGAGATTCATAATGCATCGAGGGGTTGTAGCCTTCTCGAAGACATTTATCTTCCACTGGTAGCCCGGTGATTCTCGAGCAATCATCGGGAGTAATTCCCATCTCGCCAAATGGAAGATACATTATATATGTCTCGGGATAATACCTCTCGAGAAATGCGGATACGGCAACAACGTCAAAATCCACATGTGCGTACTCAATAGCTCTCCATAACACACATTCTTTAACCTTCGCTTGAAACTCGTCACACTCCAAAGAAAGATCCCATTTGGACGCCTTTTGACGATGAATAAGACGAACTGCATCATTATGATCCTACGAAAATTACAAAAAACTATTAATACTTGACGAAACATGTCCCAAAAAAAATCATTTTGTTAGTTAAGAATGAACTTAAAGAATACCTTTGTCGCATAGATCTTCGCAGCCCATGAGTGTTTGTAGCCAAACAATGTGGCCCCTCCATCATTTGGAGTACCATAAGTTGGGTTCACTGGTGGCAAACACAAATTATCAGGGGGAATGTGTGAGTATCTATCACAAGGCGGCTTCGGCTTCTTTTTCTCTTTAACAGGAACAATTTCTTGCTCTTCTTCCTCTTCCTCCTCTTCTTCCCCTTCCTCTTCCTCCCCTTCCTCCTCTTCCTCCTCTTCATCCTCTCCCTCCTCTTCTTCCTCTTCATCCTCTTCTTCCTCATCCTTCTCTTCCTGTTGTCCTTCTCCTTCTTTGCCCTGTCCTTATTCTTCTTACTCTACATTTTCAACGTGTTCTCTATGTGGTTCAACCTCTTCATTTCCTTGGTCTTCATTTCCTTGCTCTTCTTTATCATCATTCTCTTCTTCAATAACATTATCAATTGTGTTCTCCATCACCTCTTGATTGACTTCCTGTAACGATCCCCCTCCATGTTTAGCATTTTTAGTACCACGGTTTCGGAAATCCAAATGTATTCTACCTCGAGGGGTGGGAGTTCTCAATTCTTCAGCTAGGTGGGGATTATATTTTTTCCCTTTGTTCCTAATGAATGAAAACCACATTATTAGCTAAACAGAATATTTTCTTATCAAATAAAATTGAACATGGGATTATATCAAACACAAAATGTTAACAGACTAAAGTTCGGTTATCTGGTATAAGTTGCGAAGTCACCGAACTACAAGTTTGGTGTTGACAGATCAAAGTTCAGTTACCACATAGAAACTGCGAAGTAACCGAACTATATTTTATCAAAGTTCGGTTACCTATATAAATTTATCGACTAAACCGAACTCAAAATTTTCATATAAAGAAAGAGTTCGGTTACGTTTTTTTTTTGCGAGCTTACCAAACTACATAGTTCGGTTACCTAAAATTCCTAATTGACCGAACTGTTCTTCATATTGAAAGTTCGGTTACCAAAATCTAGGGTTTTAAAAATTTCTCTTAGCCGAAATCTATACTGTAACGACCATTTTCAATTGTTTTTGATGATTTATAATCGATTTCTTCAACAAAAAACGATTCAAAGGAATGGGTATGAAGGAAATTACCTGCGGATTTTCATTTTAATCGAATCGGACTTCTTGGTTGATGTTGGATGCTTGACTTCGTCTCCCAACTTTGCTTGAAGTTGTTTATCAACTTCAAATTGATTTGGGAGATTCGCTATATTAGCCAGACCCGGACTCAATCCTGGAATTCTTGGTGTCTGCTTAGAACGCATTGTTTATAAAAATTGATTAATAGATGATGAATTTTTTTCGAATCGACGATTAACGTTGATGTATACGAAGAAGAGGAGAAAAAGAAGAAGATGATGAAGAAGAAGAAGAATAAAAGAAAAAAAAAGGGTTTTGAAACTGATTTTAGGTTTTAATTTAGGGGGTTAGATTAGTGGGTAGTGGTTAAATTAGTGGGTTATTAGGATTAGTTATAACCTTAATTAGGATAAGGGCAGATTAGTCTTCCCTAATCTTTTAGGACACCCCTTAAAATTTAGGGTGGACTTTCATATAACAAAGTAGTCCCCCACATTTTTGGGGTAGTCCACAAAACATGCTAATTTTAGTGGGTGGTATAGTGGTACTGTAATTTGAATTGTAATTTGATCTTTTTCTTCTTCTGTGATGTTTAGTGGGCTTTATTTTAGTGGGTGGTAAAGTGGTACTGTAATTTGATCCCCAAAAATTACTAAACTACTCTGTGATGCTTAGTGGGCTTTATTTTAGTGGGTGGTACATGATAGACGCATTATTGTGTCTAATATGTCTCAATTGTATATATTGTTAGTATTCGATTTTGTATTTATTTTGTTATTTTATGTCTTTATAGGTATTTTTAGAGAAATAAGCTCTTGCGGCGAAATTGGCTCTTAAAGTGGTGTTTTACACCCCAGGATAGAGTACTAAAGGCACCCCAGAAATGCACCGGAAGCACCCCAGAAATACACCGGAGGAACCCCCAAAAAGTGTTGAAAACACCCCAGAAAAAGTGTTAAAGGCTCCCACCAAAATTACTAAAGGCACCCTCAAAATGGATAAGGGCATCCCAAGGCAGCCGAGCTGTTAAAGGCACCCGTGTTTTGGATTCAGGGCAACCCTTCTTCTTAATTTGAATTTATTGTTTTGGCGGGAAATCATTTCATTCACTAGCAGAATTTAGATCAAAGATTTGATGGGGATGGAGGTAGATTCAAGGGCTGATTTTTGATGGGTAGTTGTGATATGACCTAATAAACATGTTTTGGGCTTTAGTTTCGACTGAATTTGGCTAGATAATCCAAGAGTTGAGAACAGGGCAGTTCGTGCATGGAAAAGATATTCACGGGATTTGGAGAAGTTTGAACGAGTTTTGTGCAAGTTTGTTGGCTCAAGCAACACTTTGGGGCGTGGCAGAGATAAATATGGCAATTTGGCAGCTTCAGAACGCGTGGAGAAATCAAAAATCTGAATTATTTCCTAAACAGGCCGTGAAGAATAATGGAGAATTATATGAAGTTATTACGTGAGATTTCGATGCTGTTGGGTTATAAATAGTTGTTGGGGACTCATAGAAGAGATGTCGAGAGTTGGGAGCAGTTAGGAAGAACCAGAGAGTCGAGAAATCAAGTGGCAGAAAAACTCCATTTTCTGCTGCTGTGAAGAACACGAAGAACATAAGACGCACGTAGAACCGTCGTTTTACAACAGTGACAATGACAATGACAATTGTTTGTGGGTCGTATTGCTACAGTGACAACAACACTTCATTTTTATCGTTCTCTTTAACAGCTCGGTTTGTAACAAATAAAAGTGTTACAAACCCGGTTTTATTGTTTTTCTCCCATTTCATTATTGTGAACACCATTTTTGAGCAATAAAGATGAATTTTGAGCGTGTTTCCATGATGATGAGCTAATTCTCGCGTAACCAAGGCACGGAGGAAGCTATTTATGCATGAATAATTGGTAACTATTCTATTTTTCTCTAATTTGTATTTTATAATTCACTCAATCACTACTTTGTAGAATTTTAATTGTTTGTATTATTTTCTTAATTAGTTGTGATTCAATTAGATAGGTTATACTTTTTTTAGATAATCTATGCTTAGGGAATACAATTAATGTTTGAGAATATGCCTGATTATTTGTGAATTAAGAAATAAGAGATTTAAAAGATAATTAGAGTTTTGGAATTTTTGCCATCATTCATTCATGTGTAATAGTGGAATCTAGTGTCTTGGTTATTTTCAATCTTGAAATCAAATTTGGAATTAAATTTTCTCTATTTTGTAGTTTAAATAAGTCTAAAATCAATTGCTTTCACAAGTCTCAACGAACCTTTCATGTGTATATACTACTACAGTCACATGTTGTTGTACTGATTGGTGTCATGTTCTGTATGTTTTTGTACTGACTGTTGTGTTTTGAAACTATTTTTTCATCACTTTTGGTACCAGTGTACAGATCTATACACCAGCATACCAGTTCATCTTCATATTGCCTGACTGTTGTGTTTCAAAACTGTTTTTTCATCACTCTTGGTACCAGTGTACATACAGGTACACCAGCATGCCAGTTCATCTTCATATTGGCTGCTGAGTATGTTTTGAAACTGTTTTTGTTAGATTTTTGTAAGAGTGTAAAGACTTTTACACCTGTATGTACCAGTGTACATACAGGTACACCAGCATGCTAGTTCATCTTCATATTTGATTAGTGCTCTGTTAAATATTTGTGTATACATTGTTGTACACCTATGTGACTGTTTTGTAGTTATGAGTATAATGAATGTATTATTCTTCTTGGTTCATTTTCGTAGATACCAACAAACCTTATAGATCAAGTTTCCATGCAATCGGTGATTTTGTGAATAGAAACTTTGAGGAAGATGAAACAAAAAGAGGAGGAAAAGTATGGTTCACCAATTATCAATTAGAGAAGCAAAAGGAAGGACCATTCTGGCCTGTTGTAGATATCTTTGTAAAAAAGAGATGATATATGGACTAAGAACCCAAACTCAATCTTGAAAATTGTGAGATAGTATCGCCATGAAATTTTTGACACAAGGAGACATTATTTTATGTTTGATACTCCCAAGAAGAACGTAAGAGTGGCAGTAAAGAGTGAACCCGAGGATTTGTTTCTAATTTATGGGAGAAGATGGTAGCAATGGAACTTGAAAAGGAAGAAGATGTAAAAACTGCATCTGAAAAAAGATACGGTCCGCTGATAAACAGATTGACTCTTAAGAAACGAAATGAGCTGGGAAAAAAAGATGTGGAGGAGGAAATCGTACGTATCATGAAGCTAAACCCAAAGTCGCGATTGGAGATTGAAAGAGACACTGAAGACTTAGTGGTGATGTTTACTATGTACTTGTGTATAACGGTGTTTTTTACCCAGGCAAACGGAAGTATGATTAGCAAAAACCAGTATGCACACTTTTTTGAGTCTTTCGATAGGATGAAGAAAACTTGTTTGCCAGTTCATATACATGAGTATCTCATGGCATGCATTAAGAAACATTTCGATTCACCACTTAAAGTTAATGGTTGTGTGATTTATCTGTTGGTGAGTTTACATGTGCACACAGTTGTACACCTGATATATCCATTCACCATTTTAAAAAATTCTGTTTATTGTGTTTGTTCCTTTCTCTTACATTTCTAACTATTCACCTATTTGTTAATGCAGCATTGGTTTGCTAAACACAACAAAAGCATGCAGCTAAGCAATAAGGAAGGTATGCCAAGGCTTCTCAGGTTGATCATCAGTGACGTCAGTAATACAATCGAGAAAGACCTGAATGACTCCATGAAAAAGGTATCTCAAAAAACTTTCTTACAATAGTATATATACATCGATATACACCTTTAATAAGGTGTACAGGATTGTACATTGTTGATAGTATATGTACATTGATATACACCTTTAATAAGGTGCACAGGTTTGTAAAAAATTGGTGATAGATTTGATTTTTTTCTTTCATGTGTACAACAATGTACACTTTTAACACATGTGTGGAAAATTGTACACCTGTGATAAATATTGATACTTTGGCATGTTTTCAGATGCAACCAGGATGGGTAAAGGCTTACACTGATGAAGAGCGATTGCTTTTGGATGAGTATCAGAGGAAGAAACAAGAAAATAGCATAGATGCAGTGAAGGAAAAGCTGCGCATATCAGATATGCAAAGAAAGGAGTTGGATGAGGAGCTTACTGAAGTTCAGGAGAGACAAGAAAGGATTCTTAATTTCATCGAAGAGAAAAGCCTAAAAGTTAATGAAGTTGGTCTAATGAACTTGACAGAAAGAGAAGTGAATAATTTTCGTAATTACACTTTGGATGAAATCTTTAAATTTGCAAAGGAAATACGGCTTGAAACTGAGGAGGATGAGGAGGATGAGGATGACAAGGTTGAGGAGGATGGGAAGGAGAACAAGGAAGATGAGGAGATTGAGGAGGAGGATGACAAGGTTGAGGAGGATATGGAAGAGCACAAGCAAAATGAGGAAATTGAGGAGGAGGAGGAAAATGAGCACAATGAAGATGGTGATATGCATGATGATAAGGATGATGATGACAAGGAGGGTAGCAAGGATGATGATGACAAGGAGGGTAGAAAAGGTGGTGATATGCATGATGATAAAGATGATGATGATGAGCAGGGTGGCAAAGGTGGTGATATGCATGGTGATCACAATGACAAAGAGGGTAGCAAAGGTGGTGATGACGAGCATGAAACTGAATCTGAAAAGAATGAAGTTCCGTCTGAAACTCCTGAAAAGCAAAGGTATAAAATCACTTTTATTAAATGTGGCAGTCATTTCTTTTTATGTGTGTAGATAGTTGTACACCAGTATGCTAAAACTCATACCTTTTCTCAAAACTTGAATCTTTTAGCACTCCTCTGTCAAAGACAAATGAACAGAAGGATGGCAAGGATGGAACAAGGCAAGGTGTTGAGTCTGGAACTGCTAAGAAGCCTAGGTATAAAGAAAATGATCTCAGCTCGCATTTATTTTCATTTTCTGTATATGTGTACCAAGATGTACACCTTAGTGATTTATTATGTGTGTGTGTACAAAGATGTACACTTTTGTAGAACCTAACAAAATATGCATTTTTTCAGCACTTATCTACTAGAGACAGCTGAAATCGCTGAACATCAAGAACACCAGAATGTGATGGATGCCACTCCATCTGCTGAAATTGATGAAGCTACGATAATCACATCTCAAGCCATATCTCAGCTAGACCCTAAAGGCATATCTCAGCCGGTTGAAGAAGATGTCCTTTTACTCACACAAGGAGAAGAGACAGAGAAGGAGACTTATACATCAATTGAGGACCTTCTAGATAACTTGTCTGAAACTGTGTTCGTAAAGCTTGAGAAAGGTTGTTACAGAATGGCACCATCTGAAGTGAAGGTAAAGATGGCAACCCTGATCCACGATTGTCCAAGCTTTTCATTGTTGAGCCAAGAAGATCCAATAGAAAAGTCATCGAAAAAATCATTATCCAATGAAGATGTACGAGAAATGATCGTTGCTGAAGCAGTGCAGTTCATCCAACAGCATGAAGATGGATTTTTTAGCAGTCAAGAAGTACATGAGCAGAAGACACCACCAGCAAAGACAAGAGCAGGGAAGATGAAGGAAGCAGAGATGTTGAGGACAAAAGCAGCTGGCAAGTTATCCAAGACACCACCAAAGAGAGATGCAAATAAAAAACTAAATCATGATTTCACTGCCGAGGGTAAAACCAGACAAGTTAGGATAAAAGGGGATCAAAAAGGCAAGGGGATCAAAGAGGGAGAAGAACCAGGATATCCTGCAACAATAAAGAGAAAGGAAAATTAGTATCATCCTTGTCGTCCACTGCCAGATGTTCGTCAATCACCACTATACCATGCCATGGAACCAGGACAGGACAACAAAAGGATACAGAAATTTTTCGACTATGCAAGCCTGACGTAAGTTAACAAATCAATACATCGCACTATACGAATGATTGAATCTTATAAAAAAAAAGGTATGTGCACCACTATGTACACCATGTTAACATTTCCTTTATGATTCTGCAGCTCTATAGCTTGGGAACTAACAAGACTCGAAGATCCAACGGTCAGGGAAGAAATTCTGATTGTGGGAAAAGTACTTCGTGAACTGATGTTCAACAAATATCTGGACCAAGAGGTACTGCAGTTCTACGTCCATCGACGTTGCAGAGCAATTCTCAGAGATAGCTTTCGTCATCCAGATGATCAAAAGTACATGAGATGTGAAATAATGAGTCCTACTGCATGTGTAAGTTTCTCAAAAACAAATAAAAATGCCATATATAGATACTTTAATGATGTGTACATAGTTGAACACCTAATTGACATGGCGTGTTCTATGTGTTTGTAGATTTCTTTAGGTGTGGACATAGATGTACACCAGTATGCTATATGATTGATGACACATGCTCTGTTAAGTGTTTGCATGGATGCTTGATTGTTAGATTTTATTTAGGTGTGTAGATAGTTGTACACCTGTATTATACGTCATGGATACATCTATATCATACATCTATTTTCAGGCCTAAAATGTTTGATATGTAGTAGTGTACATGCTTGTTAGTTTTCTGGTCTGATTTAGGTATACCTAATTCATTTTATTTTCCAACAAATTATTGATTGCAGTACTACGTGAAGAACAATATCATCAGCACTCTACAAACGCTTGTGGTTGATTTTATACGGGACATGCCTGACAATCTGGAAGCTCTTGTAATCCATGTCAATCACTCTACAGAACAATTGGCAGTAGGAGTTCACTGGTCGCTTTTGAAGTTTGATTTCGAAGCTCTAGATTGGAAATGGTACAACTCGTTGCCCTCAAATAAGGACTATAAAGATGATGCACAACAACTGGCAAATGTGGTGCAGTTGGAACTCAACAAGAAGAGAGCGTTGAAGGGTGATGCACCTATAGAACCGCACGATATAAACATCATGCAATGCCCTGCACAAGGAATCAACCCGGTCTTCCTGCTATACACTTGTTACTTTATGAAACGAAGTGTGAAGAAAACAAAGAGTATCGAAAGAGATCCGCAGAGGGCCAAAGACATTTGCCAGAAAATGAGAACAAAATTGGTGGCCAAGATGCTGAAAAAAGTCGGAGTGTATGAAAAGGTTTGGGATATAGCAAAGGATGGACAGCACAAGGAGTGGCGCCTGAGTATGGAAATGAAAAATTGAATAGGAAGAGGAGTTTTTAAGCTTCATTATACAAGATCACTTTCTGAATTGCTTCTAAACATTTTTTTTATATCTTCAGACAACTTTTCAAATTTCAATTTTCAATACTATAAAGACCTTGAATTAATCTTTTTATTAGTTTCAATTTAAGACTTATGACTACTATAAAGACCTTGAATTAATCTTTTTATTAGTTTCAATATTGATGTGTTGAAAGTATACTTGTGTCAGTACTAAGGTGTATATTACATGTTAGTAAAATATTAAGGTGTACATGATTGTGCACTGTTACTGACAGAGCAGAAATTTATCACAGTAATGGTACAGGAAGGTGTACATAATGGTACACATGTACTGACAGATTTATCCAGACCTGCAGAACTGAAAAACATAGAATTGAAACACTAAACATAGAATTGAATAGGCATTAGCAAAATGTCTTTTTCAATTTTCTTTGGTGTGGATAATTAGTGCCAGGACATGTGTACCATTATGTACACCTTCCTGTGCACTTCAGTTTTCTTACCTGTCTTTTTACCTGTGTACCATTATGTACACCTTTATGTACAATGGATGCTACTAGTCTATTTTGTTTAGTAATATTTTATGTTTTCAGTTCTGTATATTGGTACTAGTTTTAAACAAATCAAACACATATAATCTTTTGAACAAATCAAACATAGAAAAAATCATCAAAGCATGGGGCAGGTAGCTTTGTTGTGGTGACCAAGGGTAAAGTACTCTGTACACATCATAGGCCTCTTTTGCTTCTCCCAAGCATTCTTCATACGCTGTGTTCTTCGTCTACCAGGTGGAGGAACAGGAATAGGAATAATAACCCTATCACTAGGATCATAAGCCCGCGGCTTGTCATAATTGGGGATTGGCAAGATGATCTCCTGGTATGTCCTGTTGTACCATTCAGTGGTGAAGTATGGCTCAACAAATGAATAGATGTCCTCCCTCGTAGCTTGAATGGCAGCACAAGCATGTGCACAAGGAAAACCATTAACTCGCCACCTGTGACATGTACAAGTTTTCTGCAATAGATCTACAGAATGAGGCCGGGGAGATGCGACTTCATACAATCCTTCCATGGACTCAGTAACAGTCGAAGTATGACCAGTGTCGATGTTTTCCTCTAGTAAAGCCTCAAATATCGGAGTGAGCCTAGTGTTGAAAGTTTCTAGACCTTCTACCCTTCTCGTAGAATTCATCTTCATAACCTTGAAACTAACATAATAAAAACACAAAACATAAAATCAAAACATGAACAAGAAGGAATACAGATAAAACATGTGTACAATAATGTACACATTAAGGAAATCCATGTGTACAACAGTGTACACACCGTTGCAGAATCACAGATAAAACATGTGTACAAGTATCTACAGATCAAACAAATCCATGTGTGCAACAATGTAGACAGATAAACATGTGTACAAGGGAAGATGTACACATCAAAGAAAATAAATGAATGAAACACTAAACATAAAACTCACCGTATCGCATCGAGAAGAGCAAAAGCAGGCAACTTTTTGAACTCAAGAATCCAGTTGTTGAACGACTCTGAAAGAGTTTAAGAGTGAGCACTATATCTGCATACAGGGGAAAATGCATTTGCCCATTTCTCCTTTTGAATAGTCCTGATATAGTTAGCAACATGTCCACACCCAATTGCATGCATGCCCCGCAAAGCTTCTTCAAAGTTAGCTGATGTGTAAGAGTAAGCAGCTTTGTAAAATAAATCAATAAAGGCCTTCGAATTCGCATCACCTGATCCAATTGGGAGATTGCACTTGATGTGGTA
This sequence comes from Papaver atlanticum, assembly GCA_023531105.1. Lineage (NCBI taxonomy): Eukaryota > Viridiplantae > Streptophyta > Magnoliopsida > Ranunculales > Papaveraceae > Papaver > Papaver atlanticum. Next base: position 2,157,315 of record JAJJMB010005117.1, read on the forward strand.
AAAGCAATAGCTGTGATATGAATTAGGAAATACTTTTGGAATGCCCTGCAAAAGTCCTTCTCCATGATCACTAAGGAAAACAATCTGACGACCATCGACAACTTCTTTAAGATTCTCCAGAAACCAAAACCAGTTTTCCTTGTTTTCATAAGAAATAAGAGAAAAAGCAAATGGGTAAAAACCATTGTTTCCATTGATACATGTTGCAACCATCAAAGTACCCCTGTATCTACCAGTAAGAAAAGTAGCGTCCAAGTAAATCATGGACCTGAGATACCTATAGCTATGCTTGCAAGCACCGAAACAAATGAAAATTCTCTGAAATCTTCTGGTTCCATGATCAACTTCAAACTTCATATAGCTATCGGGATTAGTTTCTTCAATTACTTTGACATACCAAGTTAAATCTCTGTACGACTTCTCGTCATCACCAAATTGTTCTTCAAATACGGCTTCTTTCTCTCTACGGGCATGGTGATACTTAATATTGGACCCATAAGTCTTCTTAAAAAGTGACATGATCTGTTTGGATTTTAAACTAGGATCACCCTGTATATTGTCAGCGATCAAATGCTTGACTAACTTGGTTGTCACCGCAGGACTCTTCAACCTCAAACCAACACCACAGCTACAAAATAAATAAATAAAAGCTGGAATAAGTAATGTGCACCACAATGTACACCTAATAAGATCTCAAAACCAACACCACATATGCAAAAAGAAAACACAGACCAAGCAAGAATATGTAATTTACACCACAATGTGACACCTAAAAAGCCTACAACAAGTAATGTGCACCACAATGTACACCTAAAACAAGTCTACATATAAAAGCATAAAAAAAAAAAGAATTCGTAATGTGGACTAATATGAACACCACTAACCTGTGAATAACATTAGAATCTTTCAGCACAAACCGAGAAATGTTACCATTCACAGGCCCAAAGTGAATCCTCAAACTACAACCATCTTCTTGGCACTTTTCAGTAAAACGAGTTTTGTCATTTTTAAGAATACTAATCTTGTGACCAGTAGCCATCTTGTACTTATCAACAACAATTCTAACAGCTTTAACACCACCCATAAATTCTCTACCAACTTTGTCAAAAACATAAATCCATTTTTTAGAAATCAGAGGCTTGGCCTGGTCTGCATCATGATCTACCACCCTTACCATCTTAGGACTTTCAGTTACACAAGAATTTGAAGTACTAGAACCAGAACTAGTGCTACAACCAGACTTAGAACGAGAAGTATGATTCCGAATCACGTCAACATTCAAATAGAAATCTTCATTCTTAATAAGAATAACAAGAGCAACTAAACCTTGAAGTTGTATATCACCTTGTACAAAAACTAATTGATCATTATCCAAATAGCTGAAACATATACTCCCAGGAGACAAAGACCTCCAATGCTTGCATGCAAAATGCTTCAATTCATCTACGGTTGTCGAACTATTAACAGGAAAAGCAGCAGAATGCTCACCATGATTCAAAACATCATGGATAACCTTCTCAGATATATTTGATACCCCTACATATTACAAAAGAAATGATAATAAACATTTGAAGCTTCAAATCACAATTTCAGATTTGAATAACCTAAAACTTAAACAGTGTACATGAAAGTCACATTTAATAGAAGCTAAAACATCAGATAACAGTAAAACTAAATCAAATACTCCATCGATTAAGCTTAAGAATCTTACTGGAACACATAATTGAATAAATCAGAAGCCTACGATCTAATATCAGTTCGATTTCATATAATGCATCATAAAACTAAAATCACCATCAAACAACAGTAAACAAAAATCGTTTCACGAGAATTAAAAGCTAATATATAACAAATATCAAATCAAGATCATACAAACAATAAGATGTAACAGATCGAATTCATATCATCAACTCATACACTCAGAAAAACTAAAAATCAGAAACAAACATAAAAAATTAGATGTAATAGATCGTACAACTAAAAGAAAATTAACCTGACATTGAATTCTGCTGCAGAAACAATCAAATCCAACCTAACCTCTATGAATCTGTTAAATCACCTCCGAAATCTATATCTGGATCGATCTATCTCTCAATCTGTCGTGAATTCAAATCTGAGATGAAATAAATCGATTTCAGAAGACTTTCAAAGTAACATGGAGTTGAATTATAGTGAAGAAAAGATTAAATCCTTTCTCAAACTGTTAAATCGCCTCCCAAAATTCATCTCTGACCTGCTCCCTGTTTTGAATTCATGTTTGAGATCCAAAAAATTCGATTTCAAAACACGTTGTATATATATAGAATCGGTTCAAGGGTAATTATTGAAAATTCGGAAAATCGGGACTCGTCTTGCTTTTGGACTAACTCGTCCATGTTTGGACTAAATTGTAGTAAGCTGGGTTTATTTGGACTAGAGAGTACTAGGCTTCAAAGGAGTGGACTAAAGCGTCCAAAGCACACTAACTTTGGGACTAAACGCAAATTTCTAGTTCTATGGTTCCAGTTTCCCGGATTTGGTTCCTTATCTTGGTTTTCCTTTACTATCACTTCTCTTTCAGATATCTTGCAACATCTGAGTTTTCACTCAAATCCAAACCAAAACCTATTCTCCGTGTCAAAATTGTAGACTCTCTTCATCTTTTCTCTTACTCAGATTCATCATTGATACCCTAAGTTTTTTACATCATAACTAACTTGAAATCATTTGTTACTCCATGAAAACTCTGTCACTGTGTACATCGATGGAAGATTTTAATCTGCAACTCCAATTGCAATATGAAAATACTGTTGGTAATGAAAGAGCTGGATCAAGTGAGATTCAATCAGATGTTCTATGAAATTTTAGATCTAAATCAAAGATTTTTTTGGGTTTAATGATTAAGCTACAGAACCAGATGGTGAAGGAGGAGTAATTATTAGTCTTAGAGATCAAAATCTAAGAGGTGGGTTTTTTTCCTCGTTAATTTTTTTATGCAAATCGTTCCTTTTAAATTTTGTGTAGATTGTTACTGAAGGTTCTGTGTTTTAACATTCGTAGGTTAAAGGATATCTTATCTATCTGTAAGAAGTACATTTTGGATGGTGGTGAAACGGATTGGATGAACAGATTCAACAACTTCATGAGAAACAAATTCTAAGGTATAAAAACATTATTACTTCCTCTGATTTCAATTTCTCAAATTAGGTTTTCTTTCTTTTTAATTGATGTTGCTTATTTACGGTTTAAATATGTGGATTTGGGGTATTTTTGATTGATTTGAATTGTTTAGGCTGTTAGTAGTTATTCAATTTTTGTATCAGTTCTCAATTTTTCTACTCGGGTTTTCACGAGTGGATGAAATTTGTGCTTGAGAGGGGTTTTTCTTCCATTTTATTTGTATGTTTTTGTTACTGTGCTGGTGCTTTTGGTTAGGTTGGTTGTAGGTATATTGTAATGGTTTGCTCTGTGGTGCAGGGCTTATGACTGAAGAGCTGAGAAAATTTTTGGAGTTAAATTTACCTAAAGTTTAGTTGCTGAGCCAAAGATTAATTGTGTCAGATATCTTCGAAGAAACTAAGATTCCCTGCCAGAGCAATGAACTTATTCTTGAACCTCTCTGGGGAGTCCGCTTTCATTTTGCAAGTTTCATTATTGACCTTAAATTTTGTAGCTTTAATCTCAGACTATCAAAGTCTTTTTGCCTTTTTCTTAATATGGTTAGTGCTGTTAAAAATAATTTTTTCTTATCATTATAGCTCATCATTGTAGATTAGGCTCGGCTTGGGTTGCTAATAGTTACATCAGAGCTATGGTGAAGTTCAAGTGCTTGCATCTACCCTGAATTTAAGTAGGTGGAGACTAATGTTTTCTTGAAGAAGGCTGATGCCTGGCCAACTGAGGTTTTTTACTAGAGAACCCTAATGAGGAAAATGGATAAATAATATGAAATTGAGAAGAAAAAAAAGTAATTGATTGCTCGTATTCACTTTGATCACATAATTTATGGCAGTGCATTTGGCTTCAATTTTAACCGCAGGATGCGTATGGACTGGAGAAGCTTGCAACAGAAGAGTTGTGCAAGCATTACGCCAAGTACTTCAGAGTCGAGTGTTGTATCGGATGATTCCACAACATTTATGGTCCCTTTGGTTAGTACATGGAAAGGTATGAAGCTTCTTGTTACTGGTGGTTTATTTTCTTTTTGTTTTTATCTGCATTATCTTTACTAACTGGTTATGTATATTCTCATTGTGGTTTAAATAAAACAGGTGGAAGGAGAAGGCCCCTGCTGCTTTTTGTAGGAAGGCGGTATTCACTTTCAGCTGGAACCAAAACGCAAAGCAACATATTACTTACTGTACGTACATGCATGATGCAGCAGCATATATATATACTTTATCCACACCACCACCTCCACCAACACCACCACTACAAGTGTCTACCACCACCACATTGATCATAAGACATAGCTTATGTTGGGTTCTTATCAGCCTAACAAGGGTCCCTCCACACCCATGATGTCAGAATATTCTCCAACTCCTTATGGGTCTCACCACTTTCATCTATTATAAAAATTGGAGTTACTAAGAAACAGAGCACACCAAACATATTTCTCTCTTCACACAAAATTGGGTTGTTCGAGCTTCAAAGACTATCACAGTTTCCCCCACATATTTTTAACCAATTTTGGAGAGACCACAGCTGAAAGTGAATACCACCTTGGTCATAAACTAGGCACTCCCTCATGTATCCGTTTAAGAGATGGTCTACAGACCCGTTCCTTCACTTTCATTGATGAATGTGTTGAGGGTGTCCTGAGGTAGTAATTAACAAAAACCTCGTAATTATCCTCTTAAAGCTCTAGTGCCAGGTTCATGAATCATTTTGAACTACAATGTTTCTTAAAATACCTTATATCTAAATCTCATCAGTAGTCGTTCACGTTTTATGTTTAAATGCATATCACTATTGTTATCCCCCTTTTGCTCAATTTTTATTTTGCTGATAGAAAGTATTACACTAGGGATTTTAGCATTTCAGATTACTTATAGAGAACGTATTCGTTGAATTGTCAAAATGGGATCTTCCATTGCTCTCAAGTCTTATCAAATTTTGAAGTTCTGGCATGGAAACTTGGTAAACTGTGATCTAAACTACTTCTATTTAGGTTGACAAAATCGGACTTCAAGGAGCCAGTGAACACCGGAAGTGATGAGATGGTTAGCATGAACAAAATGGCTGAGATTTTTCTTGCTTTTGAGGATAATTTTTTTCCAATCCATCACATTCCTGGACCAGAAGGTGTGAGAGCTATGGTTATTCAAGCTATCTTCCTCCTTGATACTCTTGATAAAGATGTCAACACCTTTTCCATGAGATCAGGTGTGATGTTGAAGCTTGCTCAGGCATGGCATGTATATATATTGTTACTTCTGAATTTGATGTCATGTTTCCAGTTAATCTAGTGAGACTGGATAGCTAAAATGTCCTGGTTAATCTATTTGTACTGCATTTTACTTTCTTTTTCTAAAGTTAATCTATGATATTGCATAGTTTTGTAATTATCATTTGAGATTTGAGCCGGTTATTTGTTGTTGATCCAGGATGGTTAGCCTTATTTAAAAAATCCAATTTTAAGCCTGTTAGGCTTATAATATCCTGCGCAGTTGCATATGGAAAAGGAGCAATGCAAACTCAGAAAGTAAAGTTTCGATTTTAAAACTCTTTCATGATGTTCCTATTTTGTACTCATTATTTCTTGTTTGATCTCTTTTAACACTCTCATTGCAGGCAAATATGAAGCTGTTTAAGCACTAATACCGCCATTGTTCGACATTTGTTAAGGTAATGTTCTGAGGAGAGATAATCTATTAATACATGAGGAACCTGGCAAATGGTTTCGTCTTGTATAAGATTTATGAGAATAGTGCGTCCTTCTATTCATTTGCACACATGTGCACTTGTCTTATTAACTTTATCTAGTATAAATCGGTTCCAAATAACATTGCAGGCAGATACGATTTTTAGTATCCTTTATAAATCAGTTCCAACTTTTTTCAGGCTGATGCTGAAACTGATGTTAATGTGCACAGGATTCTAGTATGACCATTTAAGCTATATTACTCCCTGTTGTTTTCTTGCCTTGGGTGTATAATACAGTAAAGTGCAACATTATTAACCATATGGTATGCATCTATATCCTTTTTGATGACCATTCAAGTTGATCATAATCATGTCTAGATTATGAAATTTCATTTTTATTGCCAGTTTCCTTGGTTTGGTTTCTCTTCGCGAGGTATCTTTACTCCGGTTATTTCATTTATTGGTTTACTCTGGAGTTGTTGTTTGTGTGCTGCCAATGATTATGGTCACCTGTAATGTTTATATATTCGGTCGCCATGTGTGAATGGTGAGATTGATTTTTTTATGTTGTCTCATGTGAGGTATACAGGTAATGGTGATGGATTACAGGATGACATACCCCAGTAGGATAGTAACTTGAATGTCGATTAACATCATTTATACAAACACAAGGATTGAGCTTGTCAGGTAATGGACCTGGTCGGAACTAATTTGTCAGTAAACGAAGGTATAGATGGTGAAGTCTTTCCTTCAACTTAGTGTTGAATCTTTCGGGTTGCTACGCTTGTAGTAGGAACATACAAATTTGAAGTTCTCATATTTGGAACTTAAAAGTAATTTAGATAGTTGAAGCTGTAAATTGTTAGCACTTTTTTATTGTTTATAAAGTTATTATCAATTTAATTATTGATTAATACAGTTTTGAAGTAGATATTAGTTTATTTGTCATTCAGTTTTTATTTTTAGATTCAGCTGAATTACCTTCATTTTTTTTATAAAATATGTTCAACATAAACGGCTGCTTTTATCAGTATACTGGTAAGGCTGTTTATGGAAGTCATTTCTGAATGGATTAATGGGCTCCCAGGCGCAGTCGTTTTTAGAAATAAGACTACAGATTTAGGGCTCCCAAACACAGTCGTTTTTATTGATTGTAAGGCATTTTCTGACATACTTTTTTTTTTTGATTTTCCATTAGTGGTATGGCATTGTGTATTGCAAGTCAGGCCAGTAATTGCGCTTTGGGGGGAACTTTCTTGTTCCATACATATTTAAGTTTTCTCCACCTCCATGCTGATGGGTCATTAGCCAGTTATATCCTTCTTTAGTAGTGTAGGATGAAGTTATGAAATCTGGGGTATCTTCTCGTGTGGGAGGAGATCCAATCAAGGTTTTGTAGCTCTTCTTTGGTTTCTTCATCTGGTGAATGTGGTAGTTGTAGTCTCCATTTCCCATTGTGAACAAGCTCCCTACAGTGGCTTTAAAAGCTTTCTTGTGTGTTGTACTAAAAGGAATTGGAGATTTCCAAGGGTCTAACCAAAATTTGATGCTTTTGCCATCTCCTATGTGCACCTTGGCATTCAATTGGAAGAGGCCATTCTCCTGCTCAATTCCTTTCCTGTATCCTCTTCAAAAAGTAGAGTTTAATGTTTTAGGGAATAAATCCTCTTTATCTGACCTGGTTTTAAGTAGGATGAGCTTCCTCCACAGAGCATCTTTTTTCTTGTGTATCCAGTAGAACCTCTATATAAGAATATCCTTGGGACTACAGGAAATTATTCTTATATGGAGGTTATTCTTATATAGAGGTCTACCTTGAAAACATCAAAAAAGAATTGTTATATATGTATCTAGGAAAAATACATACATACGCATCGGAAACATCATAATGTATTTGGGTAGTAGAATGACTAGTTAAATTTTGTTTAGTTTTACAAATAGGGATATATGAAGCTTGATGTATAAAACAACCCACACAAAACTCAACCACGACACATAAAATTTTATTGCGTTGTGCAAATGAAAGCAATAAGCCACTTAGAAGTAAAAGGATCGTGCAAAATGGTTACACGAATTTGTTCACCTTAAACTATAATTTTTGACAAAACTTACATTATTTATATTATAATGTCAATTATTCTTATATGGAGGTAAGTTCCTTAAGACAGGTCCGGGAAAAAATATGACTTATTCCAATATAGAGTTTATTCTTAAATATAACTGGCCCAAGTCGGGACCAGAAGTTTTTATTTTTATATGGAGGTTATTCCTATATGGATATGGAATATTCTATATAGAGGTTCTAGTATATCTCCAATTGCATTTTGCCAACATGGCCTTGTTTGAAGCTTTGAAATTCCTTATACCCAGACCCCCAAATTTCTTTGGTTTACATGCTCTCTCCCATGCAATTCATCATATCTTTTTCCTATCTGAAGTAGCCCCCCATAGAAACTCTCTCATGTGTTTAATCATCTGCTTTTCAATTGACACACGCATCAGAGTGAGAGACATAAAGTAAACTAGTAAGCTCGCTAAAGCACTGTTATTAATCTCAATTCTCCCTACTTTTGACAAAATCTTCTTCTCCACAGAGCTAATTTAACTTTGAACTTATCAAGAATTCCTTCCCATATGCTTTTTTGTTTTCTGGTGGCTCTTAATTGAATGCCAAGATATTTAAAGGGGAGAGATTCTTTTTGACAACATAAAATCTTTGCCAATTCTTGTATTTTGTGGTATGCACCTATGCTTATTACAGTGCTGTTATGGCCTCATATATTTGTAGTATCATGAGTTAGTATCTCAACTTCTTCTTCTTCAGCATCTAAGAAAATAAGTGTATCATCAATAAATTGAAGGTGGGAAATGTTGTGAATTCTATGCACTTTGAAACCTGATATCATGTTCAGTTCTTCTTCTCTTCTTAATAACCTTGTAAGTATTTCTGCTACAAGGATAAAAAGAAATGGAGATAAGGAGTCTCTCTCCCAACTACCTCTCCCACTGGTAAGTCTAACAACTCATATTGCTCCATGAATTCATTGAAGAGTCTTTTTCCTAGTCTGATCCTCCATTTTTATTTCTCTCTCAACTTCTCATTACCGCATTAGAATCCCCTGCAATACACCAAGCTTCATTACTCCAGCCAGTAATACAATGTAACTCTTCCCAAAAATCCATTCTCTCGTCAACAATGCAAGGAGAGTGAGTATACATTGGTAAGGGTCCATTCAAATTTATCCTTCTTGTTTATGAATTTTTGACTGATGATGTTGGATGATATGATTTCATCAATGCATTCTACTTTCTCCTCATCCTAAATAGTGAGCATTCCTCTATCCAAGCCTTCGGAAGGAATCATAGTCCACATGCACCTTACGTGTTTCTGCAAAAGTGCTCGTGGACAAACACTATAGGCAAAGGTTTGAAGTTTTATCAAGGCTATGAAGGCCTCGAAAGACTGGGTCTTAATTACTAATGGAATCCATAAAAACTAAATTGTGTTTGTTGTATGTCAGCGTAATCATATATACTTTATTCATTTTGCACCCATGCTTATGTCGTGTGGTGTACAATATACATTTTTTTTTATGATGTTTATGTTTATAAATTCAAAGTTATATATTTGAACTTTACTGCAAATACTATTCCCCTTCGTATAATGATTTTGAACGATGTTCGATTTCTAATAGTACGTAAAAGCTCTAATTTGCTTTGGGATAATGGTGAAAAAGCGTCTCTTATACATTTCAGATCTTCTTGAGGTTTGGGATATTGGAGAAAACTGAAGCAAAGATTTTTCTGTTAGTATTGCGATCGACTGTATCAATGTTCCTGGGCAGTAGATATTACCTAGCCTCCTCTATTAAAAAAGATAACCCTCGTTATACTACATAAATAAAAACTAGTGCCCCATTAATATCCGCTGTCATAATCGGAGGGGTATGTGTCCTTCCACTTTCATTGTTATTTTCTTCGTGGACTGTTTGGGTGGAAGGTTTTTGTATCTTAAAAGAGGAATTCGAATGTTTGTTTGCTAGGTGAGAAAGTTATGCTTGATATTTTTTGCTTCGCCGAGCAATGATGAGTTGGGAGGTTCCTAAAATTACCCATTAAGTGTCTTCAAAGTTGATATTGGGTATTATTTTCAATTTATTTGGAACTGATTTTAACAAGATAGATGGAGGTTTTTTTTTTTTTTTTTTTTTTTTTGAAGCATGTATTTTATTAAAAGAAATTAGTTTACAATTTTTCGTGGGTACCTGGTACCCACGGAATCATGAAATAAAATTTTGCTAATAAAAGATGGGATTGCCCGGTCCCAAATTTTGGTTGACGAGCTTCCTGTTTGACTTCCATCCGCCGCATGATTGGCCAATCCGTCGGCTGCTTGATTTCCTTCTCTGTAATTGTGCTAAATAGCAGCCTGCGAAATCTATTGAAATCTAACTTTTATTTCCTCAATCATTCCTGCTATGTGCCAAGGTGGAGGTGTAGAGGAAGTGATGAAGCGCAGTAAGTTTTCTGAGTCGGTTTCAAAGAGAACTCTTGGCCATTGTCTTTCTGTTGCTGTTCTTGAAGCTAAAAGCATAGCCCAAGTTTCCGTGGTTAAAGCAGTTGCAATTCCTAGTGGTTGAGCTAGAGCCAATAAAGTTCGTGCGTCTGAATCTCTGCAGATGAACCCTGCCCCTGCAAATCCTGGATGACCTCTGGCTGCTCCATCGGTGTTAATCTTGATCCAGTTGATGTTTGGAATAGACCATTTTACCAATATTGTTGATATCCTTTTATCTCTTATTGGATGGTTAAATATCGGTGTATCTCCTGGAATGATTGGTGGTGAAGAGTGTAGAGCCCCGTAGTATTGTTGTTGCAGTTTTTGTGCCCATGCTAGGATTTCTTCTGAGTTTGTTTGCTTTTGTTGGTATATTAGATCATTCCTAGCCAGCCATATATAAGGTCCGAAAAAGGAAACAGAAAGAGGAGATTACAGATGCTGATGCAGGTTGTTGGAGGATTTGGGAAATGGTTGTTTGGGGTTGTTAAGATGAAAGTTGGGGAGGGGGTATTGGAGTTTGGTGAATTTGTAAGTTGACTGAATAAGGTGTTCCATGAATTAGTTGCCGTTGGACAATGAATTAAAAGGTGACTTGCAAATTCTGGATCTGTGTTGCATCTTGGGCATATGTATGAGTTGGTCAAATGGATGTGATATAAGAGAGAGAAGGTTGGTAATCCTTCATTGATAGCTTTCCACAAGAAAAGCCGAATTTTTGGTGGACACGGTAAAGTCCATAGAAATTTGGTAGGTGGTAGAGGGGTGTGATTTGGTTGACCTTGGGTTAGACATATGTATCCTGAAGAGGTAGTGTAGTTTCCAGATTTTGAGTGTGGCCAGATAATTTTATCCTGGGGACTATTTTGGGGGAGGTGGATGTTTATGATTTTTTGGATCATAGGATTCGGAAGGGTGTTTAATTTTTCATGATTCCAGGAATGGGATAGATGGAGTTACAAATTAATTATGCTGATTTTTTATGGCTTTCGATTTACAAAGAAATCCACCTCTTGATTTTTTTTTTTTTATTATTCTTTTTGATACCAAACCTCTTGATTTGGTTCTAAATGAAATATACAAACATAATTGTTGGAAATACATTTTCTACTAACAACTTAGAATGATAATTCCTGTCATTTTGGCAGGGCCGCAGGGACCTCCACATTTTCATGTTAGACCTATTTTCTAAGAACGGATCCCCTAACTTAAAAAAATTGACTTAATTTATGACTTATGTTTCTAACCATAGATCCCCTTAATCTGGCCATACAAATAACATACTAAATATGTGAAGTTTTTAGCCAGCCGGCTCAAGCCAAGCCAAAAAAGTTCCGAAAACATGCTTCGTAATCTTCCTTAAATTCGCAGAAGTTCTACAGCACTCAAGTAGGAGTATCACTTATCCAGTGTTTTGATGATTCGAAACATAAACATAGGATTTTGGAAATGAAGGACATAACTTTGATACAAAAGAAAGGACCGATTTAATTGAGGTTGATTGTTAATTTTATCGCCTGATTTTAAGTATTATCATAACACAAAAATCATGGAATCCCAATCCACTGATGATAAAAAAAGTGGAAGTTGTTATTGTCGTTGTTGATAATCATGATTTTCACTCGAACTGAGATGAGATCCATGAGAAGTACATACTAATAAATTTGTAAATTCAAGAACATAATCTTATCATCCACCAACCAACAGAATTCCGACCAAATATTAGTGTTTGTAGAATTTTAGGCGGAAGAATTGGTATCATGTAAACTTATACTCTACAAGTTAACTTCAGACTGAATGTAGTTGAGCCTTAACCAAGTCTCACACCGATTAAGGTATAGTCGCGTTCCTTACGCCTCTAGAACCATGTCGGATTCTGCGCACTGGATTCCCTTAGCTGATCTCACCCGAGTTGCTACGACCCAAAGTCGAAGACTTATAAACAAATTTGACTCCCACAAATACGTTTATTCTGATAGATAAATCTGTCTCCCACAAAAGTACCTATGAAGTTTTGTTCCGTCTTTTTATAAATCAAGGTGAACAAGAACCAATTGATAATCCGGTCTTATACTCTCGAAGAGCATCCTCGAAATATCAATCACCTCACAATAACTTAACTATATGGTAGTAGAAGAAGTTATTGTGGAATCACAAAGAATGAGACAAAGATCTTTGTGATTAATATTTATATCTTACCTATCGTAGATAAATCTCGAGCAAATCTTAGAGAAGATAGTACTCAATACGATAGAACAAGTAAGATCAAAATACGCAACTACAGAGAAAATAGTTGGATCTGGCTTCACGAATCCCAAATGAAGTTTTCAAGTCGTTAACCTATAATGGTTTTGGAAAAACCTAGCTTAAAGGAGAATCGAATCTAGTCGCAACTAGGACACAGGAAAGTGTCGGGATTAGGTTTTCTAGTTGCTAGAGTTCTCCCTTATATAGTCTTTCAAATCAGGGTTTGCTTACAATCAAAGCTAAATAGCTTAGAAACAAAGCATTCAGTATTCACCGTTAGATGAAAACCTGATTTAAGATTCAAGCTAAGTTTGCTTAAAACCAAAGCAACATCTCTCCACCGTTGAATGGTCTTAGCTTGTTACACACAAATGAAATATACTTTCATTTAGATATAGGTAACCGTACCTAAACGTGTATATTGAGTTGGCTCAATAATAGTTAACCGAAGTTAGACATACGAACACTTTTGTCTTAACCACATTCATCTAACACATCTAGATTAAATATGATGATCAATCAATCATGAAAGATAATCAAATGAATCTAATTGTGTTTCTTATAGAGTTGTTCAATTATTCACTATCTCATAGAAATATATAAGAACCAATTGAAACAAAATCAGATTGATTCGTAATCATACAAAGTACTTAGACAAGAATCAATTCATGAATATTAAGCCACGGTTTGCAAAGGTTGCATTCCTTAATTTATAAATGTATTTGTTCATGTGTATGCGAATCATACTTAACCAATTTTAGAACTTTAACCACTAAGTTTGCAAACTGGTACACAAACTATAGTTCCGGACTTTGGTCTTGTCCAGCCGTTTGCAAACGAGTACGCAAACAGCTGTCCCGAACCTAACTCAGGTAGAACCATTCGCATAATGGTATATAAACTTGGTTCCTGGACTTTAACAGTTAAAACCGTTTGCATACTAGGTATGCAAACAAGGTTCCCAGACCTGAATCATACCAAAACAGTTTGCATACTAGGTACGCGTACTATGTTGTATCCAGACAAAGGTTTTTGTTCTAAACTCCAATTTCAATCATTGAAACATCCTTAGAAGACGACAATAGCTGTCTCACACAAACTATTAGCTTATAAGTAACTTTCAAGTGATCGGATGATCAATATAAAACTTTTTGAGTCGACATCAAATGATTGTCTCACACAAATCATGTAAAATGTTTCAAGAAAATTTCCACATGATCATCTTTTGACTTATTATTTAGTTTCCAACAAATAAATTGTTTCCAACTAAACTCGTCAAGAATAATGATGAACGTAGCTAAAGCAAAAAGATTGCAACACATATTTCGAGAAATATATAAGCGAGATAAACTCGGCTCGAAATATCAAATGTGTATAATATAAAAGTCTATATAGCTATACAACTTAGTCTCATTAGGAGATAAAATAGAATAGACTTCTAAGTGATAGATAAGTTTTAGTCTCCACATACCTTTTGTTGATGAAGTTCCTCCAAGCTCTCCTCAGTAGATCTTCGTCTTCAACCAAATGAACACCTTGAAATCTAAAGCTCAACTACACATTCTATCATAATCTGAGATATAGCTATAAATAGTTTTGATCAACTAAACTTGATAAACAAGCTTGAGATAGCAACACTTGCGAGTTCGACCGAGCAATGCTCTACACCATATATGGGCTTGAGGTGTGACCCATGACAGACCCCTCCCCTTAGTTTTGTTTACTCCATTTAAAATAAGCTCGTGATCCGCTTGACTAAGATGGTAGAGACTAAGATCATCCGATACTTTTTCACTGACCACATGAGAGTGTGATCATAACTAGCCGGAATACTGATGTGATCTTCATCATCTAAAACTAAATAAGCAAAACAATTACAGAGGTTTCCCACTTCAAAAGTCCTCGCTTCGATTTCCTGATTAACCGAGATATGAAGGCCACCAAATAGAACCTACAAAAGTAAAACCAACATTTAAAAGGAATGTGTTTTTTTTCCTAAAGAAAAGATACCTTTAACACGTGAAAAGATACCTTTACGGCTTTATCAAGTCAAAGGAAGACAAGGTATGGAAGAAATGATTCTGGCAAAGGAATCAAAAGAGAAAGAATTCTCTAGGGAGAATGGAGAAAGAAAAGGAAAACTGATCAGTTAACCGTCACAGATGGTCCGGTTAAAACTCCGGCTTTGAAAAAGGCAACAAATTAAGATTGAAAACCACAAGATCAAATAGAACAAGACAGACGACAAAAAGGAAATCAGGAAAAAGAGTAACTATAAGAAGATGAAGAAGGACAGAGAAACTAAACACTAACAACCTTGATAATCCTGTGATGTGCAGGACTGAACAAAACAGAAACCCAATAGGGGAGAACTCAGCCCCCCTCCCCCCCACCTCCCACAAAAAAAACCCCAGTAACATAGCTCTGAGAATAGATCGCCACAAATCTAAGCAAATCTTTAACCAAAAACTAGATCAAAAGCTTGTAAAGAAAAACAGAACATGCGTCACAGGCCAAGAGGAAGTTTAGGGATAAAGAAGGTTGCTAAGAAAGAACTTAGAACAAAGATTTAGAAGAACATATCTAAAAATCTGCCTTGAGAAACCAACACTAAACTACCTTGAAAACTATTGATGTTCAAAACTAATCAAGACACACACCACCAGGGGAGATCGACCTAAAGAAACTAAAAAGAGGTGGTACATGTACATACCTTTTCAATAGCCTTGACATTTTGGAACCATTTTCTCCCCTTAGCACCGTTTTTCTCCTCTTGGCGGAGTGCATTAGCTGCTTTTTATAAAAATTTTTTTTTGCCCAGCTGTGATGGTGGTGGTGAATGCAAGTTGATGATGGAGAGTGGTGGTCACTGTGAAGATGTATGCTGGTGAAGTGGTTATGCAGATGGTGACGAAAAACTGGTTAGAGAGCTCCTCAACCATGTGGCGTCAGCACAGTCTACCTCTTCAAGTTTTCAAGATGTATTAAAAAAAACCTGAATGCGTAAGCCCACACAAAATACATCCATGTCAATATAGGCTATAAATTTCCATCACAAAATGAATTTCAAATCAAATTATCAATCACCTTTTTGAACACATAAATACCAGTCCCCCGTTCCCTTTTCTTACTGATTTCGAAAACATATCATGTTCCCTTGTAGCTTCTTCAATATACTGACTTCACTTTGATACGTTCCTTCTCTCGATTAAACATACAAAGAGGCTTAAGAAATTGAGGAAAGGGTACTAAAAAATTCAATTTATAAAGAGAGAAAAACAGTAACTACGAGTGAGGTGAAGTAGTTAGAAACACGAACCCTAGAAAAAAATCAATTTAAAAATACAATCTGGAATTCGAAGTGAATCAATGTTGTTAGGTTATTGAAACCCTGTTTTGGGGTAAAAACTGATTCTGTTGTTTTTGGTAAATTTGGGTGTGTTTATGAGAAACAAATTCAAACCCTAAACAAATGCACTGCACATGAGTACTTTTAGATTCGAGAGATCAATCTGTAAGACTCTGTCCTAAACCAAGAAATGGCCGTTACATATTCAATTCGGTCACAAAGTGAAGGAGAAGGGTTGATCTTAGGGAGGGAAGCGAAGAAGGTGTTTGAGATCAGAATGTTGAAATATGAAGGTGTGGCTGTTTTATGACTTGTATCAGAATATGGTTTCTGGCTACTTGTGTTGATAACACTTGTATTATTTATTTTTGTTAAAATAGATTGAAATCCTAGTTATACAAGTCATTGAGCGCACCCCTGATCTCGTAGGAAGTGGAGGCAGTTAAGTAGTAGAGAAGTGGGGTTGTGTAAAAAGTGGTGATCACCACGTTTCCATTATGAGGGAAAACTGGGCGCACTTCAACCCACTACTCCATTACTGTTAACCGTCCGTCCTTTCCTTACACTTTCTCGTAATGGGCGCGTTGCACGTCGCATGCTGTAAACCGCCATACCAATACCCCAGTGAGCATCCCCAAGTTTGTGACATGTTTGATTCTCGAGTAAATGGGTGAAGTCATGAGATTCGCCGCTAAAAGCAGCACATAGTTCTTTTAGGTCAAATAATAAATTATTTGTGAAATCAATGTTTATAAAACATCGCTTATGATCGATATATATAAAGCAACGCTTTTAAACAAGCAGCTGAAAATAATCGATGTACAGGAAACATTGTTGTTTTAGAGCTCGTTCAAATTAGTCGCTAATTGAACGTCTTAAAAAAGTAGCAGGACCAGCTACCTTTGGGCGATCGTTTGGGAACCCTATGGATGAGCTACCACTTGGTCGATCGCTCCCTGTGGAAGAGGGGTGGCCGATGATCACAGCGTTACCTTGTTGGTCTTCTGAAAATAAATCTAAACCATCCGATTAGGCTAGAGAAGTTGGATGGATGAGATGATTTGCGACAGTTGCGTACTGCCGTTGGATTATGCAAACAGCGCGACCAGCCTCTTTTGGGTGATCGTTAGGAGGCCATATCAGCAAACCATGGCTTGAAGCAGTTCCCAAAGAGAACGTTGATGCAGCTTCCGAAGAGGATGTTGAAGCGGCTTCTGGAGAGGATGTTGAAGCGTCTTCTGGAGAGGGTTCCAGTGAAGGAGCCATTGACCCTGGCGTTGATGATACTTCTTTGATGTTTAGTAGTCTTTTGTTTCATGCGGCTGGAGCCAGGGCTTCATCAAATAATAATCCTTCATCCATGCTGCTTTCATGATTTTATGTTTTCAGTTGGATGAATGAATGAAATCTCCCGACTAAGAAATCCAAATTCTTAGAAAGATCTCGCAATATCTTGAAACTTTAGATGTAGCGCTCTTCAGTAGCCTGTGTTTATGATATTCATTCCTAAAACGCTATTTTGCAATCTGATCTCTTCCCATTCTATTGAGGCGGCATGGCAAAGACAACACACAAATAGTAATGGATGGCAAGTCTTTGTTTTCTTCTCATGGAAAGAGGTGCCACTTCCACAATAATATTTCAACACATGTAACGCTAGTAACAACAATTTAGAGTAGGGAAAAATAACAATTATGGCTCGACCAACCTTCTGTTTGATATTCCTCTTGCAGATTACACGCTTCTTGAAGATTTGTGGCATGCCGGCTAGGTATGTATAAGCATGGGAGCTTTTCCACAAATCTAAAGACCCAATAAGCCGCATATTGTGGGCTAAATGGATGAGAGAGGCCTTATCTTCAATTGACGACATGTGCAACGTGATTTCTGAAGAAGTAATTGCGAATTGGGAGTGTCACTGGGTACGTGCGCCACCTTCAGATTCGTTGCTTCTCGGTTCGTGAAATGATTTTCAAAATCCGAAAATTGCATACTGAAGTGGACAGAACCTCCTCTAGGGATCACGTCAGTCAAAAGAGGTGGTGGTTGAGAAACCGTCTCAATGTTGAAGCAGGATGCTCTTCGGGATACGTAAGGTACTTTCCAAGAAGAATTTGTTGCTGCTTGATGATTTCCCTTGAATATCTTGTTCTTTTTTTTTCCTTTACATATTCCCCTCTTAGGTATTTACTGAAAGATGTAAGGTATTTCTTTCATGGTTTGATTTTGTTGTTGTTGGTTTTGAACTGATGGGTAATGGTTTTGTGAGGAAATGATGTTTCGATTAACTGATAAAAATGAAATCCTAATTATGAATGAAAGCAGTGCAGTCATTTTGGAGGAATTACAAATATTACATGAAAAGGGGAAATGCTAAAAGAAATGCTAAAGGAAAAGGCGACGTGTCGTCTTAGGTATTGAAAGGTTTAAGCCACCTGGCGTGTATTACTACGCCTTCTAGCTTGTCAGCATTGATAAGTTTGCAGTAGCCTCCCAAGATAATTTCTACTACTAGGTACGGCTCATTTTCTGGGGAATTTGGTGGAGCAGGTTGGGCAGCAACCCTTACTACTATATCTCCAACTTGAAATGGATTTGGGCGTTGCACCGTTACTTGATTCTTAGATTCCCCATCTTTGACTGTGACAGCTTCTAAATTTTAATAAAATATTCGAAAGGACCAACACCCCATTCACATCTCCTAGTGACGGTTGGGTTGACGATGGGGTCAAGTCCCCGGCCCTTGACGGAAGGAGGAGTGACTGATTGCAGAAAGGGTTGTTCAATAAGACTTACTTGGGTTCAGAATCTACGAATGTACATCGCCGGGCTCTCTCCAGGAAATTGGGTCACATTGGCAAGTTGGTTGTACGGCAGCAAATAATCCTCAGGGTTGGATGATTTGTTGGAAATCCTTTCGGGTATAAACACTGGAAAGGACATACTCCCATCTTTGCTTTGTTGCCATGCACCCACGAGCGCCCCAGAACCATATCATAATTTGGCATTCTTAGACAATATGAAATTTGGCGTGCGTTATAGCATCTCCCACCTTGATTTCGAGATTGATGTACCCATAAACGTCTCTAGACTCCCCTTCCGAGTTTTTGATAATGGTTGGACAGTGAACGGCTTCCTGTTTTGGGATATTTGCGACTTTCAGAGTCTTGATGGTGACAACGTTGAAGTCAGAGGCTGCGTCAATCAGCATGCTGTCAAACTCGACACTCTTCAGGTGGGCAGTAGTCAGCAGTCCCCAGTTGCATTTTCCAACAACGCCTCCTAAGAGAGATTGGGGCTTAGGAGTAGCTTCTCCGACTTAAAACATCCGCTTGCCTGACACAATGCGATTGAGAGATGCAAATATATCTTGACGATTTTCCTTGGAGAAATAAATAATTTCACATACACGCTCCATCATAGATTGCACAGTTTTGTGAGCAGAGTCCCCAGAAAGTGTGCAACTTCTGACTGGGAGAGGGTCTCTGTGAACTCCCTCAGTGCCTAGTTGAAGTTCTCCCGCATCTATTTTTTCCTTGAAAATGCGCTTCAACTTGTTGCATTCATTGGTGAGATGATTGACGAACCTGTGGTAACGACAATATTTGGGATTTGCCATCTCTTCCTCAGTTAGCGGGAGTCTGATAGGAGGTAGTTTGATGGCATCATCCTGAATCCATGCTTCCAGGAGCTCAATTACTTCCTCTATTGGGAACGGGAAGTTTGGAGAAGCATCTCCAGTTTCTTGTTGTTGCGTAGGCGCCTTAGTCGCGGCCTTCCGTGGTGGAGCTGCCTGATGCGCTGGTGCCGCACGTTTGGGTTGTTGTTCCGCCGTTGGAGCTTTTCTCTTTCCTCCTTCACCCACTACACTTACAGAGGGTCCAGCATTGTATTGTTTGTTGGTGAGACGTCTGCTTCCTCGAGTCTCACGTGCATCTTCATTTATGGTGGGTCTGGTCCTCTCCAGCAATGCCGGTGTTGTTGTGGCCGAACGCTTAACAGCTTCATGAAGTTCAGAAAATGTTTGGAAACGCAGGTTCTCCAGTAAAGCGCGATAGACGGGTACCATGCCATTAATGCACAGCTCCACCAATTGATGCTCAGTTACATTTGGATCATGACAATCTAGCGCTTGAATCCTGAATCTATTGACATAATCATTTGGATGTTCATTGTTTCGCTAAAACATCCTTCCCAAGTCTGATAAACTGATTTGCTCAGACACAAAGAAATATTTCTTGTAGAAAGCGGTAACCATTTCACACCAATTGCCCATGTTGTTTGGTGCGATGTTGTTGTACCAGGTGTACGCCTTTCCAATGAGTGATTTTGAGAATTCTTTCTGGCGGAGAACGTGGTTGTATTCATGCTCTCCTAGTGATTCCAAAAAACGAGAGATGTGTTCACGAGCGTTACCAGTACCGTCATAAAGGGAGAAGAATATCCTCTTGGAAGGGGAACTCTTTGCACGTCAGGAGGATAAGGAGGTTGATGTTGATGAATGGTGGCTGGATTTTCTCTTCCTTGATTCTGGAGAAGCCGTTCCAAGTCCTCTCATGTGATAAAGTTGGACTGTTGATTCCTTTCTGTTGATCGTTCAGGAGCTACACGAACTTCTTCATCTATAAAGATACACCTTGCTGAAGTACTTGCGCCAGGTGTCATGAAAGTGTTCCTTGTCTTCTCCATTTAGGGTCGACACGGTTCTGGTGGCAATCTTTCCGTTAGCGTCTTGAGAAAAGTGAGCACCTCCTTTTGAGTTGTATCCATTTCCGTCTGAGCTTTGGCAAGAACTTCCTGTCTCTCCATTAAATCGGCAATGGTAATAGGAGGTGGGTTTCCTCTGGCTCCTCTAGTCTCTCGTCCCGATGAATAAATTGTAGCATCCCTGGTGACGATTGGAGGTGTCATGCTCGAAGAAATATTAGGAATAACAGCGGCTCTGGTAATAGGAGGCGTCACGCCAGGGAGGATGCTTCCGGCGCTGCTGGTGTTGGTGCTAGAGGATGTAACACCATGCGAAGTATTGACTGTGCTAGAAAGCGGTACATTGGTGTTGACAGTAGGGATATTGGCACCAGGAGTGTTATCGGTGCTAAACACATCAGGATTGGTAACCGACCCAGACCTAAGATCTACCATCTTGAATTTGAGAAAATTGAAATGAAATTGAAAATTAATCTTGCAACCGAGAGATTGATCTCCCACTGTGGTCGCCAGTTGTTTTGGGGTAAAAACTGATTCTGCTGTTTTTGGTAAATTTGGGTGTGTTGATGAGAAACGAATTCAAACCCTAAACAAATGCATTGCACGGGAGAACTTTTAGATTCGAGAGATCAATCTGTAAGACTCTGTCCTAAACCAAGAAATGGCCGTTCCAGATTCAATTCGGTCACAAAGTGAAGGAGAAGGGTTGATCTTAGGGAGGGAAGCGAAGAAGGTGTTTGAGATCAGAATGTTGAATTATGAAAGTGTGGCTGTTTTATGACTTGTATCAGAATATGGTTTATGGCTACTTGTGTTGATAACACTTGTATTTTTATTTTATTTTGTTAAAATAGATTGAAATCCTATTTATACAAGTCATTGAGCGCACCCCTGATCTCGTAGGAAGTGGAGGCAGTTAAGTAGTGGAGAAGTGGGGTTGTGTAAAAAGTGGTGATCACCACGTTTCCATTACGAGGGAAAACTGGGCGCACTTCCACCCACTATTCCATTAATGTTAACCGTCCGTCCTTTCCTGACACTTTCTCGTAATGGGTGCGTTGCGCGCCGCACGCTATAAACCTCTATACCAGTACCCCAGTTTGTGACATGTTTGATGTCTCTAGTAAATGGGTGAAGTCGCGAGACTCACCGCTAAAAGCAGCACATAGTGCTTTTAGGTCAAATAATAAATTATTTGTGAAATCAATGTTTATAAAACATCGCTTATGATCGATGTATATAAAGCATCGTTTTTAAACAAGCAGCTGAAAATAATCGATGTACAGGAAACATCGTTGTTTTAGAGCTCGTTCAAATCGCGAATTGAACGTCTTAAAAAAGTAGCAAGACCGGCCACCTTTTGGCGATCGTTTGGGAACCCTATGGATGAGCTACCACTTGGTCGATCGCTCCCTGTGGAAGAGGGGTGGCTGATGATCACAGCGTTACCTTGTTGGCCTTCTGAAAATAAATCTAAACCATCCGACTAGGCTAGCGAAGTTGGATGGACGAGATGATTTGCAGCAGTTGCGTACTGCCGTTGGATTATGCAAACAGCGCGACCAGCCACTTTTGGGTGATCGTTAGGAGGCCATATGAGCAAACCATGGCTTGGCCGATCGCTCCTCATGGAGGAGGGGTGGCCGGTGATCACAGTGCCACGTTGTTGTCCATCTAGAATCCGACCTAAGCTGTTCGACCAAACTGGCGAAGATTGATGGACACGATCAATTTGCGGCAGTTGCATAACGCCGCTGACTTAATTTAGGGTTTAAAGAGCGCGCTATCGCCCTACTTTGGGCAAACGGTTTGACGCGCTCTTGGATTGCTATGTGTAATTCGATCAACCAGGTATGGAGTTGTTCGCCGGTGAACGCGTCAGCACCTCCTTGATCATTCGAAGGAATACCTAAGCCGTCCAACTAGGCTAGCTAAGTTGGGCGGTCGTGATGTTTTTGAGACCGTTTTTGCCGGTCTTAGCTCGTTTGAGCTCATCTTTTAACAGCGCGATCACCCATGTTAGGGTTAGTGTTCAAAGGCGTTGCGGGTGTACTAGATGGAATCCGATCGGTAGGGATGTTAGTGGGCCCGCCGGTGGTCATCAGTATGATCGCCTAGTTCCGCTAGGAGTAGGCTAGGCCTGTTGAATTGTGTGGCCAAATCGTGTGGCCGTGATTGTTTTTTAAGATTGATATGAACATTCTAGATTTTCCTTAAGGAATTTAAACACGTTCGATCGCGCTAACTTTAATTAAAAAGCCCGTTGACAGGAAAATCTCTTTATCAGAGAGTGGTGCAGCCTGTGCGAGTGTTTTCATGTGGATCTCAATACTGACACTTCGGGAGATTCGTGCTACTCTGCTGCGAGTGAACATTAATCGTCATGTCATGCCAATATTGAGAGTTCAGCTGGGGAACATAGCATAGGAAAATACTAGGCGGGCAATGCATTAGTGAATAATGCTGGTGGAAAATAAAATTCATAGAATAATTGGGATTGTTGATATATGCACCATTCTGAGTGAATTTTATTTAAATATACAAATATATTGAATTGCTCAATACATCTGTGAGCGAAGAGGTTTATGCGCTCATCACTTTTCAAATGGCTTTTGTTCCTTTGCAGGATGACAACACATTAAGTACAAGGTTTAACAATTTTAGCCCTGAACTGAAAACCACCATCAACAAACCCTAA
Source organism: Papaver atlanticum (assembly GCA_023531105.1). Classification (NCBI taxonomy): domain Eukaryota; kingdom Viridiplantae; phylum Streptophyta; class Magnoliopsida; order Ranunculales; family Papaveraceae; genus Papaver; species Papaver atlanticum. Next base: position 2,180,718 of record JAJJMB010005117.1, read on the forward strand.
AATAACTTTTTGAATTTTTTTTGAACATAATCCAATACCATCTAAAAAACAATCGAATTAAAGTAATCAGAAGAGATTAAACTTGCCCCAATTGCTGAAATTTGTTGATGAATCTCTTGGTTTTTTTCGATGTTGTTCTTCACTGAAAATAAAAGAGATAATGAAATACTGAAACCCTTAAACTTATTCCAAAATCTAACAGACAAAAAGTAGAAACATACACCTTATAAGCTGAGATTCAAGATCAGTTATTCAAAGCTCCAAATCTGACAAACCCTAAAATGAAATTGAAAAAAAAAATTTAAATAAAACCCTAAAATCTGATTTACCAGAGATGAAGTCCTAAAATCGAAAAAACTGATAATGACTTACACAGATCAAAAATAAATCGAAATCCTAAACTCGATTAACCTTACACAGTTCTTCAAAGATTAGATGATTAAACTTACACAGTTGAGAGGGAAGAGAAGAGAGGAAGGACGATAGAAAAAGAGAGAGAAAAGAAAATGAAGAATGTGATGAAAATTCGAGAGAATGGGAGAAACATAGTGTGAATGGCATAGGGGAGGAAACATCCTCTAGTTCGACGAGTGAGGGGTGGAAAAAATATGTCACGCAAGTGAATGACACGCCTAAAAACCTCAAGTGTTACGACCTAAGTGTGACCAAGCGTGTAACTCGCACGCCTATAAAAATTTCGTAACGGATTGCCTCTGTTACGAATTATTGAAAGATTCGTAACGGCTACAGCCTGTTACAACCATTTCATAACGGCCATTTGTAACGGGAATTTCGTAATAACCAGTAAGCCGTTACAAATTTTAGTTACTTATCTCAGAATTTTGTGTAGTGTTTGTGTTTGCATAATGTGGTTTGCTGTGGGGGTTAGGGATGTTTTAATGAACATCATTCTTCCTACTTGGATTAGACATTTTGTCATCCATCCCTTTGATTTCCGTGCCAATCTTTGAAGTAAAGGTACAAAGGTTTGTATAGAAACTCTTCCTTATTTGAATTTAACCCCTAGATAGGTTGGGGGTTTTATGTGGTTAGAATGTCGAAAAATTGATGCATCTCAATCACCTTTTCAAGGTCTAGTTTCAGGTGATGATCCGTAATTACCTTTCCTACTAAAGATCCGTAAGAGTGAAGTAGTTTCTTAAGTTGGTTGTTACTTTGGGTAGAAGCTTTGAAAGTAATTAGAAGGTCGTCAGCATACATTAAATGGATGATTGGTGATACTTTGTTTGATGAGTGTAGACCTTTTACTAGCTTTTGGTTTTGAAGGTTTCCTAGGTTAGTAGATAAGATTTCGACACATATTATGATAAAATTGGCCGAAAGAGGGTTTCCTTACCTAATGCCTCTTGTTGGGTTGGTGTATCCATGTGGTGTACCATTAATGTGATTGAGTATGTTACAGTTATGACACATAGCATGATGCAATCCACAAATATTATTGGAAATCAAAGCTTGATGAAAGCAGTTTTGATGAATCCCCAATCGAGGCTATTGTAAGCTTCCTGGATATCCAGTTTGGGATCTATTTTTTGTATCTTTGGTGAGGTTCTGATATGGTGGAATAATTCTCCAGCAATTATTATGTTATCGTGTATTGATCTCTGTGGAACAAAAGAACTTTGAAATGAACTTATTAATAAACGGAGGAGTGGCCTAATTCAATTCCCCAGGATTTTTGGGATGACTTTATAAGTGACTTTGCAGAGTCTCACGGGTCTGAAGTGAGAAGTTTTGGATGGATGGTCAACTTTAGGTATTAACGTGAGGTTTGTGTGATTCATGAGTAGGTGTATATTGTTTCAATATTTTGACCATAACAATCAATTGGGTATGAGTTGTTTCCCAGAAAACTTTGAAAAATTTACTTGTGTAACCATTTGAACCAGAACACTCTCAGAGTTTATGGAGAAGAGAGCTTGTCTGATTTCTGTTGTAGATACTTCCTTAGTAAGAAAGTCCATTTGTCTGGTAGTTAATCTTGGGTTGATATCTGAAAAAAGATTGTCATCTATCACCCTAGGTGGAGACGTGTATTGTTCATAAAAATGATCAAGAATGAGTTGAACCACATCATCCTTATTACTAACCCAGTTGTTTTGTGTGTCTTGGAGTTGTTGAATATTGTTACAGGATCAATGAATGGTTGCTTTAATGTAGAATAATTTTGTGTTGAGAGCGCCTGATTGTAACCATTGAATTATGGATCTTTGTTTCCAGTATGTTGCGTGTCATTGTAGCAGATCTGCGTGGTTGCTTCTTAGCTTTTTTTCTTGGACTAGCCAGAATTGTAGGTCATTTCCTGGTTGGGTGGCACATTGATTCTGAGCTATTTTTGTTTTAGCTATTGATTTATTGATCATAGTTGGTAGGTGGCAAAAGTTTTTTTTTTCTCCCACTCTGAGAGAGATTAACTGGTTGTTATGATGTTCAATCAGAGGTCTAGGATTGGTTAAGTATCTTGTTGTTAAATCCAAGCCATGTCAACCACTTGTTTGATCTGTGGGTGAGATATCCATAGATGTTCGAATTTGTAATTTTTTGTTCCTTACCAATATATTTCTTTCACCTGCAATAGGATTGGGGCGTGATCAGATGCTATTCTTGGGAAATCAGTAACTGATGCATGAGGGGTTTGTTGTTCGCCAATGTTGGGTTGCAAGAGATCTATCCGGTCTCTCCTGAATGTTATCTTGCCCCAGTTGGTTGTTTGTCCAAGTGTAGGGGTCTCCTCGGGATCCTAGGTCCATAAAACCCATCTGGTCCATCATTGTGAAGATTGGTTGAGATTGTGCATATGTTGCTTGTCTTTTTTTTTCCTGATTAATCAAAAATTTCATTGAAATCTCATAGCAAAACCAAAGGCATAGCCAGGTTGATGTTGTTGAAAATTGAAGGAAAATCCTGCAGTAGGGTTTTCCTTAAATTCAGATGAGGTGAGCCATAAATGCCAGTAAAATCCACGGTTGCTCAGGGAGTGGTGGAGTAACTATTACGTGGATATAGTTTTGAGAATGGATTAAAATTTGGAGGTTTAGGCAAAGACCACCACGCCTTCCAATTTGGGGACTGAGAAATGATTTGAAACTTAAGGGATAGAGCCAGGCCTCTATATGATGATCATTTGCTAAATTTTCAGAAAGAAATACAATGTTGGGCCTGTGAAGGGAAACTAATCCTCTTAAATATTGGATAGTGATTGGTTGGTTTATTCCTTGATAATTCCAAATTAATATTGTCATTGGGAAATTAAAAAGTTTTACTTAACTATAAGAGATTAGTTTAGCAGCACAAGGGTGAAATGGGTATGTGCTGTAGGGTTTGATAAAAAAATTTATGGTCTTTGTGGGCTATGATTATAATGAAATAAGATTCAAGGAAGTTTAAGAGAGGAGGAGAAGGAGTTGGAGTGATATGAGTAAGTGTTTGGGGGCGTTAAGTTAAAAGTTGTTTTGAGAGATTATTTAGGGTGTGAAGGTGCAGTGGTTCATAGAGTTTGGTGTTTGGTTGAATGTGTGAGATATACTGGTAAAAGGCTGTTATGTTGTACAAAGTTCAAATATCAGAGAGGTTAAGGACAGGTTTGGATGAGTTATAGGAGAAGATAAATAATGAAAAGGTGATTTGAAAATATGCAAGATTGACACTACCAAGATAACTAGCTAGAAATGCTTAGTAGTGATTATCAAAAGACTTCTAAACAGTCTTGGATGAAAGGAAGGATCCTAAATGCAATTGAAAATACAGTACGGTGGATGCTTGTGTCGATGTAGTATAGTGGTAAAGTCACTAGGTGATGACACCAATGACCTGAGTTCGAAACTCACCAGCACCAAATTCTTTACCGATCAAAAATAACTGATCAAAAAGAAAAGTCTAGTGGAAAAAAAATAGAAATATGATCTTTAAAGCCAATACCGAAAGATAGATAAACACTGAAACACTACTAGGGCTTAACCCGTGCCGTAACGGCACGGAAAAGGATATATATTTAAAATATATCCATCGGTTCATACATATCATAATTGTTTTCAAAAAATCGATCCGGCCGATCGAAGTCCAAATGTTTTTGAGGTTTTGGTTAATAAACATGTCTTTATCCTCAAAATAATATTTAATATTATATCTGTAAGTCATACAATCCTTTAGGACAAACATAGTTAATCCTTAACCAACTCATCAAAATCCTTAACCAACTCATCATTCACTTGTTCAAAACAAAGTAGTGTGACCCTACTTCGAAAAGAAATAAACTGAAAACACAAAATTACTTCAAAACCAATGAGATTAATCTTACAAAATCTGTATTATTCCAAATTTACATAAGTTTGTGTTTATTCATTTTTGTAAAGTTTAATAATCTTAATAATCTGTAATTCTTGATCCATTTCGTTTCTTATCTACTTATCTTCTCTCTTTACCTATTACCATGAACTATTTCTCAAGCATGCATAATCACATGAAGTCGAGGAGAATTGGCAGAGACAGAAATCATCACAAAAAAATGGAATAGAGAGAGATATGAGAAACTAAATCAAAATACAATTGATTCGCTTGTAGCCTTGTATATGGTCATTTTTTTAATAGGTTTCATCTTCTTTCCTATCTCGACCCGACAAATCTTAAACCCACGGCTATTGATTTATCTTCTCCCTAGAAAAATATGGACTTTAATACTTATTTTAATTTATAAAAAGTTATAAATAAATAAAAGAAAAACTAATTTAAAAACTAATACCAAATAAAAAAAAATAACCAAGGGTAACTAAATAATTTATCTACCTCAGGACACCTTTCTCATCCAACTACCACTACTTCTTCCACCACCATTAACATCATTACTCCACCATTCTCACCAACACCCACCACCATTATCCCCACCGCCGATCCACCACCCTCGCCCACCATCACAACCACCATTAATGCCTAATTATTTAATATATAATAAATTTATTATGTATTAATGAAAATATATTTATTTGATTAATTAAAGAAACATTTATTATGAAATATCAATAGAACATTTAGTAATGAAAGTTAATATATTTATTTTATAGCCGTAGATTTAGCTTTCCCAAGAAAGAATCCTGAGCGTCCTTTATCTAGGCTAAGTTTTCCATGCTTTGTTTTATATTCTAGATCACAACCTGAGAAGAGAGAAGATACCGAAGATGATCCTATGACTAGAGATGTAGTAGATTGTAATTTAAAAACTATATGGGAAAAAATACGGTGAGCTTGAGCAAAAGAGGTGGCAAGTCCACCAGTTCTATACAACCTAGTAGATAGCTGAACTAATAAACCTCTAAGCATCGAAATAACTTTGAGAAGTGGAACTCTATTTGTAGCTGAAGTTAACAAAATGAATGTTAGTACTAGGAAAGACCGCTAAATTTATGAATTGAGCATGCAGATTTTAGTATGGCTTTTCATTTACAAAGAAATTTCACCTCTTGATTTATACAGTTACAAATTCACCTCTCGGTGGTCGGTTGTCAGTCGACGCAAAAATAATTTAAGTTCTTTCACTTCACAATTATAAATAAGAGTATAGTTATAAGAACAAATTCGTTCCACAGGGAGATATGGGTTGTCAAATTGTTTTGATTACTTATAGAAACTGGGGGTTTTTGTTTGTGATTATATCTAAATAAGAATAAAGCAAATAGAATAATACGAATATCAGAGATAAAAAGTACTGGTTAGAGTTTTCATCTTCCATCTTCCAACATGTTATCAACTAAATCAATCTCAACATTCATTTCTATCGATATCAATAAACCTAGAGCGTCCTATCGCAGGCTTACTCTGGCAAAACTCCTATTATCATCAAAGGCGCAAGAGCCACTCTTTGAATCCTTTCCACTAAATAACTTGGCGCAAGAGCCACTCAAGTTTAACCCAATGAAAGCACTAATATTTATGAGTTGAGGTTATTCTAAGCAATCAGGCGCAAGAGCACTCGGATTTAACCTAGGTTACGCCTCTACATATAATTGTATGGAAACATCCCGTCGTTAACAACTATATTATGCTACTTCTAACAAGGATTATTCGACAATTCCGGATCTCAAACCCTAGTTTAGCAATAGATATGAATGCATGCTCATTTAATTTGCAACTTATACAAACAATCAATCATACATGGAGTTATAAACGGTAGAACATAAACGATACTAACAAATTATGAATGAATAAGAATGAATACTTCAATTGAATAACATGTTTTCCAACTTAGGACTACATCTCTAACCAATAAGAAAGGTTTAGTTACTCATGGATTTCTTAAAACCCATGTAAAATAATAAAGAAGAAATTAAATCAAACCCTAGGTTGTAGAATCTCCAACTCCAAAGCTCTCCTCTTTTGTGTGTAAAAAAACGAATGCTCAAAGATATCCCCCAAAATTGTCTCTTAAATTCGATTTTCCAATTGTAGTTGCGCCCGTGTAAAGACTTCACAAATTCTACTATTGGGCTTGCGCAGGTGGCAGAGGCCCAGCCCAGTTGATCTTCTCATCGCTCAACTGTCAGTCTTGGCGGACTGAAAGTGTATCTTTTCTTCCCCATGCAATATCCACGGACACACTCCTCCCCGTGAATTTATTTTCTCCCTGACTTTTCCCTGTTTTGCTTCGGATACTCTTCTTTCCGTGAAAATAAATTTTCCCTGAGCTTTAATTTTCCTCCGTTGGAATCTCGGCTAGATATCCCTCCGTGAGAATATTATTTCCCTGACTATTCTGTAACATCATCTAGCCAACTTCTTTCGTCAGCAGACTCCATCAACTTCTCTGTTTTGTTCGAAACTCTATCATCTGCCATCTCCTACTGATCATTCTTCTCCTTCATTAACAGCACCCAACTCCATCGATCAGCAGTCCGTCAATGCACTGACTCTGTCTACTCGAGCCTGTTAACAACACCAGTGATAACCACAGACTCGAGCTAAACCCATACTCCACAGAAAAATCGAGTTTCCATCTTTCCTTCCAATCACCGAGACAGCAGCCACAACACCTCTCATCGTTAACTTTCACCAGTCGCTGGTAGCAACCCAAACTCCAGCTCTCCATCGCTGCCATTCGAGCTCTAACTCCATGTCCATTACTGCCATTCGATAATAACCCATTAACTCATGCTCTTCGAGCTTTCATCACAGCAACAGCTTCTAGCTCGGTCCTCTATAGTTCTTCCCTTCTCGTCACCAAGCTTCTTCTCATCGTACGTGAATGTTAACAGTCAGCTCCATATCTGTAGCATCTCATCATACCACCAGCTAACTCCTCCTTCTAGATCATCTAGAGCTCAACTGATATCTCTCTTCTCCATCGCCATTAATGGAAGCAACACTTACTGCCTGTACGTTCCACTGCCAAGCATTCCAGGGCTCCATATCTCGCAACGGCAGCAGCACTACCACAACTCGAGTTCTTTACCATCTAACAGTTTCCGATAATCACCATCGTAGACAATCAACCGATAATGGCAGTTTCAACCACAGCCAACAGACCCGAGTCTCTAACTCCTCCTGTAAACCAACCAGCGTCATCGTTTCTCCATTAGCTGCAGCCAAACTCCACAGCGTCATCACCATCTCTACAAAAGGCTCAGCTGTCTCGCCATCTTCACTGCCATAAACAGCTCCGATCACTTGCTCCATAACCTCTTCCAAACTTGACAGCCAACTCTAGTGCTCAACTCTCGTTGTACCTCTCGAGCTCCACCTGAGTTCATCACCATCACCGTCAACTGCCTCTACAAACTGAACCCTTAATAGCTTCAAGCAGGTGTCTGCCCTGAATAATTGTGCCGCCTGCCTTTAACAGTTCCGTGCTGTCTCACTTTTGCGACAACTTTGACTTGGTTCAACTGCTTCCAACATCTTCATACAAGGTCGGAATGACCTTATTCTTTTGCCATTGCTTTCGTCTTTTCGTCCTCTTCATGGTGATGAGAAGAAATCCCGGATTCGAGCGAGTTCCACTTCCTTTTGGTTAAGATAGCCTCAAACACCTAACAAACTCAAAAGCAAACAAAATCAAAGCATAATAATATAAAAACTATCAAGAAAGCAAAGCATTTGGGTACCTAACTAGTGCAAATATTGCACCTATCACTCGGGAAAGAAAGTTCACATGCAAACCAACAAGATCGGTGATACTTGGAGATCGGAAATGTAAATTAGAGGCCGGGTGATCATCCAAAAACTTTTCATGTAAAAGGGGCATTGAGGTCCTTACACGAGGCAATTTTCTCAACTAACTAACGCGCGTGGGATTGGTTACATATGTTTTGTCATTCTTGATTCATTTGCAGCCGTGCGAACTAGAAAACATCCGGTGTGTTTCTTTTGTTTGCCGAAGGGGCCGACAGCGAAACACTATTTTGTCCATGTAAAACATCAATATCTCTATCAGAAAACCAAATTGTTGTTTGTGTACATGCAATTGAAGGTCTGAATAATGTCTATTTTATTCATGTAACACACTCTTAAGTATCTTGGGATGTTTATGTTTATAAGTCCTTGCTTCTCTCCTTTGATTTTGTTTACAAACATTTTTTTTTCTTTCCATATCAAGTCAAGACTTTTGAATTCATCATCAATGTTCAGGTTATAATAGTTTGTAAATTTCTAGTAATTGATGATTTTCGGATCTTTTAAAGAGTTGCTGTGTTGGAAAAAATTGAAGCACGGATATTTTCCTAAACAGTATCAAAGGTTTTTGGTAGCTAGCTAATTGATATCATTCAAATACGGAAGCTAAAGTGACTTGGAAGTGAAACAAGTACATTTAAGCTTAAAACACTGAAAAATTAAGAAAGCAAATCATATATTAATCGGTACTAATCAAATAAAAACTGTTTGGAATACTCAAGAACATAAATAAAAACCATAAAGGCATAAACCATAATAAAAAGAAAAGAAGACCCTAGCTAGATGATCGTCTGGTTTGTTTAGCTTTCAAATCATTCGAAAGCCCACTGGTTCTCTCTTCTGATCTCCGCCTCTTCCTCGGGGGGTGAAGTCATTCTTGATGTTGAATGTCTTGCGGATCTCCTCTGGTGTCTTGTCCTTGATCATATTAGCAACTGTCTGGCAAGTCAAATCCAACAAGTCCTTAATATTCAGATAATTAGCAGCCAAAATAAAATCGAACAACGTAGCTTGATCGACCTTAACAAACTCAGCATCCCAGGCCTTGATTTATTCCTTATTATCGGCATGGTCGTCACTTTCAGCATGTTTCTTGCAGTATTCAACAACTTTTCCCAAAATCTTGCTAGTTACGTTGGGTAAAGGTATTCCGTTATCTGTACAATCATCATCGATCATATGCTTAATGGTTTGAGATTGAACAGAAACAACTTCTTCAACCACAAATTCTTCTCCATCAAAAGCCTTCAATGTTACCATCTTTGAAGTCGACATGGTCAATCAATAAAAGGCTGAAAAAAAACTAAGAAATTTTTGTGTGAGCAGAGAAAGAAAAGAGCCAAAGAGTTAGAACGTGAGAACCAATACCTTTGTTCACAGATATATATAGGTTTGGGAGAATCCCAAAACTTCAATAACAAGAAACCGAAACCGCTTTAAAATTATAGAATCGGGAAGGATTGTAATTTGGAAGTTGTCCTCTAAAAACTTTATCGCATCTAGCTAACCAAATATGCCAAACCAATGCCGCACAAAAGGTGTTTCATGGTCCCAAATCACTATCCCAGCCAATTGGGTCTGAGCTCCAACTGGTGATCCATTGCTACAAAGATATATTAGGAATACCAAGCGCAAAAGGGTTTGCAGGAGAAGCAAACCAAACACTTTTAGCAAAGGGACAATCAATAAGAATGTGTTTTAGAGATATTGGGTTGAGTACAAAAGGGACAAATGTTTGGCATATCAGTATACTTGTAGAGTGCCACATGAACTATATTATGCATGCATTTAAAGATAAATAATGCTACTTTTGGAGCAGTATCCATACTCCATATTTTCTTCCAAGGGGAATTGGGAATAGTATCAAAAAATTTAATGTTATGATAGAGGGAGCTTGTTGTAAACTTCCCATTTGGTTTTAACTTCCACTTGACCGTGTCAGGTTTGTTAAGGCGAAAAGGTATGCAACATATGGTTTGGACAGTGTGAGGTTCAAACAAGGCATTGAGAATATCTAAATTCCAAGTATGATTTTCTACATCTATCAGGTGACTTACAAGATAGATGTCGTCTGGCAGTTGTGGGTACCGAAACTCTAAGGAACCAGGGAACCACTGATCTTCCTTTATATGGAAAGATTGACCATTGCCTATCTCCCATATGCAGTGAGGTTTGATAATCTCAAGCCCCTGAAGTATACATGACCAGATCCACGGACCTGTGGTGCTGACTTTTGGGTCTAGGAAAAGATATTTACAGGCCTAGGAACATAGTTTCACACTATTACAAGTGAATAACTGTGTCCCAGTGGAACAAAACTTGATTCACAGTATCATTCCTAAAAACATCACTATCAATAAACCAAAGATGAATAGACTGCTTAATAAGAAAAATGATATTATCAATCTCCATAGCTCTCCCTCCAAAAGCTTTTATGTTCCTTTCCGACCATAGATGCCACATCACAGCATCACTCAACTTCCAAATAAATCTTCTTGCATTTTCCCCTCAAGTTATTCATCTTCCAAGTTTGGAAATGCTTCTTTACCGTACCAGGGAACACTTAACAGATCTTAAATACTTCAATAAAATGAGACCAAACTTCATATGCAAACTAACAACCCATCTGCATATATATGATTAGCAGTTTCCGGCTCCTTTTTGCAGTAAAGAAACAATTCCTCCTCTATACGCACTCCTCTATGTATTAACATATCAAAAGCAGGTAGAGATTCATGAAAATGAGCCATAACATCATGCTTACCTTTGGTGGTATACTTTTCTTCCATAGAAATCTTTCAAAGTCGTAATCCACCTGTTCAGTCATTTGACTTTCATAATATTTGTTAACTGCAACACCCCTTACTAGGGTTGTCAATGGGTATCCAAATACCCAAAACCGGGTGAACTGGGTCTGGGTCCCAAAACTGGACCCATTAGTGATTTCGGGTCCTAAACGGGTAGACCCGAAAAGACCCGATAATAAACGGTTCCATGCGGGTCTTACCCAGCGGGTACCCGCGGGTAGTCGGGTATTGAAAATGTTATACTTTTGGAGGCTAATTTTGTAAAATTGTAGAGAAGAATTAGGTTTATATACGTAGTGTTGATGGAATGTGAAACAATAGACCTACATTTCCGCCGCAGCTGGTTCATTTACTCCCTTTCTTCTACCAAGTTCCATCATCAAGACTGCAACTCCTCATAAATTTCTTTCATGTCCACTTGTTTTCGAGATTTTACAGATAAGCGTTTGCGCCAATCATTTCTGTTAAATTAATATTTTGAGTACAAAGCTCATCACCAAACAGGAAGTAGTTGATGATTAGGTCGTTGTACATGGAAAATCACTGATTATTATTTATGTTAAATACTATTTACATTTGTTAAAGGATTCTCGACTGGGTATTGGGTCTTCATTTTGGGGGAATTTTGAGAAGGGGTTCTTATTTTAGAATGGGGTTTTCCTCATCTGATCTGATTTTAGGAGAGACATGGATTTATTTCTTTGTTGATGTTGTTTGCTACTAAATTATTGAATAGAGCCATAGTTATCCTTTGTACATGCAGTAATTTTAATGGTTGTCCAGAAAAGGAATTGTTAGATCTAAAATTGAATGTTTAGTGTTTGGGGGTTGTATTCATAAATCAAGATTAAATTTTATTCCTGATTTTTTCCGGTTGTTACTTACCAGTAGGTTTAAGCTTTAATTTGTATGTTTTAGTTCTAATTGAAACATGTGTTCGTCTTTCATTGTTTATTAAAGAAACTTTGATTTGGATTTCAAGGGATACGGTTCTCCGTTCTATACTACTGCCAAGACTTTTAAGAGTTTTGAATCTTTTGATTTACATTTTCTATGGATATTGAGACTTATCTTGATTTCAATCCATGAAGAAAAACCATTAAATACCCGGATCCGGAGATTACCCGGCTTATTAATTGGGTCCGGTTCTGGGTCGTCAGAATTGAAAACCGGCCCCGAAACCGTTAAGACCCGGAACCGACTCTAATAGACTGGGTCCGGTTTTCCGGGAGGACCCGGACCCATTGACACCCCTATCCAAACCACCCAAATCTTCCTTTAAGAGTTGTATCATATGTAGGAATGAATGCATCCACATTATTCTTGAACTTCTGCTCTTTTCCACAATGCGTCTTTTCTCTTGAATATCTCCAAATTCACTTAGTTTTTTGGGCCTTACTAGTACACCTTAGGTTCTTCACCCCAACCCAAACCACCCAAAGGTTGATGCTAGGGAGGTTCGTACCCTTCCCCTGCAGGTTACAACATAAACATTGTCACCATTGTACCCCTTGGATAACGAGTATTCAATATTACTATTTCCTATTCCTTTTTTTGTAGTTTTCTCCAAATATTTATCCTTTTCCTCCCTTGCGGCCCTAATAACAGAGTTCTAACCTAATGGGAAAATAGGCCTTCCAGAGAGGCAGGAATACAGATTAGGAAATACAGTCAACTTTGGTATTTGTTCTATAATCGGAAATCAGAAGCATGCCTGAACTAGGGACGGCTGAAGCCACCCCTCCCTAGACAATTTTTTTTGCCAACTTAGGTAGTATATTGAAGCCCAGTTTAAGCCAAGCCCAGTCCAAGCCAGGGCTGGATTTTGGTCAAATCGTTTTATTATGAACCCTGTTTTAGGGCATACGTAAAAATTTCAGGGCATACTGAATAAAGACAAAAACTGGTTGTAAATAGTAAAATCAATAACCCCTTAACCAAATATTTTTAGTAATGTCAAATTTTCCCTTTTAGTGTTAGTGTTAATACTAATGATTAGTTATTAATAATCCTGATTAGTGATTAATATTAATGATTAATGATTAAGATAATTTAGTTATAAATTAAATTTGTGTAGATGGAAATTTTTGAGGAAGAAAAAAGGTTAGATTTTTTTGGAGAAGGAGAAGGGGAAAGTGAGAAAAAAGTTTGTATTTTGATTCAATGGATTAGGAGGGTCAATCTTCATCTAAAAAACCTAGGAAAATACACATCAATTGCAACAATGATCCGAAAATGGCTGATTTGTTAGATTATGAGAATGATTTGTTCAAACTCAAACTCAAACTCAAGATGATGATTTTATGAGCCAAATCCAAATGATGAATACATATATGAGGAACCCAATGCTTCTAATACAGAGGTACACTTCTATCTTATGTTTAATCTCGCTTTTGTAGCTTAAAATCATCAAAAGTTTTTATTTTTTCACTATGGTTCGGCGAACCAGGAATATGTTCGGCTTAAATTTATCTGCCGAACCCACCTGGTTATTGACAAATGATGAACAGTTCGGCTAGCTGCAAGTGTTATGGTTAGCCGCCGAACCTTTATTTTGTTATAGGTTCGGCACATATTGTGAATATCGTAATAGCCGAACCTAACCATTAATTTTTCTTTGTGGTACAGAGAATAGTTCGGCTTATAATGGAAATATCATAACCAGCCGAACCTAGACTTTTCCATATACACTATAAACTAGACGCACATGGTTCGGCTCAAACTCAATACTATCGAATAAGCCGAACCCAACAACTGTCATTTGATTCTCCAACACAGTGAGGTGTTCGTCTTGTAATTCAAAATTATTTCAAGCCGAACCAACCGAGATCAGCCAATAGATAAACACAGTGGGTTGTTCGGCTTAAAATAAGTATTATCGAATACGCCGAACCCCATCTTCGCCCCTATCTATCACTAGGTCCGGCTTAAAACTCAGATGAAATTTCAAGCCGAATTGTTCATATGCAGTTTCAGGAAGTTGTTATGAAGAACAGTTCGGCTCAAAGTTCAACTCAATTTTGAGTCGAACCCAATATTGTAACCGTCAAAACCCCTAGTTTTTTCAGAAATTAAACCTATTCAATCGATGAAAAACAACAAATAAAGAGATGGGTTTGTAGAACTTACTTGTGTATCCTCATTTCCGGATTTGGTGCTTCAATTGGATGATTTTGTGGTTCAATTTCAGTTTTTACGCCTTCATCTTCATTTGGTTCTTCTTCTTCAATTGATGGATTAGAAGACGATTTTGAATGCCCACTCATTGCTTTTTTTCCTTTTTACGAACCATTATAGTTGAGTTTAATCGACGATTAAATTTTCGCCGCAATGATTTTTTTTTTCTTCTTTGGAAGAGTTTGGCTAGAGTAGGGGAGGGAGGAAGAAGAAGAGATTATGTGAGTGAAACTGATTTTAATTTTTTTTAAACTGATTTTAGGTTTTTATATTAAGGTAAAGGTAGATTAGTAATTAAAACTGTTGAAGGGTATATAGGTAATTGAACTACCCAAAAAATACCCCTTATAAGGGCATCCTATATGGGATTATTGGTTTGTATGCCCCGAGAGTTTTAGGTAAACCCCAGGGTTCTTTATTATGTTGCGAAACGAAGAAAGAATTTTTCTTTCCTTGTCTTAGTTTGAGCGGGAGAAAGAGGGGAAACATAAAACCCTAGGTAAGAGGTAAGGTTTGATACTTTGATGTCATATATTGGGTTAAAAAATGAAATTCTATCAACATACTTGCTTAATTTGAATAGGGAATAAGGCTGAGGAAACCCTAGCTTCGAGTTGGGGATATAAGTCTGAGTAATCGATCATTATAACTCATTCTTCTTTTAATTTCTGCTTATTTAAATCCTAGGTGTTGCTTATTTCATCAGCGAAATCCTTATTTCGTCAATATCTTCCAACCACTTCCATTATATATTTTTCGTGTTGGGAGATCTGTTCAGGAATTCCGAAAAGTGAGGGAAGAAAATCCATATTCTTATATCTACTCCGAAATTGGTATGTATCCCATTCACTAAGAATTCAAAATTGGTACTTTGAATTTGATTTGTATCAGTTTTTTTTCAGGCATGAACAAAAAATTGGTAAATAGTTTCTGTTGTTCAGTATCATCGTTTTAATTTGATCTGTTTCAGTGAAGTTTCGATTTTTGTCAGAAAATTGGTTAATAGATCACTGAATTGCTGTTATTCCTGGTCATGTACCTGTTATACATTGGATAGGGAGCTGGGAAATGGATCGCAAAGGATGTTCTGAAGTGGAAGTGGCTTCCCTACCTGGAGTTATTACTGGTGATGATATTACTAACTTCAATACTTGTCTTACATTGAATAATGATAATACTGGAATTGTTGGTAACCCGATTTTCAGTATTAGGCTTAATAATGATATTATAGTTAGTGAGATAATAAGCAGACTCCCTGTGAAATCACTTATGCGGTTTAAGTGTGTGAGCAAACATTGGTTGTATATGATTGAAGAAGACTCGTACTTTATTGATTTACATCTCACTCGATCAAAAGCGCGCCCATCTCTTGTTTATCTGATTCCACTCAAGGATCAACAACACTCAGAGATCAGATGTATGGGACATGATGATGTTGTTTTGACAGCAGATTTATATCTTGAAGGCATAGGCAGAGCAGACATCCACACCATGAGGTAAACAAATATGTTCTGCTGCTGTGATTTTATTTTAAGACCCGTAAATGGCTTGATGTGTTTTGTCGATGACCACAAGCATGCTGTTCGCGTGTACAATATAAGCACGAGAGAAACATCACCTTGGATTTAATCAACATTATTACTAGATGAAAAAGAAAAGCATCCTGAAATAAACACTCAGGATCCCCATGTTACATCTTATAGATTTGGATATGATCCTACCACCAGGGAGCACAAAGTGTTATGCATGAGGTATATAATTGTAGGAGAAGTCCCCAATTGTCTAGAAGAAGATGGTGATGACGGTTTTGAAGTTATTGAAGTTTGTGAGATCTTAACTCTAGGCGATGGTTCTTGGAGAAGGATACCTGAAGTGCCACCTTATCTTCGTGATAGTTTGCCTTGTGCGTATGTGAATGGTTCTATTTATTGGTGCACTGACATGTTTATCAAGCGGGAAAATTGGAGCAATCCTTCATGTATAGTAGCATTTGATTTTGGAACTGAGAAATTTAGAGACATCCAAATCCCTGAATTTATCCAGGATCAACCTTTGGATCCTGATAAAAGCTTCAAGGGTTACATTCGTCTAGTAGAACTCGGTAGTCGTCTAGGTATATTACGGAGGATAAGTGCTTTCATTTCCAAGCTATGGATATTTGACGACCAAAGATATGGCAACGAGAAGGTCGACAAAACTAAATCTGCAAGTAGTGAAATTTGGATCGAGGAGACTATCACTTTACCCTTTCCTTGGACTAGAACCTTGTCGCTTAATGTTTATCCTGTGGTTGGAACACACCAAATGATCTTACAAACTTATCAATGTGCTGATAGATATATGAATAATGTGTCTCTTTATTCTTACCATTAGAAAGAAAAAACTTTTACAGAGATTACTACCAGCGGGGCTCCCCTTTCAGTTCCAGTTGCTTGCTCTATTAAAATGTTTTCTACTTTTGTCGAAAGCCTTGTGCCAGTTCAAAGGAAGAGTAAAATGTATGGTATATCCTCTACAAATATGGGTGTGCATTCTGAAATGGGTACATCATCTTCCCCAATCTAAGTCTTTAGATTTCATCATCTTATTCCTTTTACATCATCTTATGTCTTTCGTTGTCACTGCACTGTAGTTCATTTTTTCTTGTATTCCTGACGACAATCTTGGATATGTACGAGTACTTTGGAAAATTGTTTTAATTTGTCTTGTAATGTTTGAAGAGACCAATTCGTATTTGTATGAACTTTGTTATAATTTGTAATGTTATCTTATTTACTGAAATGATCTGACCTCTTATTGCAAAACTTTTTTGGGTGCACAATTGATTGTTGTCGGAGCCTGGTTTGAACGTTGGAAAGTGTTCAAGAATCAGGAAGGATTATAATTTGGAAGTCGTCTTCGTTTGGGAAACGGAAAGATTATGGTAAGTGGCTTAGTAGTTGTAACTTGTTGGATCTCGGGCCTTATATAGAAATGCAGTAGCCTGATTTGCCCAACACCCCCATAGGCCAATACAGTGTTGCGCAAGACTTGTAGTTTAGAGAAAATTAGAGAAAACAGCAGAGGTATTACAAACTTTTAATATTAAATCCCATGCTTCTTAAGAATCTCTTGTTGTCTGATTTCAACCCATGCCCTTCCTGCTGGAGATAACTTAGACATATCTACAGTCATCAATTCTTGTTCACGCCTCATTTCGTTTTCTTTCATTCGAAGAACAAAAAGATCATTCTCTTCTCGTCTTCGTGCAGAATTTGATACCTCTTTTTCTTTGAAGTAGTTGATGAGTTTTTCAGAACTTGCATCGAGTAAAGATCGGATTGAAGTAGATGAGGATTCGTCTATATGTTCAGCCTTCTTTTGCGAGTCCTGTCTTGGTGACCTTCGGCGACTAACCGACGCGTTACCTTCAGAAGGTGGGTTATCTGTTGGAGGAGCAGGTTCTATCGCCAATTTTTCGTCTTCAGGGTCTGCAACCGAATTAGATTCTCCAACATGTTCTATGGGTTCAATGTTGTTGTTGCCATTACACTTGGTGTAATCAAAACCCGATTCATGTTTATAAAGTTGGTAACATTCTTCATGTTGAAATGCTTTCCTATACTGTGATATATACTGAATTCGAGCCTTTTGCGCCTACAATTTTTTCAAAATTCAAAAAAACAGCACACATTTTCCCACCGATATTACACGAAAAATTCAAATGCTGCAAAAAATTGTAAAAACTTACAATGTCTTTAGTCGACCAATCGCCTTCTCTGTTACGATAAATCTGTCCGAGGATGCAAACAAAATTACGCATTTCTTTCTTGATGGTGCATATACGATTTTCCATACTATGTCTATTCCTCTTATTTGGATTTCCCCCACTCTTTACAGTAAAGAGTTCAATGATCCTTTGCCAATTCTTTCCTCCTTTAGGTGGAGTTAATCCGCTCGCAATATCATTTGTCACAGTGATATGTGCTTCACAAAGTGCCATGTCTTCCGTAGTGGTGTATTTGGTAGCTCTGCTGTCTCTGTGCGTGGAGGATTTCGGTTTTGACATTTTGAGTGAAAAGAATTTTGGAATTTCACAGGGGACGAAAGAAATTTCAGATGACAAGAAATGTGAGAGTTGGAGGCTGAAGGTGTACAAAAATGACTATATAGTTTAGACTTAACAGAAAGAGCCGTTGGAACACCTCAACGGTCATATTTTGGGGATTATCGTCCGACGGCAGTCAATCTGCCGGATTACGATGTTATGAAATATGGGCCAAGTGGGACATAATGATGGTGTTTGTGGCTCATTGATCCAAGCCCAATAAAATGATTTCTGTTATCGGCTCCAGCTTGGCGGCTTGAGTCAGTTGTAGTTAGCTATTCTCTCCTTGGCTCGCCGGCATAACCTTATTAACGGTGACGGCTCTCGGTATGGGTTCTACTCTTTAGGTTTGAGCGATTTTCGGACTAGGGTTTGCGTTATTTTCGACACCGCTACTTCAGTCTCTCTAAAGAAGAGGAGGAGCAAGAGAGAGGTGAGAGTGGTACAATCACCCAAAGACTTTACCACGGCCAAAAAAGATCCTCAAGTTAGCAGTAGTTTTTTGGCTTACACAAGTGTTGTACCTCGTGATTATTCAGGTAACATTCAATCTTGTTCCTCTTTGATTAGTAATTTTTCTGCTGTTTTGAGGTTTGATTGATTTGCTTGCTGCATGCTTTATTTTAAAGTAGCTTAATTTGCTTATATAATGTTGTCTGCATGCATATATATTCTGGTTATATCTTGTTTGCATAATTGCATGCATGTCTCATGATATTTGCTTTAATCTTAAAGTAGCTTTCCTGCTTTGGTTGTATCCTGTTTGCATAAACTGTTGAAATATATGTATCTTGATTCAGTTGTACATTTTGGGTCGTGATGTACTCTTTCAGGTAATTGTTAACATGGAAGATGAGGCAAAATGAGCCAGTAGCGATATTAAGAAGATTAAAACTACTACAAAGAATATTAAGAGAAACTCATGTGTAAAACTCTCTGAAAAACTTTGGTTACATGAAGATATTGTAGCACGTGAAATATTGAGTAGACTACCGGTGAAGTCACTAATGAAACTCAAATGTGTTTGCAAAAATTGGTTGACCTTAATTGAAGAAGATACATCATTTATCGATCTACATCTCGAGCGTGCAAAAACACGACCTGGTTTCCTCATCACCAATCTATAAGATAACAATAAAGCTACTTTCATGATTGCTGATTTGTTTTTTCAAGGCAGAGCCAGAAGCGGAGCATTATCTTCTTTGGCCGTTTACACCATAAGAGAGATTGATCACACTTATATTGATACGATGTTGAAACCTGTAAATGGTCTAATAGGTTTCTTTGGTGAAAAAATCGAGCCTGGTGTTTGCATATTCAATCTAGCTACCCGGGAGGTAACACCCCGGATAAAGTCAAGTTCTCTTAGTAATCTACGTAAAGAAGACCGTGAACCGTTTAGCTTACCATGGGCTTCTTGTACATTGGGTTATGATCCTGACACCAAAGTGCATAAAGTAGTTGGGATATGGAGGTCTGAGCAACCTAAACGTTTAGTTTGCGAGGTCTTGACGGTAGGAGACAATGAATGGAGAAAAATCGATGAGGTACTGCCGCATGAATTAGAATATATTGGATCTTCTGTTTATATTAATGGATTGATATATTACACGACTCAGATACTTTCTATATGGGAAGCTAAATGCAAAGATAGACCAAGATACCTAGTGACATTTGATCTTGGAAGTGAGAAATTTAAAGCAATTAGAGTCCCCTCTGGAATTTTTGACCACCCTACAAATGACTGTTTTGCCTATTATAAAGTTCAATTATTGGAATTGGGTGGTCGATTAGCACTACTGGTAGAGTCCTCAGAGAGTAATGACATTCACGATCTATGGTTATTCGATGATGAAGATAAAAATAAAAAAGTTTGGGTTGAAATTCCTCTAGAGTCCTTACTGTTGGATTCCCTGCGTCAGTTCCTGACTCCTGAGCATTTTGTGCCTCCTCGTGGAATAAATTTCGTAGTCGATCATCCTTTCATGTTTATTTTCATGTTTATGATTAGGGAGGAGAAAAGTGGGGTAGTATTGTTCACGAGACATGTTATTGATATTCGTTCTCCTGTTTTGTTCGTCTTTTTGTCTTTTTGACTTTCATATTCTCATTTACATTCTATAATTACATCGTGAATTGAATCTGTGCCCTATTATGACATCATGTTTCAATGCCAAAATCAATCCCATCTCAACTTCTTGTAGATCTTTTTTTTTGCTAGGAAAAAAGGATGTATTGCATTAGATAGAGTTTAGAGCATTTTGCAGGAAGAATGGGCAATTATTCTCATGCCACTCTCCTGAGACACTACCAACTCTACTATGTCTTGCAGCTATGTCTGCAAGGCTATTCAAGTCTCTCTTAACATATTTAAAGCAGATGATACTAAAGTCTTGTAAAAGAAACAAACAATCATCTAGAACAGAGCAAGAGGACCAACTAATTTGGTCTCTGCAATTATTTAAGTAAGCCATAACATTTTTGGCATCACTAACTAAGCAGATATTCTGAAAACCTTTATCCCTGATCCAGTTCGCAGCTTCCAACAAAGCATAGCATTCAGTTTCTTCTGGACTGGTACTTCTCCTTGAGATTAGTTTGCATCCCCTGAATCCATCTGTAGAATGCATTGACACAATACCAATACCAGCCTTATTAGTATCCTTGTCATACGAACCATCACAAAAAATAGTAATGCAGTTATGAGGAAGCATGAAATCATTTGATTCAATTGCAGCAGCAGTACTAACAGTAGTAGTAGAGGGAACAGTGGCTAGAGTATTAACAGTCTCTGCAGCTATACTCATAGCAGTTCTAGCTATCATTTGAGGGTTTGAAAATTTATCCTCAAAAACCTTGGAACATCTGGCTTTCCAGATGCACCAGGCAGTATTCATGGTAATAACAAGATGATCTTGGAGATGACTTGCAGTAAGCCATTTAGAGATCCAATCCTTAATACTAATTTGAGTGCTTCAATCCTGTAAAACAAGAGAGTTCACCACAGGGATATGCAGCCAGACATCTTTGGCAAAAGGACAATGTAAAAGCATATGTTCTGGAGATTCGGGGACACCTAAGTTACACATTCTGCATCTATCATCATGCTGACTATTGTATCTAGCAAGCATATTACCTGTTGGTAGAATATTACTTGTAGATAGATCGTACATGGTGAGGTCTACAAGTACGATGTACCTCTGACTACTGCATCTTACTCCATCTCAAGTTGAAAACAAGGTTTGAAAAATGGGTCATGGCAATAGGATAGGCTGATAATGCAATTAACTCTTTAAGGCGTTCAGGACAATAAAGCACATTTTGAGGAGATTTTCTTCCTTGATAAATCACACACCGGTCCCTGGCTAAAGTGAAATTCCCCAACTTAAGATCTTGAAGTCGTTCACAAGTTTCATAAGGAGGCTCAACGTGAGCAAGCCAAGTGATTACGGCTCCACCATAACATAGCAGAGCAACTATTCTATCAACCGTAATTAAGCAAACCCATAAATTTGTGCATTTACGTATCCTATTTGCAGCCATAATGGCCTACAAATTTGTGTATTTACTTATCCATTTCGGTTGTTTGCTGCCATAGTGGCCTATCCACAAATTTGTGCGTTTGCTTATCCCCACTGGACTTTCTCTAAGAAAGTTCAGGTCCTTGACATTTTGTAGGGCTCTGTCCTTTTGTTGTTAGGGTTGACCTTGTGTTAGGACGGGGTCGGTTTATGGAATTGTTGAAGAGATGACAAAGTTATAGAAGTCCTACCTTATTTTTGGAAGTGTTGAACAGATGGATTTTTTTTAGAAAGTCCTAGTCCTATTGTTAAAAGCCTAGCCTAGGTTTCCGCAAGTTGTATATATATACGTCATAGGAACCTAGCAAGAGCAAGAGACCTTTCAGTACAAGCTTTCAAAGATGAAAAAATATGGAAGTTTATACTTTTCAATGCCACAGCACTGATGGAGTATGTAGTGGAAAGCAATATAACGGTGATCTTGAGGCATCAGCTGAATCTACTTATAATTTACAGAGGAAATTGGTTAAACAAGTACAGGCTAATGATTCTTCTAGAGAAGTTCGTTCTTCTTTCTCTTTGATCAGTCCTTGTTCTGCTGTTTTCCAGGTTTGTTTTCTTTCTCTTTGATTAAACTGCCAATGTTAGTTTTGGCTCACTGGTCGATTTTGTGTCATGACATATTATGTGCTTTTCTCAGGTAATCCTTGGGGGTTCTAATATAAAACAAGAGATAAAATCAAACATTAAGAAGATTACGGCAGCAGAGAGTAGGAAGATAAATTCATGTTTAAAACTCTTTCAAAACCTTTGGCTAAACGAGGCCAAGGATAAGAATTTTGCGTTCTCTCCATTCTCAATTTTTGCTGCTCTTGGTATATTAGCATCTGGTTCAAGTGGTGAAACCTTGAAACAGATATTAGAGTTCCTCAATTATGAGAATCTCGACGATCTTAACCATGTCAGTACTTATGTAATTGAGGAACTAATTCAAACTGAGAATGGAGAAGGTCCCAAATTTTCTTTTGTCAGCGGCATTTGGTCCACAGATAGGTATGCCCTTAATCCTGTTTTCAAGAAAACAGTGAGTGCATCCTATAAAGCAGAAGTTGAGTCTGTTGATTTCGAACAGGTAAGATAAAAAAAAACTACGTTATTACTTTAATTATGTTTGTTATTCATAATTATGTTTGTTGAGTTTTGACAGCAAAGTAGCTTTAACAATTATGCGACAATCTTGATGTTTGTAAAGCGAAGCAGCTCGGTGGAAGTTGAACAATTGGGTCGAAAAAAAGACAACTGGCTTGATTCAAGATATCCTTCCCCAGGGATCTATAAATAGCAGGACAGTGATTGTAGCCGCAAATGCACTCTATTTCAAAGGATCATGGCAACCAAATAAATTTAATCCTGATATAACCAAGGAAAAACCGTTCTATCTTCTTAGCGGAAGAAAAATTCAAGTTCCATTCATGTTTACGGAGGAATATTATCTATGTGTTTCATGTTACAAGGACTTCAAAGTTCTTAAGCTCCCTTACAGAATTTTGGAAGTAGCTGCTGGAAAGAAAAACGGTTACAAGTTTAATCCAAGTAGTACTCAACGCTTTTCTATGTACATTGTTTTACCAAATACACGAGATGGACTTGGTGAAGTGATAGCGAAGGTGAGTTCTGATACTGCTTTCTTAGGTAGTTATCTCCCAACTAATTATGTTGCAGTGAACAAATTCATGCTTCCAAAGTTTAAGATTTTATTTCATTTTCAAGCACCAAGAGTTCTGAAGGAGTTGGGGTTAGAATTGCCTTTCGATGAGGAAAAAGCAGAATTGACTGAGATGTTGGTGGGTAATGAAGAATCCATTTGTGTTTCTGACGTCATTCACAAGTGTTTTGTTGAAGTTGACGAAGAAGGAACTGAAGCTGCTGCTTCTACTGTTGAGATGGGTTTTATGCTTTGTGATGATGATTGTGATTTTTATTCCCCCCCTCGTGGGATAGATTTCGTAGCCGATCATCCTTTCATGTATATGATTAGAGAAGAGAATAGCGGGGTAGTATTGTTCATGGGACATGTTCTCAATCCCTTGTTAGTTTAGACTCATGAGCACATTACACCATGAGTTTGTTGTTTTCCTTTTTTGGTTTGTTTGTCTACTTTCATCATTGACTTAATTTGAACAACTTTGCAGGGTTTTTTTTCTTCTTTTCTTTAACCAAATCTAAATCATGAACAGAATCGCTGCCCCATGAAACTTTCCCTGCAATAACCACGTTTCTGTGCCAAAATCAATTCCCTCTCAACTCCTTGTAATAGCGCTGCCATGATAAAGTCATTGGGTGATGACACCAACGACCTGAATTCGAAACACTTGGTACTCTAATGACACCACCAGCTCCTAATGATACACAACTGCTGTTTAAAGGAGATTTTTTTCGTTGACAAATCCAAACCTGAGAAAGCCAAAATGTAGTTCCACCATCAAGTACGCATCAAAACTAAAACGAGGTATTATAGGGAAAAAAAAAACGAAATTGCAGTGTGTGCATATCATCATGTGAATTTGCAAAGAAGGTGTGGGATCATTTTTTAAACTTGCTGGAGTTAAGATGGAGGTCGCTGGATACATGTATGGATCTCCTAGTGTCTTGGCAGATGAAACTCAGTACCCAACCAATTGAATTTCTCAAGTTTTGTTTGCCTTTCGCTATCTGGCATCAAATCTGGGAGGAACGAAACGATAGAGTTTTTCGCAACAAAGAAAAAACAGTAGAGAGGGTTATTATTCAAGTGAAGGCTTGCTTATTTAGTTGGGCGACAGTTCATGAATCCTTTAAACAATTTAAGTTTGTGGATTTCATGCACGATTGGAGGGTTTTTAAAGAGTAACTAGTTTCAACATGTTTTAGGGGATATGATTCCATTGTTGCACTTCCCTTTACTTTGTTTCAGCTATCATGTTTGGATAGTTAATTATTGTTCCTTTTAAGTGCTAACTCAGCACTTCTTTATGAATGAATTTTATCTTTTAAAGTGACAAGAGACAACTTTAAACCCAAAGCTAACAAAAGCTCAACAACTCAACGACAACAAATAAAACAAAAGTTTACACAAACTAAGTTCTGTTAGAGCATCTCATGGATTGTGGTGCGTATCCTATGTGGTTGGTGTGGTGAACTCAAAAATTTCCTATAATTTAGGAATTTGAGAAAAATTATCTCCAATGATAGATATTTTAATCCATTTAATTGGATTTATCTAATTGGTTGAAATATTTCATTTACCTTTATTTTTTATTTTCTATTGGTTTAACATTATTTTGATTGGTTAAGATATATGATTAGGATTTATCGCATCCTCCATAAGAACCTCTGAAACTAGAAGATGGATTAGAGGATGTGTTAATAACTAACTCACCACATCATCCTCACATTTTCCTTCACATCTCCCCGTTGGAGATATTTTTTTTCAAAAAAAATGCAGAAATCCTAGGTGGCCTTTAATTAGATTTTTGTTCGAGGAGAGCAAAAGGTGATTTGAGGAGTGCGAAAATCGTGACCAACTCGCTAACTAGGCCGTTTTGCTTATAGACTGTTGACTCGGACAATATTACCCTTAGTTACACACACCCTCTTCACATGCTCACAACCAACTCCAACCTAACCTAACCTAAACTAGGGTGAAATACCCACGTAGGCAGGAGTACACACGGAGTATCTCTTTATCCCCTCGCTTCTGGTAACCTTACAAATGATTTTAGTTTTATCATCTTTACGGTCATAGAGAACTATGCGAAAAGTACCATCGGCCTTGTCCAATCCTAGCAGAGTCTTACCATTCTCTAAAGACCTTAAGGGCATCAAATTTGTGACGCCAGATCCAAAATGATTTTGCAGTTCAATGGTAAAAATTTCAGTCCAAGCAGATTGTCTCTTTGCAGTAGGGTCATTCAGCTCCCACACATTAACACCAACCCCGGGACTAAACTGAATCAAGCAAAGAGACCCTCCTAACACACACAGTTGTTTCATATGATAACGAAGTTTCGAAGGGTAGAAGCACATAATCAAATATCTCTTTTTCAAAATGGAAACAAATGACAGCTTCACTGGATTCAATACCCTCGACAGTTGCTAACCAATAAAGAGCTCCATTAACAGTCACCCTCTGTATATCAGGGTTATACGTCTTGTTCAGAACGAGTCAGAAAAAGTAATAAAACAACAAATCAAAAGTTGATTCTTTAACCCCTTTGTATATCAGGGTTATACGTCTTATTAGGATAATCTTAAACTGTGCAGTACGTAAACAAGCAAAACAGAACCAAACTTTTCAACAAACATAAAAAAGAAAGGAGAAAATGTATGCTACAATATTTTGGGTACCTGTGATTCGTGGTTTCTTGTAAAATCAGGCATGTTTGAAGACAAGAATCCTTGGTTTTCAAAATCTGAAAACCTATGACCTACCATCGTTGTGGAAGTACGAGGGAACGGGTCGAAGTCCTAACGGTGTTAGGATATGTGATTCATAAACAACATCTAGGTTTAGGGTTTAATGGTGTTAATTTCTGGATGATCAAAAAGAAATACGAATAATTGTGATTTATTTCATTGGTTGTAACTTAACTTTAGGTTAAATTAGAGAGGTTGGGTTAATATGCAGTTATGGTGAAGGGTATTATGGTATGTGTTAGAGCCCTGCTCGGTCGAACTCGCAAGCGTTGCTATCTCAAGCTTGTTGTCAAGTTTAGTTGTCAAAACTATAATTCTTGATTTCTAGTCTACTTATAGCTGAGTCTCGGACTAGGATAGAAAGTGTAGTTGAGCTCTAGACTCCACGGTGTTCATCATGCAAAGACGAAGAACTACTCAAGGAACTGGTGGAACTTCATCGATTAAAAGGTATGTGGAGACTTGAACTTATCTATCACTCAAAAAGTCTATCTACTTTATCTCCTATCTTGAGACAAAAGTCGTATTGCTATATAGACTTCGATTATACACATTTGCTATTTCGAGCCGAGTTTATCTCACTTATCTTTTTCTCGAAATATGTGTTGGTAAGCTTTCGCTTTGGCCAAGTTCATCTTTACAAGTGACGAAAGTCATGTTGGTTATTTCAATATCTTGAAAATTGCTTTGATGAAAAATAGTGTGTGAATAACCACTATTTAACATCCTCTAAGAATGTTTCAATGATTGAAATAAAGAGTTTAGAACATGTAACCATCATTGGATATAAGCATATAATGTGTTCGCGCATTAGTGTATAAGTCCAAAACCGGGAATGAAATGTATGCATACTTGTGTGTGTACTAAATGGTTGATGGAGACTAGGTAATTATGCTTACCCGTACGCATACTGGCGGAAGTTCACGTACGTGAATTTCTGCTGAGTTTGGAAATCAAAACCAACTCAATCCGGTTACCTAAGTATGCGTACCCATACGCATACTGGCGAAAAGTTCACGTCCGTGAATTTCTGTTGAGTTTAGAAACCAAAACAAACTCAAATTCGGTTACTTAAGTACGCATACCCATACGCATACTTAAGTGTGTAACTTTCTAAAATTGGTTTATTCATGAACTTAAATATATATAAACTAAGGAATGCATATTTGCAAACCGTGGCGATAAAGCTCATGACTCGATTCGAGTGAATCAAAACCGATTTTTCTTCGATTGTGTCTTGTATACTTCTATAAGATCTAAGCAATTGAACAACTCTTGAACTAGTTCATTTGAGTAATTTGAACTAGTTATGGTGAAGATGAATATGGTTGATATGAAAGTGCCCATATGGCTAACCATTTGGTTAGCTACTGTTGAACCAACGACTTGTATACGTTTAGGTACGGTTACAGAAACCTAAATGATGTATATTTCATTTGTGTATAACAAGCTAAGTTCGATCTAACGGTTGAAAGATATTAGCTTGAATCTAATCAGGTTTTCATCTAACGGTGAATATTGAATGCTTTGTTACCAAGGTAACTTAGATTGCAAACCCTGATTTGGAGACTATATAAAGGAGAACTCTAGCAACTGGGAAAGTTAATCCCCACACCTCCTGTGTGATACTAGTTGTATAAGCTAGAGTCGATTCTCCTTTAACCTTAAGTTTCTACCGAGACCCTGTAGGTTAACGACTTGAAGACTTCATTGGGATTGTGAAGCCAGACCCAACTATTTTCTCTGTAGTTGCGTGATTTGATCTTGCTTTTTCTATCATATTTGAGTACAATCGTAAGATTGGCTTGAGATTAATTTCTCCGATAGTAAAGATAGAAAAGTAGTCACAAACTTCTTCGCCTCATCGTTTGTGATTCCACAATATCTTGTTTTGCTAGTCGATTAAGATTATTGTGAGGTGATTGATAATTCTAGGCTGTTCTTCGGGAATATAAGTCCGGGTTATCGATTGGTTCCTGTTCATCTTGATTTATCAAAAGACGGAACAAAACTCATAGGTATTTCTGTGGGAGATAGATTTATCTATTCTTGTAGAATTTTCTGTGTGAGATAGATTTGTTTATTAAATTCTTCGACTTTGGGTCGTAGCAACTCTTAGTTGTGGGTGAGATCAGCTAAGGGAATCAAGTGCGTAGTATCCTTCTGGGATCAGAGATGTAAGGAACGCAACTGTACCTTGGATCAGTGTGAGATTGATTGGGGTTCAACTACAGTCCAGACCGAAGTTAGTTTGTAGTAGGCTAGTGTCTGTAGCGGCTTAATACAGTGTGTGTTCAATATGGACTAGGTCCCGAGGTTTTTCTGCATTTGCGGTTTCCTCATTAACAAAACTTCTGGTATCTGTTTTATTTCTTTTCCGCATTATATTTTGTTATATAATTGAAATATCACAGGTTATGCGTTGAATCAATCAATTGGGAAATCCGACCTTTGGTTGTTGATTGAAATTGATTGATACTTGAACATTGGTCTTTGGTACCGTTCAAGTTAATTTCTCTTGTATTCAATTAGACTCGCAGATTTCTATATGCTTGAGTAAGGATTGAATCGAGAAATTGAGATATAACTCTTTGATATACTTTTTATTAAGATTGAGTCTGACTGTCTAGTTGATTCTCTTAAAAGTATATTGGAGTTAGTCCATACAGATTGCTAAGCGAATTATTGGGTGAGGTTGTTGTACCCCCACTTTTTCAGTATGGGAAAAAACTAAACTTGAATCAACGTACAAAACGGCCTAGTTAGCGAGTTGGTCACGATTTTCGCACTCCTCGAATCACTTTTTGCTCCCCCTCTAACAAAAATCTTTAATTATAGGAATTTGAGAAACTTCCATTGGTGTGAAAGGATAATAGTCCCACATCGCTAGTTTCTGCATAATTTACTTAAATATAATATGGAAGAGCCTCTCCACTCATTTCCAATTGGTTTTTAGTTGGATGCCCGCAGACTTTAACATGGTATCAGAGCTAGGCTCGTATGCGGGGTGTAGGCCCAATTTTGGCCAATGTGACCGAATGTCACCTGTACACCCGTGACCGAATGACTGGTCACTCGTATGACCTGTATGTGGGGTGTACCGTGACTGAAAGTCACCTGCACACCCATGACCCACACGTACATAGGTTCACGTGTTAGGCCGATTGACTGGCTTTACATGCGTGGGAGCGTGTGAAAGGATAATAGTCCCACATGGCTAGTTTCTTTATAATTTACTTAAATATAATATGGAAGGGCCTCTCCACTTATTGTCAATTGGTTTTGAGTTGGATGCCCGTAGACTTTAACAGAGATGCTCTTAGCTTGAGTTGTTTGACCTCTTCCCAAACTCACCCAATAATATAGGGAGTTCGTCTCATTCTTTCAATTCCCTCAAATTCTTCATCACAGTAATCTTCATTGATCCCCTCACGGTCGTCTACAGTGACTCCGATGCCAACCATTATACCTACTACAAGCCACTATAAAGGAAAGCTGTTTTGAGGCATACTCAATAAAGACTACTAGGTAGTAAAATTAATAAAGACTACTAGGTAGTAAAATTAACGACCCCTTATCCACCGTATTCTAATAATGATAGTAATGGCGCCCTTATCGATTATATTTTTATAATAATTTTTCATTTATTTTATTTTTTTTAAAGCTTTTTTTCTTTTAGAAAATGTTCTTTATTTTTTTAAAAGCTTTCTTCAGTCGAACCTAAAATTTTAAAACGTACTTAGGGTTGGCTGATAAACTTTTCAGCCGAACTAGGTTTTTTGAAAACATACTTAAATTCAGCTGATAAGTTATCAACCGACCTTTATTCTTTAACCAACAAACTTAGGTTCGCTATCTAGCAAAAAGAATAAGATAATCGAACTTAGTATTGTTCTTCATAAATTAAGTGAAGTTTGGCTATCATTTTCGTGTTTAATTATCAGCTGAAATGTACATCAACACTTTTAGAATGAAGAACAACGAGTAATTTGGTTGATAATTCGTTTCAATTGTCAATAGATTTCCACTGTGTAACTGCCGTAAAACCCTAATTTTTTCGATTTAAACCTAATCTATCAATCAAACACCAGAAATTAAGACGTGGGTTTGTGGGAAATACTTTTTACTGTACATTTCCTTGCAATGAATATTTGGTTCCCGCTCTCCTACTTCACTCAATCCGATTGCTTCAACTCATTCCAAAAAAGAAAAGAATAAAAAGAATATAAAAATTAATAAAATAATAAAAAGTAAACGCACAGGAGGAGGAGTCCGTACTTTCACAATGTAGATTGCTGATTATAATGTTGTTACTCGTATACGTAAGTGCACCAAATACCTTGATATTTGAAGATTTCGTGGTTATGGATTTAGTGTTGCTTTCTCGACACTTGGAGAGTTTGGTGAAGACACGATGGATTTTCTGAAGAGATTGAGAAATTTCCTTGCCAGTCATGATGCCAATGTAAAAGTAGGCAGTTTTATTTTCAATAAAATATAACTTGTTATTCAAAAAGGGTTGGAGTCCAATTTTGTGCCAGGCTCCCGACCATACTTCTTGTAAACAAATGTTTCCTATTGAATAAATTACTTTCATAATATAAAAACGGGCACCTAGCTCAGCTGGTCATCTCTGTTTCCCAAAGTTTCATGCGCTCCATGAGGTCCTAGGTTCGAGCCCCCAATGGCGTAATATTGCAGGAATTAACATGGAAGGTAGAGTTAGCTTGCCCCCTTGTGACACAATCTCAGCCCCCCATCCGCTTCGGCTCCCTTGGCTAGGTTACCCATGAGGCTCTCTGGTAGGCTAGCACGACCACGTGTTCAATTAATGTAGTAGTACGTTGTTGGAGCTTAGCTTGTTAGGCTTCCAACTAGTTAATGTAATACTCTTTATCTTACATTTAATATTAAAATAAAAAATAAAAAAATTAATCAAGGTTATTTAAGTAATTTTAGAACACCCTTTATTAACCTACACTAGTTAGGGTGATCATCTTGTATGTCTCAAAAGTTTTGAGTATGCCCTCGAAACAGGTGAACTACCCTGGTTAATGGGCTTGAACGTAAACGCAAGCCCATGAAAACAATTCAATTACTAAGTTAAGTTCGATATCTGCCTAGGTCCCTAGGACTGTCAGTAGGGTTAGGGTTTACCTTGTTTTAAAAAAGTGATTCTAGGAAGAGAAAGAGCAAGAGAGATCTCCGCATAGAAGTATACGTACAGTTCTTTCTGGAGTTTACCAGTAAAAGCATTCAAAAGAGGAAAAAGGCATGGGAGTTTATACTTTTGAATGCCGCAACTGTGATGGATTATGGAGTGGAAAGGAATACAACGGTGATGTTGAAGCATCAGCTGAATCTACTTATGATTTACAGAGGAAATTGGTTAAACAAATACAGTCTCATGATTCCTCTGGAGAAGTTCAATGTTCTTTCTCTTTGATTAGTCCTTCTTCTGCTGTATTCCAGGTTTGTTTTGCTTGCTTCATGTTTATTCTTAAATTTGTTTAAACTTCCGTTATTTTGGTTCTCTTGTTAAATTTGGGTCATGGCATTATGCCGCTTCTCAGGTAATCGTTGGGGGTCCTAATATGGAACAACGGAAAAAACGAAGTGCAGGAGTACTAAAAAGATTACGGAAGTGAATATGAAGATAAATTCATGTGTAAAACTCTTTGAAAACCTTTGGTTAAATGAGGCCAAGGATAAGAATTTTGCATTCTCCCCGTTCTCAATTTTTGCTGCTGTGAGTATATTAGCATCTGGTTCAAGTGGTGAAACCTTGAAACAGATATTAGAGTTCCTCAATTATGAAAATCTTGACAATCTTAACCTTGTTAGTACTTGTGTGATGGACGAACTAATTCAAACCGGGAATGGAGAAGGTCCCAAACTTTCTTTTGTTAGCGGCATTTGGTCCACAGATAGGTATGCCCTTAATCCTGTTTTCAAGGAAACAATGAGTGCATCCTATAAAGCAGAAGTTGAGTCTGTTTATTTCGAACAGGTAGAGTAGAAACATACTTACATTGTTACTTTATGTTTCTTATTCATAATATAATGCTGATATTCTATTGTTTCAACAACAAATTCGAGCTATACTAAGTGTTCGTGAATTGTTTTTGCAACAATCTTGGTGTGTGTAGAATGAAGTAGCTCGGTTGAAGGTGAACGAATGGGTTGAAAGAAAGACAAATGGCTTAATTAAGGATATCCTTCCAGAGGATTCCATCGATAGTTGCACAGTGATTGCAGCCGCAAATGCACTCTATTTCAAAGGATCATGGGAACCAGATCAATTTGATCCTGAACTAACGATGGATAGACCTTTCTATCTTCTTAGCGGAAAAGAGATTCAAACTCCATCAATGTCTACTTGGCAAGAGTATCTATGTGTTTCATGTTACAAGGACTTCAAAGTTCTTAAGCTCCCGTATAAAACTTTGGAAGTAGCAGCTGAAAAGAAAGACAGTCGCAAGTTTGATCAGAGTAGTACTCAGCGTTTTTCTATGTACATCGTTTTACCAAATACACAAGATGGACTCGGTGAAGTGATAGAGAAGGTGAGTTCTGATACAGCTGGTTTCTTAGGTAGTTATCTCCCAACTAATTATGTTGCAGTGGACAATTTCATGCTTCCCAAGTTTAAGATTTTATCTGATTTTCAAGCACCAAGAGTTCTAATGGAGTTGGGGTTAGAATTGCCTTTCGATGAGGGTAGAGCAGAATTGACTGAGATGTTGCTGGGTAATGAAGAATCCATTTGTATTACTAAAGTCATCCATAAGTGTTTTGTTGAAGTTGACTAAGAAGGAACTGAAGCTGCTGCTTCTACCGCTGTGTGTGGATATATGCTTTCTGATGGGGGTGGTTATTGTCCCCCTCGTGGAATAGATTTCGTAGCGGATCATTCTTTCATGTTTATGATTAGAGAGGAGAATAGTGGGGCAGTACTGTTCATGGGACATGTTCTCAATCCCTTGTTAGACTCATGAGCATTACACAGTAAGTTTTCGATTTTCGTTTTTCGTTTTCTGCTTTTTCGTTTTGTTTCTTTTCACCACTAGCTACATGCAACTGCTATTTACTCTCAAGGAGAGGAGATTTTCTTTGCTTTCTAAAGATTGTGCTATTCTGACAAATCCCACACCTCTTGGTGAAATCTTTTTGGTTCATAATCTACTCTAAGATTGTTAATGGAAATATTTGCATGCGAAGGCTTGGAAAAAGAGATACTAGTACATATTTTGGGATGCCTTCACAGGTCTATATTAACTTTTTTTGAGGAGAAAGGTTAATATACTGAAAAAACAAAAAAGAAAACATACAGAAAGGAAAATGCACTTAACAGTGCAAACAAGAGCCAAATGATAAGCTCAAACAACAACAAAGCAACAGTATTACAACACTAAGAGAAAATAACTATTTCTTCTTAGCGGATTTCCTTCGGCCCCTTCGAAGCTGTTCATCGCTAAGATCACCTTTCCAGCCTAATTTCTCCATTTCCCTCTCCTTCCTAGTTTTCTGATATTTCTCATTTACCTCACCGAAGGTCTTTTTTACTTTTATTAGTCGTTCTGAAAATTCCTCGTTGGAGGAGAGTCTGCATGCTCTTTTATTAGCCGTTCTGAGTCAGAACTTCTGACCAATATATGAGGTTTTGTCCTTTTTTGTGGCGGAAAGAATCACCAGACAATTTTTCTTTTCCATTGGAGAAGCATAAGTAATTTGACAAGATCACCTTAATTATAATTCACCGTAAGCCTATAAGGTCGTAGCCTCCTTTTGAAACATGTGAAAGAGATGAGATGAAGATTTGAAGTTAAAGGAGGATGCTGTTCGAGGGGATGTTTTTTTTTTGTTTTGATACATTCAGCAGGGAATGCGAGGGGATGTTGAACAACGCACAAACCCGAGTTGGCGAGTTCTCTAAATCAATTTCGATTATCGGGCTAGAGCCTTGAAGGCATGAGGTAGGGCGTTTAGTGTAGTTAGGTTTACCACGTTACCTTCTTTTGGAAACTGATATATATTAGGAAGCTGACAACTTTTTCTCCAAGTAAAGTTTTAGAAAGTCCTTCAAGACTAGACCTGCTGTATATATGTACAAGCGCTCTTTGGTTTGCAGAACAATAGAAGTCGGGTCTTTCTAGAGTTTTCAAGTAAAAAGCTTTCAAAGAGGAAAAATAAAAAAAATATGGGAGTTTATACTTTTCAATGCCACAGATGTGATGGAATATGGAGTGGAAAGCAGTACTGCGGTGATCTTGAAGCATCAGCTGAATCTACATACGATTTACAGAGGAAATTGGTAAAACAAGTAAAATCTCATGATTCTTCAGGCAAACTCCATTCTAATTCTCTCTTTGATTAGTCCTTCTGCCGCTGTATTCCAGGTATGTTTTGCTTGATGCATATTCTTTCTCGTTGCATAAACCGCTAATTAGCACTTTCTGAGTCACATTGTGCACTTTCTCAGGTAATCGTCGAAAATGATACAAAATCAAACAGTAGTGATATCAAGAAGATTACGGCAGCAGAGACCATGAAGATTAATTCATGTGTAAAACTCTTTGAAAACCTTTGGTTAAACGAGTCCAAGGATCGGAATTATGCATTCTCTCCATTCTCAATTTTTGCTGCTCTTGGTATATTAGCATCTGGTTCAAGTGGTAAAACCTTGAAGCAGATATTAGAGTTCCTCAATTATGAAAATTTAGAAGATCTTAACCGCGTTACTGCTTGTCTAATCGACGGACTAATTCAAACTGAGACCGGTGTTAATGGAGAAGGTCCCAAACTTTCTTTTGTCAGCGGCATTTGGTTCACAAATAGGTATGTGCTTAATCCTGTTTTCAAGGAAACAGTTAGTGCATCCTATAATGCAGAAGTTGAGTCTGTTAATTTCAGACAGGTAAGATTAAAAAATTATATCATTAGTAATTTATCTTGATATTTTGCTTCTGTTTTGTTTATGCGACAATCTTTTTATACGCAGAGTGAAGAGGTTCGCTCGAAGGTGAACGAATGGGTTGAAAGAAAGACAAATGGCTTAATTAAGGATATCCTTCCAGAGAATTCCATCCATAACGGCACGGTGATTGTAGCTGCAAATGCACTCTATTTCAAAGGATCATGGAAACCAGATCATTTTGATCCTGAACTAACGATGGATAGACCTTTCTATCTTCTTAGCGGAAAAGAAATTCAAGTTCCATCCATGTCTACTTGGGAAGAGCATCTATGTATTTCTTGTTACAAGGACTTCAAAGTTCTTAAGCTCCCTTACAAACCGTTGGAAGTAGCTTCTGGAAAGAATGACGATCACAATTATAATCCAACTTATCCAAGTAGTAATATTCCACGTTTTTCTATGTATATAGTTTTGCCAAATGCACGAGATGGACTCGGTGAAGTGATAAAGAAGGTGACTTTAGCTGGTTTCTTGGATAGTTATCTCCCAACTAATGATGTTGCAGTGAACAATTTCATGCTTCCAAAGTTTAAGATTTTATGTAATTTTCAAGCGCCAAGAGTTCTAATGGAATTGGGGTTAGAATTGCCTTTCGATGGGGGAAAAGAAGAATTGACTGAGATGTTGATGGGTAATGAAGAATCCATTTGTATTTCTGAAGTCATCCATAAGTGTTTCATTGAAGTTGACGAAGAAGGAACTGAAGCTGCTGCTTCTACTGTTATGTGTGGAATCTCGGTTTGTGATGGAGATTCTGATTATTCTCGTGGAATAGATTTTGTAGCCGATCATCCTTTCATGTTTATGATTAGAGAGGAGAATAGTGGGGTAGTATTGTTCATGGGACGTGTTCTAAATCCTTTGTTAGACTCATGAGGACTGTAAATTGCATAGTCCCTCACAATGCATACCTCGTTCTGTTCTGAAAAATCTCTCGCCCCTTGGCTGAAGGAAAATTCCTTAACTTCAAATCTTCACCTCGTTCACAGGTTTAAAAAGGTGGCTACAACCTGACTAACTCAAGTAGTTCCACCCTCATCAAAACTAAGGCGCGCTTCCATGCATGATAGTGAAAAATTGTTTGGTGATTCTTCTTTAACGTCTTATAATTTTTTCTGTTTATGTAAAACTGATTCGGAAGCGCCTATGAGTCCTAGTCATGTTGGATTGAGGTTTTGTTCATGTCTTATGATTTTTGTTTCTTTTAATTTTGATTCCTTAACTTTCCATGGAATATCCTGAAATCCAGTCAAGGGTGGAATATTTTTTTGGCAAACACCGCAGTATATGGGATTGCAGCTTCTTGTCATTTTGCCTCCGCGAATTTTTATTTATTTTTGGTATTGAAATTGGTATATCCACCGCCAATTCGTATAATTTTTAGACTTATTCTTAGTTCTATAACAAATGATTATTTAGTTCTATAACAAATGATTATATCAGGAGATATGCATTTATTGTGTATATTGTATATACGGTTACGTATTTTATTAGTTAGAAAATATATTTATTACGTGTAGATTTGTTTTGGATCTCTACCTATTTAGTCACATGAAAAACCTGTTTTGTAAGGGCAAGCTTTTCATAATAAGAAAACCTTTGGATTTCTCTACCTTGTTGTTTCATGGTATAAGAGCTAGGCCCGTATGCAAGGTGTAGGCCCGATTTTGGCCAATGCGACCGAATGTCACCTGTACACCCGTGACCGAATGACTGGTCACTCATATGACATGTACGTGGGGTGTACCGTGATCGAATGTCACCTCCACAGCCATGACCCACACGTACGTAGGTCCACGTGTTAGGCCGATCGACTGGCCTTACACGTGAGGGGCGTGTGAAAGGAAAATAGTCCCACATTGTTAGTTTCTGCATATAATATGGAAGGGCCTCTCCACTCATTGCCAATTGGTTTTGAGTTGATGCCCATAGACTTTAACATGGCATCTGAGCCAGGAATGATTGAATCATTTTAATTTTAAAATCAGAAATTCGTGTTAAAGATTAACATCATGACTGTTGTAGCTAATTTAGCGATCACAACCACTAACTCCGGTGGAGGATCTCTATCATCACAAGATCGACTGGGTCTTGCTATACTCTTACTGATACCCAATGGGAAACTATCGTGCAAATGCTTAAAACTGCGAATAATGATTCGAAGGAGAAGATTTCTGGTGCATGGATACTTGATACAGGGGCTTCACGACATATGACAGGAAGTAAAGAATTTTTATTTAAGACTCATGAAATAGGGTTTTCTTCCGTAAAGCTTTCGAACGACACATACTCTCATGCTCCATGCGAAGGCACTGTGGTGTTTAAAACAATATGAAATTATTTCGTGTTTTATTCGTTCCTGATCTCCACTGCAATTTGATTTCTTTAGCATGTTTAATTAAAGATTTGAGATGTATTGTCACTTTGATACAGGACCGCACTACGAGGACGGTGACTGGTGGAACGCTCATTACGGCAAATCGAGTATCTACTAGAGAATATTATTGTTGGTGGCATAGACGTTTAGGTCATGCGTCTAATAAGGTTGTTTCTTTACTTTCGGGTATGTATAAAGTTGATTATCAGAATTTTTTTAATGAACCGTGTGATATTTGCTTTAAGGATAAAAAAACTCGGACTACTCTTCTAGTTAGTGAGAATAAAGCCGATGACTTCTTTGATTTAATTCATTGTGATGTGTGGGATCCTTATCGTACTCCAAAACCTCCCAAAATCCGAACCCTAATCTGCCCTGTGAAGAACACATTTTCCCGCCAGTTTTTGGAAATTCAAATGAAGATGAAGATGCCCCTAAACCAACTGCTGGGGTGCCGATAGTAATGTGGGTGCCCCTTATCAGCATAGGTGCCCCTTATCCGAAATGGGGATGCCAATAGTAATTTTCTCCTGGGAGTCCAAATACAACTTTTCGATCTAATTTCTCCGCACAAGCATATTTCTCCAAAAGCACCTACAAAGACATAAAAAGCCATAATAAATACAAAATCGAGCACTAACAATACATACAATTGAGATCATATTAGACACACAAATGCGTCTATCACCTGCTGCCAGGGAAAAAGGCTATTGGTTGTAAGTTGGTTTAAAAAATTAAATATAACTCTGATGGCAGTGTCGGGAGGTATAAAGCTCAATTGGTTGTTCTTGGTAATAGACAGGTTGAAGGGGTGGATTATCATGAAACCTTAGTTTTCGTAGCCAAAATGGTTTCTGTTAGAACATTCTTAGCAGTCGCAGTTGCTCGAGATTGGGAGTTACATCAAATGGATGTTCACAATGCCTTTCTACATGGGGATCTTGATGAGGAAGTATATATGCAACTTCCTCCAGGTTATTCGACTACTTCTCCGGGCAAAGTATGTCGTCTTCATAAATGGTCTTCATCAAGCTCCACGTAATTGGTTTGCTAAGCTTACAAGTGCTCTTAAGACTTTCGAGTTTATACAGTCTTATGCTGATTACTCTCTATTTACTCTATGACGAGGTGAGAATTCCATTAATGTACTTGTTTATGTTGATGATTAATTTGATTATTGTTGGGAATAATTCCGCTTCTATTGCTACTTTTAAGGCATATTTAAGCCGGTGTTTTCATATGAAAGATTTAGGTCCTCTCATGTATTTCCTTGGTATTGAAATGTCTCGAGGTATTTATGGTTTATTTTTATCTCAACGAAAATATACTGTGGATATACTTTCTGAAACTGAACTTCTTGGAGACAAACCAGCATCTTCACCTATTGATCAACATCATTGCTTAACTCTAGATAATGGACCTTTGTATTCTAATTCATCTCAGTATCTTCGACTTATTGGACGTTTGATTTATTTGACGATTACGCATCCTGAATTCTGTTACTCGGTGCATGTATTGGCTCAATTGATGTAGTCTCCTTGGGTGTATCATTGGGAAGCAATCTCTTCAACTAACTGCTTATTGTGACAATGATTGGGCCTCCTGCCCGCTTAGTCGTCGTTCACTTACTGGTTACTTTATTTTTTGGGAGGCTCACCTATATCTAGGAAGACGAAGAAGAAACACACGGTATCTCGTTCTTCCGCTGAAGCCGAGTATCATTCTATGGCTCATACTTGTAGTGAGCTCACATGGCTAAAGGCATTATCCAAATCTCTAGGTGTGATTCACTCTCAATCAATGCGCCTTTACTGTTATAGTCAATCCGCTCTTCATATTGACGTTGGTTCTGTTTTTCATGAACGCACCAAACATATTGAGATTGATTGTCATTATGTGCATGATCAAATTCAGTCCGGTGCTATTGTTACTTTTCATGTTTGGACAACTGCCAGCTTGCAGATATTTTCACCAAAGCTCTTGGACGTCCTCCGTTTGAGCTTTGAAAACTCATCAAATCCATCATGCATGATTTCCTTGGTTTCTCTAACTCCTTGAACTCTTCGTAATTTCAAGTTGCAATGATTCTAAACGTGTTCAACTCAGCATCGTTGTTGTTGAAGATCCGTAGCGATAACATTGAAAACAAATATTCTCAATCGTCGTTTTACGGAAACATAATATTAATATTTTCTCCAAAGTTCAATTTTATCCCAACTCTGAAGTAATACTACGGTGATATGTTTCTCCCCCTTAATCAATACTAACATCTTTTGCATAATATGTGAAATCTATAGATTATTGATTCACTCCCCCTTACATAATGATCCGTAAACCATATGTATGTAGTACGAAACTACTAAATAATTCTCCCCCTTTTTGTCAACAAAATTGACAAAGGTATAAAAATTGTGGGATCATAATGAACACAACCAAAAGATATGTCAGGTTTTAAGGAAGTTAAAAATACTACATTATAACATAGTTTAGATGCAACTCCCATATCAACTTTATTAAGATGATATCGCATAACAGTGCTCATCTAGGAGCTCTTTGAGTGGCTGTTTGGGTCATGAATTTGTGCTTTCCATGATTTTTGGTTGTCCGACCGTGAGTTAACCAGTCAACTGTGAAGTTCTTTTGACCATTTATCTACAAAAACTATAGGGGTTAACTTTTGGACCTTTTGGTGAGTGCATAACTGGTTTCTCTAGAATCAAGACGCCTACGTATATACTAAATCATAATTGACTTTATATAATTTCGAACTTCGGCAAATAAAGTTCCTGAAAAAACATGAATACAGAAGGACAGATAACTAATGGATGATGATACATCAATCCATAGACACATTTTATGTCACTTTAGAAAATGAAACCAAATTGAAAACAAGTTTAAAACTCGAACATCACTCAAAATCCGAAAAACTTAAAACACAACAAGTGAGGACTATAAAATTGCATAATCCCTCATAATCCATTAAACCTTATTATGATCATCAATAAGGTCTCTCACCCATGTAATTACCGGCAGGATCATAGCTGCATGCTATAAAAACACCCCTACCACCGAAACAATCCACCTTAGCACACCCTAGCCTTCTTGTATCACGCCATGCGATCTGTGTCCAATGCCCACATTGCTCCCCATTGCATGTATTGGTATACAGATTGAACCATTTTTTTTCCGCAACCCACATCTTGACAGCTTGAGCTGGAGTCCAACCCCATCCACCTCCCCAGAAGAGATTCTCACCATAAGGACCGCTAGAGTGAATCAAAGCACAATCATAACGCCTTGAGTTTGCGTAGGATTGAGCGTAACGAGCTAGACGTGCATCCCACACCAACGGTTTAGCGCCAATTGCCTTACGTGCGGCATTATGAGGAATCAAGAATTGGTTTGCAAGACTCACATAGGCTGCACTGGTTGTTTCCGATAAGATGCAGAAGGAAAGGAAGATGGCGAGGATGGCAATGAAGCCAACCTTTGAAGAGTAGAGAGTAAACATGGAGGGGATGTAGATGGATTTTTTCTCTTGGATTTTGATTTTGATGTACAAATTACAGGTACAACTGTAAGATTTATATAAGATTTCATGTTGTCTTTTGACATTTCAATGAATTTCCATTTTCAAAATAAAAATAAATAAAAAATTATCTTTGACTTACGAGTGAGAAGTTTTCCGACTGTGGGAGTGCTCAACATGATCGATAATGGGCGCCACTAAATAAATCAAACCGGAATTTGACTTTTAATAGTTTACCTACCGGGCCGGCCTTAGCTGAACTATTCACGGTTGAAAAGTATATAGGGCACCCACTTGCATTAATCTGTTGATCACGTGCAAAACTCGTGATGGGTAGTTTCGTCATTGTGGACTTAACCTTAAGCAAAACCAAAAGCTCAACTCGAGCGAACTGAAAAAGCTTCGTTCTCTCGTTTCTCTCGACGGCAAAACACCTCTCGGCGATTCTGAAGGAGGAGAAGGAGAAATTTAGGGTTTCAATTCTGCTACCGGTAAGTCTCTTTCCTTCTTGTTAAACTCCGTTTCTTGCTTTCTATCATTGTAAAACTAGGAAAGATTTCGTTTATTCAGCATGAAAAACCCTAAAACCCCGGACTAAAACTAGGGTTTGTTGATTCTATGAAATTACATCATGTGAAGTGTTTATTTACAGTGTTAATGTGTTAGTTAGAGTGAATGTGTAAGAATCCGCATGAAATTTTGTTTTTAAACTTTGATTTGATGATTCTATGAAATTTGGGTTTTTGTTTGCGTGTATTGTTGTTATTGTGGTGATTAATTTTAGGTAGTGTGAGTATTTTGATTTGTTTGTTTTGCTTTCCGGTTTTGTTCGTTTGTTTTGTTGTGGGTGTGAAGTGAAGATTTTGTTGGAAGTGTGGTTTCTAGTGTTAATGGATCATAGGAAGGGTAAAGGTAAGGTAATAGAGGAAGAACTAGATGGGGATGTTGATAAGTGTGGGTATGAAAGTCGTGAAAAGAGACTTAGAATTGGTGATATTAAAAATCAGGATGATAGTAGGGGAGGTATGAAAGGAGTACATGGAGATTTGGTGAGTTCGGATGGTAAAGGTGAAGAAATGGGTGAGAAGGTAAATGAGGAAGAAGAAATCAGTGAGGAAGTTTTGACACAGGTGTCGTTAAGGTATTTTGAAATTATGAAACTTCTTCTTAGAAGTAATTTGCCATTATGGGGAGAGACACCAATTGGTCTAGGTAATCCAGGAGTTATTTTTGATTTATTGGAAGTGATGTCTAAAGTTGATCCTGAAATGAAAGAGCCTTTTCAGCAGCTTGGGAAGTGCGATATTCATCGTGATAACTTTGGTCAAGTAGTTTTATATGTTCTGTGTATGACAGGATGGGGCGTCAGATCAAGAGTAGGATTGTTGAGAAGATCCAAGAGGCAAAGTATTTTTCAGTTGTACTAAACTGCACTCGAGACGCAAGGAGTGAAGAACCAACATCTCTTGTGATAAGATGTGTGGATGTTTCAGCAACTCCTCCAAAGGTAGAAGAGTTCTTTTTAGGATTTCTAGAGTTGGATGGCAAATCCGGGGAAGAAATTTTCGGGGAACTGAAGGGTGTATTGAGCAAACTTGAACTTGATATTGGTGACGTAAGTGGGCAAGGATATGCAAATGGCCATAGGTTGAGGGGGAAAGAAAACGATGTGCAGAAAATATTACGCGAAATAAATCCTAGAGCGTTCTACACGCCATGTGGGTCTCATACCCTTAATACTGCACTCTATAATATGGCAGTATGTTGTCCAAGAGCTTCCAGTTACTTTGGTTGCTTTGAAATTATGTATTCAGTGTTCACTTCTTCGCCAAAGATATGGCAATATTTCATTGAAAATGTTCAAGATCTCACACCTGAGCCTTCATCATCAAATCCTTGTAGTACTCACGTTGGATGTGTTGAAGCATTAAGATTCAAGGCTCCAGAAATACTAGATGCTTTGGACAACTTCATAGAGACAGAAAAATATGATCTCGCTTGGGTCAGTCTA
This sequence comes from Papaver atlanticum, assembly GCA_023531105.1. Lineage (NCBI taxonomy): Eukaryota > Viridiplantae > Streptophyta > Magnoliopsida > Ranunculales > Papaveraceae > Papaver > Papaver atlanticum. The sequence continues at coordinate 2,223,834 of JAJJMB010005117.1, forward strand.
GCTGACAGACTGGCAAATAGTCCTACATTTGGAATTGGAAATTTGGAGTTCTTGTTTGGCATGATTGTTTGGCACAATCTGTTGCTTGCTTTTGACCCAGTTAGCAAAATGCTTCAAGCTGAAGACTTGCAACTCGACACTGCTATTGGTCAATTAAATGGACTGATTTCTTTCATTGAAAAATATAGGCAGACTGGATTTAAGGAGGCCATGGAGGAAGCTAAAAAGGTTGTAATTGCAATGGGAATTGAATCTGTATTGGAAAGCCCTGACGGATGTTTCATGGATAAAAAACAAGAAGATGAATCATTATCACTTGAGGAATCCGTTAAGAGTTTATTATTTCGATAATTTATTAGATTTAGCGTTCTCTTTAGCTAAGAGTAGGTTGGAAATGTACCAAATGTATGAGGAAGCCTTTGGGTTCTTGTTTGATTTGAAGAAGCTGTATTCCGCAGATGTTCCGCAGATGATGATAGCCTGAGGGGTTCTTGTGCTAAACTAGAGGAATTTCTAAAGCATGACAATGTTTCTGATATTGATGGGAGCGGCTTATTTTCAGAATTTAAATACTTGAAAGAAGTTTTACCTAAAGAAACGAAAACGGCGATTGAAGTATTGTCTTTTCTGCACGGGACGAATGGCTACCCAAATGCATGGATTGCTTTCAGGATCCTACTAACAATTCCAATTTCAGCTGCATCTGTAGAAAGGGGTTCAAAGTTGGAGTTGATCCACTCTTACCTTCAGTTAGCCATGTCAGAAGAAGCGTCTGAGGGATTAGCTATGGTGTCTATTGAACAAGCTATGCTAGAAAAGCTTGATACTGCAAGCATAATTGCTGATATTGAAGCTAAAACTGCTGCGCGACAAGCCTAAGCATTACGCTTCATATTGTTTGTGTGCTTACTCATTGTTGAGTGTTTTGGGTGTGATCACAGGCATTGTCCTGGTTGCGGTAGTTTAAAGGATTGTCATTGTGCTGTTCTAGATATTATCCTTTTTCTTTGTTTACTACAGTTTGTATGGTTTTCTTCTTATCATGTTGGAATGATTTCACTTCCTACTCTTCCACTTAATTAATACGGTTTGACGGATGTTGCCAGCATGGTTCTGCATACAGTATTTATAACTATAAATTAACGACCTTATAGCTGTGTGTTGTATTCCCTTCTTATAAGCTTTGCAATCTCTTTATCTTGAACAGCTGATTAACTTGTTATGTTCTGTAGTATTTTTGTATTTTGTCACTGTTTCAGTAGAATAGTGTTCATCAGCAAAAAAGCTTTGACCCTAAATTTGAAGGTATTGGGCTGATTTCGTCTTATTTTCTATTCCAGGTTGCAGACTAAACAAGCGTGGGAAAGGCTTCTTGTTTTTGTTAACTTAAAGCCATGCAAGCTGTCTCTAGAGAAGGTGGGAATGCTTTGGCTTTGGGAGGTCCAAGACCTATGGAGTGGTCTACGGTTCCCGTTAATGGTACTCAAGCTACAGGACCAAATGGTAAACAACGAACATCAAGTTTGGAATCACCGATAATGTTACTTGCCGGTCACCAGAGTGCAGTGTACACCATGAAATTTAATCCGTCTGGTACTGTCATTGCTTCTGGGTCCCATGACAAAGAGATTTTTCTTTGGAATGTTCATGGGGATTGCAAAAATTTCATGGTACTAAAAGGTCATAAGAATGCTGTATTGGATCTTCAGTGGACCACTGATGGGTACCAGATAATATCAGCCAGTCCTGATAAGACTCTTAGAGCGTGGGATGTAGAAACAGGGAAACAGATTAAGAAAATGGTTGAGCACTCGTCTTTTGTTAATTCCTGCTGCCCTTCTCGTAGAGGTCCACCTCTTGTTGTTAGCGGATCAGATGATGGGACTGCAAAGCTTTGGGATCTACGTCAGAGAGGAGCAATCCAAACATTTCCAGATAAATATCAAATCACAGCAGTTGGGTTTTCAGATGCAGCAGATAAGATATTCACTGGTGGGATTGATAATGATGTTAAGGTGTGGGATCTTCGCAGGAATGAGGTTACTATGACTCTTCAAGGTCACTCTGACACTATCACAGGTATGCAGTTGAGTCCCGATGGATCCTACCTCTTAACAAATGCTATGGATTGCTCTCTACGCATTTGGGATCTTCGTCCATATGCCCCACAGAATCGTTGCGTGAAGATATTTACAGGCCATCAGCACAATTTTGAGAAGACTTTGTTGAAATGTAGTTGGTCTGCTGATGGAAGCAAAGTCAGCGCTGGTAGTGCAGATCGAATGGTTTATATCTGGGATACGACTTCTCGACGCGTTTTGTATATGCTTCCTGGACACAATGGATCAGTAAATGAGTGTGTCTTCCATCCTACTGAACCTATCATCGGATCATGCAGTAGTGACAAACAAATCTACTTGGGAGAGATCTGAACTGAGTTTTGTTCGCATTCAAAGGAGTCCCTTGAAGTTAACAATGGTAAAACTTAAGGTACAGTACTTTGCGAATCATTCGAAGTAGCATGTAGTTAGTTTGTCATTCAATGTTTTCTGTAGCTTTCCTGGAGTTTTACGTCATCAGTGAATTTTGTGGGTGAATGAGGAGGGGATTGCAGACTGGTAATTTCATTTTGAACTCCTTTATCATTCTCGTGTGTTTAATACCATTTCATCTCTCTAGTTTTCTGTAACGTATCACTCTCTGGTTTCTTTGAATGACGAGAAAAACTTCATTTGAGATAACGCTTTAGTTAATCTGTGTTTGACAACAAACAGTAATACTTAAATCTGTTACTAGTTATTATCTAGAGCTTGAATTCTGGATCTGCGGTTTCCTTGTTTTTTATTTGGCCGGTTTATTTGTTTTTTATTTGGCATTGAACCTTGTATGATGGTAGTTGTTGCCTTAGTTCTTTGAATACACACAAAATTCAGAAAACATTTTAGTCTGAAAAATACAGAAAAGCTAACCAAATCCTGTGGAGGAGGAAAGGTGTCCGCCCTTAGCACTGCCGTGAAAAATATGAGCAAACAGGGCTTGGAAATTGTTTGATTGCTATAATTAAGATGATATGGTCCGAACTGAGACTGTTGGGACATGACTATTGTATGTTCCCTAGTTTTCTACCTTTCTAGTTAGCTCACCATTTGGATCCTCCATCACAACTACCCAAACATTTATGATCCACTATTGCATCATTTCTTGGATGCTTGAACTTGAAGATCCCCATTTTGAAAACCTTTTTTTTGAATTTCCAACCACGCTAAACAAATATAAATGCCGTATCCCAATTCAAAATTCGACCCAGCTGTAGCTCTATTTTTCATAGGATTCTCTTTTACTCTTTTAGCTACCTAACAAATGTGACCTCACTCATCAAACAGTACAAAAATTCAAAAATCAAAAAATCGGACTCAGATCTCTTCTCTAGCTTTTTGGTGTTCCCAAATTAAAATTGAATAACCTTTTGCTGGATAATTTTTCTTCTAAAAAATAATTATAGAAAACTAGCCGTTAAAATAATTAATCTCTCTGTTCCTTTCTCCCAACGGACATATTTCTTTCCAAAATCAAATTCGACCGTTACTACTCTCTCCCTATATCTTCCCCAAATCTCCTTTCAGTTCTTACACCATCTCCATATCTCTCTCTCTCTGTCTCTCACTAATTTCTCAACATTCATCACCTGAGAACCAAACCCATCGCCGGAATCAGCCACATTTTTAGCCAGAAAACTTGAAAATCAATCAATCAGAAAATGGGTCTTTCAATCGACAATGGGTTACCTTCAGATGTATCAGATTCACACTACACAACACACAAAATCTTCTTACTATCAAACTACATTCTCCTAGGAGCAGCATCAAGTTGTATTTTCCTCACACTTTCTCTCCGTCTAATCCCATCTCTCTCAGGGTTCTTCTTAATTCTCCTCCATGTTCTCACAATTGCTGCTGCAATCTCCGGTTGTGCAGTAGCTGCAGCAAAAACAAACAAATGGTATGCTCCACACATGGTTGCAACTGTTCTCACAGCGATTTTCCAAGGAGCAGTATCAGTACTAATCTTCACAAGAACTGATGATTTTCTTAGTGAATTGCATTCTTATGTTATGGAAAAAGATGCTTCTATGATTCTGAAATTAGCTGGTGGTCTATCTGTTACAATCTTCTGTTTGGAATGGGTTGTTTTGTCACTTGCATTTGCATTGAGATATTATTCTTATGTTGAAGGAACTGGAAATGGTGGTGCAATGAAGAGAAGTGCTAAAGTTCAACAAGAAGATGCTAATGACTGGCCATGGCCTTTCCAAGTTTAAGATTGTTGAATTGATTATGAAAACTTGTCGTTTTTATCAGTCATATCGATCTATCTATCTATCTATCTAGCCAGTATATTGTCCCTCGTATTCGTTATTATTCATCTTGTCCCTCTGGCTTGATGAACTAATTAAGATTATTATGTTGTTTAATTTTTTATTTTATAATGTAATGGTTTGATTCAAATTCAATGAAGTTCTTATATTTATTTACTGTTCTTGAAGTTAAATGTCACTGTTGTTAAAATCTGAATCTGTAGCATGGTCAATTTTGGGTGGAGCTGAGAAAAATAATTTTTGGACCCCATCATTTATTTGTGTGCAAAAGACCCATCATTTTCTAGCCAGCGAAAACTCTGATTCTGTGCCAAAGCCAAGTCTAATTCATATGGGCAACCACTACAGCAGTTGTGTCACAAAGGCCTCATCCTGTTTATGCCAAAATTGTCATGTAAAAAAATGTGTTCACAGTGTTTTTGTAATTTTTTCCGATGTCGGTGAACCAGAGCTGTAGGTGCTAGGCTGTAGGTGCTAGAGATCTAATGATTTTTTTGTTAAACAGGGGAATTTGAAGAATTTGCTGGAAGAAACTTGACTGTCTGGTAGGAGAAGCACAGGGGAAGCACTAGAGGTAGTTGTTACAATGTCATAGACTCATAGCTACTTTCTTTTCAGGAAACAGTGGCATTTCCATGAAAATGTACAAAGGTTTGTTTCTCTGATGAACTTGCTTTAACTTGTTTAAATGTCACATGGTGAGAATTTTCTAATAACCTTGAGGTTATTTGCAATTCAATTGTGAATACCTAGAGTCTAGAATCAGATTACAGATATGGCTTGATTTTTGGAGATTCAATTGTGAATAGTCCTATTTTGGTGTTAGAATTATAGTCTAGATTGCATATAGTCCTATTTTTGGTGTTGCCACTGGAGTCTAGATTACTCAATGGCTCGATTTTCGTTACGTAGTTTTCGCCTCCTTAATTGATTGTTGTATCTTGTGTTGTTTGTTGAAGTATCAACCAAGTGGCTTGATTTTTCGCAGATTCAATTGTAAATAGTCCTACTTTTGCTGTTAGCACTAGCTAGAGTCTAGAATCCAGATTGGCTAGATTTGTGCAAATAGTCCTATTTTTGGTGTTTGCCACTAGAGTCTAGATTACAAAATGGCTCGATTTTTGTTACGTAGTTTTCATTTCCTTGTTTGATTGTTGTATTTTGTGTTGTTTGTTGAAGTTTCCACCATGTGGTGGTTGGATAGAATTGTTCTTATATCATCCTAACTACAGCCATTAGGAGACAAAAATTCAGTACGTTGACAGATCCCAATCAGTCTGCTAAGATCTATTTTGTTGTCGGACCACAAGCCATGGATTGTCACATCAATATCAATCCTACAAGAATCCACAGAAACGTTGGTGTTTCCTTTACAATGGCTACCTTCCTCTGAAAAAACTTGCGCTAACTCGTTGAACTGTTGACAATCAAGAGAATTTGCTAATAACCTTATGGTTCTTCGCAATTCAGTTGCAAATACTTTTGAGTCTAGATTACAGATTGACTAGATTTGTGTAGATTCAATTGTGACTAGTTCTGTCTTTGGTGTTAGCACTAGCTAGAATCCAGATTGGCTAGATTTGTGCAGATTCAATAGCAAATAGTCCTATTTTTGGTGTTGCCACTAGAGTGTAGATTACATAGTGACTCGAATTATGTTACGTTATATTCATATCCTTATTTTTTTGTTGTATCTTGTGTTGTTTGTTGAAGTTTCAAGCAAGTGGTGATGGGGTGGTTGGATAAAATTATTCTTATATCATATGAACTGAACCACAATCCCAGTAGGAGACAACAACATATAACAGTGACAAAATTTTAGTACTCTTTGTCAGGTCTCCATCAGGCTACTAGTATCTGTCCGGTGGTCGGGCCGAACAGATGCCGGTAATAGGACCATGGAATGTTATATCAATATCAATCCTACAAGAATCCACAGACACTTTTGTTGTTTCCTTTACAATTGGTACTAGTGTAGTTCTTGTCAAGTCCTCTTCTCAAGGTGTTTTTACTTCTGTATTGCATCCCTCTTTATTCGCAGTTATCTTCATCCTTGTTGTTTAGCTTTTGGCATTTTAGCTTTTGGCATCAATCTCTGTACTAATAACATAAGAAAAAAATGGCTGCAGAAATTGTTGGTTCTCCTGTCATCAGTGCTTTGATCAATAACTTGATACCCATCGCGTCCGAGGAGATTTATCATGTTTGGGGTGTCAAGAATGAAATCACAAAGCTTCGTCAAGCTTTAGCCGGTATTCAAGCTGTACTTATTGATGCAGAGAAGCAACTAGAGAAAGACACAGTCATGGTTTGGTTGCAAAATCTGAAGGAAGTTGTTTATCAGTCGGACGACGTCTTGGATGAAATTGCATATGAAACACTACGGCGGAAAATGGAAGTTCAAGGTCTGGTGCAAAGCAAGGTAAAAAACTTCTTTTCGCAATCGAACCCACTTCTGTTTCGTATCAAGATGAGTCACAAAATAAAATATCTTAACCAAATGCTGGATCATGTCACGATGGAGAAAGATCAGTTGGGTTTATGCGTACGTACGTCCTGCAGCGGTACTGCTGCTACAAGTACTTCTAATGGTCTCAGACACAGGGGAACTTTCTCTCATGTTGATAGCTCAGAAATTGTTGGGAGGGAACTTGCAAAATCAAATATCATAAAGTTGCTAGTTAACAACTCCGATAACGGAGTGGTTTACTCCATTGTCCGCATTGTTGGGATGGGCGGGGTTGGCAAGACTGCACTTGCTAAACTTGTTTATGGAGATCAGTCGGTAACAGATCATTTCAATAAAAATAAATTATGGGTCTGCGTGGCAAAAAATTCTGACCAGAAGGAAGTTCTTAGTAACCTGCTGGAATTGATTATGGAAAAGAAATGTGGCATCTCAAGCTTGGATCTCATTGTCAGTAAACTCAAAGAGAGTGTTCAAGGAAAGAGATATCTGATAGTACTCGACGATGTTTGGAATGATGAGAACAATAAGTGGGATGATATGTTAACTACTTTGCTGCATATTTGTTCCCACAGAAGCAAAGTTATAGTGACTACACGAAGTGATGAAGTTGGTGCGAGATTGAGATCTTCGTATGAACATCGGTTGGAAGGGTTGCGTGCAGAAGATTGGTGGTCTTTGTTCAAGATAAACGCGTTTCTGTTCGGAGGAGTGGAAAAGACATCAGATTTGATCCGAATAGGCAAGAATATTGCAAAGAAATGTGGAGGAGTGCCTCTAGCTGCAAAGGTTATTGGGTGCTTGATGTCTAGAACAGATGAAGTTGAGTGGCAATCTGTTGCAGACAGTGACGTCTGGGATCTCCAAGAAGGCGAAGAAAAGGTAATAAGGGTACTGAAGTTGAGCTATGATTATTTGAATCCACATCTTAAACAATGTTTTTCGTATTGTTCGTTATTTCCTAAGGGTCATATTATGAAGAAAAAGAAGCTTATTCAATTGTGGATGGCTGAAGGGTTCCTTGGTTCTTCAAAATCAAACAAAGATATGGAAGAAGTCGGCAACGAATATTACAATTTTTTGTTTGAAAACACTTTTTTCCAGGAGGGCCGGAAAAATGAATATGGTGATATGAAGTCATGTAAGATGCATGGTCTTGTACATGATCTTGCACTATCGGTCGCCGGGACTGAATATTGGTCTATGCTAGATGTTAACGAAATACAGGAAATGGGAACTAAATGGCTACGCCATGTGTGTTTCGCCCTGGGGAATGAGTTCTCTACAATTCCAGAAGCCATGTATCAGGAAACAAACTTGAGGACGTTTATTGCTTCTACTCCAAAGTTCATAAATGATGCTTACGCTACGCAAATTTTCAAGAAGTTCCGTTGTTTACGGGTACTGGATTTAAGCGACAGTGCCATAGTTGATTTACCATCTTCAGTTGCAAAGTTGAAACACTTGAGGTACCTGGATCTCTCGAATTCTCAGGTAACGAACTTACCTGATTCTGTCACAAGCCTTTACAATTTGCAGACTTTGATTCTCAAGAATTGTTTCAAGCTTAAAGGTCTTCCGAGGAAAATGAGTAAGCTCATTAATTTGAGGCATCTTATAATTTGCAAAACCAGAAGGAACGAATGGATCCCTCCGATGCCAAGTAAGGTACGGAACTTGCGTTCCCTGCATTACTTACCGATATTTGTTGTAGGAAACAAGAAAAAAGGATTTGGTATCGAAGAATTGAGAGACCTTAATCTTCTTGGTGGTAAACTACAAATTTATAACCTCGACAATGTCCGTGATAATGAAGCTGAAGCAGGATGCTTAAAAGAAAAGCAACACATTCTTAGATTGGAGCTGCATTGGCCAGAGATTGACAATTCGAGTGGTATTGTGAGTGATGGATTTGCGGTGCTAGAAGGTCTCCAACCTCATCAGAATCTTAAGCGACTGGGTATCTACAACTATGTTGGTTCGAAATTCTCTACTTGGATGATGAACCCAAATAATTTGCTGCTTAATCTGGTTTTCATTGTTCTAAAAAATTGTTATTTATGCGAGAAGCTTCCACCGCTTGGGTTGCTTCCTAGTCTAAAAATTCTCAAAATAGAGGGTCTGTACTCTGTGAAAAGTATTGGAAGTGAATTCTACGGCAGCAACGATGTATCGTCTTTCCCTTCATTGGAAGAGCTCTCTCTAGTTGATATGCTTAATTTAGTAGTATGGTCAGATCAAGTTTCATCATCCACTTCTTCGTCTTCAAGCTTTCCTCGCCTTGAACAGTTGAAGGTCAAGTACTGCCACAAGTTAACAATCATGCCAACCCGGTTTCCGTCTCTGAAAGTATTGGAATTTGAAGACTGCAATGGCAAACCTGTCAGTTCATTGGTGGAAAACAATCTAAGTTCTCTTACTTCTATTCAGATTAAGTTATGCGAGGAGCTAGTATTTCTTCCGCGGCGACTGCTTATAGGAAATGATATCCTTCATAGTCTTGTAATTTGGAACTGTCAAAGGTTTGAAGGCTTTAATCCGGACCAAGACCTCGAGGAGGAGGAGGAGCACGTTCAGTTATTTCCTAACAGCGCTCTCTACACCTTGTGCTTGTTTGATTGTCCTGCATTAATCTCTTGGCCGGACTTACACGGATTCAATTCTCTCTCATTTTTGCTTGTCATAGGTTGCAAAAGGCAAAAGTACATCTCAAGTGGTATAGAATGCCTCCCTAAACTTGAATATCTGGGAATTGGTGGGTTTTCAGAAGAGTTGGACTCATTTCCTTTCCCTGCTGCCAATATCAATGAAGAAGGAACTGCGGTTGGAAATTACTTTCCGTCGCTGTCTCTGCTGTACATTTACGGGTGGTATAAGCTCAAATGCCTGCCACACCAAATTCAGTACCTCACTTCGTTGCAGACTCTGCATATGTGGAATTTTCATTCTTTGGTGGCTCTGCCGGAGTGGTTGGGTAACTTGGCTTCTCTTAGGGACTTGGAGATAAACTCCTGCCAGGATCTTAAGTGTCTGCCTTCTCAAGAGCAGATGTTACGCCTCACCTCGCTGCAACAACTGAAACTTATTGATTGTCGACTGCTGGTGAATAGGTGTAAAGGAGGAGGGCAAGAATCGAACAAGATAAGACACATTCCTAAGGTTGAATTTCATCTCAGTGAATAGAACCAAATATATTCACTCACGTAAGGTGCGTTACGGATGTTCACTTCTAAATTTTTTTTGCAGTTGTGTCTGTTTGTATTGTGGGAAATCATTTTTACTCATTTTGTTTTCTTTCAATTTTAGTTCCAAATTTGGAATTTAACTTACGATTATGAAATGTGGATAGAGTTAAAAGAATTTTGAAGTTACACCAATAAGGCGTTTAAATTTCTTGAAAATGCAGAGCCTCTGAATTTTCAGTTCGAAGCTGCTGCATTATGTGAAAACATCAACCATTGTCCAATTCAGCACAGATGTCACGGGACACAATTCACAAGAAAATTCAAATATACAACGACTCTGCAAAATATGGGCGTCTTAAGGTGTAGGCGGCCTAGGCAGGCAGCCGCCTAGAGCCCAAAATTCATAGGGCCCATAAAGAAGACAAAAAAAATGGAAAATTTTCATGTATCAGTGTGTAGTGTATCAATACTATTGATGATAGGGTACGAGTGTCTGGATGTATATATTTTTCGATTATAGGTTCAACTCTCTGGTTGTATAAATGAGTGTTGTCCCCGCTATAAGAAGAGCGGACGAGTGATAGAAAGATAAGACAAAAATGAAAAAAACGTTAAAAAGAAGAAATAATCTTAACTGGGGCATACCTGATAATTTTGGGGCATACATATTTATAATCTTATCCAATGGATCCTTATAAGGGGAGTCTAAGAGAACTCTACGGAATTAGATTTACTACTTGGGGTTCGTATGGCGCATCAACACCATTGGCCACAGATTTGGTTTGAAGTGGACTCACAAGCACTGGTGTCTCTACTACAAACTCAGCAAGCACAGCCATGGTATCTCTCGAATCTGATACTAGAAATACGAACTCTCCTAGAAATCATCCCAAGCTACAAACTCACTCACACGTTCAGGAAGGCAAACCAGGCTGCGGATGCGCTAGACAACAAGGCGGTGGAAGACCAAATTCAACAAACAACACCGGCAACAACAACTTGTTGGGAGCACATTTGCCCAAACTGTATAAGCCAAATTGTTTTCCTTGTCAGAATTGTAACCAACTCCTAAAAAGTTAAATAAATACTGGTTACCTTCAAAAAAGTTAAACTGTATAACATCTTTTTGTATGACCATCTATAATCTGTGAAAGAACTAGTTACATTTCTTAGCATTGACATCAACTTTAGGAATGTGATTGTTATACGTTTTCAAAAAATCCAAATAGTCGTCGTTGAGTGGACCATGCGTCGAGAAAGCCAAAGTGCCGAAACTGTAATTGTGGGCAAAACATTTTTCAGAATATTTCTTGTATTTGCGGTAGATATATAACATTGCTTAGCGCTAGCTTTAGTCTGAAAGTGTGAACACCTCCACCTGCGAATGGAGAGACCCCAGTGACATCCAAACACACATCGCATCTGTTGTCCCAATTTTTGACTAAAATATCCGTTGATCGAATAGCACTCACATCATTAGATAAAAAACGTAGTGCGCAACCTCTTTCATCGCAGGAACACCTACTCGAAAACAAATGTCCGCAATGGTGTCCCAGACAAGATCATGGCGAAAACCTATGTTCCGCCAAACTTAATTAATTTATTAATTTATTTACAAAACCTATGTTTGGCTGATAAAGTGTTAGATGAACCTTGGGTGTTCCTCTTATATGAAAAATACTGAGAGGTTCGGCTAATAACTTGTCAGCCGAACCTAGTCTCGTTAAGACATACCTAGGCTCAGATGACGAGTTATCAATCGAACTTAACTCTGTAACTTTCGAACCTAAAATTAAAAAATGAGACAACCGAACGTGGCATTGTTCTACATAAAGTGAAGCTCGGCTAACATTTTTTGTTTAATTATCAGCGAACTGTCCATCAACACCTTCACAATGAAAAACAATGAGAAGTTAGGTTTACATGTTGTTTCAATTGTCAGCCAAACTCCACTCTGTAGCTGTAGTAAGTTTTTTTTCTTCGATTGAATCATAATTAATTAACTAATCAAGTGTATCCAATTAAAAAACATTAGCCGCTAATCAAATAAGGGTATTATTGCCATTATGAAAAATGGGTGGATAAGGGGATAATGGATATACACAACTGTTATCCCATGACCTAATTTTTCCTTGTTCCGTATTTCCCAAAAAAATTCTTGTATGCCACACGCGAGGATCGAAAAGAAAAGGAAGGTGGGACGACCAATGTTTTGACGCCCAAGAACGTATCACTTGAACATCAAAACAATTAACGCCTAAAACCTTGTTCTTTTTCTTTTATTGTTATTCCCGAGTGCTAAAAGTTTAGCCGTTTAAAGATGATTTTCGCACAATTTGGTCATTTTTGAGACGTCGTTTTAGAAGTGGCGTCCAACTTCCTATAACCCTTGTTCTAAAAAAAAAAGACTCATGAAGAGAGCACAAAGTTATATTAGGAAGATATTTCTCTACTCAGAAAATGGGTCGAATGCCCATATAAAAGATTCTTAAAATCTGGTTGAGATAGACGAGTAAATTATTCGACTGGGTGAAATGGACGGAAGAAATTAAACATTAAACTGACAACTCTGCCCTTGATTTTTATTTCCTCACCTACCTTTTTGATTTCTCTGTCATCTCCACTCTAATCTTTCTTCCATCCAACACAAAAATTGCAAAAAAAAAAATTAAAAAAAAAAATTGTTTGCACAATCTCCATCATGATCATTATATACCAACATAAATACTACAAACTCCATCTTTCTCCGCCATCGACATCTAGATTTCATTACCGTCACAATCCAAACTTATTTTCAGTCGACATCCACCACCACTAATGTAAAACTTCATCACCATTTATGATTTCTAATGCTCTAATTTCATTATACTTTTTCGGTTTTATAAGAACAAGAAGGTGAATTAAGTTTTGAATCATCAACATGACTTTTGATTATAATAAAACAAATAAGTTTCCTAACTTTAATTTTCTGATTAATTTTTTTGAACAACATCGATTAACCTATGTAAAAACTAGTTTAGAATTGGTTGAATTTGGTTTGGTTTTATTTAATTTTCGTTCTTGATGTACCTGCATAAACACTCATTTACTGATTGATTAACAATTGGTTGATTTTGTTTCCACCTTAGTCTAGTTACATATGTTTAGATTGATTGAATTTGGCTTCTCCTATGACTAAACCAAGATGAAACTGGTTTTTTCTTGTTTTAGATTGGGTTTAATTTGTTTCACCCATGTTTAAACTAAATGAAACTAGTTTCATCCTGCTTTAGATTGGGTTGAATTTGTTTCACGCATGTTTGAACTAGAAGAAACTAGTTTCATCCTTTTTTGTACATCGAGATGAAACTGGTGTGTTCCTGTTTAAGCTTGTTAATTAGGTACAAAAATATTAATTAATTTGTTGTGGTTACGACATGCATCAAATTTTGGCGCCGTTGCCAAGGAGCAGCGAAGCAGCTTTAGTTGTTTTTCCTTTTTTTTTTGGATTTTATTTTAGTTTCTAACTTTGCTTTCTAGAATTTTGATTTCAGGTTAGTTTCCATGTATGGTGCACAAGATCAATAATATCGCAAAAATTAATATGGTTTTCAACCTCAACACTATGACAACTTGTTAGAGCATTGCTCGGTCGAACTCACAAGTGTTGCTATCTCAAGCTTGTTGTCAAATTTAGCTGATCAAAACTATATATTGATTTATATTCTACATTTAATTAAGTCTCTGAAAAGGATAGAAGTGTGTAGTTGAGTATCGGATATCACTGCGTTCTACCGCTTGAAGGCGAAGATCAAGCGAAGCCTTTGGAAAACTTCATCAATAAAAGGTAAGTGAACACCGAACCACCTATTTCTCAAGTTTTCACCTTTCTATCTATGAGACATTGTCGCATGAATAAATTAGTCACGATATGCATAATAGAAATTTCGAGTCAAGTATATCTTGATAATCGTTCTCGAAATATGCTAAGATTAAGAACATTTGTTCATACTTGATGAATTTTGTTAAGAAATTTTTATTGTTTATAATCTAATCATGATTCAAGATTTAATCATTTGAAAATAGCCTGGAACAGTGATATGTGTCACTGATGTTATTGGAGAATCTTTCAAACTGATTATTAAAGAGATATAGAACTACTGTAAATCTGGATACATGACTGTATGCATACCAATTCACATACTAGGAGAACTGTTATAAGTCCGGAGATGGAGTACGTTACCCAGTACACGTACCGCATAGCTATAGTTCGGGCGGCTTTTTGGTACGCATACCCGGTATCCATACCATAAAATTTTGTTGACTTGTGAACCAGAAAGGTACGCATACCTAGTATGCAAACCGGAAAAGATTAAATACTGCAAGTTCATCTTCCAAAAACTCTAGAATTTGAATAAATAAACCTAAAAACATGCAAGATGAAAATCGTTGGAAATAGCTTGTGTACTCACAATATATGCTATACCAAACCCTGTTATTTTTCTCGAACACAAGAATAAATTCTCACAAGAAGTTTCCTAGTTCTTAAAAATAAAATGAAAGAAGGTAAATTACAACTCATATATAGTCAGCGACTTTAGATTTGAGCAAACCAAGATCATCAGTCGCTTTTTCGTCTCTGTTTTAAGGAGATCGAGATCTCTTTTAGCCGCAAACAATTGATCGAACACAACTCCAAAGTCTCTCATAAGATTTCCAACCAAATCTGTGGACATCTGAACCGGTTTAGTCCCTGCATGTTCTTGAGCAAAGTAACAAGATATGGTGACAAGATTATCATAAAACTCAACAATTCCTTTACTAGTACCAACCTCCATCTTCTTGCTATCTTCCTTTGTGTTTTTTGACATCTCAGAAGTATCCATAACTTATAATAGTTCACGAGTTATACCATCACATGTATATACTCAAAGGTAGGCATACCTTATGTGTATATATATATATATATCACAGATTTTTGGTCAAGGAAACTTAAGAAAGAGAGATCCTTTTCTAGAATCTTCTGAAGAGTATTAGCTCATTACTCACATGGGTTTAGATCAGTTATGGGACCCAAACAGTTACGTGTTCGTGAGTTCATGGAGTTCGTGACCAAGTTAATTCCCAAGATAGGTTATATAGAAAATATCAACATTATTCATAGATCAATAAATAGAGATTCAGAGAACAAGGTTTAGTTGATATTCACATCAGGACATTTGATGTGACTGCATCAAGAAAAAACCCTATGATAGTGTTTAGAACCAAGTCTTTGCAAAAGCAAAACAAGGCCAAATCTGTTCTCCGCTTAAAATTTGAAAAATATGTATGTTGCTTTTGCAAGTGCTTGCATTGTCCTTTTCAAAACTCACCAAGCTGAAAAAATTCGATGAGACCATCACATAAGTGAAAATTCAAGCTCTCCATTGGGGTTCCCCAGCTATATCTTTTTCTGGTATTCTTCTTGATGATGTTATTAAAAAGTTGAAGGAAGACAAGTTAACTTCTTGTTTTCTGAGTTCTTTTTTCTAAACTGAATATTTTTCGGGGAATATTAAAACAAGCCATTAACATGAAAGACATGCAAATAAAGAAATTTGTTCATATCATAAATATTGTATCATGTTGTCTTATACATAACAATTTATTAGTTGAGCTATCAAAACAATATTATGATTTTATCAAATTTCAACTATTCATACAATCTTATTAATTTAATCTGATAATCCTGGAGTAAAGGGTACTCCACTAGCGGGCAACCACTTTGATCCCAGAATGAACTGACTGGCAGTGAATTTCTGAACTTCTTTGCGAGCGAAAATCTTATGGTAGCCTATCCAGTTTACTCGGGCGACGACTGAACCACCAGGGCCTGAATTGTTGAGCTCGCCGTAGAATAGTGTCAGGAACAACATCATTTTGGTGAGTACCCCATGGTATCCATCCCTGAGAACTGATATGATCGTCCATGAAGCAACTCATGTACACCACTCGGGAGTAGACACTCCATAGACATCCAAGATAAGTTTGAACGACTTTCTTGAATTGCTTGAGCTCTGGCGCGGGAATAATCTGAGAATTGTGAATTATTATCCCTGTTTCCCAAGAAATAAGTTAGCATGTATATTTCAAGAAAAGTTGGTTTGTCGTTATGGATTTTTAATCCAGATCAAACTGATTAAGATGATTTAGTTAAGAGAAAAAACCCAAGGGTGCTCTCTTGGTTAAAGAACGGACCCCGGGGGGCTTAAATAATTAACATGACCACACTAAACCAAAATTTGCAAACTTCAGGTAATGGGCTTAATGGGCTCACCTAGGCTAGTCCTCTCAAGGGTTTGTCAAAGAACGATGTTTTGGGGACTACCCAAAACAGTAGGGGATTACTCTTCCAATTTGGGGGTGGATATTTGAAGTAATTTTGGGTCACCCCTTATCTAAATTTTTTTTAAATACCAAATTTACCTTTGGTAATTAAATTAGTTAGTTTATTGATTAGTTAGTGTTAGTGTAATGATTAGTTACTGATTAGTTAGTGATTAGTGAGTTATTAATATGATAGTTTTGTTAGAATCAGAATTATTGAGAGAGAAGAAGAAGAAGAAGAAAAAAATATGAAGAAAAAGAGGGAAGAACCCAAATGATGAATTTTATCAGCCACAACCAGAAGATGAAGTTATGGGTACTCATGTATGGCTCAAATTTAGTTAATGTAGCTTGAATTGTGCAAAAAATTGGCCAAATCGAAAATTTCAGGAAGAAATTTCGGCTAGGTCAAAGTAGTTCGGTTAACAATTCTGCAAAACAGGTAGCCGAACTCTCCTGTATGTGCAGTTCGGTTACTCATTTCAGCATACGCAGGTAACCGAACTCTGTTTTAATGGAGGTTTTTGAGAGTTCGGTTATCTTTTACCATAAAACGTTGCCGAACTAATTTTATAGAGTATACAGTTAATAGTTCGGTTTAGTCGAGTTTAGTCCCTTTGTTACCGAACTTTTTTTTCGGCAAGATCGCAAATCACGATCATTGAATAGCTAACCGAACTTTGTAGTTCGGTTTAGTCGAGTGTAGTAATTATGTTGTCGAACTATACCATAGAAAATTCCAAAGAACAAGTTCGGCAAGATCGCAATATCTGGTATAAGTTACGAAGTCACCGAACTACAAGTTTGGTGTTGACAGATCAAACTTTGGGGTAACGGACTTTTGGGGACTACTCAAAAATGGAGGGGGACTATTTTGTGATAGGAATGTCTACCCTATACTTATAAGGGGTGTCCTAAAGTGTGGAAATGACTAACCTACCCTTAACCTAATTTAATTTAAAACCAACCTAATAACCACTTATATATATATATAACCACCACCTCCTCCCACCACCACTTCCCATCACCTACCACCTCCAACTACCACCACCACCAACCACCACCACCTCTATGTATATAGCTTAATTTAAATCATTAACGAAGATATTCTCACAAACCCATTACTTGTCATTCGTTTTTGGTTGAAGAAATGAGAAGTAATCATCAAAATGAGTTGAAAATGAAAGTTGCAGAGAGAAGTTCGGCTAGGAATTATGTGAAACAGTTTGTCGAACTAGTCGAACTCAGCTTTAATGGAGTTTTTTCTTTCAGAAAAAAGTTCGGTTACCTCGCAAAAAAAAAATCCCAGTCGAACTTTTAGTTCGGTCACATCGCAACTTTTTTTCGTTTTTTTCCTAGCCGAATTTTTAGTTCGGTTTTGTTGCAATTTTTTTCTACTAACCGAACTTTTTTCTGAAAACCTATATATTGAGTTTGGTTACGTCGAAAAAAAAATTCCCAGCCGAACTTTAAGTTCGGTTACGTCGCAACTTTCTTTTTCCTAGCCGAACTTTTCTCTGAAAGCAAAAACTCCATTAAAGCTGAGTTCGGCTACCTGTGTCTTCAGACCCATTAGCCGAACTACACTTGCAGATGAGTTCGGCTACCTGTTCTTCAGATGTCGTAGCCGAACTTCATTTCCATGGTCGAAATCAGTTTATAAATTTCTCATTTTTTCGAAAGTTTTTGTCAATTCAAGCAACATTAACTAAATTTGAAGTATACCTACGTACCCAAAACCCTTATTTCGAAATCAACCATCTTAAAAAAAAAAAAAAAAAAACACTCGGCTAATTAATCTAACCTCACTAATCAATCATTACACTAACACTAATTAATCATTACACTAACTAATTTAATCACCAAGGGCAAGTTTGGTATTAGAAAAAAACTAAGTTAAGGGGTGGCTCAAATTTACTTCAAATATCCACCCCAAAATAGAAGAGTAGTCCCCCAACTTTTTTGAGTAGTCCCCAAAAGATCATTCAAACTCTAAGTCGTTTATGATCAACGGGCTTGGGTACAGTGGGTCTTATGAGCTTAAATGATTAATTTTTGAGAGTTTTCAAAAAAAAAGAATACATGTGGAATTATTTGGATCTAGGCGAAAAACCAAATTGGTGTCTCTAAAAGACAAATTATATTGTTTCATAAGAAAATAACAGAGATGATATAGTTAGAATATGAAAATAAAAACATCTAAGTGAAAGTAAAGCTTCTTAGATCATTTTTTTCTTTCTTTTTGACAAGATCCAATACAATATCAAACAACACGAAAATTTTATATTACGTTATATATGACACCACATGTATCACATATACCATAATTAAGAGATTTTTGTTATATATTTTATTATAACAAAAAAAAAGGAAGATATTTGAGTGTTCACAACTAAAATTTGGAATTATTTAGTATTATTTACTTTGATAATTTCTTAATTTGGAAACGAAACGAATCAAACTCTTCGTGGCAGAGAAGAAGGTGTTCTTATTGAGTCGTGTAAGCTTCACTGGTTTAATTATTTATATATTCATGTTTTTATTATCACCTAAGTTTGTTTCATATTCCTATGAACTAATGATTCGATATCACAAGAGTTGTTTGGTTCACTGTCTATTCATAAGGGTGTTAGTTTTATATTTTATCAATTTCATGGATATGACAACCGACACAATCATACAGTGGAATTTCAACATCCTTTTTTCTTTCTTTTTTTCCGAATCCATCTGCACTTTTGCAACGCCATCCATCAATAATGCTCATTCATTTTGACAAATGCTTAGATTATAATTAGTTGTACATATAAACCCTTCCTTGCTTGGCAGTTGGCATGTAATGCAAATTTTATCCACTAATTGGCCTACATACACATGCACCATGTGATTCAATCAAAAGGACTACTTGTTTTTGCACTAGCTAAACTAAGCAAAGACCTCTCTCATTTTTTTGTCTTTTCGTGGATGTCGTATGTTTATACCAGGTTGAAACTCGTTTCATCATGTTTTAGATTAGGTTGAATTTAGTTAAGCTCATGTTTAAGCTAAGTTGAAACTGGTTTCATCAATGTTTAGATTGGGTGAATATTGGGTTTCGCCCATATTAAAACTAGAATGAAACTGGTCCAACATGTCTTAGATTGGGTTGAATTCGTTTTCATCCATGTTAAACTAGATGAAACTCGTTTCATCCTGTTTAAGATTGGGTTAAAAGATGGTATCATCCATTTTTTTATCATAGTTATAGAAATACAGTCATTTTTTTATAAAGTGGAACTCAATGCAGCGCTATCTACCTCTAATTTAGTAATGTTGTCTTCCGCCAACTAGGTTTACGATACATACGCAATAATAATGTAAATCAACTACTAAGGTGTTGTTACGGTTGACGCTCCTGTTGTGGTTAAGTTACCCATAACTTGTTCACATAAAGTGTCCCTTTTTGGTTTAACTCATAACTTGTTCACATAAAGTGTCATGTTGTGGTGTAATACCCAATTGAAGATATTTGAAAAGTCTCTTTAATTTTCTTGGATTTTTGAACAGTAGACTTATACATATTTTTGTGTTCTATATCGGCAAGAAATCCATGTGTACGGAGTTTCGTCATTCATCTTAGGATTTCCTCGTTTCAACAATGAATTTTTTTGCTCGAGCAACGACATCTACTAGCCATCTATGACATGGCTGTCAAGTGGCCAAATGATGATGCACAACAGTTGCGCATTATCAGTGACTTGGCCAAGGTCAGATATGCGGAGTGCATGTCTGAGTTGCAGCTAGACAATTGCATGTGTCAAACAGGGTTTGGACATGGTCAATGATGCGAGATTAGCATCAAGAGATGCCAAATGAGTTAGGAAAGTAAACTGTATGCATGAGGCGTGCAGGCATGCAAGCAAGACTTGCATTAGCACACTTGCATCATTGGGAGAATGATGCTCAGCGATGATGGCGCCACTTTGGCTGGCAAACGTAATCATTGTGCAAACAAGGCTGGATGACATGTGTCGGGCACATGGCCTTGACGGTTTCGAGTTGGTTACACGGAAGTTGCTTTGCTTTATGCATTTCTAAAGGCTAGGACCTGTTTGTTTAGCTTTAGAACATAGTTGGATCAGTTGGCACGGTTGGCTTACTGCCTGGTATAAAGTAAATCTGTAACTGCATGACAGTTACTTGTACATAGCTTTTGTAAGGCTATATAAGCCTGATCTTGTGAAGGGATTGGGTAATCCAGAACAAGATGAGTGTGTAACCCTAAGTGTGCAATAAATAAAAGTCTACGTCCTAGTTTAATGCTAAGTACTGTTGGTGCATTTGTCCCTTGTTTTGGATTACTGTTTATGCATCACGCAGAGTGTGTATATTTGATTGAAGGCTTGGAAAATTCGTGATCAGAACCTATGTTTAGTATGGGATGAATAAAGATTTAGTCAAGAAGTTGAAGTATTGGCTAAGTGCGAGTTGGCTGAGATCGATTGTGCCGTGGAGCATAATTGCCATTGTCGAACCTGTGACAATTCGGGTATCAGAGCCCTGGTTAAGGGTCTCTCTGTTCACGTTGGATTATAGAAGGCTGAGTGAATTTGTTGTTGTTTTTGAGTTTGGATGTGAATTGTATTTGAAGTGAAGAATCTACACAGAAAGTACAAGGCATGCAAAGGATGGGGCGAACATCAAGCCAAATGTTAGCATTAAAAGTATGTGAACCCTTAATCCAAGAATCTGCAAGTGATAATCATACATGAAGGATGTCCTCGGAACAACTTGATGAGGGTGAAAAAAGTTGTTCTACATATCATAACTGCACTAAGGGTACCAGCGACGCTACAAGTGCTGATGAGAAACAGCACGACGCTAGGAGGGCTTAGCATGATGTTGGTATGGACCAACATCGCAACATCATTCGTTTGCTAAGGAGCAAAGCACACACCAAGATTTTTTATGGACTGATGTACATTGATGTGAAGATCAATGGAGAGTGGGTATTAGCGATGGCTGATACCCGTGCTACCAAGTCTTTCATTCGTCTTGACGTTGCCATGGAATTGAACTTAACAGTTACTAGCGCAGCTAGCTAGCACCATCAAAACTGTTAACGCAGAACCACAAGCCATTCGAGGGAAAGTTCGCAATGCAGATCTGCAAGTTGTAGAATGGACAGGAAAACTAGATTTTCTAGTGTTGGTCATGGATGATTATGACCTGATTTTGGGCATGGATTTCTTTTGCGCGGTGAAGGCGTTGCCATTACCTCATAGAAATGGGATATTGATACAGCACCCTCAATACCCATGTTTTGTCTCTATGGTGAGGAAAAGTGAACCATACAAGATAGTTAAGCCATATTTGTCTGCGGTTCAGGTGAAAGAAGGTATGCGCCAAGGCTTGGATACTTTTCTAGGCGTTTTGGTTGAGATCAAACCAGGAAAGGTAATAGAAGTTGAGGATTGAATAGCTGAGGTCTTAGAAGAGTTTGTAGACACAATGCCTGCAGAACTGCCTAAGACGCTACCACCGCGGCATAGGATCGATCATATGATAGAGTTGGTGCCAGGTGCGAGGCCGCCTGCACAAGCACCAGATCGTATGTCACCGCTAGAAATTGAGGAGATGCGCAAGCAGATTTCTGAACTGCTGGAGGCAAGCTATATACAACCGTCTAAAGATTCATTTGGTGCTCCGTTATGTTCCAAAAGAAACAAGATGGCTCGCTTCGTATGTGTGTTGATTATAGGGCTTTGAACAAGCTAACTGTGAAGAACAAGTACCCAATTCCGCTAGTGGCAGACTTGTTTGGTCGATTAGCCAAGGCCAAATTCTTCACCAAGTAGGATTTGCTCTCAAGTTATTACCAAGTGCGCATAGAAGAAGGAGATGAACCAAAGACTGCAATGGTGACCCGATATGTCTCATTTGAGTACCGTGTAATGCCATTCGGCTTGACGAATGCACCTGCAATGTTTTGCATCCTGATGAATGATGTGTTTGCTGAGTACATCGACCGCTTTGTAGTTGTATACTTGGATGATATATTCATTTACAGTGAGACTTTGGAAGAGCATGCGATGCATCTTCGCAAAGTGTTTTCAAAGATTAGGAAGAAAGTTTGTATGTGAATAAGGAAAAGTGTGAGTTTTCCCAGACCACAATTACTTTCCTTGGTCATGTGATATCGCAAGGGTGCGTGCATATGGATCAGAAAAAGGTAGAGGTCATTATGGATTGTCCTGAGCGAAAGAAGCTGGAAGAGCTTCATTCTTTCTTGGGTTTAGCTAACTATTACCGGTGCTTCATAGTTGGTTATTCAAAGAAGGTAGCCCCGTTGACAGATTTGTTGAGGAAGGAAAAATCATGGGCATGGACTGACGAGTGTCAGCGGTCATTCGATGCATTGAAGGAAGCGGTCTCGACAGAACCAGTTCTTCGCTTGCCTAGCTTTGATATACCATTTGAAGTGCACACTGATGCTTCAGACAGGGATCTAGGGGGAGTCTTGGTGCAAGATTTCCATCCGATAGATTATGAGAGTCGTAAGCTTAACGATGGTGAAGGGAGATACACTGTGCATGAGAAAGAGATGTTGCTAGTGATACATTGCCTAAGGACGTGGCGCTATTATTTATTGGGAAATTATTTCACCATAAGGACGGATAATATGGGCATTACGTTCTTTCCATCCAGAAGAAACTATCGCCAAAACAAGCAAGGTGGCTTGACTTTTTGAGCGAGTTCGACTACAAGTTCGAGCATAAGCCAGGAAGGATTAATTCTGTGCCAGATGCGTTAAACAGAAAGTTGGTAGAAGAATATGTTGTGGCACTGACCATGGTTGAGGCAGAGTTGTTGCCTCGAATCAAAGAAGAGACGAAGAATGATCAGGCATGTGTGCGCATGACTAAACAGATATGTGATGGGATCGTTAGTCGATATTGGCTAGATGATGGAGTCATTTATGCCAAAGAAGGAAGAATTTATGTACCAAATTCAGGTGGATTGAGAAGGGAACTCTTGCGAGAGACGCATGATTCCATTTAGGATGGTCATCAAGGCATGGAACGAACGCATGCTTTTATAGCTCGTTCCTATTACTGGCCTAAGATGGAAGAAGATGTTGAGTTGTATGTGAAGACATGCTTAGTGTGTCAACTAAATAAGACTGAAAGGAGAAGCGTAGAAGGATTGCTACAACCTTTACCGATTCCAGACAAGCCATGGCAGTGCTTGTCGATGGACTTTATTAACGGGCTGCCAAAGGTCCAAGGCTTTAGCTCGATAATGGTCGTCGTTGATCGCTTTTCGAAGTATGCTACATTCATTCCCTGTCCCCATTCTTGCAATGCATACGTTGCAGCGGATCTGTTCTTCAAGAATGTAGTGAAATATTGGGAACTTCCTCGAGATATTGTGAGTAATAGAGACTCACGGTTTACAGGCAGGTTTTGGACCGCTTTGTTTGGAATGCTTGGTTCCGAACTGAAGTTTTCTACTAGCAATCACCCCTAAACCGATGGTCAGAAGGAGAGGATAAATGCAATGCTAGAAGAGTACTTGCGTCATTATATGACGGCAAGCCAGGGAAATTGGGTGGCGTTGATGGATACAGCTCAATTTTGTTACAATTTGCACAAGAGTTCATCAACGGAGTTGAGTCCTTTTGAGTTAGCAAAAGTCCAGCAACCATTAACCCTTCATGAGGTGCCAAAGGCTAAGAAGCAAGGT
Source organism: Papaver atlanticum (assembly GCA_023531105.1). Lineage (NCBI taxonomy): Eukaryota > Viridiplantae > Streptophyta > Magnoliopsida > Ranunculales > Papaveraceae > Papaver > Papaver atlanticum. The sequence continues at coordinate 2,247,928 of JAJJMB010005117.1, forward strand.
TCCTGTCCAGCATCTTATTGTTATGCAAGGTCAAAAACGGAGATGACTGAGCAGGCAAGTGATAGTTTATCCAAGGCACGAGATGAATGAAGAAGTATGCTGATTTACATCGCAGAGATGTGGAATTTGAGGTGGTAGATATGGTGTTGTTAAATCTAACGCCTCAAATTTGGAAGAAGATTTCTAGCAAGAGAGTGCATAGAGGCCTGATTCCAAGATATGATGGTCCTTTTGAAGTGATAAAAAGAGTTGGTAAGGTGGCTTACAGACTTGAGTTGCCGGAAAGGTTGAACGTGCATCCCACTTATCATGTCAGCTTCTTAAAGAAGTACCATCCTGATTTGCTGGACACTTCGAGACAACAAGCGAAGTGTGCACCACCAGTAATCATTACACAATTCGACAAGCAAGTTGAGGCTATACTTGATGATCGAGTTGAGAGGCAAAGCAAGAAGAATAGAAGATCTTATTTTCTGATTAAGTGGCAAGGGTTTCCAAACTCCGAAGCTTCTTGGGAGAAGGATACTATATTGTGGCAATTTAGAGAACAAATTCAGGCTTACCTACAGCAAAAAGAATCGACGAGGGCGTCGAGTTCACCTGGTGGGGGAGGTCTATGACATGGATGTCAAGTGGCCAAGTGATGATGCACAACAATTGCGCATTATCAGTGACTTGGCCAAGGTCAGATATGCGGAGTGCATGTCTGAGTTGCAGTTAGACAATGGCATGTGCCAAACAGGGTTTGGACATGGCCAATGATGCGACATTAGCATCAAGAGATGCCAAATGAGTTTGGCAAGTAAACTGTATGCATGAGGCATGTAGGCATGCAAGCAAGACTTGCAATAGCACACTTGCATCATTGGGAGAATGATGCTCAACGATGATGGCACCACTTTGGTTGGCAGACGCAATCATCGTCCAAACAAGGCTAGATGACATGTGCCGGGCACATGGACTTGACGGTTTAGAGTTGGTTACACCGAAGTTTCTTTGCTTTATGCATTTCTAAAGGCTAGGACCTGTTTTTTTAGCTTTAGAACATAGTTGGATCAGTTGGCACGGTTGGCTAACTGCATGGTATAAAGTAAGTCTGTAACTGCCTGACAGATACTTGTACATAGCTTTTGTAAGGCTATATAAGCCTGATCTTGTGAAGGGATTGGGTAATCCGGAACAAGAAGAGTGTGAAACCTAAGTGTGCAATAAATAAAAGGATACGGCCTAGTTTAAATCTAAGTTCTGTTGATGCATTTGTCCCTTGTTTTGGCTTACTGTTTATGCATCAAGCGGAGTGTGTCTATTTGATTGAAGGATTGAAAGATTCATGATCAGAACCTCTGTTTAGTATGGGCTAATAGATATTTAGTCAAGAAGTTGAAGTATTATCTAAATGCGAGTTGGCCGAGATTGTGATGTGGAGCATAATTGTCATTGTCAAGTTGGTATTGCATTTTGGTGGTGCGAACGTGTGACACCATCTCAGGTTGCATCCTCTTGGACTTAGTAGTCCAAAGTTTGAAATTCATTATTATAAAGTGCTCACATGGCACATACATACAGAGACAAAAACAAAAGGTAGCCGTAGACCCAGACAAATTTGCTAAAATACGTCGATATCTGCAGCATGCTGCTTATTCAAGGCATAACTCAAAAACTACCAAATACTGAATCCCGTGATGAACCATTAATTAATCATAGTTTTGAATCTTATTCTTCATCATCTTATTCTTCTTCTTGATCATCATCATCAACGTCGAATAACTCAATGCGAAGTCCACTAACAACAACATCACCATCTCGAGGAATCAAACTTACAACCAATTCCTTTGAACTTTCAGCTTCAATATCTTCCAGTAGAATACTAATACCCAATTCCAAACTTGAGTACTCTTTCCCTTCTGATGATCTGTGATGAGCTTTAGGAACGTGCACAAAGCTACCCGCTAATTCTCCTATGTCCGGACCAACTAACCCTTCTAGTGCCTGAGTTACGTAAACATCAAACCTTGCTGTTGATCCATTTGGAACGCTGATGCCATCTATTACCAGCACTTCTACTGCATCAGCTTTCTCATCTTTAGTCCTTGAAATCTTTGGCCTCTGCAGTAATGCTCGTATTGGTTCTGTTAGTGGCCGTGGTTGGGATCCGAACTCAGAAACTGGGGCGAGTTTCAATGAGTCTCCTTCGCTCTTCTTCTTTGCTGCGCTCCTCATTTTTTTGTACTTTCGACGATTATTTGTCCATGGAATTGGTTCAGGATGATAAATATATCGTAGGCTTTGTGGAGTTGGGCAATCCCTCACCTGTATGTACGTAAACAAATTATATCCCTGACACTCGAAATAAGATGAGAAGGAGAGAGAGAGAGAGATTCACACCTTACAGTTGACAAGTTGTTCATTCTCATCGTAGAAGATGAAAGATGAGTCGAGCCAGTCAGGATCACTGAATTCATGTCTCTGTCCACGAGAATTATTATAAATATCCCACATGCGGTCGACGTTACCATGGTGAGCAAAGAATATCGTATCACGAGCAGCAGTGTGGAAATTTCCCATATTCCAGTAAGGGGAAGTAGTAGGTCCAACCCACTGATGCATGACATTGTGCAACGTCTCACAGCTCCCTGGAGCTGTTGTACTAGTTGTTGGATTTTCTCCCGCCCGTAATGGTTTCCCCATAAACAGCGCTGGTAAATTTAACGTTTCTTTGAACATACTACTTAACATTTCCAAATTATTAGTAACCACAGGCTTGGGGTCGGTAGGATTAGGGGCGCCCATAGAATAACGGTAATCAAGCACCGACTTGTAGTGACGTTTATCACGAGTTCCATCGAAAAGTGGTGATTTCTCATTTAAGTACATCAGGGGCATGTACATTCCTTTAGGAGCATCCCAGTTCCAGAAAGGGATAGCGAAAGTATCATCGCCGATAAGTTTCCCAAGAATTTTCTCCCAAAAGTAAAGATAGTAACGATGCCATGGAAGGAAGAACCAATTTCCATGAACTTGAAGTAGAGTTTTAGTATTCAACTGATCGAAGGCACCATTGCAGTAAGTACAATGAATGGTAGCTTGTTGATAGTAATTCCACGGATGATTGGTTGGTAAAGCCTTCATCTTAGCAATAGCTGCTTCAAATTTCGCAATATCGTCGAGATTATATTTGTGAGCTGCTTTCCGAATTCTTAATGGATCTTTAGGACTAGGTGGTGTGAAATCAACCATTTTGGCTTTACCATAATCAGGTGGACAACAGTCCACCTTATGCGGGGTAGGAAATTCATCCGTTGCTTTGTGACACTTTGTTAAATCAGGAGGCGTTAACGGAGCACCAATAGCAACGCCAGCGGCACCATATAATCCTCCTAAACCTAAGAGGACATTTCTTCTATCAACGACATGCTGAGTTACGTTGCTAGCTTCTTTCCGGCTAGTTTGTTTGTTATGTTCACATGAGATGTAGTGGGTTGCAGTAGGGTTTGCTAGACGAACTGATGGGGTTCTAATTTTGGTCGAAGCACTTCCAAGAGGATTCTTAGAGCAAATGGGTGTGTTACACCAGTGAGAAAGGGACATGGTTGTGAATTTGGGTTTGAAATGGTGTGTTGTAGACAAGGAAGGAGTGGTCTTTAAATAGAGATGGTTATAACTGTCAGTACTGATGCATTGTATGTTGATTCGAAATGTTTACAAGATCGATTGCAGAAATTCAGCACGAGGGAAACAATTTAAATTCCTCGTACTCGAGTATCATATAAAACCTCCTATCAATGAAAAAGAAAAAAATACTATTCCACCCGTCGTTCACCGGTATAATTACCGCCGCTGCCCTTACCTGCATGGCATGGACAAAATTTACAGAATGCCAACCAACGGTATATTTCCTTCTCCATCTCCATGTTGCTTTGGTAATGGGTATATTATGGAACACCATTCAACTGTAGCTAGTTGGGCTTCGTTAAACACCGATCAACTAGCCAGTTTAATCAAGAACCATTTTTTAGGGGACCAACCTTTTTTTGGGACCATTGTTTTATAAATCTATCTACCCTATAATTATAAGGGATGTCCTAAAGTAGTGACATTACCAATTTTCCCTTAACCCTAATTAAAATTAAAACTAAACTAATAACTACCAAAGTTTAACCTAATCCTAATCTATTAGCAAAAAACAAAAATCAGACCCTCCCCTACCCTAGCCGCACACGAACTGGTTTTGAGAAAAAAAATAAAAAAATTCTTCTCTTCTTCTTCTTCCTTTTAACATCGTCTTCGTGTTTGATTTGGATATTAATTGGTATTTTGGTTTAATGTTTTGTTGGTTTAGAAAAGACCTCGTAATTACTCTTGGTTTTGGTTTAGTTGGTTTAATAGTTATATATATGACATCGAGGATTGTTTACATAAGGTTTTGGTTTAGTTGGTTTGATTTTGATTCGTTTAATTGAATAGAAATCATCAAAATAGGGTTCAAATGGAAGTTACAGTGCCTTGTTCGGTTAGGACGAATTTCAAAAAAAACCCTAGTTTCTTAACCGAACTTCCTGAAAGGAAGAACACGAAGAACGTTTCGGTTCCTTAGGATTTAAAATTAGGTTACCGAACTGCCAGTTCGGTTGGTTCGCAAAGAAGGCTAAAACTATTTTCTAACCGAACTTTACCAATATTACAAAAAAAAATAAAAAAATTCCAATGTAACCGAACTGTGCTATTTTGCCCACTATGTTGAGTTTTGATTTAACCGAACTTTGCCCACTATGTTCGGTTGGTTCGCAAAGAAGGCTAAAACTATTTTCTAACCGAACTTTACCAATATTACAAACAAAAAAAAAAAAAAAAATTTTTTGCAATGTAACCGAACTGTGCTATTTTGCCCACTATGTTGAGTTTTGATTTAACCGACCTTTTCCCACTATGTTCGGTTGGTTCGCAAAGGTTAAAACTATTTTCTAACCGAACTTTACCAATATACAAAAAAAAAAAAAAAAAAAAAATTCCAATGTAACGGAACTGTGCTATTTTGCCCACTATGTTGAGTTTCAATTGAACCGAACTTGTCCCACTATATTACGTTTGTTCGCAAAAAACCTTGACAAACCGAACTCTTCACTAATTGCATACATGTGGAGTTCGGTTTGTTCGTAAAATCTTATTTTACGTGAAGTTCGGTTAGATATTGGTTGGTATGAAGTTTGCGAAACAACCGAACTTTGTATACTTGGTAAAATCTTAATCAACGCGAAGTTCGGTTAGATATTGGTTGCGAACCAACCAAACTTCTAGACCCTAAAGTTTGGCAACATTGCGGGCAAACCGAACATTACTCTGCAAATTTTATAAACAAAGTTCGGTAACATGTCTGTTAACCAAACGACTAAAAACCTCCATTAAGAGCGAGTTCGGTAACCTGCGTGTTTGGAAAAAGTAACCGAACTACACTTTCAGATGTGTTCGGTTACCTGTTTTTCACATAAGGTAACTGAACAAGCCCAAACCTACTTAAAAAATTTACATTTTTTTGTAAATTTTGGTTCAACAACCATCTAAGAAATAACTCATATCCGGATCATTGTGAAGATTAACGAATACTCTAGGTGAGGAAGGAGATGAAGATTCAGATGAGCTATCATCACTTGAATACTCAAGCTTAGTGAACTCAAAAACCCATCTAATTTTTTAATCTCACTAATTATCTTTAACTTAATCATTACACTAACTATTATTAACACTAACTAATCATTACCCAAAATTAATCAGGAGGGTAATTTAGGTATTAATATAAATATCTAGATAAGTAGTGACCTAGATTTACTTCTAATGGCTTACCCAAAATAAAACAATGTTCCCAAAAAATAGGCTGGTCCCCAAAAAATTATTCTTAATCAAAGATACATGCAATTCAACTTGTCTACTGCGGTGTAGCTTCACTTTCGGTTGGATATAAAGACAAACTCTTTGTGTTGTGAAGCATAGTTTTTGTTTTTTAATGCAAAACCCGGCAATTTATTGATCAAAAGAAAGTAAAAAAACGAGAGAGGCTAAACGAAAAGTGCGAAGGATACCTTCATCACTAGCCATTACCGAATCATAGAAGGTAGATGATCCCACCATTGCGGCCAACTAGCTTTAGCTCTCCGTTTCCCAAGGATATAAACACAACCTTCGCCATCTCTATGGTCTATAGATATTGAGCGATTTTTTGGGCACTACTCAAAAATGGAGGGGGACTACTCTTTATTTTTTGGGTGGATATTTGAAGTAATTTTGAGTCACCCCTTATCTAATTATTATTTTTAATTCCAAACTTGCCCTTGGTAATTAAATAAGTTAGTGTAATGATTAGTGAGTTAATTAATGATTAGTGAGATTAAATTAATAAGTTGATATTTTTTAAAAGAACAATTATTGAGAGGGAGAAGAAGAAGATGAAGATGAGGGTTTTGGAAGAAAAAAAGTTAGATATTTTTCTTTAAGAGCCACAACAAGAGTATGATGTTTTGGGTACTCACGGATACTTCAAATTTAGTTAATGGTGCTTGAATTGGCCAAAACATTCCTAAAAATGAACAATTTACAAATTGATTTCGGTTTTGTTAACAAAGTTCAGCTACGACATCTGAAGAACATGTAGCCGAACTCATCTGCAAGTGCAGTTCGGCTAATGTTTCTGAAAACACAGGTAGCCGAACTCAGCTTTAATGGAGTTTTTTCTTTCATAGGAAAGTTCGGTTAGGAGAAGAAAATTGCGACGTAACCGAACTCAATATATAGGTTTTTCAGAGTAAAGTTCGGTTAGGATAAAAAAATTGCGGTGTAACCGAACTTTTTTTGCGACGTAACCGAACTTTTTGCGACGAAACCTAACTTTTGCGACGTAACCGAACTTTTTTGCGGCGTAACCGAACTTTTTGCGACGAAACCGAACTAAAAGTTCGGTTGAGACATTTTTTTTGCGACCTAACCGAACTTTTCTCTGGAAAAAAGAAAAACCTCCATTAAAGTTGAGTTCGGCTAGTTCGACAAAGTTTTTCACATAATTCCTAGACGAACTTCTCTCTGCAACTTCCATTTTCAACCAAAAACGAATGACAAGTAATGGGTTTGTTATAATTTGATTTTGATTTGTTTTGTTAATGATTTAAATTAAGCTATATATAGAGGTGGCGGCGGTGGTGGTTTGAGGTGGTCGGTGGTGATGGGAGGAGGTGGTTATATATATATAGGTGGTGGTGATGGGAGGAGGTGGTTATATATATATATATATATTAAGGGTAGGTTAGTCATTTCCACACTTTAGGACACCCTTATAACTATAGGGTAGATATTCTTATCACTTATTAGTCCCCCACCATTTTTGAGTAATGCCCAAAAAATCATTCTAGATATTCAGTTAGCCTTTGACAGGCCCATTTGAAGCTGGGTTGGGCTGTGTCTTTGCTAGAGCATCCAGCTTCGGTGGTCCATTACTTCACTGCTTTGCGTCTACCGTTGTTAGGATCTATCTAGATTATGAGGTGTGCCCCCTAATCATCTGCCCGTTGCATTTAATGAGCTAGCTCACAAACTAAGTGACACCTTGTCTCAAGAGGAAGAGATTGTGAAACTAGTTTACTGTTACAAATCCTTTTAAAGTTGCCGCACATCTTTGTCAATGTAGTAGCAGGAAATCCTACAACTACAGCCAAATACAAAAATATAGTTATAGGATTTCCTGTAGCTACATTCATTACCATAACTGTTTAGATTTGTGGTGAAGCCACGTCCTCAACTCTTAACAGCGTAAACATTATTCATAGATCGGCGTAAAATTCCTATCCATGGTAATATGATTTTTTTCAACAACTAAGAGGAAAAAAAGTACCGCCACTGAGCCTTGGGATTTTAAGCTTCAATCCGGATTCATATGAATCTCACATATTATTAGAAACTCCTTGAAATCCTTCCTCTTTCTCACCAAAATAGATTTCTTTTATATCGGCCTTCTCATGGTCCTCCACTCTTTTAATGACTTTTCTTTAAAATCCATGAAAATGTCCGAAAATGCTATATAGCCCGCTTAATAACAGACGACTAACAACGATTCTGATGTGGCCATTTCCACATCGGAAAGAGAATGTTTCTAAATTTGCCGTGTCACTTTAAAATTTGAAGAAAAAAAACAAAAATACAATAATAAGTAAATAAATAAATGAAAATACTTATTAGTTTTTCTCTTTTTTCTATTTCGTCGGCACTGTGTGCAATCGTGATCATCATACATACTTAGGTTATTGAACATTGAATGAAAATTCTTCCAATGATGTGATAATCAAGTCTAACATCATGAACAAGCAAGCCTGCTTTCATCTTTTGATTTGTTACCGCAGGAATTTTAAACTTTCATCACTGTTTATGGTTGCCCTCCATTAGTGGCCAACACAGTTACTAATTCATCTTAGTGGAGATAATATCATCTATAAAAATCAAAATCAGTACGAAGAAACTATTTAATTAAGCCTCTAATTAAAATAAATTAGAATGACTAACTGAGATTATTAATTGCTTACAAGATTTGATCTGATTAACAGAAATAAAGATGGAAAAAAAGTGGGATGGTCAAGTTGAGTCATATTAAATATCCCATACTTTATTTCTTTTCCAATTTATAAACCCGATTGTTTGTTTATTATGATCCTTAATAATGAAAATTAATCAAGGGTTACACTACATTTTGAATGTGTATGCTCCAACACTCAAGATAAAGTTGGTCTGAGGATCGGGCGAATGCCGAGTCAACTCATTCCGAAAATCGGTTTTTGAAATCTTATGATTTTTTATTCTTAATCTTCTTTTCTTTAGTTTTATGTTTAAAAATTTATCATTCTCCCGATTTTGATACATGATTATGGAATCAAACTATCTTTGAACCTTTAAGATCCTTTTCTGATTAAGATTTTTAGACTTTTCATATTCTGTTTTAAATATGCTAATGAGTTTCTGATTTTACAGGTTTCTGATCAATCATTTGTGGGTAAACCAGTGGTGGATGCAGTCTGAATATTGCAGATCGGAAAATAACAGTGGTGTGGCCAGCAGTGGTGCTAACCATCTTCGTTGTGTTGATGGCTCAAATTAGTAGTTCAAGAGGTTACTTTCATTCATTCATTCACAGAAATTCAATAAATCAGTTATACATTTCAAGTAAGAATCTTCTATATATCTTACCTATAGCTTTCTACATTCATCTTCTCTAAATCTCCATAAGGAGTTTTTCCATTTCCAATATCCGATTCAACACAGTAAATTCATCCGGAAATTTTAAATTTTTTTGTCTCTCAATTCTCAGTCAATCAACTTCCTAAAAATTAGCAATCAATCTAGCAGAAATCAGTTTCATATTTTGTTACCCTATTTTTCAAAATTCCTAAATTATTGGCTCCGCTATTATGGAACTATTTGTGGTTACAAACTATATTCAGTTTTACTTTCATATCCAATAGAATCTAGGGCTCCCCAAAATACGAGATACTTGACCGATTTATTGTTTATCTACAATCAATTTCTCAAGACTTATTGGTATTTAAATACTGGAGCAAAGATTGAAGACTCACAAAACAATATTCATTCTATTGGAAACTTCAAACTAATCAATCTCATAGAAATAGCCATGTCTTCAACTCAAGGTGATCGCATCAACCAATTATTCAGACAACTAAGGAATGCAAATATTGATATGACTGCTATCTCAAGAAGAACATTGGGTACTTCTCAAATGGTCAATGAAGCTGCAGGGAAATGGGAATATGGAGTGCTTGGGAAACTAATGGAGAAAAAAAAAATGAAGATGAAAGAGATGAAGTAATAGCTGATGGACCTTGGTTGATTGATGGAGTCCTCTTTCATGTCCAAAAATACTATAATCATATACCTCTAAAAGATTATTTCTTCGATAAGCATATTTTCACAGCACGATTCAAATATTTGAAGCTGGAGCATATGAATGTAGCTGTGATAGATGAAGCCATTGGGTTTATGGGAAGGAAGATTTCAACCAAACCAAAGAACTGCAGACCTCGTGCTGGTAATACTATGAAAGCGAGAGTAGAAATGGAGTTAAGAAAGCCTCTTCATAGAGGTGGTTGGTGGAAAACATTAACTGAAGAGGATGTATGAATCAGATACCACTGGGAACTCCAACCCAAAAATATCTGTCCAAAATGCTTTGTGATTGATCATAATGAAGAAACTTGTGAGTATACTTCTCACTTACTATATTTGGATACTCTCTCTGCTGCTGAATATGAAGATTTTCTAAAAGGACTCGGTGAAGCTAATAGTGAAAAGAAGAAGCTAATCCTACCATAGCAATGGAAGAGGAGTTAGCCGAGGAAGAAAATATGGAAGAATCAAGAAATGTCAAAAGAATGAGAAACTCTTCTCTTAATGTTGATCATTCAATGAACCCTCACAATATCCACATTCAACCTCCTGCAATCATGCAAGGAACTGATACTACTAATATGGATCTTCAACACAACTCTATGATGGAATCGGAGGAACCAGCTGCAATAGTTACTGCTCCTATGAATGATTGTGTCAGAGTCTCCATTCAGGTATGCACACAATTTATTTTTTTTATTTTTTTTACAAATCTCCTTATGCTTTAAATTTCTAAGTGATACTATGAAGATTCTTTCTTGGAATGCGCAGGGTTTAGCAATTTTTTTACAAAAGATCAATTATTTGTTTTGATTAAAAAACAATCTCCTGATTTTTTGTTTTTATCTAAAACAAAAATATATAAAAATAGTATGATTAACTTTGCTAAAACCCTTTGTTATTGTAACTTTACTTGCATAGATAGAGTAGGCCTAGATGGAGGTTAGCTTTTGATGTGGAAAGATGGTATTAAATGTGAAGTTTAAGATGTTTCTCATAACATTATCAATGTGGTTACTAATCTTCATCCTGCGAAATATGATGTTTTGATCTCCTTTATGTATGGATAAACTTATTCAGAGAATAAAAAACTTCAATGGGATTTTATGAGTAGAATTAATGAAAATGTTATGCATCCTTGGCTTGTCATAGGAGATTTGTGAAAAGACGAGGGTACCCAAATATACCTCAATCTAAAACTTTTCCACCTATAAGTCCTTTCTCCGAAAGTGATTGTCTATGGACTGAGTCGAGACAATACAACTAATCGGTTCACACTTCATGTGATTGTCTATTGATATGAGATTGAGACAACACGACAACAAGATAACTTGCGTGATTGACTATGGATACAAGATCGAGACAATACAACAACGAAGTATGTTTACTTGATAATAGGTTCGGACTTAACCAAACACAATATGGTTGCTATCAAGTTAATATGAATTAAAGTTTGTGTAGTTTACTTCTAATTATAATAAAACAATTATAATTGCGGAAATAGAAAAGTAAAAGACACAGCAAGATTTTGTAAACGAGGAAACCGCAGATGCATAAAAACCCCGGGACCTAGTCCAGAATTGAATACTCTCAGAATTAAGCCGCTATACAAAATCTAAAACGACTTCGTATAGTTGAGACCAAGCAACTAAACCTATAGTTCACCTAGTTCCCTTAGTATCCCTGCGCCTCCAACTTGTAATAAGTCACGCACTTGGAACAATTCCTTTGGTTTGTATTCCAAACAGTAAAGGAACAACAAATCTGTTAGGTAACAACTCTTTTCAAATAACGTGATATGAGTTTGACAAAAGGCTCTTCCGTTTATCCCAATAAACTCCTTTGTCGGGTTCTTAGATTTGTCTCTCAACAACTATCAAAGTAATTGTCTAGACTTATGCAATCAATACTCTTAATCACAAAGAATTGCATTGATGCCGATCTACTCAACTAATCAATCAAGGTTATCACAGAGATAAACCGATTATAGTTGGATCCCCAGCCGATCAAGTTTTGTGCACACCAAAGATTATGAACTCAAATAAGAAATCTTCTTAGATCTTCAATAAACACCTGCACATAAACAACTTGAATCTCTTATGATCAATCACACATGAAACGGAGTTTGTTAACAATTGATTATCACAAGAAGTTTTTAGATCTACAAACAGTATAAATATCCCCGTTGACACTTCGATCTAGTTTGAATGAATCTTATATCAGAAGAGAAGATTCTCAAGCATAAACAAACTAGGTGCAATCAAAGTTCAACAACCGTTAGTCAATCAAATTAATCGAAAACTAATAATAAACTGCAATTATCTATTTTCCCACCAACGGTACTCGTAGAGCTTCCCAATCCCAAAGAATTCTTTAAAATGAGCGGTCGTAAGAGATTTCGCCTAATTAGGGTACTTTCCTCTCCGAATAGACGGCTCCACCAGTAACAACACAACTAGGTAGTTTTGCTGGCTCTGAGGATTAGTTTGCTCGAAATGAAAACTTCAGTATTTAAATACCAAGGAAGTTTGGACACCAAGGAATTTCCAAAACCGAATTCTCAAAGATATGCAATAAAGTCCAAATACGGTTTTTATAATTCCTGGAAATGCACTGTCCAAATATAATGACCGAAATCTCAGTAGAAAATCTCCAATTAGTAAATGCACATTACTAATTTTTATTTTCTAAAGATATGCATTTAATTGCTGGAAATTAAAAGCATATAAAAACTAAAAACCTTAATTAAAAGATTCTCAATTTATTTCGATCCGGGATCTCCTTTAGCTATTAAGGAATATCTTTGAGCAATAAAAGGTAAGGGTTATTGCACATGTTCAAAGTATGTCGACATCTTTACTTTGTAAATCCTTTTTCATATTTACAATCTTGGAACCGATTTGCCACACTTCCGAACAAGTTTAGAATTTGTTCATCTGACTTCCAAGAACTCTGTGATTGATTATCCTATCAAATCACCAATCATGGGTTTAACGGTTCTACCAAAACAAGTTTCGGTTCTACTATTCAGAATTTGGGGATATTGATAGTAATATAAATTTCTTACAGGATAAACTTCTTACTATTCAGAATGAACCAATTTCTAGTAACCAGCATGACAGACTTTATGAGGTTAATAAACATCTTGAATTCTGGTTTAGTATCAAGGATGACTTTTATAAGAAAAAATCTGGAGAAAAATTCATCATAGATATGGATAATAACTCTAGGTATTTTCACACTTTATCCAATCGGGGGATGTTTAGGAAAAATATTGATTGTCTTTATGATAATGATGGTAATTGGTACGATAATAGAGATGATATAGCTAACATTCTTGTTTCGCATTTCAACTCTGTTAGTTGTGCTTCTCTGCAGAATATTCCTGATGATATTTTTGATACTATACCAACTGTGATCACTGATGATCTTCTTGAGTCTTTTACTAGGATCCCTACTGCTGAAGATATTTTCAATACAATTAAGAATATGGCCTCTTGGAGTTCTCCAGGGCCAGATGGCTTTCAAGATGGCTTTTATCAAGCTAATTGGAAAATTGTAGGTAATGATGTGGTACAAGTTGTTCATAGTTTCTTTACTACTGGTAACATGCCTAGAGAATTCAATAAAACTTATCTTTCTTTGATTCCTAAATCTGATGTTGCTAAACAACCTGTTGACTTTAGACCTATAGGTTTGTGTAATACAATCTATAAAATAATTTCAAATATTTTAGCAAATAGAATCAAACCACATCTTAAGAAAATTGTTTCTCCTTACCAATCTGTATTTGTCCCTGGGAGAGCTATTCAAGATAATATAATCATAGCACATGAAATGATACATACTATGAAACATAAAGAAGGGTTTAGTGGTTCAATGGATGTGAAATTGGATCTTTCCAAAGCTTTTGATAGGCTTGAATGGCCATTTCTTCTAGGATTGCTTAAAAAAGTAGGTTTCTCTGAGAAATTTTGTAAGTACATTGAACAATGTATTTCTACTACAAAAATTTATATTTTACTCAATGGTTCTCCAACTTCTGAGTATAGCCCTACTAGAGGTTTAAGACAAGGGGATCCTCTATCCCCTTATCTCTTTATCATTGTTATGGATTATTTATCTAGACTTCTTGTCAATGTTGTTTCTAATCATGTTATTGCTGGTGTCAAAGCTGCTAGGAATGCCACTGCCATCACTCATCTTCTATTTGCAGATGATATTCTTATTTCACTAAAACAGACATGCACAATGTTACAAGTATTCTGGAAACTCTCTCTCTGTTTGGTAAGTATTCGGGTCAAATGCTCAACTTTAGTAAGTCTAGTGTTTACTTCAGTAATAACATTAGTCTCGCTACTAGAATTGCTTTCTCTAATGCTCTTGATATGACTGAAATGAAAGATTCAGACAAGTATCTAGGTGTCACCCTTTTGTTAGGTAAAGATAAAACCAAGGCTTTTAAACCTATTATCCAAAGTTTTAACTCTAGATTAATACCCTGGAAAGGGAAGAAAATGGCCATGCTGCTAGATCCACTATGGTTAAGCATGTGCTTAATGCACTTTCTACTCATCAGATGGGTGTTTTTAAAATACTTTAGAATATGATTACTCAATTAGATTCTATCCAGAGACAATTCCGGCGGGGAAAGGATGGTAGTAGCAGAGGCATTTACATTATAGGATGGGATAAACTACAAATTCCTAAAGCACTTGGTAGGTTTTAGAAATTTAGAAAATCTAAATACTGCTTTACTGTCTAAGGTTGCTTGGAAAACCTGGAATAATGAGGACACTCTTTGTTATAAGGTTCTTAAAGCTAAATATTCTAAGAATTATAGTTTACTCCACCTAGATAAACTTAAAGATGATTGTTCTTGGTTATGGAGAAGCATTTATTCTGGCCTTGAAGTTATTTAAAAACATTCTAGATGGATGGTTAAAAGTGGTACCAAGATTAATATTTGGATAGATTGTTAGGTTATAGGTCTTAATAGCGCACCTGTTCCAGTTGTTGGATCTTCTAGTTATGAAAATTACACTCTTGTTTGTGACTTGTTCTTGTTAGGAACTAGGTAATGGAATACAGATATAATAAATGCTCTCTTTTCTCATGATTGTGCCAACTTAATCTTAAGTATGATAATTCCTCCTACAGGTGAAGATACTTTGATCTGGTCTCCTGATAGAAAAGAAATTTTTTCAGTAAAGAGTGCCTATAACATTATTTGTTATGCTGAAGTGAATTCTGTTATTGGAAATAGTATTATCCCAACAGGTGTCTGGAATCATTTGTGGAAAATAAAAATTCCACATAGAGTTCAGCTTTTTGTGTGGAAATGTATCAAAAAAATTGTTCCAGTTAAAACTAGGATTGTTAGATACAAACCTGGCATTGATACTCATTGTTGTTTCTGTAAGGAAACTGATGAAAGTATGAATCACTTATTCATGGAGTGCAGCTACTCCAGAGCAATATGGTTTGCTATGAACATTAATATTGATGTTATTATGGAGAAGTATGTTGATTTTGAACACTGGGTTGTAACCTGGTTTTATTCTTCATATTCTAACATTTATGCTTTATGCTTAACTGGAGAATCTCTTGTTTGCAGGTATATGAGTACTGTCTGGCATATTTGGAAAGATAGATCTCTGGTCATATTTCAGAATAAAAAACCTAATATGCAAACAACCATTGCTAGAATTAACCATATGCTTTTTCAATGCATTAATCTAACCACTGTTCAGAGTACTACTGTCAACAATGTTCTACAGAATAGGATTTGGAGACCTCCAGAAAAGGAGTTTGTAAAAATTACTATAGATGGATCTTATACTTTTCACACTAAAAAAGGGAGTGCTGGACTAATTATTATTAATTATGCAGGGGACTGCCTAGGAGCTAAAAAGGAAGAGCTTTACTGAGGAAGTGGAAGAAGAATACGTGGCTGAGTATTTTGAATGCAAAGCAATGGAACTAGCAGTGGATTGGATGGAGGAACTGGGAAAAACAAAGGTCATTTTCGAGATGGACTATGAAGCAATAGTAAAATCTATAACTAATGAAGATCTACAAGTTCACTGGTATAATCAAAATCTTCTTCAAGTTATTAAGAATAAATTTAGAAACAATCAGTTTTGGTTTTGTAAATCTGTTAATAGACTAGGAAACAATGTAGCTCATGAGCTAGCTAAAAAAGCTAGAGTGGAAGACAAAAAAAATCGATTTTTAGATAACTTCCCAGAATTCTTATCAAGTCTGGTGAAGAATGACACTCTGTAACTCTTGAGTTTAATAAATGGATTTTTTTAGTATCAAAGAATAAAATCTAGGGTTTCAAATCTTGATTTTGCTGTGAAGATGAATAAAAGAACAACAAACGAGAAAGAACAGTCTGTACTTTTCGTTATTCCTCATTCCTTTGGGTAAATCCAATAGCTGACTGACTTTATTTTTTTTATTTTCATTATCTTTTATTACCGTGACGTGTTAACAAAGAGTTGTTCCTCTCTCCGCCAAATCATTTCCACTCCAACATTAGCGGTCAAGCAGCTGTTATTTAGCTGTTCAAGTAGCACGATTGAATTTGAATCTAATTTCAGTTTTCTTTCAAATTGATTAAAACGGTATCAACATCTGAAAAAACATTTTCAAAAAGTGAGAAACAAGATTTTTATGAAATTTAGTTTCCAGAAGACACCAATATATTGAAATCAACTTAATTTCAAATTAGTGGCTAATCCGAACATGGATAAAATAAATTAAACCAAGCATTTGGATAGGAAATAGAGAAGGGTCTGGAGAAAGTAACTGCAAGTGTACGAAACTTTATTATTATTTCTTTATAAGGTGCTTCTCTTCCCAAGAATTAGTTTGATACTATGGTATTGTCTCGTTAGAGCTCCCATAATGGTAAATGTGGATATTTTATATGTGAAATTATCCTTTAGATATCTTCTTAATATAAAATACGAGTACAAAATATTATGAGTAATTATTTCCATGTCTATTTTTGAATGAATTTGATAACAAAAGCATGACTAGCTATGATATGGTTATGCATCCCATTTTGTTGGCCACTGACTGGAACGCAGTTATACAACTTAATGTTGGAGAAAATGAGTTTTATTATTTTGTTTTATAAGTCTTGGTGGAATGGAACTTAGGATCCTTAAGTCTCAAAGAGTACTTGCTCATTTTCTTATGAGTGAATGAAACCTTTAGTCCCACATAGGGTATAACTAGGGGCGAAATATTTTTGTCTTCACTAAGGCTTGGGCTTAGGGCTCGAGCTCGTGTTTCCGTCGTGGACAGATCAACCAAGATTTATCTTTTTGGATATAATTTCTTTCAATTATTTCCTAAAACGTTTTTGAAAATCAAAAGAGATTTTGTATTTAATGTGGGGGCGTATGACATGGAAAGGATTTATTTCTTTCCGTTTTTTACTTTTATGTCGACATAATATTTTGTTATTATTACCGTTTTGGAAAATCTCGAATTAATGAAAATTTATTCTGGCTTTATTATTTTAATCGCTCTTAATGCACATTATTCTCGACTATCTCTCTTCTCCACTATATAAAGACTTTGGTTTCTTCATTCCAATTTGTGTCCAGAAGAAGCTACTATCCTTCTGTTTGCTACCGGTGAACTATCGTGTTAAGGACAGCTTGATGATCAAGTGACTCTGTCCTCTGTTTACTATTTCTTGAGTCTAGTTTATTTTTTAAAGTTTCAGAAATTTATTTCTTAACATCATTACTTTCAGTGTTTTGTTGTTACAGTTCCAACACTTAACAGGCCATGTTACCTTGATCAAGAAGCGAGCCGCTTATCACGGGTGATCACTATTTATTGCAATTTGATTTACTATGAAGCTTCTTTGAAGTAGTACATATTGTCAACTCCAAAATGGTGGATTTAGAAAAACAAATGAAAAGTTTAAGTTAAAATGAAAAGTCAAAAGTTAAAAGGAAAAACCAAACAAGTTTTAAATTTTTACTAACAACTAAACTTAAATCTTCCTCTTACTTAAAATCAATATAAACACTAACCTTTTTTCTTAATCATATTCAAAATTAATTATCACTGTTCTTTTAGTATTCTCACAAATTAAATAATTATACATAAACCCTAATTCTTATTTTCCCTCAAAACAAAATAAACTTTAATCATAATCCTAATTTTCTCTAAAATATTTTTTTTAATCATGATTATATTAAAATTGATCAAGGTGTTTAACTGTTTTCTTAAGAAAATTCCACAACAACGTCAATCTAAATGGAATTGACTAAGGTTTTGTTTTTTTTCCTATTACCATTCTCTTAGATCACCTTAATCATAATCTATAAAAAAAGAAATCTTTAAGTTGATTTTTTTTCTTCTCAATCATGATTACACACTAAAATTGATTGGGTCTTCGAGAATATTAATTATGTGAAATATTTTACATAAATTTAATTAGATAATTTGCTTCTTTTTTATTGATGTTGATTGAAGTAGATTTAGGACCTATCTTTAAGAGAAGCCAAAACAAATTCAATGGAAACACAATATTCAATTCTATTCGAACGTTGAGAATGTGCAGTGTTATTAAATGCCTCAAATGCCGGACGGCTTAACGTGCGTACGTATGTATAAATTAAAAAAATTTAAATCGACGATTGCTTATCGATAGTATCACCGAATCAGAAAACAGTCCCAAACAAATCCAGGCTAAGATAATCAATGTAAGAAGAATCGATTATTGAAACTTACATATATATTGTTTATATATTCTGAATGAAGCAACTTGGAATACTAATAATTAATCATTTATCTGGCTAGCTACATTGAAAAACGTCAATGAGATCTCGTTCTTGTCGATATCATTCCAGTCTATGGAAATATAGAATAAACAACGCAGTTGATCTGAGACAATGCCAATATTATTTTTCTTGAACAATTTGCTTTTTTGGGATGAGAAATCTTAAGATTTGGGAAAAGTCGTGTCACTTGTAAACGATGCCGCCGACTCATGATCATTCAAAGAGATACGGGTCGTCGTCGGTACTTCTTGGTTACAAGTTCATTGTCGGAGCTTCCGTCCTTGTTCTTGCAGCTATTATCTTCGTATTTCCATCAGTAATGGATTCAGTGGTTTGGATACCAGAAGCTTATACTTCAAGTAGTAGAAGTACTACTTGCGATACCGCTTTTATTTCTGATACTCCGGCAAAGCTATTGAAAAACTCTACCGGAGCTCTCCAAACGGAAACGAATCACATGGAGAACAGTTCTAAGAACTCAAGTTTTGTGGAGTGTGATATTTTTGAAGGTAAATGGGTCAAAGTCAATGGTCTAAAACCTTATTATCCTCCCGGTGCCTGTCCTTATCTGAGAAAAGGACCGTTTGCTTGTTACGAAAATGGAAGACCGGACAATCAGTTCCTTCAATGGCAATGGCAGTGGCAATCTCAACAAACCAATGCCGGGTGTAATAATGTACCCAAACCCGGGTAATGTATCGATCAACCTATTCCCATTTTCTTCTTTATAGTACAGAGCTTGTACATGCTTGTGCTTTACTTATGCCCTCCCGCAATGTCCTTGACGATCGACAATGTTTAACTATTTGCAGCTTCTTTAATCCAACTGACTTTCTCAATAGACTGAGAGATAAAAAGTTTGTATTTGTTGGGGATTCACTGAACAGAAATATGTATATGTCAATGATATGTATGTTATGGAATGCCATTCCAGATAAAAGCAGAATTGTTAAGTTCCCTAAGGATACAGAATTCAAGATACGAGGAGATTTATCTCGGCGATACGAGGTAAATCCTGTTTCATTAAACTTATGTTTTCAAATTTCGATATCCAATTGGATGAAATGTATTTTCTTGGATGGGTTTGTTTTTATATTAGGACGACAACTGTTCCGTAGTTTTTGTTTGGTCTCCATATCTGATTTATGAAGCTAATCAAACGAGTCGCGGAAGCAAAATGTTATTACATCAAGGACCTCGTACGCTAAGATTGGATCTGATTGACGAGCTTCCAGCATTGGTGTATCGTGATGCTGATATCATAGTGTTTGATTCTTGGCATTGGTGGAATGTTGATAAAACGAATCATGGGTGAGTCGCATTTGCAAGTATTTTTCGTTGTCGATGAATATTGCGCCTCACTAAATGTACTGGTTTTCACTTGCAGAGAAAACATATTTCAAGAAGGTGATTACTTACACCCAAAATTGGCGATAAACGAGGCGTACAAGAAAGCTCTTACCACTTGGAGGAAATGGATCGATAACAACATTGATTCTACCAGGACTCAAATCGTTTTCAGAGGATACTCCGTCTCCCATTACTCGTGCGTATCCCATATATATATATATAACATTGAATCTCGTTCGTTCTCTTAATTTTTCGGTTTTTCACTTTTTCTGAACCTACTTGGTCTGTTGCGCAGGGGTGGGAAATGGAACACTGGTGGAAAATGCAATAGAGAAACGGAACCGATCATGAGTAATGAAACGTACATAAAGACATCACCTTCAAGGACGAAAATACTAGAAGACGTACTTGGGGAAATGAAGTCTCCTGTTTTATATCTGAATGTCAGTAAACTTACATACTACCGGGCTGATGGACACCCTTCAGTGTATGCAAAAAATTACAGTGTTCAAGAGAGGATTGTTGCATTGGACCATCAAGATTGTAGTCATTGGTGCTTACCAGGTGTACCGGATACATGGAATGAGTTGTTGTATGCTTCTCTCTTGAAGGCTGCTAAAGGATTTTTTGGTCGCCAACCTTTTGGGAATTCTGTAGGAAATAAATTTCCTTGTATATAGTCCCATGAAATTCCTTGGTCTCTCTGAACTCCTTTATGCAAAGGTTCGAGGTTGAACTAACCCCATTAATTTTGGTTTTCTTCTGTTTTTATGACTCTTTAATTGTTCTCAAGACATGAGTGTAAAGCCATGTAATTCATGACTTTTCGTTTAAATTTGCTTAAAATCTGCTAAGATTACCAAGGAAATCTAACTCAAATACTCTAGCAAAGTAGCAAATTTGTGTAGTTGCGGAAACTCCCACAACTACACCCTTTGTAATGATAATAACGCAAAGCTTAAGTCATATTGATCAACTCAAATATTAATGATATTATTCATCACTTTGACACTAATATGATCTTCTCCAACACTTTATATTATAGATATGATGTTCTTACAATGGATTCAAGTTGAGATTGTATACAGTAATGGAAGGATACTAGGATGGAGTTTGAGTTGTTAAAGACTTATTTCTTTTCTCTCTGATAACTTTCTTAGCTTATCTATCTAAACTGATCTCTCTCTCTCACTATCATTTTTGAGACCTTATATAGGCAGATAATTCAATAAAAGACAACCACGTTTCACGTGCAAGATCATAGTCGACGGATTCTATTTCAGTTTGTCTTATACGACAGGCTTTTAGAAGATGACTCTGTCTGTCGCACTGTTGCTTAGTCCTTCGCGCTTCTTCTGGTGGAGTTAGTAGCCGCATTGTCATCATCGCGTAGCTGTTCTTCGCGCCTTTCTTCTGTTATCGCGTAATTACTCTTCGCCTTATTTCCTGGTAATTGTTGTATCTTCGTGCTTAAGATTGTTTTGATTAGAGAGAAGTTGTATCTTTATCTTATGCGATATTTCGCCCCTACATTTTGCCACTTCTCGCATTGTTCTTCTGTAAGTGGAATAATGCGAGAATTCTGATCAAACTTTGCGTCAACCCTGTCTTTTCGTTTTCTCTGTCTTATCTGACATACTTCCGTAATTTCCGCATAACCGTGTTGACGGTTTTTCATTTTCAAGCGGCACGTCTTTACTGCTTTTCTTCGGATAAATATCCAAGAGAGAGGTAAAAAGAATTTTTTTTATTTTATTTTCTACTCTCTTCTCCTTTTGTTCATCTTCTTCTTCTTTCAAACTCTTTTCCTTTTCTTTCAAGTTCTTCAGTCTTGATTCTATTTCATGGCAGATCAAGGTGTGTCCGTTTCCGCAACATCATCTTCACGGTATGTTACTTTTTCCTTAGCCTTTTACCTTTTGTACTTCGATCATAATTTCTGTAATTTTACTTCTTCCATTGATGCTGTTTTTCAAGCTTCTGGTTTTGCTTTCTTAATATTCCCAAACTTATTTCCGTACTATGTAGGGAGAAGTCTAAATCGACTAAGAAATCAACAGAGGTTTTTGAAAGCTTTCAGAAGGATTTGAAGAAGAATGGTATTACACTCTCTTTTGTGGGGGATTTGACTGTTACCTCCTTGCTGGAAGAGGAGAAGATTCTTAGAGAAGCATGGGGCGCGAATTGTATGCCTGTCGCGCTTGGAAAACTGAAGGAGGATCTTCCTTTTCCACTCTTTGACCCTGAGATTCCTCTATTTTATCAGATTCTTTCCAGAATTGGTCTCACAGCCTATCAATTGGGTGGTGATGTGATTCGTATCATTATTGAATTATCCCATCGTGCCTCTGGCGCGGGGAGGTCTCTTTGTCCGTACAAGGCAAAACCTTGCGATCCTGCTAACTTTATCCTTGATTCCTTTTTTAAACAATATGTCGGGCACTGTGTTACGAAGGATGGTTCACGTTGGGGCGTTCGTCTTAATAGGGCCAAGTTGCAGGCGGGCGAGAAGAAACTTATGGAAGATGTGGATCGGCATATTAAGACTAACGACTCTATTCGTCTTTCTAGTGATACAAATTGGATGAAGTATCCTCTCATTGTTGAAGGTCCTCTTCTTTGGGGAATTGATGCTAATGATCATTCTATCGCTGGCCCTGACAAGTCGTTTGTCGACTTTACTATTTTACCTTGTGTTCTTGGTTATCGCCCTTGGGAGTTCAACTGGACAGACAGGGCGAACGAGGTATGTGCTCTTTTTCATTCTTTGCTTTATAGGTCATCCGATCCCAATTTGTTATCTTCCTTTGATCTTGTGTGATCTTTCCTGATTGGTAGATGGAGAAAGAGGCTGCTTCTCTTGAGAGGAAGGCGAAAGCTGCTACTTCTAAGAAAAATACAGATAAAAAGAGGAAGAAATCTTCCAAGGAGAAAGTTAGGAAGAAGTCTTCGCACTCCGAAAAGGTGAGGCGTGCTTTTCGCCCTTGGTTTAATGTTGTCGCCTCATTTTTCTTACTATATTAGCTTATGCAGGTCGATTCGTAAGATGAGGAAATTGAGAGTGATGAAGAAAATGAGGAAGATGAAGAGGAAGAGGCTGAAGAAGGTTATGAAGAGGATGAGAAGGAATATTTTGGGTGCAAGAGTTCTCCCATTTTGCCAAAACCAAAAAAGGCGAAGCTTGCAAAATATCATCATAGCCAGCCTAAAAGTAGATCTAAGGGCGAGCCGAAGGATCAGACTTTGGTTAATGTGATAAATCCCTTAATATCTAGTACCTCGCGTTTTGCAAAAGTGCCTTCTGCCTCAGCTGGGACTGGTCTTCCTGCCATGCCTTCTTCAGCTGTGGAATCTTCCGTTACTGGTGGTTATAAGGGAAAGAGCTCTCGTGTTGATGATACACAGGATGTACTGGATTCGTCCTTTCATTCTCCCAACGCGATGATATTTGGAGATTCGCCTTCCCTTGAGGATGTTATTGCATCTTTTACTTCCAAATTGCTTCTATCGCCCAATTTTCCGTATCGGATCCTAGTCTTTCTCAAATTCGTGGGTTGATGCTAAACCTCGCTCCTCAATCTTCTGCTGGTGCTGGTTAGTCTGAATGGGAATTCTCCTCAGCGCTCACCCCAAGCCAGCATCTCGCGCTTGACTATCTGGTGAGCTAGTGTTTTCGCATTATTTTTTGGGTTGGTTTCATCATCCTATATGATATTTTCCCTTTATTTTTCAGAACATGTGTCGTAATGTCACTCAAGTCGAGAATTATGGCAAGGAAGTAGGCATGATCTGCACCCAGGCCGAACAAGTTTATTCTCTTCAGGCTGAAGTTTCAAGTTTGCAAGGAAATATTTGTCTGCTCAAAAAGGATTGTGAAAAATTTGAGCGGGAATCAATTTCAAACGCAAATTTGGTGACTGCAGCTCGCACTAAGAATGATCTGCTCCTTGGTAGGCTTTCGCACTTACATTCTTTCGCTTTTTGTTTTCGTGTTGTTTCAGCCCTGGTTTTTTAGGGAAAATTATCTTACTCAAAGGACATGGGATTCTTTGCAGAAGTCTTCAATCTTTATGATCTCGCGATTACTGCAAATTTAAATGAAGAAGCCCTCTTGGAGCACTTTAACCTTCTTAGAGAAGAATTTGAAATTTCTGAGCTTGATGTAGATAACTCCAAAGATAAGTATGAAAAACTGAAGTTTGAGTTTAGGAAATCAATTGCACTTATTGAGACTCTTAGGCTTCGCGTTCGTACTCTAAAAGAGGATGTTAAAAGGTTGAAGGAAGATAAAGAGGCTTTGTTAGCTGACAAGGATTAGATTGCCGAAGATAGGGCGAAAGCCCTTCAGGATTGTCGTGATGAGAATCTTGAACTTCACATGATTATCGAAAAAATTCGTGATCGCCTTAAGATTGAGGGCGATGATGATTTTGAGAAAGCCTTAGGAGAGATTGGAGAGAATAGTGTCACGACTGTTAAATGTGCTAGTTTGCAAGATCAGCACGAAAAAGCATTAAACTCTGTACTCGTTCAAAAAGAAGGTTTCTTCAATAGTCTGCACTGGCCTTTGTGATTCATCTTTTCTTTAGATATTTTTACTGTTTCTGATTTGTTTTCATTTATCGCAGAAAATGAGAAAAACCTGAACGCCGAGCAGGATCTTCTTAGGGAGACGCTTGAGAAATCGCAACAGGAGCTGGGGGTGTTCAAAGGAGGTGATGGTTCTTCTTCGCGGATAGCGGCTGAGCTTACTGAAAAGCTTTCCTTGGCGAATAATTAGCTTGCACAGATGAGGAATGAAGCTGAGAAGTACAAGGAGGGCATGGAGGATAGGTATGCGATGTTGAAACATCGCAAAAGGGATTTTCTTATTAAAGATAATCGTCAAGCACAAAGGAAGTGTAACCAAGTTTCTCGAGAGACTGCTGACTTCATTACCAGAGAGAACGGGCTTCCCAACCGAGATTTTCCTCCTGTTCCCGTACCTGAAGATGAACATGTAGAAATAGGTTCTAGTGATGAAGAAGAGGTTTCTGAGGGCGAATAATCTGATGAGGAGGGCGGAACTGATGAGGATGATGCTGGTTCTGAGGATGAGGATGTCGCTCCTAAGGGTGAAGTCATTGAAGCTGCTGTTGAAGGTGACCAGGTGATAAGCACGTAAGTGTGACGCATTTTCACCCAAAAATACATTATCTAGGACTCATTTTATTTCTAATAAAGTTGTTTTAAGTCTTTTCCTGGGAATAAGCTCTTGCGGCAAAATTGGCTCGAAAAGTGGTGTTTTACACCCCAGGATAGAGTAATAAAGGCACCCCAGAAATGCACCGGAAGCACCCCAAAAATGTGTCGGAGGAACCCCATAAAAATTACTATCTACGCCCAAAAATTACTATTTGCACCCCATAAGACAAGTGCTAAAGGGACACACGTGCAGGATTAGGGGGAGGACATCTTCTTCTCAAATTCAAAAAATGAATTTTGGCGGGAAAATATTTTCATTAACAGCAGAATTTCGATCGGATGTTTGGACGTGATTTAGTGAGATTCAATCCCTGAAACTTAGTGGGTAGACGTGATATGACTATAGAAAGCTAGTATGGGTGTTCGTTTGGATCAGAATTGGCTGAATCATGTCATGGAGCAAAACAGGGGAGTACGTGCAACGGGAGAAGATATTCACGCGTCTGCTGTTGCTGGAGTGTGCTGGGAGAGTTTGGAATGTTCTGTGAGAATGCTAGATGCGTGTAAGAGTTAAACAAGGAAAGAAATACAACTGCAAACGCGTGGAGAAGCTAAAACAGGAAATTATTGCCGTGAGAATAAAAATAATAAAGAGAAGATTTTTTGAAGTTATGGATGAGATTCGATGCATCTTTCGGGTATAAATAGATTACCCCGGTCATATAGATGGGGTGTCGAGAGTTTGGGGAGCTGAGGAGAGCCAGAGAAGAAGAAATCCGAGTTTTACAAAACTCGGTTTCTACTGCTGCTGCTGCTGATGAACATCAAGAACACGAAGAACAAAATCCCGTAAAGGAAAGTCGTTGCAAACTGTCGCTTAATTGCGGCAGTTCTCAACTCCTTTCCAGCGACTGTGCAACAGTGTTTACAACACTTGTCTTTTATCGTTCATTTTGTGATGATTTTTGTGCGTCGCAAAATCCTGTTCTACACCATTTTCTGTTTATTTCATCTTTGTTTACCATTTTTGAGCCTAAATAAATATTTTGAGAGCACTTTACTATGATGAGCTAAACCCCAAAATTGGGGCGATGGAGGAAGCCTTATTTCACACTTGGGTAATTATATTTAATTCTTTTCATGATTTTTGCACTAATTTTAATTGAAATTATGATTTGATTTAATTAGTTGTCATTTGATTAGATGGGTCATGCTTAGCTTAGGTGATTTGATGTCCCATGCTTAACATTTACATCTAATATTTTGAGAATCTATCTTGGCAAAAATAAGAGTCACTTTATTTTATATTTTTATTGAGCTATAATTGTTAAAAGAATTATTACTTGAACCTTAAGAAATGAATTTGGTGGAATCCTAATCCCTAGTACCTCTCGCCCACTTTGTTAATATTTTTGTATAGAATTTTTATTAAATTTAAAAAGTCGAATCTTCACAAGTCTTAGAGTTCGAATCCTACTTACCACTACTACAACAAAGTTGAAATCACATTACCAGGTCGAACTTCAAGCATCTCAGGTTTCTGGTGAAGTGGAGAATAATCAGGCGGCTTGACAGCAAGAACCTGATTCATCCCCTAAGGGCGATATTCCTGGTAATCCGCGAACCGAAACTGAAGATTCTTCCCAAGTTGTCTCTCCTTCGCATAGTTAGCCTCATTTTTAGTTGTACTCTTTTAAACATCTTTTCGTCGTCAAAATAGTTTCCGGGCACTCCCAAGCTTGGAGGGTATAACTCTTAATTGCATCTTCTTTCCTATTGTTAAAAACTTTTTTACTAGAACAAGTATATTAAATTTGATGCTTTTTATGTAGTGTTAGTGGTCTTATGCCGTCCTATCGAATGTGTCTCAGCTATGTGAGGGCACGTTTTATACTATTTAAGGTATCTGACTGAGGAGGTGGGAAGCATGTAAAATCTATTATTCTCATACTTGCCTCAGCTTTCCACCTTCGAAGGAGGGTTATTGCCTTAAATACTAGGTTTAGTTTAACATGAAGTTTGTCATGTGGATGGTGCGAATATTTATGTATGCGAACTAATATGATATGGCGAATGGGAATAAAACGCGAATTCTCACTAAATGATTTCGCGAATAGGGTATGGATAATTGTTCGTGACTTATGTGAATGCTGGATTCATGCAAATATCAGAATGGTGTGAGTTATAGGTTAAGGTGAAAGATAAGTTTATTCTTGCCTCTTGCTACATGTGGAATTATATCATGGGTTTTATGCGAAGTGAACCCTTACTACTATACTATAATGTTATGATTGCATGAATATTTATGCAAGTATAATCTATCACGTTAGGTTGAGCAAAACACTTCTCATGTGATAGAAATTTCTTTAAAGTTTAATAATACTTAGCTTGATGAAAGTTCATCTTCTGATTGCTTTTTCGTGCCTCAGCAAGATTTTTAAGTGCCTCACTTCCTTCGCGTTCCTTTGTGATTTATATTCACGTGAGTTTTGGTGAAGTTTCTTATAGGTCTTATTTTCCTCTTAAGTAAGGTATATTGCCTTCCCTCGTATAGAGAACTTAAAAGGACTTATGGTCGCCTTGGGCAGGGTCTTCAATTTTGGGCGAAGAAATCTCAGTTTCATGTGCTCTTGCGAGTCATTGGCCATCGATGTCGTCTTATCTGTGTTAGTATTGTTACCTTCTCAGGTTGTATTTGCGACAATATGCCAGGTCTTAGATACTCCCGTGAGCATAAGCCCCAACACATTGCCGTCTTTGACACAATTCATCTCCCTGGTGGAGGGTGCCGTCCCTTTACTTCCCCCTGAGTTTCCCCTTCAAGGAGGTCACCCCTAACCATTTCAGTTGGGCTCCTCCCATCCGGTCATGCACAATTAGTTGTTTTTGTGATCCTATACCTTCCTCCTATGTGGCTTATGGGTACAAAATCACACCCTAGGTAGGTTTACTCGTGACCGAGTGTATCCAACTAGGAACTCCTTCTCCTCCACTGGTCATGTTTCTACACCCCATGCCGGAGAACTTATTCGTTGAGTTTTTCGTTCTCAGTGGCTTCCGACGGATAGGCTTTTGTTTCGCCCCAATAATAGTAACTTTTCCATGATTTTCCCAATATGACGCGCGTTAGGGCTTATGGTCTCCTCTTACGTGATCGTGCTTAATCACCGTTGCATTATCACGCGAACTAAGTTGACACGCCAAAATTGGGTACCCAGCCTCCCTAAGTATAGGTTTTAATATGTAACTTTGCTTCCCCATAATGGGGTCTTACTTTATTGTCGTATAGACTTTGTTTCGCCTTTGGCTTGTTTCATATATAAAGAAATTTGCTTCGCATTGATGTTCCTTTGAGTGGTACATATCTTGATTTCTTCGTTACATCATTTTAATGTTGTGAACGTTATTTCTTCACGTATTCCTTTCGTGTGATAAGTCGGAAGCAGCACATAATCTCCCCTTTGAATTTAGATTGTTTTTGTAGCAAGAATCTAAGGCGGCGATTCCCTTTCTTTTTAGTTACCAGAAACTCCTTCTCTTTTCCCCGTTTTACTTCTAATGGTGATGCGTTTTCTTCGATACTCTCTTAACCTTTTCATGCTTAACGTGCTCCTGATTCTAATGGTGATGCGTTTTCAAGTTATATTCTGATGTATGATCGGCGAGATCTTCGCATGGATTTTCCCAACGTATTATAAATATTTCAAATTTTCATTGAAGTTGCGCTTGTGGATTTACCTTAGTATCCTGTTGTGATATCCCCGACCTCTTTTGTGGTTGATATGATTGGGTTGTTTGGCTGGCGCTTTGGCCTATTCTTACTGGTATTTGGATGTTGCTTTCGTGCTGAGCCGTCTTCCTCCACTGTTCATTTTGGTATAGCATTCTTATGCTCCCCCCATCTCTTTTTCGCCCGCGCTGGTACACCGTTCCCACAATTGTCTGTCTATCTGCTTCGCCCTCTCTTTTCCTTCAATATCTCTTTTTCTTCTAGATCTTTTGTAACTTTCTCCATACTCCATCCCCAGTTCATATTCTCGCACTTTCCTTTTCAGGTTATAGTTTTCTACCATTAGTCGTCCATATTCTTTTGCAAGATCGTCTCGTTCTTCCACCAGCATCTCTTCTGTTTTCCTCCACTGCGCAAACTTCTCTTCGTGTTCTCGCTTGGTGATAGTCGGTTCTTCATTCTGGTTCTTGCGGTTGGGTTGTCTTCCTTCCCTTTTATCATCTGAAATAATAGCTAGTGCAGATCTTCTCTTATCGCTTTCCCTGATCCATTCTGTCCAATATCGCGTATCTTCTCTGGAAAATGTTTCCCCTGGCGTTTCTTATCCTCTTCTACTGTCAACGTCTTCTCTTTGCATTTCTTTTGAATAATTGCTTTGTGACGTGATTCTCACCATCTCATCGGCTGGGAGAAATCCGGTTGATGTTGATAGCATAAAATATGTTTAAAAGGGTTTCCACCTGAGAACCTTTGATGTTTCGAAAGGAAAGAGTTTTCAAAGAAAGCTTTTCAAATAAGATAAGGAGACAGTGTGATGTTTACCAAAACTTCATGGTGGACATAAAAATGAAAGGAATGAGAATAACGAATAAACTTTGAAAAATGATGATTCCTAGTTATCAACTAGCAGGTGAGGATAAATCCTCCTTGTTTCTAGCGCCAAAATGTAGTTGCGGAAAATCCCACAACTACACCCTTTGTAGTGATAATAACGCAAAGCTTAAGTCATATTGATCAACTCAAACATTAATGATATTATTCACCATTTTGACACTAATATGATCGTATCCAATACTTTATATTATAGATATGATGTTCTTACAATGGATTCAAGTTGAGATTGTATACAGTAATGGAAGGATACTAGGATGGAGTTTGAGTTGTTAAAGACTTATTTCTTTTCTCTCTGATAACTTTCTTATCTTATCTATCTCAATTGATCTCTCTCTCTCTCTCTCTCTATCATTTTTTATCCCTTATATAGGCAGATAGTTCAATAGAAGACAACCATGTTTCACGTGCAAGATCATAGTCGACGGATTCTGTTTCAGTTTGTCTTATATGCCAGGCTTTTAGAAGTTGTCTCTGTCTTTCGCACTGCTGCTTAGTCCTTCGTGCTTCTTCTGGTGGAGTTAGTATCCGCATTGTTTTCATCGCGTAGCTGTTCTTCGCGCCTTTCTTCTGTTATCGTATAATTACTCTTCGCCTTATTTCCTGGTAATGGTTGCATCTTCGTGCTTAAGATTGTTTTGATTAGAGCGAAGTTGTATCTTTATCTTGTGCGATATTTCGCCCCTACAATTTGATACAAAGAATTATTATTCAGATGTATGATGGGGCGTGCAGTGCACCCTATCACGACTGATATAGAATTTTCGGAGAAGTGTGCTCTTTCTTAGTTATTATTTTTCCCATTTTCCAATAAAAAATGTAAACGTAAATGTTTGCTTCAAGTGTCCAAAATGTAAATGCAAATGTAAATGTTTCCCCAGGAAAATGTAAATGTAATAACACTAAATCCCACTTCCTTCTTCTCCTACAATCACTCTTCTTCCCTTTTGTTATAGGTCCATATTTTCTCTTTTGCTTTGGTTTGTAAGTCCATATTTTTAATAGCTTTGTTTTTACTGTTTTTTGTTGTAGCGGTTTGATTTATCTTTCCCTTATCCTAGATTTTCAGTAATAGCTTTAGATTTACCTCCTGTTAGATTTGGGTTTTTCTGGATTGGGTTTTTTGGTTGTGCTCTTGTGAAGATCTTGTCTCTTTATGAAGAAGAATCTTTTTGAACAACAACAAAAACAACAAATACCGTAACTATGGAAACTAAGGCAGCAACAACAAAATCAGGTTCATAAGCAATTTTATCATCTCCAAATGTTACTAAGACTCCAACGCCGATTCAGGATGATTTATTCCGATCCAGACAATTAAATACCGATTTAGAAGACCTCTGGTACTCAAAACACTGTTACTGTTTGCTTTGTTACTTTCTTTCCTGTAGATACTGTTATTTGAAAATGAAAAACTTTAGATCATGTAACCTGGGTTTACATGTTCTTGAAATCACTAGGTTGGATCTAATCCAATCACTGCTTTGTGCAGTGATACAAATATTTTTTGTTTCAAAGCTAATTAATCCCCTTAATGTGATTTGGTCCTCCGGGAATTCTAGAATGATTTTTATGTATGTAAAATTGGGATGGTTGGTCAAGAATTGGTGGAGTTACTATCAATGAACTGATTGGAGGTTTTCCTCTTTTTATGAAAAAAAAAAAAAAACTCCATGAAGAAGAAGCAATGCAATGCCAACGTGGAGTCTTTCAAAAGAGATTAAGTCAAATATCTTTGGAAGATTATCAGTGAATTGACTGAATTCCATTTTAGCATGTAGGAGCGCCTGCAAGATTTGGTGCTGTCTAGTTTGTAACCATTCATCAAGAAACACATTTAATCTTACAATTCAAAGTACAAAACCTAGGCTCATGCTTGGCCATTTCAAGCATTATAAAATTGGGAAATTGGGATTATAGATTTTACTTTTTTCCCAATTTTGGTTTCAGTTACTATTACTACAAAAATGAGTTGGCAAATTGGGATCACCTTTTTCCATCAGTGTCTTCTCAGGCCCTTGGGGGTTAGCTTTTCCATTGATCATGAATCAACGAAAGCAATTTCTTTCTGTTTCCATTTTAAATGAAAAGGGGGCTTATTTTGTTTCATTTTTATTCTTAGGTTTATTTACCTCTTTTGATCTTCTGTTTTTAGCTTTTTAACCAATTTTGTTTTTCAGTTACTACAAACCTGGATTCGTAAACTTAAAATGGTCATGCAAATTGGGAGTGGCTGGTTTCATTTCCTTGAATATCAAATTGTATAACAAATTGTAGACAATCTTAGCACATGAATATTTCCTCGAGGTTGCCAAAGTAATTTGATGCAACAGAATAATTTTTATCAATAGTGTTTTTGTAGCCTACTGTTTTCGCTCCCCTCAAATCACTTTTTTCTCTTCTTCTAACAAAACTCTTTCAAACGATCCATCATTGATTTCTAAGAATTATTGACACATTCATTATTTTATTTATTTATTTTTGATACCATTAAAGTATAGAGACTATTATTACTTTTCTTTTTGTTGGGTGCTTCTACTTTTCTTTTTAAATGTGAAGGCACATGTAAACCCAGTACCATCTACACTCAACCAAATTTGTATAATTGATTGATTGTTTCCCCGGTGTTGTTTTTTTCCTATAATTGATTGTTTCTTTTTACTATTCTCCTCGTACCATCTACACTCAACCACAAGCATTTGATGTAGAAATCTCCATTAGTGCGAGCTAGACTGGACCGACATATTTTTAAGAAAATATCTCATGAAAAGTTAGCGTGGAAACAGAACGGAGACTACAGGAGAATTCACAAGAATCATTTCCATTACTTCTCTCAGTTCACAATTGCTCTCCAACATTCTGGTTAAGCTATTTTTCTGCATTTCTTGTCAATCTCAGGCTAACATACGAATAAATGGCTGAAGGACTTGTTGGTGCCCCTGTCATCAGTGCTTTGATCGAGAATGTGATCCCTATTGCCTCTGAAAAGATACATCATGCTTGGGGTGTCAAAAATGAGATGAAAAAACTGCAACGATTTCTTAGCAAGATTCAGGTTGTATTAATTGATGCTATGAAGCAGCCAGAAGAGAGCAGGACGCCGTGGTTGAAAGAACTTAAAAACATAGCTTTTGACGCGGAAGATGTATTGGATGAATTTGCATATGAAACTCTACGGCGTAAAATGGAAATTCAATGTCGTGTACGAAACAAGGTAAAAGATTTCTTCTCACCATCGAACAATCCTGCATTTCGTTACAGGATGAGTCACAAAATTAGAGATCTCAACCGAAGAATGGGCGATCTAGCATAACCCATATTACTTAAAGCGCTGTTGGGTTTAAATATAGACAGCGCTGTTGGGTTTCAATATAGTTCACGCTATTATTAACCATAACCCATATTATTTAAAGGCCACGCTTTATTTTCAATTTGTTAACTGTAGCCCAAATCATAACCCCAAATATATTTACTGAGTTAATAGGGATTCCTGGCTAGTAAGTGAGTTAAATTGAGATATAATCGGTCCATATATGATTCGCCTATTCAAACATATTTTAAAAATATAACTCGTTTTAATCGACTTCTAAACATATATCCTCTTCTTCTTCCTTTAGTCATAAACCCTAGATTTTTTCAAAATTTTCAAAAACCAGTCAACCGAAGCATCTGGGGGTTTAACCAGTACATCATGGGGCGAGTTAAACAACAGATCTAAATGGTTTCTCAATCAATAAGAGCCACAAAGCAAACAATTATATAGGATAAACATGATTTAGATGGTTCCCAATCAATATGAGCCACAAAAAAACCTATTATATAAGATAGGCATTCAATTTTGTTTACACAGAGATTTTCCTTGTACACAGTCATACCTCAAGGTCAAAAAGTGTCAGCAGTGGATGAGGGTGCAAAAGAAGTATGTTGTTGTGCTTGATTCTCTAGGTCATAAAGATACAGATTTTGTTCACAAATATGATATCTGGCGCTGCTCAATCAGATGTTGTGATTTTTTCCATTAATGCTAATGACAGGCAAACAAGAGAGCTTGTATGCCTCATTAGAAGTTTTGGGGTCGATCAAGTATTGATCAAACATCTATCGAGAACATAGATGTCAAATATATTTTATTCTTATTCGGTGGCTCTGTAGTCCATATTCTTTTAATGGTAACTGAGTCACCGATTTATCAACTCACTATCTCACTAACCTAGTTTGTGGGTAATGAATAATAATGAAAAAGGTCAAACTTAAAAATTGTAGTCAAATTGTTCTGACCAAAATCAAATGGGCTATGGTTAATAAAAGTGTAGGCTATATTTAAGAAAAGCCTAAATGTTATTAGTAGTACTAGTCAAGCTGCAAATTATAGTGGTCTCAGAAACAGAAACTTTCTCTCATGCCGATAGTTCGGAAATTGTCGGAAGAGAACTTGAAAAATTAAAAATAATAAACTTAATAGTCAAGAACCCATCCAATGATGAAGATACTTGTTCAGTTGTTCGTATTGTCGGCATGGGAGGCGTTGGCAAGACCACTCTAGCTCAGGCTGTCTTTGGTGACCAGTTGATAACTGATCATTTCGGTGCAGACAAACTATGGGTACATGTGTCTCAAAATTCTGATCAAAAAGAAGTCTGCAGTAAAATCCTGGAATTGGTTCAGAAAAAGAAGTGCGACTTCTGTACCTTGGAACTCATTTTGAGTAAAATCAAAGAGAGTATCCAGGATAAGAGATATTTGATAGTTTTGGATGATATATGGTATGATAATAACAATGAGTGGGATGATATGTTAAAGACGTTGCTCTGCATAGTTTCCGAAGGAACCAAAGTGATAGTGACTACACGAAGTGATGAAGCAGCTAAAAGATCGAGTACTTCTTCATATACACATCACTTGGAGAGATTATCTGAAGATGTGTCCTGGTCTTTATTCGAGAAAATTGCATTTCAGCCTGGAGGTGTTGAAAAGAGGTCAGATTTGATTGAAACAGGCAAAAATATTTCGAAGAAGTGTGGAGGAGTACCTCTAGCAGTGAAGGTTATTGGGGGTTTGAAGTCAAAAACAGATGAAGTTAAATGGCAATCTATTGCACTCGATGACATTTGGGAGCTCCCAGAAAGGAACAAAAGGTAATAAGGATATTAAAGTAGAGTTATGATTATTTGGAACCAAATGTTAAGCGGTGTTTTTCATATTGTTCTTTATTCCACAAGGGTCATATTATTTTCAAAAACAAGCTTATACAATTGTGGATGGCGCAAGGATTTCTTAGCTCTTCAAAAGCAAACAAAGACATGGAAACAATCGGTAGCGAGTATTTCAATTTTTTGTTGACAAACACCTTTTTCCAAGAGGGGAAGAATGATGCATTCGGAGATATAGAGTCCTGTAAAATTCATGACCTTCTACACGATCTTGCAGTATACATTGCTGTGACTGAATATTGTTCTATGCTAGATGTTACCGGGATGCAGGAAATGGAAGTTAACAGACTCCGACATGTATGTTTCGCTGTTGCAAATGAGACATCAAATATTCCTGAAGCTATTTACAAGGTAAAGAATCTGCGGACGTTCATTTCTTCTACTCCAAATCTCATAAATAATACATGTGCTGCTCAGGTTTTCATGAATTTCAGTTGCTTACGTGTACTGGATTTAAGTGGCAGTGCAATCATTTATTTACCGTCTTCAGTTGCCAAGTTGAAACACTTGAGATACCTGGATCTCTCTTATTCTCAGGTAAATTTTTTTACCGGATTCTATCTCAAGTCTTTGCAATTTACAGACATTGTTACTTGTGAATTGTTCTAACCTTAAAGATCTACCTGGAGACATCAATAAACTTTTCAGTTTGAGACATCTTATAATATGCAAAACTCGAGGTCATGATTGGATCCCTCCAGTGCCAAGTAAGGTTGGAAATTTAAGCTGCCTGCGCTCTTTACCCGTATTTACAGTAGGAAATAAGACCAGTGGATATGGTATCGAAGAGTTGAGAGACCTAAGTCTCCTTGGTAATAAGCTAGAAATTTTTAATCTGGAGAATGTAAGTGATAAAAAAGACGCCGAAGCAGGATGTTTAAAATACAAACAGTACATTCTCAAGTTGGAACTACATTGGAGTTACACCGGGAGTTGTAGAAATGATTTTGAAGTGCTAGAAGGCCTCCAACCTCATCAGAATCTTAAATGTTTTGGTATCTACAGCTTTATGGGTTCAGAATTCTCCACATGGATGATGAATATGAATAATTTGCTTCCTAATTTGACACATATCAAATTGGTAAACTGCAGCAAATGTGAAAATCTTCCGCCACTGGGATTGCTTCGTCATCTCAAGGATCTTTGCATTAAGGAGTTTGATGCCGTGAAAACAATTGGAAGTGAGTTTTATGGTCATAAAATTAGCAATGCATCTTCTTTTCCTTCTCTGGAAACTCTCTCTTTATCCGATATGGTTAACTTAGAAGAGTGGTCTGGTGAAGTTTCATCGTCATCCTCTTCTTCTTCTTCTTCTTCTTCACATTTTCCTCTCCTTAAC
This sequence comes from Papaver atlanticum, assembly GCA_023531105.1. Lineage (NCBI taxonomy): Eukaryota > Viridiplantae > Streptophyta > Magnoliopsida > Ranunculales > Papaveraceae > Papaver > Papaver atlanticum. The sequence goes on from JAJJMB010005117.1 coordinate 2,284,378, forward strand.
AAATTGCGTGTCTACAATTGCCCCAAGTTAATGATCACGCCAAACCGATTTCCATCTCTCGAAACATTATATTACACTGAGTCCAATGGTGAACCGATAAGATCACTGGTTGAGGGAAATCTAGCATCTCTCACCTTTGTGGAGATTGAGAAATGTGAGGAGCTTGTGTTTCTTCCCCATGGATTGGTTAGAGGAAATAACATTCTTGGACAACTTATGGTTCATAATTGTAAAAATTTCGAAGGCTTTAATCCGGGACGAGACTTTGAGGAGGAGGAGGAGAGGTAGCAAGTTCTATCACTTCCCAACAATTCTCTTGGTCGTTTAACTCTTCTCGGTTGCCCTGGTTTACTCTCTTGGCCAGATTTACGGCTATTGGACACCTTTCCGTTTCCTGTTGCTAATATTGAAGAAGGAAATCTGAAGGGCCATTACTTTCAATCACTTAACAATATATCTATTGTGGGATGGCCTAAAGTCAGTTGTCTACCAGATCAAATTCAATACCTTACATCCTTAGAACATCTCGGAATATCCGGGTTTGAATCGCTGGAGGTTTTGCCAGAGTGGTTGGGCAACTTGGATTCACTGAGCCGGTTAGATTTACGCTATTGCGATAATCTGAAGAATATGCCTTCTCGAGAGCAATTGCTGCGCCTCACCTCACTAGAGAATCTGGGAATTGGGAAGTGTCCACTTCTGGAGGATAGATGTCAACCAGGAGGAGAAGAGTACAACAAGATATCCCACATTCCTAAGGTTGAATTCCGGTAATTAATGTAGACTTATCTGCAGGTGGGAATGAGCTGAAAGAGATATTTACTCAACAAGATAGCAGGTGGTTTTTGATTTTATTATGAAACTAGGTTAATGTTTTATTTGCCATGATTATTAGTATACCTTCTGAGTAAAATTCTCTCTTATCTCCGTTGAACCTCTGTTTTTTCGTTATATGTTTTTTTTTTTGTGTATTTCCAACACAAAATTAGAGATTTTTTTTATCTTCCTCTAAAACCTAAATGTTTCTAGTAACCCAGTTCTCTTTTCCATCTTCTTTATTCATTAACTGATCTGCATTGATCCTTGATGTTCATTTAACTGATTTTCCATGTGATGATCCCGATTTCGAATCGCGCGCAGCTATCTATATACTTTGGTATTTTTCGAAAAAAGAAGATAAATCCTCCCCAATTCAGCAAAAGAATTGTTCTTTTTCTATTGTCTCTTTAAAACCTCAAATTCCGAAATTGAAGGTTTGAATTCTCTTTGTAGATATTTCACATTCTCTTTTTTATGCCTACCAAAGAATTTTTTTCCACATTAATAAATTCTTAATATACTTCCAGAGTAACAACTTACTTGTATCTCTTATTCAGATTTAACTTTTGAAAGATAGGTTTTTTTCATTTTAATTCTGCAGAGAAATAGCAACCACTTCTGATCCTCTGTTTTCTTTACAACATCTTTATTAGTTAATTTCATTTACATAATGATCTTCTAAATATTTAACCCATTAATTTTTTTCAGGTACTAGGAGTACTATTTTGAAAATGTGGTGAAATCATCTGAGGATGCTATGGAGGAGTAGGATTGGTGATGAAAAGCTTTGAAACTAGTTTGTGTCGTTAGAATCCTCTTTTTCTTCTTCTTTTATTTCTTTTGCTTCTTCAATTTGTCTTACTGTTGCTACATTATTGTAATGGATTGATTGATTTATGCTTTCCGCTAAATTTCTGCAATAGACCTATAATATTATTTATCATCTCCATGTAAACCCAAGATGTGAGCAAGTGTGTATGTTTGCTTGTGCTGGATATCTTGTTGTTTGCTCGGTTTTCCTACTGCTAGCTAGCTACTCTAAAGAATTCTATTCTCCCTGGTGGCCTGAGAGAATGAAAATGTTCAGTTCATAATGAAAACTTGCTGTAGTATAAGTTTTAGTCCTCGCAATATGTTGATCGATTAAAAACTTGTGTAAGTTGATCGATTAAAAATGTGGGTAATATAATGTATCTGATCTGAAGGCAACAAAGGCAAAAGTCAGTTATATATGTTGGCAACAAATGCAACTTCAATAAATTTTTCATAGACAATGTTAGCTATCATCGCAACAAGTATTGAAGCTACACAGCAGCATGAACAAAATTTAGGCAAATCTTCTGTGTCCTGTGCCATTCTAAACCCTGAGGAAATGGCGTGGGTGGGATTTCAACCCCTGACTGTCATAAAAGGAAAGACCATTTCTATGGCAGAAAATCCATGGTCCCAAATTCAACGAGGCTGCTGCAAAAAGTTACCAATACAAACCCAATAGATACCCAATAGTATGACTCTAATTCAATTATATGAGACTCTTAACGCTGAAGCACCGGTGGCTAACTCATACACCAGTGGATTGAATTTTGTTCAATTCGAGAATGATTTTTCATATGTAAGATTGTTCCATATTTTTGAATTTTTATCATGTAGTTGTGATTTTAGTTTTGAGTTGCAAATATTAGGATGATCCGAGAACCGAGAACCGAATCCTTTTTCCAGTAACAAGTACCAGGTAGGCTGGAGAGTAAAACTCCGAAAAGTTTAGCATAGTTTTTACGCGGGTTTGCCACGCCTTGCACAACCCACATTACGTAGGCAACAAATTAAGGACACAAAATGGAATACTTAAACATATAAAAAAAAAAAAATATCGCAAACGTTGAGAAGAATTAGACACTAGCCCAGTCATAAACCCGCTCTCCTTGCAAATAAGTTTGGAAGAAAGCTTCAAGAAAGTCTTTTACCTTCACCCTCCTATACTTTCTAGGATTGCTCTCATTGATCAACGCAGCAACAGCTTCGATTTCTTGATCAATATGTGGTAAATAAAACATACCGACAGAAATTCTCGTCCGTTCTGTATTTGTTACTGCCCTATGTAGTGGGCTCTTGAATATTCCATTACTCATTATCTGCAATAGATCCCCAATGTTGACAAGCAGAGCTCCAGGCATGCATGGAACACTAACCCATTGATCATCTTTATGGACTTGAAGACCTCTTACTTCAGGGTCTTGCAGAAGAACAGTTATTGCTCCTCCATCTGTATGAGCTTTTAAGCCGTAAACAAGATCTGGTCTAGAACAAGGAGGATAGAAATTAAACCTTGTGTACACGTACTGTCGATCACCTAGCTGGTTGAGGAAGTCATTCTCTTCTAATCCTAGCGATTTGGCCATTGCCTTTAAAATGATCTCCGATACTGATCTCACCTTAACGCTATATTCATCCAATGTTCTCCTGCAGATCAGCACACACAATTGCTGAGGATTATACTCGGAAAATATTAAATTTACATTTCAAAATTTTTGTTTGTTACGCTGTTAGTACCTGAAATGCAATGGGGAATCATCACCAGGCCAGTAGCGAAGCTTTCGCTCATCTACTGGTTCGTTTAACAGGTATAGACGGTCGGACCAGTCGAGAACCTGACCATCAATATTTGCTCCAATGGAATCACTCCCAAATCCTTGTAAGTCAAATATTTCATCGTCTTTAGATGACGCGTACCTTTGCTTCTCTTCAACAGGAAGATCAAAGAACTGCTTGGAAATATTATACATAGCATCGAGTAAATTTTGCGTTATAGCATGCCCTACTGCCTGAAAGTCCATAAGCCAAAAAAAAGAGACTAAACACCTTAAAAATATCCATCAAGTTTAGTGAGGTAAAGCAGCAGATATGGAATGAGCACAAAAATATTATACCTGAAACATGCCCCATGAATTCAAAGCAGACTTTAACTTCCCCATCTCTTCTTCTTTCTCCTCGATGGATGCGTTAGACGATAAACGACTAATATCAATTATCGGAACTGATAACGAATCATCATCCGTAGTTACCTGATTCCCTTGACCATTAACATCTTTATGGAAATATTTTGGTGGCGGTTCTTCTCCACTAGTTGCTAGTTCTTGGACATACTTCAACTGTGCAGTACTCTGTGACTGCGATGGGGATGATAGGACTCCCTTCTTATCCATGATTACAATTTAATTTCGGTCTCTGATGGGATTCAAAATAAAGGAAAGAGTGGTTATAATTCGATTTTCCTTTTGGGAAAGTTGTGCTATCTATACCATATATGCGGTTCATATACATATACTAGCTGGGTGCAAGTGGTAGGCTACACGTATACATATGACACCGATGATTAGTCGGATAATATTGCTGTGTTGTTAATCAAAAGGCAGAAAAAACAAAACCCACTTACATCATTGGAAATTAATACTACATATATTGCAGTTAACATGACTGTCAGCACTCAGATGTTAGTATTAATAGAGAAGAGAGTGACCGTACGTGTCCAGCGTGTCAGCTGTGTGTGCGGTCATTACAGCTGTATCTGTCCAGCCTGTCAGTCATGTGTGTTGTCTTGTTTTGATTGGTCTATTCTGATCAGTTATGTCAGCAGCCTATATAGGTTGTTCTTATCTTTCTCTTTCTTTCTGTAAGAAAATAATTGACTTGATCAATTGTAACTGTTTAAGAACTCTCTAATGAAAACCTTCTACTATGGTATCAGACTCATCGTCGATCCAATCTTCCGCTGAATAATCACCATTAACGGTTTTTCTCTGTTTTTTCTCCTATCAACTTCTTATTTCATCGGATCTCTTTTATAAACTTCACTTCTTCAAAATATTGAACTAAATGGCGTTACCACACTATGAAACAAGAATTGCTCACATTCCTTTGAATCAAATCACCAGTATCATCTCCACAAAGCTCCGAAATGATAATTTCATAACTTGGAAGAGTGCTTTATTTCCACTGATGAAGAAATACAAAGTTCATGGATTCTTGGATGGATCTCTTCAATGTCCACCTTAATATCTTACATAGGTGAATCGTAATTGAGATACGGTAAATCCAGGGTATCTTGCTTGGCTTGAAGATGATAATACACTTATTTTATGGATCCAGTCAACCATTTCTGAAGATGTGATTCCTTATGTTGTTGGAGCAGAATCGTCGTTTGAACTTTGGAATAACATCGAAACTAGGTTTGCAAGAACTTCTACTACTCATATTATTCAATTGAGATCTAAACTTTAATCTCTGAAACTTGGATCTGGTTCAATGTCTGCTTTCTTGAGTGATATCAAGAAAATTTCTAATCAACTTGCTGTTGCTGGATTAGTTATTTTGGATAATGAGTTAGTTGTTACTCTTCTTAATGGCATTGGTCATGATTATCATGCCTTTAGAACATCTATTCGAGTTCGACATCCTCCTGTTTCATTTGATAAATTACACAATCTGCTACTGAGTGAGGAAATTGTCATTAATGATAGATCTAAGTCTTTGTTGTCTGAAGCTAACAGTAGATCCTTTGCGTCCTTTCAATCAATTTAGAACTTCATCACCTGGTTCCTTTTCCTCTCACTCTTATCGTGGTAGAGGAAGAAATTTTTACTCTCAGTTTAGAGGTCATTTCACTCTCCCACCTAGACCAACTTCATCATATCCTTTTCAGTTTCATTCAGTGCCGCCACCACCACCAAAATAAAATCCTACTCCAGTTGCTTCTTCCTCATCTTCTACTTCCCCTACTGATCATATTTACTGTCAAATATGCAACAAAATTGGTCACACTGCACTTAAATGTAGACATAGGCTCAACTTTGTCTATTAGAATGTTAATACTCCACATAATCTGAGTACAATGCTTGCTACTGCAAACATTTTGGGGGAGAATCCTTGGTATGCAGATTCTGGAGCCAATAATCACATAACTTCTGATGAATCTAAATTACAACTTGCAACTACTTATGATGGCTCAAAGGTTATTCAAGCAGCTAATGGTGAAGGTATGAAAATAACCAAAATAGGTTCTTCACTATAAAACTACTTCTGATACTTCTTTTGCATTAAACAATATTTTATTGGTTCCTCAAGCATCTAGCAATCTCCTATCTGTGCATAGATTTACTAAGGATAACAACTGTTCTATCACCTTTGACTGTGATGGCTTTTATGTCAAGGATCTCTCATCTGGGAGAGTAACTTTGAAAGGCCCTCAATGTAATGGATTATATCCCTTGCATTTTCTATAACAACACAAATCATTCAATACTACTTCAATCCCTATAGCTACACCTTTTTCTTCTTCAACTACAGCTTTGTCAGCATCTCCTTCTACAGCTATCACTACATCCATGTGGCATAAAAGATTGGCACATCCTTCTTACAAGACTTTGCAGCATGTTTGTAAACAATTTGATTTGTCCTCTGTAATCAAGACACCTTTATTTTGTCATGATTGTCATTTGGGTAGAAGTCATAAACTTCCCTTTTCGGTTTCTTCTTATTATAGGACTAGACATCTTGAATTGCTTCATTTAGATCTTTGGGGACCAAGTCTTTTACCTCATATCTTCTTACCTATTTCTCCCTCTATTCAGTATGACAATCTTAGTGCTATTTACTTCTCTTCCAACCCTTTTTTTCATAGTCGTATGAAACACATGGTAGTGGATTTCCATTTTTTAAGAGAACTTGTTCAGCAGCAATCCCTTCAGGTGCACTATATTTCAATTATTGATCAGATTGCTGATACCTTTACAAAGGGATTAGCAGGTCCTCGATTCAGTTATTTGGGTGACAAGCTGAAAGTTTCTTCTGCAAAGATCCTTCACCTTAAGGGGGGGTAATAGAAAATAAAGTGACTGTATCTGTCCAGCCTGTCAGTTGTGTGTGATGTCATTACAGTTGTATCTGTCCATCCTGTCAGTCATGTGTGTTGTCTTGTTTTGATTGGTCTATTCTGATCAGTTATGTCAGCGTCCTATATAGGTTGTTCTTATCTTTCTCTTTCTTTCTGTAATAAGATAATTGACTTGATCAATTGCAACTGTGTAAGAACTCTCTAATGAAAACCTTCTACTAAGTACTACATTATGATTCTTGAATATATACATAACCCCTTGCAGAAACGAATAGTCAGCAAAAACGAGTTGGTAGCAGCGTAATCCAGATTCGGATTCAGATGAGCCGATCAATTGAATTTGCAACCACTTATCCACCCCTTTCCAGAGAGTATGAGAACGATGACTATGTATTTCAAATATAAAATTACCGTTCTGTCTTTAACCATTTACATCTGAATCCTTCTGCACTCAAGGAGACAAATTCTAATATTTTTTTCCTTTCCAGTGCTATTTTTTATAAGTGGCTTCAAATTGACTGTAATGTATCTTTTCTCTCTTCTCAGTTAATTTTCTAAAAAGAAGATTTTCACTGACTCTATAAATGGTAACAACCTTTGCAGGATGATATGAAGTTAAAAAAATTCCATAAAAAAAGTAAATTAAATTATCGGACCCCTTAAGTTATTACAGTATTAAAAAGTAGTAGGAAATAATTTATTATTATCCAAAAGAGGTCCTTTTGGTTTGGATCGTGTTAATTAGACTTTCATGATCAATTAAAAAAAATAATTAAAAGTTTATCAATATTATCAAACTTAAATTGTTGAGAACCAGCAATAATTCAAGAAAGTCGACGAGAAAGGAAGTTTTTCTAATCAGATATTTATTATTTTTATTTTATTTTATTTTTGACTTGAAAGAACAAATTTTATAAAGAAGAAACTCAGTCACCCAAAAGTGACCAAGTAGAAAAAGATTATATAGATGCTTGCATCAAAGCATCCCAATTACAAAGTAAAACAGACAAGCCATAATTCTCAAAGATATCAGTGTTTACTGTCCAATTGAAAAAAAGACACTTGACCTTGGTAATTATCTGATCAATAGTCTTCAGCACATTGTTATGTAGTCTGTTATTACGTTTTTTTCAGATACACCACCAGATTGCAAATGGTAAATACCCCCACAATCTCTTAATTCTGTTCTTGTTTTTCTTGTTACGCCATTCCCATATAGTTTTTCTGACATCACCGCAATGAACCCAATTAATACCAAAACTTCTCGGGGGAAAAGACCAAACTGAAGCTGTAATATCACAGTGAATGAAAAGATGAGCATTGGTTTCAGTATGACTTCCACAGAGCAAACAATCATCATCTTGAATCATTTCTGCACTGTGCATATAATCCAAAGTAGGTGCACCATCATAGCAAAGAGTCCACACCAGAAAAGACACTTTCAATGGAACTTTTTGATTCCATAATTGTTTGTCATGGAATGCAAGAAGTCCTTCAGTCTCAAGAGCACTGTAATAATAATATTATTATTATTATTATTATTATTATAAAGGAAAATTACTATTACTATTATTATTATCATGGAATGCCGGAAGTCCTTCAGTCTCAAGGTATTATTAATATTAATATTATTATTATTTATTACTATTATAAAGGGAAATTCCAAATTTTGGAAATCCAAATTTGCCTATAGTTTTATAACAACATTAAATATATCATCTAAATTGAATGAGGTTAAAAAAGTGAAAATGAAAGAAAAAAAATCGGGAGAAAACATAATAGAATTTTCAATTGGCCCCACCAATAGTGGCCCTCTTGCTAATTTCATGTGGACGGAGCCCACCTCTTTGTGAGGGGGCGGTTTTTATATATAGTTCAAACACCCGGTTTATAGAGTACCACTGAATAGAAAAAGTGCGTTAGGTGTGCAAGGGTCCCATAATCCCATGAGAGGGCGAAAAAAAAGCACGTGCAAAGCGCGTGCCCGCATACTAGTGAAAGGGAAAAGAAGACACTGGCTTCCGAATTGTGATGCAACGAAATTATATCATCATGGAACACGTCAACACGTCAAAAGCTCAAGTGGGCCCTAAATGCTTAGGTGCGTAGAGGAATTAGAAATTTTGTATACCCCAGATTGGGAAATGATTTATATCCCGCGGGATATACCGAGTGAGAGAGGGGATGGGATCCACACTAATCCATCCCTGCAAATCCGCCGGGTCATAAGGGGACCACTCATTCTCTCTCAATTAGTACACACCGCGGGATCCATCTCCCGGTGAGTGTATCACTTCCGCCCAAGATTAGTTTAGATTGTGAATATCAATATTACTCCTTCCATCCAAGTTTTTTTTTTGTTTTTTAAGATCAAACTTATATTAACAAAACTAATCCCGAAGATTTATCATCCCTCAAAACACTCCCAATTTAGGCCGATAGAACCATGTAATGCCACTTGTAAATTATATTATGATGTGCATATCAACATTAACCTACTCTATTAATATCAATTGAACTCCATATGGGTGCATCACCCTAACTAGGGGAACAAGGTAAGGAGATCCTCTCTCATCCTATATATTTATTATCTGCGCGGAAATACTATCCACAAATTTGGGAATTCTTAAAAACCAGAAAAAGATAGAGGGGATCCACATTTCCAAGAAGGCCCCCCAATACCACATCTCATGTACGTGGATGACTTATTGATGTCATATAAATCAACTCCAGAAGCACCAACCACCTCAAACATCGATCTTCTACAAGCTTATGAAAATTCGGCGGTTCAACACATCAACACATAAAAATCTATAATTATCCATCACCCGAAGCTAAAACAACACCAACTGGATGAACTAAAACAAGCCTTCAATATGCCAACAACATCGAACAGAACAGGTCTCTCTTTAGCGAAGCCGAGCAAAATCGTTATATTAAAGCTAAGCGATGCACCATAGTAGTTGGATTTCGCTATACTTAATTAAGCTATAGCCAAGAGAAACAGATTACCATAATGCATGTCCTTACTATATGTTGGCTTGATTTTCCTACTCCAGTTTCTAGGTTGGAGCATTTGGGCTTGTATTTTTTTATTCTGTTAGGAATTTGGGCTTGTACTTTTTTATTCTGCTAGCATATGTTAAAGGATTGTCTGTGTGTCCAGAAGGATTGCAATGTTTGACCAATATCAGTGGCCAGGTAAATCCCATCTGGATAGAACTATCCTTGAAATGAATCGACAGAGAGGAGAAATAGATAAACACAAGAGAGGAGGAGAAGAAGAAGAAGAAGAAGAAGAAGAAGAAGAAGAAGAAGAAGAAGAAGAAGAAGAAGAAGAAGAAGAAGGAAAGAAGAAAACAGGGAACTTAGTTTCTCTCGATTTGGTTTGAAGATAAAACTAATGAGATATTACTGCGGCACCCGGATAATAGGATATGGGCAGCCAGAAAAGAATCATTTATTATCTGAAATTGAAGGTGCCATGCGTAGAAGTCTCAGATGCCTTAAAACCTCTTGCCCGTAAGATTATTGTATTACCCTTCTCATAAATTTGGTGATTTTCTTCTTCCTACAGTATCCGTTTAACACGATCGAGTAGTCCATTTCGCATAAATCTTTGAGATTTATTCAATTGTAATAGCTTCATGTTTGGATTATTGTTCGATTAATTTCTATTAATTAATGTTCGTATTTAACTAATCGAGTCATTAGCGGATAAATCATCTAATTTTTCTGCTAAGGAAGGAGTTCATTTACAAATAGAGCAACAAGTTGTTTTCAGTTCTAGTTCTTACAATTTGATAAGAGTTTGAGTTCTTTGACCATCCTTATACCAAACACTATGGTTAGGCGTTTCGCTTGGCTATATATAGATTAAATGTAGCCAAGCCAAATGAGAGAGACGTCGTACCTCACTATGGGAAAAGGACAATGCTTAGCTTTTGAGACGGAAACTGAATATCCGTCCAAATTGTAAATACAGAAATTGAGTTTCCGTGTGCTATTTTTTATATCAGATATTTCAGATATATAGGAAAATCTAGGAAATCTCTAAATTTCAGGTGTATTGAATAAAAGAATTGGAAATAGTTTGTCCAAAACCATATGAAAATCGTAAATTAATGTTCTTCACGGTAACTGAGTTTCCGTAACCCATCACTTATCTTAAAAGAGGATCAAATATGTTCCTCTCTTTAGCGAAGACAAGCGAAACCGCCACATTAAAGCTAAGCGATGCACCATAGTAGTTTGACATCGCTATACTTGAGCTATAGCCAAGCCAAACAGACTGCCATGGTGCTCGGCCTTCCTATATATTGGCTTGATTTGCTGTTCGGGCTTGTAATCCAGTTTTTAGTTTGGAGAATTTGGGCTTGTATTTTTTTATTTCTGTTGGGCCTTTTGGAATTGCACTTTGTGAAAAAAAAATTGATATGTAATTAACTACTTATGTTGATTGTTTTGTTTTTCTTTCTAAATTTCTATTTTTTCAGAGATAAGGATTTTTTCCCCATATACTGTACACTTACTCTACATTTTAATATATTTAACCGCTTTTACCTTAAAGAAAAACTCTAAAACAGTGCCAGAGCCAGCCCAAGAAATGAGTTGCCACTTGCCCATCATGCAAGCCGGCTCCGGAGCCTAACTTTTTCTTGCGTTGTATCCATTAATCAGTTGCCCAACCATATCATTTTCTTCCTTCCCATAACATTACTGATTACTCCTAGCTCCGCCCCTGAACTGAACCGGCCAGCCTTAGGTCTGCTAGCATATGTTAAAGGATTGTCTGTGTGTCCGGAAGGATTGCAACGTTTGAGCAATATCAGTGGCCAGGTTAATCCCATCTGTATAGAACTATCCTTGATTTCTATGTGGAGCTGCCATCAAAAGGTACTAGGTTGAGCATGTTTTTCACATAAATTGGTAGGTCATCCCTAGAAATCAGACATGTACCATTACCATGTGATTTGTGCACCTTTTTGGAATTACTAACTAAAGGTTCAAATTCATTATCATAAGGTGCCATAAGCCATAAATAATACAAAGACAGAGACAAAAGAACCACACAATTATAGCAACAATTGACCAGCACCAGTACAGGTCTATCCCATCAATTGAGAAATCTAAGGCACAAACAGCCAATTGGATTGAAGATGGTCCATTGCAACTGCATCATGCTTATTCAAGGCATAACTCAAAAACTACTAAATAGTACTAAGGCCAAAGCCAATGATTGATCTTCTTCATTGAATCATTCATATTTCATCATCATCAACCTTGAATAATTCGATGCGAACTCCACTGACAATAACATCACCATTTCGAGGAATCAAACTCACAACCAATTCCTTTTCACTATCAGCTTCAATTTCTTCAAGTAGAGTACTAATACCCAATTCCAAACTCGAGTCTTTACCTGCTGATGATTTCTGATGAGCTTTAGGAATTTGCACAAAACTACCGGCTAATTCTCCGTTGTCTGGCCCGACTAATCCTTCGAGGGATTTAGTTACATAAACATCAAACCTTGCTGTTGATCCACTTGGAACGTTGATTCCGTCTATTACCAAAATTTCTACTGCATCAGCTTTCTCATCTTTACTCCCGGAAGTCTTTGGCCTTTGTACTAATACTCGTATTGGTTCTGTTAATGGCCGTGGTTGTGATCCAACTTTCTTTCCACGGAGATCACTGTAGATATCCCACGCTCGCCTAAGGCGCCAGCGTGGAATAGGGTTACTCGGGCACTAGACCTAAGCTTAGTGCGCTTTAGGCACCTAGGCGCTCGGGGCGCACGCCTTTTACAACATAGTCACCAACACTAACAGCAACCATCCAGGCTTTGCTTGTCGAAGTCATTATATTCACCGAATACCTTATAAAGGATAGGGTAAATTTTGTCATTTCAAATCCTAATTAATCATTGTTGAATACAAATACAAATCGTTTGCACTTTCTAGAATATTTTTGCTTGAAATAAAGGGGTTGCCAAATCTGTAAATTGTTTAGAAGGGATCGATCCTAGCTACCAAGTACCAACTCTTACCTAGCTGGGTGAAATCTATGCGTAGGTAAGTAGGTTGCTAAGGTACTTCGAACCTACTAGATTTGTGCCCGTGCTATGCACTGGGAATTTTCTCTTTTAGTTTGGCGTGCGCAGGGCTTCTCCCCGTCCCGTGGTGATGCATTTTTATTTGGTGAGCGCGGGGCTTCGTCCCGCCCCGTGACGATACATCCTTGACTTTTCAAGGTCTTTTGCGATGGCCAAGTCTAAATTGCACCTTCTGAAAAGACGAGGGTACCCAAATATACCTCAATCTAAGACTTTTCCACCTATAAGTCCTTTCTCCGAAAGTGATTGTCTATAGACTGAGTCGAGACAATACAACTAATCGGTTCACACTTCGTGTGATCGTCTATGGATACGATACAATACGACAACAAGATAACTTGTGTGATTGACTATGGATACAAGATCGAGACAATACAACAACGAAGTATGTTTACTTGATAATAGGTTCGGACTTAACCAAACACTAGGGATTGTCTATCAAGTAAAATAGGAATTAACGTTTGTGTAATTTACTTTAAATTATAATAACAACAATTATAATTGCGGAAAATAAAAGTAAATGACACAACAAGATTTTGTTAACCAGGAAACTGCAAATGCAGAAAAACCCCGGGACCTAGTCAAGAACTGAATACTCTCAGAATTAAGCCGCTATACAAAATCAAACCAACTTCGTATAGTTGAGACAAAGCAACTAAACCTATAGTTCACCTAGTTCCCTCAGTATCCCTGCGCCTCCAACTTGTAATAAGTCACGCACTTGGAACAATTCCTTTGGTTCGTATTCCAAACAGTAAAGGAACAACAAATCTGTTAGGTAACAACTCTTTTCAAACAACGTGATATGAGTTTGACAAAAGGCTCTTCCGTTTATCCCAATAAACTCCTTTGTCGGGTCCTTAGATCAATCTCTCAACAACTACCAAAGTAATTGTTAGACTATGCAATCAATACTATTAATCACAAAGAAGTGTATTGATGCTGATCTACTCAACTAATCAATCCAATCTATCACAAAGAAAAACCGATTATAGTTGGATCCCTTTCCAGCCGAAACAAGTATTGTGCACACCAAAGATTATGAACCCAAAAATTCTTCTTGTCTTCAATTCTTCTTTAATCTTCAATCAGCACCTGCACACAATCAACTTGAATCTCTTGTGATCAATCACACACAGAACGGAGTCTGTTAACGTTGGATTATCACAAGACGTCTTTAGAACTACAAACAGTCTAAAGATCCCCATCGAAAATTCGATCTAGTTTGAGTGAATCTTATATCAGAAGAGAAGATTCTCAAACATAAAAAACTAGGTGCAATCAAAGTTCAACAACTGTTAGTCAATCAAATCAATCGAAAACTAATATTAAACCGCAATTATCTAGTTTCCCACCAACAGTACTAATAGAGCTTCTCAATCCCAAAGAAGTCTTTAAACTGAGCGGCTGTAAGAGATTTCGCCTAATTAGGTTACTTTCCTCTCCGGATAGGCGGCTCCACCAGTAACAACATAACTAGGTAGTTTTGCTGGCTCTGAAGATTAGTTTGCTAGTAATGCAAACTTCAATATTTATAGACAAGGAAGTTTGGACACCAAGGAATTTCAAAAACTGAATATTCTCAAAGATATGCAATAAACACAAAATCGGTTTTCATAATTCCTGGAAATGCACTGTCCAAATATTGACCGAAATCCCAATAGAAAAATCTATAATCAGTAAATGCACATTACTAATTATTATTTTCTAAAGATATGCATTTAATTGCTGGAGATTAAATAGCATATAAAAACTAAGAAACCTTAAATAAAAGATTCTCAATTTATTTCGATCCTGGGATTCTCCTTTAGCTATTAAGGAATATCTTTGAACAATTAATGATAAGAGTTACTGCACATGTTCAAAGTATGTCTACATCTTTTACTTTGTAAGTCATTTTTCATACTTACAATCTTGGAAACGATTTGTCACACTTCCAAACAAGTTTAGAATTGGTTAGTCTGAATTCCAAGAACTATGTGATTGATTATCCTATCAAATCACCAATTATGGGTTTCTCGGTTCTACAAAAACAAGTTCGGTTCCACCTCCATGTGAGTACTGTGCATAGTCACGCTAGTTACCAAAATTCGGTTGACTAGGTACTAGGATCGATTCCCCACAACTTATTGTAACTACCTGTATTTGGTTGCACATGTCCATAGGATCGGTTCCCCCAAAACTACAAACTTGTTGCACATGTTCATAGGATCGGTTCCCCCATCTACTAAAAACGTGTTGCACCTCTTACAAGGATCGATTCCCTCTTGCAAATTTGTTGCACCTCTTACTAGGATCGATTCCCCAATGACTAGATAAAAGTTGCTATTTACAAGACATCGATCATACCATCTTGTGAAGAGTTTTACCAAGATACATAAACAAGTTTATGAGCGGTTATACTAAACACACATATTGGTAATTCAAAATAGATTTGCAATGAATAACAATACCGATAAGCCTAGCGATTTCCCTTTCGATTAACAAAACAAGTTTATGAACTTACTTCCTTTAAACGAATGTAAAACATTGTTTCCTAGGATGAAATCTTCACTCATACCCATACATAATCACAATAGCATTCATATGATCATGTCGATGTCTTATATACAAAGTTTAATGGTTAAGCAATAAACCCCGTATTGTATTCCTTAATACTATGTCTAACTAGAGTTTCATACACAGCTTCGCAGTTATGTATTCAATATGCAAGACTTGAAAGATACGTTAGGGAAAGAAACAGTTCAAGTCAAATATTACTAACCTCAAGAGGAAGGATGATGTTGTCGTTGTAGCTCCATACTTCTTCACATTCTTCAAGTCTTCATGTAATACTTGTAAGTCTTATATCCTAACACTTTCAAGCTAACCTATACGAAGTTGACTCTAGTATGTAATCAAGCGACTCTTTAAATGAGTTTTGATTCACTAAAATATGACAACCAAACTTGACATACCAACGCTTGGTGGGTTCAACCGAGCTATGCTCTAACACCTTCCACCAACAATTTTTTTGTGTGTACGCAATCCATCTAATTATGTGAAGCAGTTAACTTCTTCATTACTTCTTGAGCCACTCTACAATTGAATGGATTAAATAATTCAGGAACACGAACAATAATGTTGCATTCTTCAATTATCTTCTTTGATGAAACATGCATGAATTCCATAAGCTTGACCTTTCACAACAACACCATCACCTGAATGAGATCTTGGCGTTTCCTATTTTTGAACTCCGTTTGTGGCCAAGTAGTACATATATCTAATATCTAGTAATATCTTAGAACCTTTTCCGGTTTTCCCTGCATTGAGATATACAAATACACTCATCTGGATGCTTGGAATTCTTTGTTTTGTTTTCTAATCCATGTAATCATAATGATGGGAATTTTGTTTCTCATGGAGCTTGTACAAACCTTGTTTTGTGTAGTCAGATAAACCAATATATTTGGATAATTTGGAAAGAAAATTCTGCAACCAAAAAATTTGTTTTTAGGTAAACATGAAAAACAACAACCGTAACCAAACAAAATGTTGCATCCGTTTAACATACCCTGAATGTACTACCATATAGATGCCCCATTTTAACTTTAAATTCCTGCAAGTCCAGCAAAGAAAAATAATCAAAACCCTAGTTTTTGAAAGTTAAAGCTTTAAGGATTTGAAATTAACTTCACCGGTACTTCCATGTGATTAAAAATTGAGGAAGAGTGTCATATTTGGAAAAAGAGAAAACAAAAGAGAATCATTAAAATTAGTATCAGAACTTGGAATAAAAAGTTGGTTAAACCATAAAAATCAATTTCAAACATTAAATCAGATTGAGTTGAGCTTAATTACAGAGGCATGCTACAAAACCCTAACCGTAAAAATCATATTACCACCATATTGAATGACAAAACCTAGAAATTAGAATGTTTATTGAGGAAGACAACCTATGGAAGCGACGGAAGATGGTATAAAAGAACAATCGAATACCGGGAGGTACACCATTAGTTTCTCAGGCAACATAAAAGTCTCAGAGAAGTCTCAGAGATGGGAAAAGAGAGGTGGAGGTGGTAAAGAATAGGTTATTGCCTTTCTTCTCTTGTGCCATCACCTTTCGTTTTAGGGTTTAATCTACCTCTAGTTACCGAATTATATTTTTACAGTAAAACTATATTTGGTCGTTTTTAATTTGTTGTTCTTTTCTTTTGAAAAAAAGAAGTCATCCAGTTTCCTTACAAACACGACTTCCATAATAAGCTGCAAACAAACAAAATCACTTTCCTCTTTGACGTAAAGATTTTTAGCAGAATTTTTCGTGGTTCGAAGTAAGTGTTGTCCACCTTAACGGTGTTACAAACGTACAGTTAAATATTTGGTGTAAACACGGTGTAACAAAATTATTTAAGTTAAAATCTGACCGAAGTGTTCTCCACCTACTTTTTTGTCGACACCGTTACTAACGAACGGTTAAGTACCTGATGTAAATAAAGTGTAAATAAAGTTTTAATATTCCTACTAATAGAGTTTCGTCGAGTGTCTTCACCGTAGCTTCTGCATTAGAAAAGGCATATTTAGACCAATAGGAAACGAGGATTTCATTACCGTTTAACGTGAAAGCTTATTTTGTCAAGGCCTTTAAGAGAGAAGATGGATACCCGAGTCGTTTCCCGTTTCACTTTTATTATTTTCTTCGGCTTCTAAACTTTACGTATATATAAAGCAATTCCTTAATACGAAAAACATCAAACGGGAATAATTTAATTAATACGGAAAACATCAAGCATAGACCAGATTACAAAATGATCTTACAGTGAACACAAGAAATACATACAGTGAACACAGGAGCCATATATCATCAATAACTCCAGTACGCAACTCAGATTTTTTTTTTTTTTTTTTTTTTTTTTTTGAAGCATGGATATACGCAACATATATAAGTGGACATGTTCAGGATAAATGGAGACTATACATTAACCCACCACGTCAACCGCAAAACCTTCTGCGAAGCATAAAGGACCCATTGCACTTCAATCCTTGACAACAGTTGCTGTTGGTAGCACAGGGTCCACCGACACCGTTACATGCTGCGGTAGCCGAATAAAAGAAAGCCGATAAAATTATTACCAGCGCGAATAAAAAATACCTAACATTCTTCCTCTCCATCTCGTCTTACAATTAGTTCGTGATATGGAAGTTTGCTGCGATATATGTATCTATATATAGAGTTTGGGTGCTCAACATTATCGCTTGTTGCTTGGATTTGAATTTGAGATGTATTATTAGTTCATTAATGAGATGAATTATTAGTTCATTAAACTACTTATTTTGCGGACAATTTGAGATGTATTATTAGTTCATTAATGTAGTTCATTAATGAGATGAATTATTAAGACCAATCAAAAAATAATTCCCAATGGCAGCCTTTGGTTTTGTGGACGGGGTTTGAAGAAGATAGATAGGATAAGACTAAGGAACATATTAGGTCCACTAGGAGGATATCTTCAATACTCTTTTGCCGCCAATTATGACAGGTTACCATACTCTTTTCCTCATCAAGTTCCCTACGTTTTCTTTTGCTAAGAAATAAAAAGGATACCATTAAATCATAGAAATCACAGGTGATGTGATACGAAAGTCGGGATTATACCCAACCCTTCCCCCTGCATTCTAAAGTTGTTACTGTTAGTCTCTATGTTGATTTAGCAACAAAACATGATTTGTGTTTCTTTAAACTGGATTAGTACTAATCCTAATCAATGAGGTTAAGGTTTGTTCATGTTAATCATGTATGTTTAAGGGTACAAGGATAAGTATCTCTTAAACTTAGTTGGAATGGCATACTAGTTATAATAATGCTATGTGAGGATGTTTTTCAACTCTTGATGGAAGTTTTAATGACACATGTCTTTACTAGCATGAGGTGGACTCCATTCTAGCTCTTGTTTAAAAAGAAATTTTTTCCATCATTAAAGAATAAGAGAAGATAGAATTGGAAGTGTTTGCCTTCAAGTTTCATTCTACTGTTTTGCTAAATCTAAGGTATGTACTTATACTTCCTATCTACTTCATGTAAAGTGTTTTCAGTTGTAGAATATGTGATCCTAGAGCATTCATAGAACTACATATCAGCATAAAGTATTAAGCATGTTCACATACAACATGATTACAACTAGTAAGAAATTGTTAAGCATGATTATAGTCTGATATTCTAACGATACCAAAGCCTTAGGTATAATATATTCTACATAAATTGATTTATAAATTATGGTGACTGTTATGAAATTTCAGCAATTCACATATTAGTTTAGATATGAACTCCTTAGATTTAAATCATGTAAGATATGTGCTTTGTTGTCATCATGTTACAAGGCTTAGCTAAAGAATTATTTGAAGCCTTGTAGTAGTCTTGATGTAACTTTTATCGTTTTTATGTGTCGCCAAAGTGATACTTTGGGAGCAGATAAAAGCTGCATATTTTCGTTATGAAAGGACTATGTAAACTTGCGTTTTAGATGTTGTTTGTCTGACGATACCCAAAGGTTAATCATACTTGTCACATCTGTAATGGAGCAAGGTAATCTATTTATACATAATAAATGATAGGTCTTTACGACCCAAATGTTTAAAAGATCCGTTGAGTACTATGTATAGGCTGATTAGACTTGTTTTTTTTTTAGACTTTGGTATATCACAAGTTTACCCAAAGGTGAAGTTCTGGTTGTATCGAGTCCGAAATAAGCATGTCGTTATCATGATGTTTAAGAATGTTTTATGTTTCAATACATACATATCATTCATACGGAATACATGCATATTTCAGCTACAATGAATCTTATAAAAGTTCAAGGTTATTTGGCTGGTATTGAGCCTCTTAATGGCACAAAGTACTTCAAATGAAAGTCGCACCTTGATATAGTCCTTGGCTACTTGGAATATGACATAGCTCTAAGAGAACCTAAACCAGAAATGCTTGTCGATACTTCTTCTAGAAATGAAAAACTAGATTTCTATAAATGGGAAAAGGAAAACAGAATGAGTATAATGATCATTCGAGGTGCAATTCCTAATGCCATTTGAGGTGGAATTCCAATAAAAGATACTGCTAAAGAGTTGATGGAGGTTATTCAATCACAATTTATGAGTTCAGCGAAGTTTATGATTGGTACTCATATGGGTCAGCTGACTTCAATGCGGTATAATGGTGAAGGTAGTATTTGATAGCACATCCTTCAAATGGAAGATCTAGTATTCAAATTACGGGGTCTGGATATGAATCTAAATGATGATTTTCTAGTGCAACTAGCAGTTAATTCACTTCTAAACAGTTCGAGACTTTCGAGGTCAACTATAATACCTGTGACAGAAAATGGGACGTAAATTGTTAGATCAGCTTGGTTGAACTTACCAAGCGTTGGCATGTCAAGTTTGGTTGTCATATTTTAGTGTATCAAAACTCATTTAGAGTCGCTTGATTAAATACTAGAGTCAACATCGTTTAGGTTAGAATAGAAAATCTAGGAATATTAAGACATACAAGTATTACTCTGGAGACCTGAAGAATGTGAAGAAGTAGCAAACTACAACGACAACATCATCCTTCCACTTGAGGTTAGTAATATTGACTTGAACTGTTTCATTCCTAACGTATATTTCAAGTCGTGCATATTGAAAATATGAC